>CM038682.1:157689265-158289265 GCA_021605205.1 Aegilops longissima
TCACGAAGAGCCTGCTCTGCGGCTGCCTTTTCTCGGCCTCTGCCACAGCCTTCTTAAGAGCCTCGACTTGGTCTTCGTCCCTAAGCGCAAATCATGAAACATATTTTATCATCTGAAATTCATTACGCAACAAGCGTGAACAGGGCTTGTGCATACCTTGTTTATCTTCTAATCGCCTTTTCAAGCGGCCAAGTTCTTCTTTGGCCCGCTCTGCACTTTGATTCAGTCCGGAGACCTCCATGATATGAGAGGTAGCGATCGCTTCTGATGCCTGCTTATAAAGAAGAGAGATAGATGTCATCAATGAGCCTTCCTGCGAACATAAATTTGATCCTCTGTCCGGTTCTTTCTTTCACCGAACAGTGTATCAGGGGCTACTTTCCATACTATGACACTCTTCGAAACCTCATAGAACATACCTCAAAGCCTCTTATAAGGATCATACAGGCTTCATTCAGCCCACTCTCAGCAGACTGAATCTTCTCAATCACCGCACCCGTAAGGGCACGATGTTCATCGACGATGGAGGCGCTCTTCAGCGCCGCCAACAAAGCGTCCGGCATCTCTGGTTGGATAGCGGTTGCCAGTGGAACAGGCACACTCCCTCCAGCCGAGGGAGGCCGCCTGCTTGATTCTCGGCCGTATTAGTCTCTCGAATTGCGTTGGTAGGGGCGAATTCAAATATTTGTGTCTACTCCTATGGGAATCTTCTCCCCATGTCTCCGGCCCTAAAGTTTGACCTCGAGACGCCGCCTTCACGATCTCCCCCCTTGGCTTGGGTCCTTCTGGGATGAAACCTCAGTGTTATTCACATATTTTGGGGAAGGGGCCTTCGGGGGCGTCCCGCTCTCCATAGCATCCGAGCTCAGCAAATCATCGGCGAGGATTGTTGATCTTGAGGACCTCGACGGACTACAAAAAGTGTGGTTTAGGTTCAAATATTATGCCATGATGAGTCTGGACGCATAATCGTGTTTGGACGAGTTCACCAGGGGCTGGGCCCTGGGATCCTACTCTGGGCCGCTGTCGGCGGCGGCAGTGGACTCCTCCGGAAGAGGAGTTTTTCCCCTTTTAGGCGACTCGGCCTCCAAGTGTATGGAGGCCGTCCTCTTCTTTCTTCCCCCTCTGGGGATTCATATTCCTCCTCTTCCTCGTCCTGTTTGGAGGCAGAACGGGCATTGGAGCCTTCGGATATTGTGTCCGAACTGCCACGGTGACGAAGGCCGCCCCGGGTCTTTTTGGCCTCCTTCTCGGCCTTCTTCTTCGGCGCCTTGTAAGGCGCCGGGACCAGCATCTTCGTCAGAAGTGGGCGGCTGGTTCTTTGGACAGCGGGGCCGGCAGTGGATCCGCTCCGCCTTCTTCGTCCAGCCCTAGGAGAGTTGTGTAAAACACATTAAGCATTTCCCTTGGGTTATGCGGATAAAACGTATGATGACATACCAGCTTGCAGGGCGGGACAGTTGGTACCCGCGGTCCTCGGCTGAGTCCGGCCATGATTTTCCGGACTTGAATAGCACCTTCCAGATGTCTTTGTGAGGAGCCAAAGAGCTCTCGCAGGGTCTGGTGCTTGGCCGGATCGAATTCCCATAGATTGCAAGTCCGGTGTTGACAAGGCAGGATCCGGCGAACTAACATCACCTGGACTACATTGACAAGTTCGATGTTCTTGTCTTCCATATCTTTAACGCGTGTCTGGAGCACCGATAGTTCGTTGGACGAAGACCAGTTCATGCCCTTCCTGGGCCAGGACGTAAGCCGCAGAGGGGCTCCGGATCGGAACTCGGGAGCAGCGGCCCATTCCATGCCGCGCGGCTCAGTGATGTAAAACCACTGCTGTTGCCACTCTTTGACAGAATCATTAAAAGTACTTGTTGGCCATGTGACATTGGACATCTTGCTCACCATAGCGCCCCTTTTCAGTGTTTCGCCGCTCACTACCTTGGGCTTCACACTAAAGATCTTCAGCCATAAGCCAAAGTGTAGCGAGATGCGGAGAAAAGCCTCGCACTACCACGATGAATGTCGAGATGTTGAGGAAGGAATTGGGGATAGATCATGAAAATTGATCCGTAATAATACATGATGCTGCGAGCGAGCGGGTGGAGGAAACCCTAGCCCGCGGACAAAATGAGGGAGGAATAGAACCCTCGTGGGGTTCCGAGTAGGACGATCTGTCCCGCCGTCGGGAGACGGTGGCTGATTTTCTTGGCCAGGTACTCGGCCTCCCGAAGCTTTTTGATATCCTTCTCCCGGACGGTAGAGGCCATCCACTTGCCTCCTGCTCCGGATCCGAACATTTTCGGAAGGCCTTTGTGGGCGGAGAAGACGAATGCTCGGGCGCTAGAGCTCGAGCGAAGGGGAATGGATAGGGAAGAAGAAGGCGTGGGTGAAAAATAGGAGTCCTTGTCCCTTTATAAGGGCGGTAGAAACTGTGCGCCTCCCCACTTGCCTGGTAAAGTCGCTTATTCCCCAAGCGCCGTGATTGATGGCACAGTTGGGTTACCCACACCTGTATTGATGAGAATCCCGTGATAAGGGGACACGATCTCTGCTTCGACAAGACGTGCCAGGAAAACCGCATCGCAATATGTGCAGTAGTTGGTTGAGAAAAAGGGTTCGAATAATGACCGGGCCATGGTGTGATGTCACGCTATGAAAGTTGTCAGCAGATTATATTTGTGGAATATTATACTCTCTACGGTGGTATGTGGAATTTGTTTTGCGAGCGAACACTATCCTTGTGTTCAAAATCTTCTATGGAGTATTCGAGGAGGAACCCGCCTTGCAATGCGAAGACAATCTGCGCCGGACTTATCGTCATTGAAGCCTGGTTCGGGGCTCTTGATGGGGTCTGGATTAGGGGTCCTCGGATAGCCGGACTATATACTCGGGTGGACTGTTGGACTATGAAGATACAAGATTGAAGACTTCGTCCGTGTCCGGTGGGACTCTCCTTTGCGTGGAAGGCAAGCTTGGCAATTCGAATATGTAGATCTCCTCCTTGTAACCGACTCTGTAACCCTAGCCCCTTCTCGGTGTCTATATAAATCGGAGGGTTTAGTCCGTAGGACAACAACAATCATAATCATAGGCTAGCTTCTAGGGTTTAGCCTCTACGATCTCGTGGTAGATCAACTCTTGTAATACTCATATCATCAAAATCAATCAAGCGGGAAGTAGGGTATTACCTCCATTGAGAGGGCCCAACACAGGTAAACATTCGTCCCTGCCTCCTATTACCATCCGCCTTAGGCGCATTCCTGGGACCCCCTACCGAGATCCGCCGGTTTTGACATCGACACCTTCCCCACCTTCGATCCCTAGCCCGCATCAAGCGTCCCCTAGTTCGCCGGAAAGCCATGGTGCGCCGCAAGATCACGTACTACAAGATGCTGACGCCGGAGCGCCGCGCAGAAATCGTGGCGGCGGTCGGCGCCAGAGACCTCCGTTCCCAAGCTCGCTGCGGCGGGCCAATCCCAGTTCTCTGGAGCCAAGCTACGAGGAGGAGGAAGCCGATCAATGTTCATGGCAGAGGTCGCGCGCGAAGGCCCCGATGGGTATGAGATGATGGACGTCGACTTCATGCCGGCGTCCGAGTCCCCCATGGTGCAGGCGGACCAGCGGTTCAACCTGGCGATACTAAAGGAGGACCGGGAGGCAGAGGCTCAACTCGACGCGGAGCGCACACATGCCGCTGCCATCGAGGTTCTCCTGCAGGCGGAACCGGATGTCGTGGATGTGAATTGGGCGGCGGAGGCTCAACTTGAGGCGGAGCGCGCGGATGCCACTGCCATCGAGGCCCTCCTGCAGGCGGAACCGGACGTCCTAGACTTGAACCGGGCGACAGAGGCTCAACTCGACGCGGAGCGCGCGGACGCCGCTCTCATCAAGGCCCTCCTCTAGGTGGAACCGGACGTCCCAGACTTGAACCGGGCGGCGGAGGCTCGACTCGGCGCGGAGAGCAAGGATGCCGCTGCCATAGAGGCCCTCCTGCAGCGGAACCGGACGTCCTCGACTTGAATCGGGCGGTGCTCTCGTCCGTGCAGAGCGCCCGCACGCTCCGGGTGAACGAGTAGCTGGAGGCCGAGGACAACCACGGTGCGGAGACACATGTCGGCAGCTACGGCTGGTTCATGCCGGCAGCCCAAGGCAGCGAGGCCGTCTCGTTCTGCAAGTGATAGTTTTTCTTATGTTGTTGTTTTTATGGATCTTTTGCTATGTAAAAACATAATGTATATTGTTATGCAAGTCGCCTGACTTGGGCAGTCTACCATTTCAGGCGTGAAAGGACATGCGGTGCCCCCATGTGTGGTTTTGGTAATTGATGACATTCTCTATGGACTAATGGTTGCATTGAGTTATATTTTAAGGATTTGTCCATAGGCATTTCTTGAAGTCCGTGTGTTGGTTTCAAGGAGTTTATGTGTTGACCAAGGTGCTATTAAGGAATAGTCAAAGATTGGTCATGTGAGTGTTGAGCTTATTGCAAGCATGTCTTGAAGAAGAAGATTGTGTGATCATTCATCTTTACCTTCAAGACATCATCCAAACGAAGAGAGTTGAAAAGATTCAAGGTTGATCAAGACTAATTCAAGAGTGAATCAAGTTGATCAACTCACAAAGCATAAAAGATGTACCGAGAAGGATCAAGTGATCCCATGGTATGGTAAGCATTGTTCATTGCACTTTGTGTACTAACCCATGGTCTATGTGAGAGTTCTATGTGGGGTTAGGTACGTGTCCATGGGCTTGCGTCAAGAGGAAGATATCATACAACCCATGGAAAGGATGACATCAAGTGGTGATCGTCATCAAGATTGCCGTGTGCAAGTTCAGGTGGAGCATCACGAAGATATCAAGTTCTTGAATCTTGCCATCCATTGTGGTGTCAGTGGACTTGTGAAGATGTGCCGAAGAGTGGCTCACCGATAGTGGAGTATGGGGGAGCAATCATCTAGTCTCCATCGACCGAACGCAATCAAGAAAGGTGGTCCATCTTAAGGAGGACAAGATCGTCATCATCTAGCTCAAGTGGATCATGTTCAAGGCAAAGGTTTTCCCTTGATAGGTTTTCTATTTTACCGGTCTCATGGTGGTAGTTGGGAGACCGGGTTATAGGATCATTTGCCGAACTATCAAGGGGGGCTCACAAGTTGGTTGCTTGATCGTATCGTTAGTAGAGATGTCAAACCATTGCATCCTTGCATCATGTTTGTTGGTTCTTGTTTGGTTCTCTTTATGAGTCTTAGAGCTTATGTTCATCTTGATTACAAGCTCGAGTTCATCAAACGGAGATCACGCCTCTTCTTTGTAGTTTTACCGGTCTTATTCAAGGAAGGGTTCTCACCATTTTCTGTTGGGCCTTTTCTAATTTGCTTCTTATTGTTATTTCTATCAACATTGTGTTAGCCTGTGTCGCTAGCTTTCCAAAAACTTAGTTTAAATCGAATTGAGTCCGTTTGCATAAGTTGTGGTAGTTTTGGTGTTCGGAAAGGCTGCGGTACTACCGCCGCTACAGGCGGATGTTTTTACTACCGCTCTTGGGAGCGGTACTACCGCGGCTACTTGCCTACTTCCGTGGCTACTTCCGCTCCGGACCAAAAACTCGTCACAAGTCCAGCGGTGGCAGGCACGAATGTATTTTTTTAGTACCGCTCGCAAGCAGTAGTACCGCTACCCTTAGCGGTAGTACCGCTACCCCTAGCGGTAGTATCGTGTGGACGAGCGGTAGTACCGCTCTGTGCGGGCTGTGAGCATAACGGTTGGATTTTCCCCACCTATAAAAGGGGTTCTTCTTCCCCAATGAACCTTATCCTTTGAGCTCGTGTTCTTCCCCCATTGTTGACCTTCTTCGAGCTTGCTAACTCTCAATCCCTCCATGGATTCTTGCTAGTTTTTTAGGGAAAAGAGAGAGAGATCTAGATCCACATTTCCACCAATCACTTTCTCCTCTATGTGAGGGGAACCCCTTGGATCTAGATCTTGGAGTTCTTGGTGTTCTCCTTCTTGTTCTTCCTCTCATTTTCCTCCCTAGCATTAGTTGCTTCAGTGGGATTTGAGAGAGAAGGACTTGGGAACTTCGTGTGCCCTTGCCTTTGCATTTGGTGCATCGATTTGAGTTCTCCATGGTGATACGTGGAAGTTACAAGTTGAGAAGCTTATTACTCTTGGGTGCTTGGTACCCTTGAGCTTGTTCCTCTTGGGTGCTTGGGTGCCCTAGACGGTTGGTGGTGTTCGGAGCTCAATCATTGTGGTGTAAAGCTCCGGGCAAGCATCGGGGTCTCCAATTAGGTTGTGGAGATGGCCCTGAGCACTTTGACGGGTCCGGTGACCGCCCCCAAGGGTTGCCAAAGTGTACGGGTTCGGTGAACACCCCCAAGGGTTTCCATTTGTACGGGTTCGGTGACCGCCCTCAATGGTCCCTTAGTGGAATCACGGCATCTTGCATTGTTGATGATTGCAACTATCCCTAGGTGGTTTTGGTAATTCATAACAACATATAGCACATTGAGCTAATGCTATTCCAAGACAAATATTTCAGGAAAGCTCAATGAATGGCATGGCATGGATGATGAAAGTGGATCCCTCAAAATTTTAAGGACTAAGGATTGGCTCAAGCTCAAAAGCTCAAGACTCTACATTTTACATTTTAGTGATCCAAGATCACATTGAGTCTATAGGAAATGCCAATACTATCAAGGAGGGATGAGGTGTTTCTTAATGAGCCTCTTGCTTCATGTGCTTAGTGATATGCTCCAAAACCCTCCACTACTTTCTCACATCCACATATGACCTAAACCTAAAGTCAAACTCGGCCCTACCGATTCTTTCTATCCGCGCCACCGAGTTCAATTGTCATAGCAACTGCCACAAACCCTAGGCAAATCGGTTTCACCGATAGGGATCTCGGTCTCACCGAGATGGGATTATAATCTCTCTGTTCCCTTCGTAACATTTCGGTCTAACGAAGTGAGCGATCGGTCCCACCGAGATTGCAATGTAAACTCTCTGTTTCCCTTTCGTAACTTTTCGGTCTCACCGAAAGAGCGAATCGGTCCCACCGAGTTTACCTGACCAATTCTCTGGTTAGCTAATTACCAATTTCGGTCTTACCGAGTTTGTGTAATCGGTCTCACCGAGATTACGTTATGCCCTAACCCTAACCATATCGGTCCTACCGAGTTGCATGTCAGTCCCACCGAAAACCCTAACGGTCACTAGGTTTACTAAATCGGTCAGACCGAGTTTGTTGATTCGGTCCCACCGAGTTTGGTAAATTGTGTGTAACGGTTAGATTTTGTGTGGAGGCTATATATACCCCTCCACCTCCTCTTCATTCATGGAGAGAGCCATCTGAACAAACCTACACTTCCAACTTACCAGTTCTGAGAGAGAACCACCTACTCATGTGTTGAGGCCAAGATATTCCATTCCTACCATATGAATCTTGATCAAGCCTTCCCAAGTTGCTTTCCACTCAAATATTCTTTCCACCAAATCCAAATCCTGTGAGAGAGAGTTGAGTGTTGGGGAGACTATCATTTGAAGCACAAGAGCAAGGAGTTCATCATCAACACACCATTTGTTACTTTTTGGAGAGTGGTGTCTCCTAGATTGGCTAGGTGTCACTTGGGAGCCTCCGACAAGATTGTGGAGTTGAACCAAGGAGTTTGTAAGGGCAAGGAGGTCGCCTACTTCGTGAAGATCTACCGCTAGTGAGGCAAGTCCTTAGTGGGCGACAACCATGGTGGGATAGACAAGGTTGCTTCTTCGTGGACCCTTCATGGGTGGAGCCCTCTGTGGACTCGTGCAACCGTTACCCTTCGTGGGTTGAAGTCTCCATCAACGTGGATGTACGATAGCACCACCTATCGGAACCACGACAAAAACATCCGTGTCTCCAATTGCGTTTGAATCCTCCAAACCCTTCCCTTTACATTCTTGCAAGTTGCATGCTTTAATTTCCGCTGCCTATATACTCTGTGCATGCTTGCTTCAATTATGTGAAGATTGCTTGACTTGTTAAAAGATAGCTAAAATCTGCCGAAGTCTAAAATTGGGAAAAGGTTAGGTTTTTAATTGGTCAAGTAGTCTAATCACCCCCCCCCCCTCTAGACATACTTCAAGGTCCTACAAGTGGTATCAGAGCCTTGGTCTCCATTTGCTTTGATTTCCATAGCTTTTGGTGGTCATTGCCTTGGTTTCACAACCTAGGAGAGTATGGCGTCTAGCGAGGGAAATTATCACCGGAGGTCCTTACTTTGATGGCACTAATTTTGCTAGTTGGAAGCATAAGATGAAAATGCATATTCTCGGACATAACCCCGCCGTTTGGGCTATTGTGTGTATTGGTTTGCAAGGTGAATTCTTTGATGGGAAAGAACCGAACCGTGAAGCTAGCGCGGAAGAGTTGAAGATGCTGCAATACTACGCTCAAGCATGTGATATCCTCTTCAATGGCTTATGCCCCGAAGAATTCAACAAAATCAGCTGCCTTGAGAATGCAAAGGAAATTTGGGATACTTTGATTGATATGCATGAAGGTACCGACTCCGTCAAGGAATCCAAGTTGGATGTGCTCCAAAGTGATCTTGACAAGTTCAAAATGAAGGATGGTGAAGGTGTCGCTGAAATGTACTCTAGGCTTGCTCTTATCACAAATGAGATTGCCGGCTTAGGAAGTGAAGAGATGACCGACAGATTCATCATCAAGAAGATCCTAAGAGCATTGGATGGAAAATATGATACCGTGTGCACATTGATCCAAATGATGCCAAATTACAAAGATCTCAAGCCAACGGAAGTCATTGGAAGAATTGTTGCTCATGAGATGTCACTCAAGGATAAGGAGGAACTTCACAACAAGTCAAGTGGTGCTTACAAAGCCTCATGTGAAGCCCCACATCATCAAGTGAGAAACAAACCTTCAATGAAGAATTGAGCTTAATGGTGAAGAACTTCAACAAATTCTACAAGAGTAGAAGCAAAGAAAGAAGCTTCTAAGTCAAGGTCCTATAATGACAAAAGATCTTCTAGTCGAGGCGCAATTGCTACAATTGTGGGAGACCGGACACTATTCAATGAGTGTACGGCACCCTACAAAAGAAGAAGATTCTCCCAAGAGAAGAAGTAGAAGAGAAGAATCACCACCAAGAGAGAGAAGGAGTAGAGATGATCGTTACGTACGAAGACCCTCATGGAGAAGCAAGGATTCGGATAGGAAGGACAAGTCATCAAAGGGCTACACAAAACGAAGACATCAAGCTCACGTTGGTGAATGTGTATCCGGCTCCGACTCCGATAATCACTTCGAGAGAAGCTATCACTCCGACTCCGAATACACTCAAGATGAAGGTGTTGCCGGTCTAGCACTTGTGTCAACCAACTCCTACGACATATTTGATTCACCAAATGAAGGAATTGGTAGATGCTTCATGGCCAAAGGTCCTAAGGTAACACACCCCGAGTACGTGGATTTTAATAGTGATGAAGATGACTTGCTAGGTGATGATGATTTACTTGTTGACAACTCTAGTGATGAATACTATGATGAAACGTCAATTAATCATGCTAATCAATATGAAACGAATGACAATGATAAGGAGAAGATTGAGCCTAACTAAAGAACTAAACACTCTTAAGTTAGCTCATGAAACTATCTTCGAAGATCATCGAGAACTTTTAAGGGCTCATGAGAAGTTACGCTTTGAAAAGCTCAATCTTGAGCAAGAGCATGAGTTCCTAAAAGCGATCAATGATGATCTCCATAAGAAAAGTTCTTCTTACATTGCCAAGCGTTTACTCTTATCTACTTACATGCCTCAGTTCAAGTCTAGTAACAAGAACAAGAAAGATTCTTCTTCTAGTAGTAACAATAACAATGCTAAATCCAATATTGTTGCTTCTAGTAGTTCTCTTGATTCCACTAATGATCCTCTTAGCCAAGTTACACTTGAGCAAGAAAGCAGCATACTGAAGGGAATTATAGAGAAAGGTGTATACAAGAGCCTTGCCGGGAGTAAGCAATTTGAGGAAATTGTACGCAAGCAAGGAAGTCACCGGCAGAATCAAGGTGTTGGTTTTGAACGAAAGTTCAATGCCAATGGAGTTGAGTGGGAAGAATATCAATACCCCAAGACGAAGTTTGTTCCTCAACAAGAGAAGTATGATCGTACTTCCTTCAAGGGAACACAAGCACAAGATGATCTTCCACCACAAGACCACAAGAACAAAGGCAAGGACAAGCTTCAAGAGGAGATTGATGCATTTGAAGAAGCACCTAAGGCCTTGGTCAAGTGGGTTCCCAAGACTACGTCAAGTTCTACTTCATCAAGTACAACTACTACACCAAGGATTCCCATCAAGATGATGTGGATCCCGAAGAAGAAGAACTAGAGAGTTCTTGAGGGTGACTCCGCCAACATTCTTCACTCATATCATTATGGCAAGGACAAGTGCAACGACCTTTCATATCTTGCACTAGTTCAAGGAGTCACAAACCCTCATGTTGGTAAGGCAAGGGATAAGGTAACCTAATGTTTTCATGGACATCATTTTGTGTGTGCATCACTCTATGTCTATGGATATTCTTGTTTGTTCCTTGTGGGACTAACCCATGTAGGTAGTGAAAGTGAAACTCACTCCAAAGGTTTGCTCCAAAAAGATCTACATCAACATTGAGCATCCACATCTTCAACACCTACATGAAGTCATCATCGACAAAACCCAAGGTTAGTTTATCCCTCTAAGGGGGGATCTCACATCTAGGGGGAGCTTAACTCTAAGAATTGAGTCAAAGCAACTCTAATGATGTGAACATATAAATGCTTTATGTAAAAGTGGTAACCCCACTTGAGCTTAAACGATGAGTATGACCTATGATCGAATGTTCTCATTTGACTCCTAAGTCAATATACTCATATATAGATGACCTAGTCATCGCCAATTGTTTGATAGATGCTAGAATTGGTTGTGCATGCTTTTTCACATATTTCATTTGTTATTTTATTGTGTGAGCATGTTGGCTGCATATTTTACTCATTCGAGGACATCCACTTGTTGTTTTGATTGATTGGCTTCTTTCTCTTTGGCCAAGTGGATGGACAAGAATGCCGAAGAACCTTCTCTAGCTATCTGTGCTTTTCTCGTCTCAAACTCTATTCATGCTACATCACAAAATTTGATCAAGTCAGATTCGAACCACTCTGTGTGAGGAGCACTCGGAGTCCCCGATTCGTCATAGACTTAAACTTCCAAAACTTCTTTGTGATTTTCGGTCTGACCGATTCTTCCTTCGGTCATACCGAGATCACTAAGTCGATCTAGGTTTTCATCTCGGTGTAAACTATTTGAACTTTTTGGTCACACCGAGTTGCTGTAACTGTTAACAGTTATGCATCTCGGTGCCACCGAGTTGTTCCACTCGGTCACACCGACAGTGTCGGGCTATATATTCACACGGGCAAATTTTGGAAAACTTTCTCCGAAACTCCTCGCCCGCGCATAGCTCGCTCTGCCTACTAGGTCTCCGGATCGTCGACTTCATCGCCAACCGCCTCCTGTCGCTGGTCTCCGCCGCCGTCAACGGATTTCTTCTCCGCCGTTGCCGCCGTAGCGAGTTCACTGCCGAACTAGGGTATGAACTCGATCACAGTGCTATCCTTGTCTGATTCTCAGCAAATTGTGTTCATAATTCTTCTAGCCACGATTGAAACACCTCTATCCAGTCAAAACAATCCTTAGAATAGGTGTGAATCGAAAATTTAGGGTTAGGTTTCCGCCGAAACCATCTCGGACCCACCGAGTTGAAAAACTCGGTCCACCGATTTGGCTAACGCCATTGCACTAGTAACTCTCGGTCTGACCGAGAATTGCTAATCGATGTGACCGATTTTAAAACTTTGTGAAACCCTAGCAGTCTCGGTGCCACCGAACTGTGACTCGGTCTGACCAAGTTCACTAGTTTAGGTTCCAAAACTGCTTCGGTATCACCGAGTTTGAAAATCGGTAGATCCGAAATGCTTTCCGTGGAAAACTAAAACTAAGTTTTTTGAATCATTCTTTTGCAAAAATCTCTGCATTTTGTGATGCTCATCCACTCTACCTCATCTATAACTATTCACGTGGTCAGCAACAAGTGTGCAGCATGTCAGACCAAAGTGACAGCTAGAACAAGTCAAAAGAGCAGATTCACATGAGTGAGGGCACTAGTCCCTCTAGCAGCTCAAGATGAGGGGAGCGAAGCACTCCCAGCAATTTGCCCAAGGCTGCCACAAGGACAAGGAAGAAGAAGACCTCAGAGTCTGAGGATGAGGATTATGTGGCAGTTGAGGATGAGGCAAGTTCAAAGAAGAAAGTGCTCAAGAAGGAGTACAGCTCAACTGCAGTTAAGCCAGAATGAAGATCAAAAGGCCTGCAGGAAGACAACCAATGTCCAAAGCCGAGTCTCCACTCAAGCTTCTTTGGAATCCCAACCCAAAGAGCCCTGCTGCTGCTGAAGGAAAGAAAAGGAAGGAAAGGGTCAAGAAGACCATGGCCAGAGTAATAGGAAAGCCTTCCATGATGGAGGAAGAAGAGGAAGAAGAGGTTGCTGAACCAGCACCCAAGGCACAAAAGTTGATGTGTGATGCTATAAAGTCAGGGGCTGCAACTTCAAAGCCCAAAGTAGCACCCAAAGCTGCCCCCAAGCCCAAGAGTGCACCTAAGAGGAATACCAGGAGTATACCAACTGCTGAAAAGAACAAGGCCCCAATGCCTGATGTTGCTGCTGAGGAAGATGAAGAAGGGCAAGTCTTAAGGAAGCTCAAACCCAAGATTCCAGACCACAGTGATGCTCATCCTGTGGCTGAGAACATGAAGATCATGAGAGATTTAGGGTTGAGGCTATGGAGAGAGTCAGATCCATATGCCACCAGGAGAAGGACTGCTGTAGATTACAGGTTCGACACCAAGGAGCAGTAGGACTTCTATGAGACCATCTTATTGGATAAGAAGCCCATAGTTTGTGATATGAGGTGGGTCGACTGGACCTACATTCAGGAGAATGAAGAACACTATCCTGGAGTATATGACAGCTTCAGTGCGTGTGGAGTTGCAGATTTTGTTGGGCAGATGCTCACAAACTAGAATGACGAGCTCATTATGCAATTCTACTCCACAACACATTTCTATCCAGATGGCAGGATAGTTTGGATGTCAGAAGGAACGAGATACCAATCAACCATAGAGGAATGGGCAAGTCTGATCAATGCCCCAAAGGAAAGTGAAGATGACTTGGACATTTATGCCAAGAAGAAGAGGGATCACAACTCAATGTCACAGATGTACAAGGAGATCCCTGATGATGCACTTGAGACTTTCAAGTTTGGATCAGTTCATTTTCTTCTGTCAGGGCTGCCAACGATCAATTGGATCCTAAGGCACACTCTGTTGCCCAAATCAGGTGACCACAACATGATCAGAGGGCATGCAATTAATTTGCTTCACATTTTTTATGTGCCCCAGAAATTCAAGGTCATGAGCCTCATAGTTGAAACTATCAAGAGGACAGCAGCAGACCAAAAGAGGAGCTGTGGATATGCCCCACAAATCCAAGAGTTGATTAACTCAAAGATGGGCACAGGGAAGTATCTATTGGATAAAGAACACTTAGTTCTCTATCCTGAATTTGAGGACAATCAAGTTGTCATGACTGAGAATGAATCATCGTCAGTACAAGCTCAAGAGAAGAAGGAGAAGGCAAGGAAAGAAAAGGCTGCCAAGATGCCCATTCTAGCAGAGGCATCTGAGTAATTTTTGAAGAACAAGCAGGAGCAGCTTGGTTACTTGATAGCATCAACCCTGCAGATTGAGAAGGGGTTGGCCACCCTAACTCAAAACCAGGAGAGCCTGGAAAGAATCATGGAACAAAAATTCTATGATCTTGATGTCAAAATGGCGAGATTCATCCACTGTGGAGCAGCTACAGGATGACATGCGAGGAGAGGAAGGGCAGGACAACAAGCGATGCATTTGCGAGTGCCTCGAGCTCAAAGATCAGCTGCAGAGCCAGATGCAGTCACGAGTCACTTCATCTGCTCCAGCTACAGCTCCAGCAAGAACCAGCTCCAAAGCACCAACTCCTTCACTCCTCCACATCTCTCAAGTCTTCGTCCAAGGAGCCATCTCACGCCACCAGCAGAAGACCAAGCACGAGAGACGATATAGTCCTATGCATTTTCTAGGAGCTTTTGGTAACTTGTTGCCAAAGGGGAGAAAAATGTATAGATCATAGGCTTCGAGAGAGAGAGAGAGAGTTTGCTTTTGTTCTCTCTTGTCTTCTTGGTTGAACTTTGTTTGCTTTTTATTGCTTGAGATACTATACTATTACCTGTGAGACATTGATGATCATGTGTTTGATCATAAGCTACACTTATGCTTGCTATATGTTATTATCTTACTTATCCTTCTATGATCATTCATTGTGCTTGGTGATGAGTGCATGTATTCAATCTTTATTATTTTGAGCGCTCAACCAAGATGTATGTGACATGGAAGAGTAACCCATGAGCCTAATTCCTTGTGCATTTGCAGTCCAAAGCAAATTTTAAAGCATGCACAAATTTAGGGGGAGCTCTTGCTTATCACATACTTCTCAAAGCGACGATGTTTTTCAATCTTATTATCATTTGTCGAAGCTTTGATCTATATGTTGTCATCAATTACCAAAAAGGGGGAGATTGAAAGTGCAACTATCCCTAGGTGGTTTCAGTAATTCATAACAACATATAGTCATTGAGCTAATGCTATTCCAAGACAAATATTTCAGGAAAGCTCAATGAATGTCATGGCATGGATGATGAAAGTGGATCCCTCAAAATATTAAGGACTAAGGATTGGCTCAAGCTCAAAAGCTCAAGACTCTACATTTTACATTTTAGTGATCCAAGATCACATTGAGTCTATAGGAAAAGCCAATACTATCAAGGAGGGATGAGGTGTTGCTTAATGAGCCTCTTGCTTCATGTGCTTAGTGATATGCTCCAAAACCCTCCACTACTTTCTCACATCCACATATGACCCAAACCTAAAGTCAAACTCAGCCCTACCGATTCTTTCTATCCGGCGCCACCGAGTTCAATTGTCATAGCCACTGCCACAAACCCTAGGCAAATCGGTTTCACCGATAGGGATCTCGGTCTCACCGAGATGGGATTGTAATCTCTCTGTTTCCCTTCGTAACATTTCGGCCTAACCGAAGTGAGCGATCGGTCCCACCGAGATTGCAATGTAAACTCTCTGTTTCCCTTTCATAACTTTTTGGTCTCACCAAAAGAGCGAATCGGTCCCACCGAGTTTACCTGACCAACTCTCTGGTTAGCTAATTACCAAATTCAGTCTTACCTAGTTTGTGTAATCGGTCTCACCGAGATTACGTTATGCCCTAACCTAACCATATCGGTCGTACTGAGTTGCATGTCAGTCCCACCGAAAACCCTAACGGTCGCTAGGTTTACTAAATCGGTCAGACCGAGTTTTTTGATTCGGTCCCACCGAGTTTGGTAAATTGTGTGTAACGGTTAGATTTTGTGTCGAGGCTATATATACCCCTCCACCTCCTCTTCATTCGTGGAGAGAGCCATCAGAACAAACCTACACTTCCAACTTACCAGTTTTGAGAGAGAACCACCTACTCATGTGTTGAGGCCAAGATATTCCGTTCCTACCATATGAATCTTGATCTCTAGCCTTCCCAAGTTGCTTTCCACTCAAATCTTCTTTCCACCAAATCCAAATCCTGTGAGAGAGAGTTGAGTGTTGGGGAGACTATCATTTGAAGCACAAGAGCAAGGAGTTCATCATCAACACACCATTTGTTACTTCTTGGAGAGTGGTGTCTCCTAGATTGGCTAGGTGTCACTTGGGAGCCTCCGACAAGATTGTGGAGTTGAACCAAGGAGTTTCTAAGGGCAAGGAGATCGCCTACTTCGTGAAGATCTACCGCTAATGAGGCAAGTCCTTCATGGGCGACGACCATGGTGGGATAGACAAGGTTGCTTCTTCGTGGACCCTTCGTGGGTGGAGCCCTCCGTGGACTCGCGCACCCGTTACCATTCGTGGGTTGAAGTCTCCATCAACGTGGATGTTCGATAGCACCACCTATCGGAACCACGACAAAAACATCCGTGTCTCCAATTGCGTTTGAATCCTCCAAACCCTTCCCTTTACATTCTTGCAAGTTGCATGCTTTAATTTCCGCTGCCTATATACTCTGTGCATGCTTGCTTGAATTGTGCGAAGATTGCTTGACTTGTTCAAAGATAGCTAAAATCTGCCGAAGTCTAAAATTGGGAAAAGGTTAGGTTTTTAATTGGTCAAGTAGTCTAATCACTCCCCCCTCTAGACATACTTCAAGGTGCTTCAATTGTGCGAGGGCGTGAGGAGATTACGGTGGCCCTAGTGACTGCTTCGGGAGCATTGTGCCTCCACACCGCTCCAAACGGAGATTAGCATCCGCAAGGGTGTGAACTTCGGGATACATCGTCGTCTCCGCGTGCCTTGGTTATCTCTTACCCGAGCCCTTTACTTATGCACTTTACTTTGTGATAGCCATATTGTTTCTTGTCATATATCTTGCTATCACCTAAGTAGTTTTTCTTGCTTAGCATAAGTTGTTGGTGCACATAGGTGAGCCTAGTTGTTGTAGGTTTTGTTCTTGACAAATTAACCGCTAGGTTTATTCTGCATTTGTTCAAGCCTCAACCGTAATTATTTTAAAGCGCCTATTCACCCCCCCCCCCTCTAGGCGACATCCACGATATTTCAATTAGTATCAGAGCCTCGTCTCTCTTTATTAGGCTTTACTGCCTAGAGAGTAAAGATGTCGACTAGGGGTTTAGGATCCTCTGACACTCTTAGTTTCTATGGCACAAATTTTGATGTTTGGGTAATTCGCATGCTTAATCTCTTTAGGGTCATGGACCCAAATTTAGAGCGAATTGTAGATACGGGTTTTTCTCCTCCAAAGGATCCCCAAACATTATCTTTAGAGGATGAGAAAAACTCTTATCTCAATGCTCAAGCTTCTAATGTGCTTTTCGATGCTTTGACCAATGTAGTTATATTTCAACTCATGCCGTTCCGGGATGCTCATGAGTTGTGGACAAAGCTTCAAGATAAATATGGTGCGTCCAAGATTTGTGGGGATGATTTTTCTCCCTCCACCTCCGGTCGTGTTGCCTTCTCAACTTCTTCTACTTCACCTACATGTAATGCTATGGTGAGTAGTGTTCGTCATTGCAATGATGATAGTGTGCTTGTTCTTGGTGATCCTTCATCATTATCTTATTGCAATGGTCTCTCTTTGGACTTTAACACTTCGAGCACCTTACATGTTTCACATGCTTGTGTTGATAGTCCTTGCATATAATGTAGAAATTGCTTGACTAAATATCATGATGATATGCTTGCTATATCTTGTTGCCATAATAAAAATGCATGTATTTCCTCAAGTTGTTGTGCTAACAATGTAGAGGAAAACCAACACTCCATGGAACAAGATGTGGTCTTGAATGGTGCTTCAAGGGATCCTACATCATCATCTATTGCATTTTTCCTTATGGCCAAGGCTTCAAAGGTATCTCCCACTTTGAATCCCAATATATCTTGTGATGATATTGATGATGGCAAGAGTGATGATGATTTTGATTGTGATGAAGATAATGATGATGTTGCCTCCTTAAAAATTAAGGGGGAAATGATTTTTAGAGCTCTTCTTAAGAATAAAATTGCTCGTTCCAACTTCATGGAAATCATGTCTATTGCTATTGAGGGCAAGAAATATATTGATGAGTTGGAATCTCGTCTTGAGGAGCATGAGGTCACCATTGATAAAATGGAAGGTCATGAGCATGATTACGCTAATGAGATTGCGGACCTCTCTAAAGCTCTTGAACTTGAACAAACCACCAAGGAATCTCTTGAGGAGACTTTTGCTCTAGAATTATCTAGAGTGAAGGAATCTCATAATAGAGCTCTTAAGGTGGCCAATGTTTTTGAAACTAAAAATGAGAAGCTTGAAGTTGCGCATGATAAACTTCTTGAGGACTTTGGGCACCTCGAAAATGGCTCAAGAGTCAATAAGAGTGAGATCATCAAACTCACTGAGTCTCATGCACAACTTAAAGCTTCATATTCAAAAGATCTTGCCAAGTTGCCTTCTCCACTTGCTATTATTGATGATGCTTGTGCTACTAACTCTATTACTTGTGAAGCATCCATTTTGAAGGAGAATGTTGAGCTCCGGACTCAACTTGAGTTGCTATCTAGTAATTATGGGAAATTGGAAGAAAGTCATGAAAATATCTCAAGCTCTCATGATGATCTTCTAGTATCCCATAATGTGCTAAAGATAGATCATGAGGACATGATTGCTAAGGTAACATCTAGTGAGCCTCATGTGGATACTAGCACCACTTCTAGTCAAAATACTATATTGCCATGTGCTAGTCCTTGTAATCCATCTACTCACAATGTTGGTACATCATGTGATGAATTGCTTTCCTTGCCTTGTTGCTCTAACGATGAAGCTTATACTTCCTCTAGTACTTGTGTTGAGACTAACCATGTAGAGGAAATCAAAGAGCTCAAGGCCCAAGTCACTTATTTGAAGAAAGACTTGGAAAAGAGTCATGAAGGGAAATCCACACTCAACAATATCTTGAGTGTGCAAAAATCCCCCAATGACAAAGGTGGACTTGGATTCAACTCCAATAATAAGAAGAAGTCCAAGATGAACAAGAAGAAGGGCCAAGAACAAGTCAAGAACTCGGCCAAGATTGTTTGCTTCAAGTGCAAAATTGAAGGGCATCATGTGAGATCTTGCCCATTGAAGAAGAAGGCCATTTGTGACAAGCAACAAGGGAAGAGGCCACAAGTTCAATCTCATGCTCAACCACAAGTTGAAGAAATGCCTCTTCCCAAGAATACTCAAGCTAATGCTTCTCAAGTTGAGAAATCAAGTGAGAAGAAAGTGAAGAGTAGACGTTGCTACTTATGTCGTGAGAAAGGTCACCTCGCTTCTTCATGCACTAGTGGTAACTTATCCAACCCAATTATTATTGATTAAATCTATTCTCTTGGGAAGGATAAGGTTGACAATGTGTTTGCCAAGTTTGTTGGTACTCAAAGTGGTGTCAAGAAAAGAACCATTTGGGTTGCCAAGCCTATTGTGACTAACCTCTTAGGACCCAACTTTGTTGGGGACCAACAAGCTCAAACTTGATCAATAGGAGTTGTTGGAGGGCATTGGAGACTTAGCTACATTATGAAGAATTAAGGGGTCTTCATCATTCATATTTCCTCAAGCCAAGTCATTCGGATTATCAAGTTTCTATCTCATATCCAATGTGCCTCCTTGCGGTAACTTGTACTTAAATTGTTTACATTGAAAGTTACTTGCCCCTTTGCATGTTTTGGTTTTGTTCCTTGCACGTGTTTGTATATGTTGTGCCTCCAATTTTCTTATCTTGAGTAATCAAGTATATGTGTGTTGGTTTGCACATCATGTACGTGTGTGTAGTGCGTTGAGCCTTTTGCATCTTATTTGTATCTTAATTGGCCCTTGTGAGAGATTAATGGAACATCCCATTTTGGGGGAGTGATGTGCTTTGTGCACCTCACGGTCCCACAAATGTGTGTACATGAAGAATACCACCTAGTATTGATATTGCAAGCTTATCTAGATACTATGTGTTATGTCTTCTCATGAGAAATTCAAATTCTAAATAGTCCATTAATTATCTCTTATTGGATCCTTTTATTTGCCTCTTGTTTATCCTTAATTGGTATCACATTATGGGGTGTAATATGCTATGTGTATATTACTAGCCTAGAAAATGTGTACTTTTGAGATATTGTCACCTAGAGTTGATATTGTAAATTATCTTGTTCCTAGGTGGCATGTTATCTCTACAAGTTGCATATTTTCTTATGTTTGGTGTCAAGATGATGTTGGATATCCTTGCTATCTACCACCGGGAATTATATCCAAATACTTCTTGTCTTTTGACAATTGGTACACACATATGTGGTAGAAATTATTGATCATCTTTACATTGGCTTTTGCTTTTATTTGCCTTATCTCTTGCCTAGGTTTGTGTCAACTCCCATTGTATTCCATACCACTTGTGGATCTTGTTATTTCCTTGAGATTGTCTAGTGTTTGTATAGATATAGTGAAAGTGGTGATGCCATCGTGTGCTTTTTGTATTCAAATGCAATTTCTCTATAATGCACAATGCTTGGGGGAGCTATCCTATTTTTCTTGGAACTCTCACCTTGTGATCATTATCAAGTGTGTGTTGGTGGAATGCAAAACGTTTCTTTTTGGTACTTTGTGCCATCATGAAACTTTGTAGAGCACGTGGTTTGTTTGGAACCATTCTCTCTTTTGGGAGTTTCACATCTTTCTTTTTGAGTGTGCCAATGGATATTTCATTCCTTGATGTATATCTTCCAAGTGATGGTTTCTCCTTTTGGTATCCTTTTCACTTGGTATTCCTTTTTCATTTGGTGTTGGTTCTTGAAAGTATTTAGCTTGCATATTTACTTCATGTATTTTCTTTGGCATGGTTTCTTTCTTTGACCCAATATATAAGGGAAACTCCACCAAGTCTCAAATTGGATGAGATGTGCATGATATTTAAGTTCAAATCTATATGCACATATTTATGTGGAGTTTGTCCTATGTATTGTTGGTGTTTCTAACTCTTTGGTCCCAATGAGTTTGGGTACCATTTTGTTTGTGTTGTTGTTCTAGGAAAGGAGATGCATTGGATGCTCGACTCACTCACAAGGAAGGTGGTGTCACCATGTTCTTATTGGAGTCAAGCTAGGATGCTCAATGAACTATTACCTTCAATTGGTTTCTTCTACATCCTTCCAATGATATCTGGGTAATAAGTATCTATTCATGCATTCTTTTCTTGCATTCAACCTTGTGTAGGTTGCATCTTGGCATGATATTCATTCCATCTTGTGATACTTGTTTCCTTTCTCAAAGCATCTCAACGATGATCTCATGTTGCTAGTTGTGATGTCTTTGATGGTTGTATGGTAGGAATTCATTTATATACAATAATACCATATCTAGCCATGTTCTATGCTTCTAAGCAAATATCTTATTGGTATATCTATGACTTCCTTTTGGATATCTTGTTCCTTCGTGTTGTAACTATTTCGGGTGTACATCCTTCTTTGTAGATATATATCATCATGATTTCATCTACCTAGAACCTTATACACTTGAGAGAAATTACATCTCTAGATGATATCCTTTCTTTCATGTCCACCTTGTCTTTCTTACGTTATTTCTTAGGTGGCTCCGTGAAAGCTTTTGCCTTGAGTGCGTATCTTATCTCGTTGCATCTTGATGCACTCTTGTGTGGTGAAGATTATTTTCCTCATGCTTGTCCTTATGAGGCTTTTGCCATCTTAATTGGTATCCCTTGTCTTGATGAGGCTTTCTTCTTCTATTTCACCATGGGTTGTCGCAAGCTTTGTTGTTATCTTTTTAGTGAGCTTGTGAACCCATTTGCTAGTTGGGTGTGTGTGGGGAGGACATGTCATGCACCATGTATCTCATTTATCCAAGACTATGTTGATGCTTAATGCTCATCCTTATTTTAGTCTTCTCAAGTGCTTTTCCATGACTCACACACATCATTTTGGTTGAGCCTATTCTTAAGTTGCCTCTTTTACATGTTGCTCAACCATGTGTTTGTTGCAAGTGCTAGGCTTTGTTTCCTATTTGCTACCTTGCACTTGTTGTAAGTTTCTATTGATTTTGGGGGAGCTATGATCCTATTTTGTGCACTTTGTATCCAAATACAAAAATTATTTCAAACACTCCTTTAGTCATATCGTAATATCCTTATTCATGTGGCTCATAGGATCTTCGGTCTAGTTGGTTCAATTGATATCCTTTGTTTGCTTGCTTCAATTGGTATCTTTTGATTGCTTGATTGCTTGTTTCTCTCTTTTTATGTCTTTGTGGCATATCATTCTTTTGCTATCTTTGTGCCTCAATATAGTTTGTGTTCCTCCAAGTATTTACCTTTGGATATGTGTGTTGCATTCCACTCACTTGTTGATAAATACACAATTTGTGGAGGACCACAATTTATATTAGCCTTCTAAGCTTTTCGCCCATTTTGGCAATCGATGCCAATGGGGGAGAACTTTCAGAGAGTTTTGTGGAGAAGTTTAGAGAGTTGTCTCTTCTAGCTTTGGTTGGTTCCTAAGCATACGCATCTCCTACGCATGCATTATTGGTTGTTGCATGGCATGGTGATGCATACACTACTGGAATCAGCTACTTTGCCATCTGCCAGCTCTTTGCCGTCTGCTAGCAGACGGCAAAGAAGCTCTTTGCCATCAGCTACCCGAAAGCAGACGACAAAGAACTGGCTGATGGCAAAGAAATCCTTTTCCATCAGCCAGTTCTTTGCCGTCCGCTAGCTGACGGCAAAGATTCTTTGTCGTCCGCTAGCTAACGACAAAGAGGGAGGGGGCCCCACTGAGGAGCTGGTTAAAAAATACTTAACGCCCCCCCCCCCCTCTTCGCCCTCTGCTAGCGGACGGCAAAGAGCATATTAGCGGACGGCAAAGGTGGCAGACGACAAAGATAAAACATATCTAACGACGCGCCCCCCATTCCGCCCCTCTCTCTCTGTTTCTCTCCCCTGCTCCCACACGCGCGCCGCCGCCCCCACCACTCGCCGCCGGCCCCACCACTCGCCGCCGCCGCCGCCCCTCGCCCCTCCGTCTCGGCGCTGCCCTTCCCTGCGCCCGGCGCCCCAGCGCCCCACCGCCAGGCAGGCCGCCGCCTCCAGCCGCCCGCCCCCTCCTCCACCCATGCCTCGTCGCCGCCAAGCTGCCGCCGCCACCCGCCGCCCACCCCCATGCCTCGCCCTGCCTGCCGTCTCGGCGCCGCCCTGCCTCCTGCCCCGACGCCTCGGCCCCCGCCCCTCCTCCACCACCACCTCCTCCACCGACCAGTGAGCTCTACCTCTCCTCTGTTTTTCCTTTTTTTGTTTTTTAGTTTTAGGTTTATGTTTAGTTTAGATTTAGTTTTAGTTTTAGGTTTAGGTTTAGTTTTAGGTTTAGGTTTAGTTTTAGTTTAGTTTTAGGTTTAGATTTAGTTTTTCCTTTTTTCTGTTTTTTAGTTTTAGATTTATGTTTAGTTTAGATTTATGTTTAGTTTTATGTTTAGTTCAGTTTTAGGAAAGAAGAAGAAGAAGAAGAAAAAAACAGGAGAGGAGGAGAAGAAGAAGAGGAAAAAGGAAAGGAAGAAGAAGAAGAGGAGGAGGAGAAGAAAAAAGAAGAAGAGGAAGAAGAAGAAGAAAAAAGAGGAGAGGAGGAGAAGAAGAAGAGGAAAAGGAAAGGAGGAAGAAGAAGAAGAAGAAGAAGAAGAAGAAGAAGAAGAAGAAGAAGAAGAAGAAGAAGAAGAAGAAGAAGAAGAAGAAGGAAAAAGGAAGAAAAGGAAGAAAAGGAAGAAGAGGAAGAAGAAGAAAAGGAAAAAAGAGGAAAAACCCGACCCGACACGGACCTCGACCCGACCCCCACCCGCACGACACCCCGACCCCGAGACCCCGACCCGACACCCCGACCCCGACCCCGACACCGACACCCCGACCCGACACCCCGACCCGAATCCAACACGGCACCCGACCCGACCCGACCACGACACCCCGACACCGACACGACACCCCGACCGACCCGCACCCCGACCCGACACCCCGACCCCAAGACCCCACCCGACCCGACACCGACACCCCGACCCGATCCCGACCCGACACCCGACCCGACACCGACACGGCACTCGACCGACCGGCACCCGATCCGACACCCCACCCCGAGACCCCGACACCGACACGGCACCCGACCCGACCCGACACCCGACACCCCGACCCGACACCGACACGACACCCGACCCGACACCCCGACCCGAGACCCGACCCGACCCGACACCGACACCCCTGCCCCGAGCCTGACCCGACACCCGACCCGACACCGACACGGCACCCGACCCGACCCGACACCCCGACCCGAGACCCCGACCCGACCCGACCGGCACCCCGACCCCGACACCTCCGAAAAGGTGTTCTTTGGCCTTCCAGAGGCCGACGGGTCATATATTTGTGAATTATTAGTCAGGTCATATATTTTTCGATTTTGTTATGAAAAACATCATATATAATTGTGTTGATCGGGTAGTTTTAAATGTGTAGTTGTTTCATCGCTGCGAGGTTTGGTGTTCGACGACCTCGCCGTGCGTTTGATTTAGCTCTCGCTTCTTCGTTCTTGGGTGAGCACAAATGACATGTCCTCCTCCCCATTAATTATTTGATCTATTCCGATGAAACTTGATAGCTAGCTATATATGTGTCTTGAATCATCAAGATATCGTAACCAATATGTGTCTCCCGTTCGAAGCGTCATAGTTATAAATATGCATGCATTTGCATATTTATAACCTTGATTCTTTCAATTGTCCAACACTATCCATGGACAGCCAGTATGTGTAGATTGGGTTCGTTTTCAAATATGCTTTGCTCGGATCCGACGATAAATTTAGTGATGCCTCCCTGTTGTTCTCCGGTACACATCCTCTCTGCTTATTGCGTAGACGTGTATCGAGAGAACAGCGGGAGGTGCTGCCAAATTTTAACGCCGGATCCGGAGCATAGCGTGGGAAAATGAACCCAATCTACACATACACGGGAGATTAGGACCTATCATTACCTATTAGAGTGTAGGTTGCATGGACGTAATAAAATTGACAAAGTAGATCAACCGATGAATATATACATGGTGAATTACATATATAATTGTTGTGTGTCCAGAGCTCGAAAGTCAAGATGAGTGATCGTGCGTGGATGTATACCGTCACACTGGTCGTAACAAATGGAGCGCTGAATGGTTCACAAAACCAAGGGGTTTGTGCAAGCCGCATTGCAAATGGCCGAAGAAAACCTGGTGCCCTGCTTACGGTGCTGCAATTGGGAAAAGAGGACGAGGCTGAAATGGGCAAACACCGCAGAAGAATGGTTTTACGCCCGATTATATGGTGTGGACATTTCATGGTGAGTCTGCCCAACTTGACCGAGCTGAGGTGGATCATCGTCGCACCGACGAGCATGGTACCAGGATGGAAAACATGGTGCAAGACTATGATGATGCTAGGGATCCGGACGAGGAGATGGAGGAATCTGCAAAGGCCTTCAATGAAATGTTGGAGTCTTCAAAACATCCGCTCCACGAGCACACTGAGCTTTGTCAGTTGGATGCCATCTCACAAGTAATGGCTCTGAAGGCTCAGTTCAACTTGGGCAGAGAATGCTATGACGCAATTATGACAGTATTTGGACGCTTTCTACCCAAAGGCCATGTAATGCCTGCAAACCTATACCAGTCGGACAAAATCCTCCGTGCACTGAAGATGCCCTATGAGAAGATACATGCCTGTGAGAAAGGATGTGCCTTATTTAGGCTTGACTATGCGGACTTGAACTATTGTCCCATTTGCAAGTCTTCCAGGTATATTGTGGTAGACAACGGTATGGGTGAGAAGACACAGACCAAAATCCCCGTTAGTGTTCTTCGGTATATGCCAATCATACCAAGACTTCAACGTCTTTTCATGGTCGAAGAGACGGCCAGACAGATGACATGGCACAAAACAGGAAAAAGAACCGAACTAGATACAGATGGGAATCTAATGATGGTACACACATCGGATGGTGTTGCGTGGAAAAAGTTTGATGAATTACATGTCGACAAAGCGGCGATCCGAGGCATCCTCGAGTCGGCATCAAGACGGATGGGTTCAGTGTGTTTGGTATGACGGCAGCCCAATACAGCTTGTTGGCCCGTGTTTGTCTTTCCACTCAATCTCCCCGGACAGATTATGCAAAGAAAGAACATTTTCCCGACGTTGATAATTCCAGGCCCAACTATCCGGGAAAAATATGAATGTGTACATGCAGCCGCTTAAGGACGAATTGCAAGAAGCCTCGATAATGGGTTCAAGACATACGATGCCTATAGCAAAGGAACTTCATAATGCGTGTATGCGGTACATGTACTCAACGCATGACTTGCCGGCGTACGCGCTATTCGTTGGCTGGTGTGTGCATGGAAGGTTCCCGTGCCCCACATGCAAGGGAGCTCTTGAGTTTCGTTGGCTTCAGGCCGGTCGCAAGTTTTCTTGCTTCGACATGCATAGACAGTTCCTGGATCCTCGCCATAAGTTCAGGAAAGACAAGAAGAACTTCATCAGAGGTAGAGTTGTCAAAAACTCTGCACCACCTACATTGACAGGCCAATAGACCCTGGATCAGTTAAACGCTCTCGAGCCAGATCCACAGCGTCCAGGGTACTTCAAGGGGTATAATACTAAGCACGCGTGGACTCACAAAACATGCTTATGGGATCTGCCTTACTTCAAAGACCTCCTTTGCCCACACAACATCGACGTGATGCACACTGAGAAGAATATCGCCGAGGCACTTTTTGGTACATTGTTCGCATAGATGGGAAGTCAAAGGATAATACTAAGGCTAGAGTCGATCCGAGGCGCTATGTGATAGGCTGTTACAAAACATGAAAGAACCAAAAGGAAAGCAGAACTGGACGAAGCCAAAGGCATGGTTCAATCTTGGAAGGCCAGCTATGAGGGAAATTATCCTGTGGGTGCAACAGCAGTTGATGTTCCCCGATGGGTATGCAGCGAATCTAAAGAGGGGAGCGAATCTTGATAAATTGAAGATATTTGGTCTCAAGAGTCATGATTGGCACATATGGATTGAGCGGGTAATGCCGGTGATGTTGCGTGGCTTCATCCCCGAGGATGAATGGCTAGTACTAGCAGAACTCAGCTATTTCTTCCGTGTTCTGTGTGCGAAAGAATTATCACCTGGCGTGCTAGAAGAAATGGAAGAGTTGGCGCTGGAGTTGATCTGCAAGTTAGAGAAGATCTTTCCACCGGGCTTCTTTAATCCAATGCAGCATTTGATTATGCATCTCCCGACCGAGGCAAGATTGGGGCGTGCAAAATCGTTGGTGCTACCTAACCGAGAGGATGCGAGAACACGCTTGAGAAAATGTAAAAATAAACATAGAATTGAAGCATCGATGGCTGAGGCATTCATCACGAGGAGGCGGCAAACTTCGTAACAGCACACTCTGAAGCCAAAATCGTCATTTGCATAATCAAGCCTCGGTACAATGTTGACGACCCTAAAAGGGTGGATCCAACCTCAGCCTATTCAAAGGGAATCTCGCACTAGCTAGTGTTTCACATCCAAGATCTTTGGATAACGAAGAATGGCGGACCATTTCGTTGTATATCTTCAACAACCTGATAGAAGTGCGGCCGTACATCGAGTAAGTTCTCGGTACATTGTTTCGCAACTTCTATTTCCTTTGAACCGCTCTTATTCCTGGATATGTCATACAGTCGATACGTCGCCATATTCTCGTATGGAGCGGAGATCCAAAAGGATTCCGTCGAAGAGTATGAGCTTCTCGCAAAGCAAGGAGGCGGCTATCCCGGTTTCATCTCTTGGTTCAAACAAACAGTAATTTCTATTAGACAATTTCATTTCATTCGCTAATTTGTGCGTAATGCAACAATCCTTTCATATTAAACTTGTAGGCTAATTCAGAGTCTATGGACACCGAATTGAGACAAGTCGCTAATGGTTTTGACTATAAGGTCCGTTCATTTGACAAGTACGACATCAACGGGTATCGCTTTCGTACCTATGGCAAAGTGCAATCTATGGCCGACCGAAAGTCTACAAATTGTTGTGTATCTGCTATCGGCGAAGGAGGTACCGAGTATTATGGGAGAGTTGAAGCATTTTATGAACTTCTGTTCTATGGTGAAAACCCACCGAATGTCGTAGTCTTCAAATGTTATTGGTTTCAGCGAAGGAGACTAGAAGGACTCATGAACATATAGGGCTAGTTGAAATCAACCAAAGCACCCATTTAGATGTTCCCGATGTCTATATTACGGCTCGACAAAGCACCCAAGTATTCTATCTACCGTGGGCCTGCCAAACTAATCCAAATCTGAAAGGTTGGGATGTCGTTTATGAAGTGCCGCCACGCATAGACTTTCTCCCCAAAGGAAGAGGATTATGAACCTCACATTAACCTGCACACATATGAAGTAGAATTCTTCCAAGAGATACGTCTTTCCAAAAAGCGTTTCAAGAACCGCTATGCTTCACCCCAAAACATTGAAGTAGACAGCGACAGTGAATCCGACATCACCCCGAGGAGGAACAAGAAGAGCCGAACAAGAAGAGGTTACTCCTGCGGATGACCTGTCAATGCTTGACCGACACGCCAAGGTGGCCTTGCACATGTTGATGCCAATGAACCCTATGAGCCCATCATTGATTATAGTGATGATGATGATTATGCATTTATTGATGATAATTGATCAAGATTATTAGTAGTGTCGTATTCAATTTTTTATGTTGTACTTGATGATGATACACTTAAGTGATATACATATTATTATTCATGTCGGTACTTTTTTTATGTTGTACTAATTCCGTTTATTGTTTGTCATGGCAGGTGTTGAAAGATGGTGGGCGCTGGTCGGGAGCGCCGAGGCCCTTCTTCGTCGGTAGCGTGGTGCGAGGTCTTCCATTCCACACGCACCTCTCCGCCGAGCGTTGTTTGGACAGATATGGCGACACCGCCGGGCCCTTCTTCATCGACCGCGGTGCCCAAAGAGGGACGAGGTAAGAAGAAGAGAGGAGGTGGAGCACGTGGTCGCAGGAGAGGAGGTAGGGTGACTCTTACGGCGCCTTCCTCGCCGCCGCCCCCAGCTGTTTCACCTGAGCACGTGACTGCTAGGGTGGACTCGTCTGAGAAGGAGGCTACACGGACTCCGGTCCACGAGCCTCCGGTCCACGAGTCTTCAGCCCACGAGCCTCGGGTCGACGGGCCTTCGGCCCACGAGACCCCGGAGGAGCACATGTCTGGATGGGGTACTTGGTCGGGTCAGCCTGAGGAGCCGACTGATTTTGAGGAGGAGGGGGAGGAGGGGGGCAACGTCTACCAGCGTGGTGCTACACGGCTCCCGTCCGTGTCGGCGACCCGCGAGCAGAGGTGGTTGATTTTCCCTGATGAGGAGAGGTAAGTGCATTTAATATTTTTGTACCTTCGCATTCACGCTTTCTTCAAATAACTAATGCGTTGGCCTTGTCATGTTTGCGGGGTTGGGACCACCATGAAAGTGTCCGCCGCCCAACTCCGTCCTTGGAGTTCTGATTCGCAAAACTTTCCGGGTTTGTCACGCTGCTCGGTGAGGGTCGGCTTCGGAGGTTGGATTTAGTTGGGAGCACTACTTGGCTGCCCTGCCCCGCCGGGTGAGATTATCGACGGTGTCTTGTGCAAGACGAGGCGACGTGGTGATCGTAAAGTTCGGTAATTTCTCCTTTACACAATTAAAAATCTTCAACTAGCTAGTTATTAATTGTACTAATCAATATTGTCTCATTTGATTGCAGACATTCTACAGGTGTGAGGAGGGATACAAGGAGGAGGCGGCAGATGTTACCCACAAGGAGTGCAAGCGCCTACTTCAGAACTTACGGCATGAGGCTCGGGTGCAGGCTGTTCGAGACTACTACGCCGGGGGTGGTATCAAGAAGCCCAAGCAGGAGTGCCGCGATAAGTTCTTGAGTAAGGAGCGGTACATGAAGGTAATTCTTAAGGCCTTGTACTTAATTGCTTCATTTAGTAATTCATAGTCGTAGCGCTGAAGTTTCTATTTGCTAACTTAGGCCCCTCCGAGATGGTGTGCGGATCGGATGGATTGTTGGGAGGTGTTGGTCAATGCGTGGTGCTCACAAGAATGGCGGGCCACCCACAACGAGGCCAAGGACAAATGTGCCCAAATGGAAGGTGTGCCACACCACCAAGGCAGCTCCAACTTATTTCAAGACAAAGTGAACTGGTATGTGGTTTGCTTCATGATTAATGCAATTCATTCATCATGCTAGCTTTAGCCCTTTAATTACTAATTTACTTTGTTTCTCTCTTCGAGCACGCTACAATAAGGCGGATAAGGTGCCAGAGGTGTACGACCTGTATGCCATGGCCCACACTCGCCCTTACAAGAAAGTCAAGGCATTCTCTGCATCTGACCTCGATGATGCAAAGAACTTCACCAACATCTCCGCCCACGACAAGCTCGTGCAATATAGAGATCAGGGGAAGGCGAGGAAAGGGGAGGACTTTAACCCGAGCCAGGGTCCCATTGATACAGAGTTGCTGATGATATCTGGTGGCGGGAGGTCCCATGGCTCCATAGCCATGGGAGATGGACTTATCCGTTGTCCTAGCACTCTCCCGGAGATCAAGGCGCGCCAGTCGAGCTCCGCTCCTGAGATAAGGCCTCGTGAACGGCCAGTCCAACTCGCCATCAAGGTTAGTTATACGTACTCAGCTATCTTTCTCCATTACATTGTGTGCGCTTCCATCAATGATTACAAATGGTCATGTGAGTGGTGTTGCAGGCTGCTATACAGAGTGAGAGAGATAGAACGGAGAAACTTCTGGCGGAGGCGGCGGAGAGGCAGCAGGAGTTGGAGGAGAGGACGACAAAGATGTTGGAGGAGGAGAGGGCACGGAATGACATGCAGGCAAGGGCCATGTATGAGCTCGTTGTGGTAAGTTTCTTCTACAGATTACTTGCTAGTCTTAACATTTGAGTCTCATTACTAACTAGTATGACTCATTGTGAAAACCAAATGTGCAGTCTGTAAAGCGAGAAGTCCGGTCGATCACCGCTCCGCCGATGCCGCCATTGCTCCCGGGAGCACGGTGAGTTTAATTTGAATGGACATTACTTGCTAGTCTTAACATTTGAGTGTCATAATGCTAACGAGACATTGGAAATGATCTTTGGTGTAGCTTAACTCCAGAAACGCATCGCACGATCCTTCTCCAGCTACCGGCACGAGCCAGCCCGCTACTACACCTCCTTGATCACGGTAAGTTTCTCTAGACTTAGACTTAGCTTTATTTCCTCCAATATGCTTACCATAATGACCTAGAGTTAGCTTACTTATGTCAAAAATTGCATAATTAGCTTAGTTAGCTCATAAACGATCCATTTTACCTAAGTTAGCTCTAAAATGACTCATTTTACCTTAGTTAGCTTACAAGTGATCCAATTTATCCAAGTTAGCTCTAAAATGACCCATTTTACGTAGATTAGCTCCTAAATGATCCATTTTACCTACGTTAGCTTTAAAATGACCCATTTCACCTACGTTAGCTCCTAAATGACCCATTTCACCTAGGTTAGCTCCAAAATGACCCATTTCACCTTAGTTAGCTCAAAAGCGTGGCATTTCACCTTAGTTAGCTCATGAACGGCCCATTTCAACTAAGTTAGCTCCAAAATGATCCATTTCACCTAGGTTAGCTCATAAATGATGCATTTGACCTAGGTTAGCTCGTAAACGACCCACTTCACCAAGGTTAGCTCATAAACGACCCATTTCACCTAGGTTAGCTCATAAATGACCTATTTCACCTAGGTTAGCTCATAAACGACCCATTTCACCAAGGTTAGCTCATACACGACCCATTTCACCTAGGTTAGCTCATAAACGACCTATTTCACCTAGGTTAGCTCATAAACGACCCATTTCACCTAGATTAGCTCATAAACGACCCATTTCACCTAGGTTAGCTCATAAACGATCCATTTCACCTAACTTAGCTCCAAAATGATGCATTTCACCTAGGTTAGCTCATAAACGACCCATTTCACCTAGGTTAGCTCATAAACGACCCATTTCACCTAGGTTAGCTCATAAACAACCTATTTCACCTAGGTTAGCTCATAAACGACCCATTTCACCTAGGTTAGCTCATAAACGATCTATTTTTCACCTAACTTAGCTCATAAACGATCCATTTCACCTAACTTAGCTCATAAACGATCCATTTCAACTAATTTAGCTCATAAATGATCCAGTTCACCTAAGTTAGCTAATAAATGGCACATACTTCTTCTTCTAGTCTTCTTCTTCTTCTTCTATTCTTTTTCTAACTTTCTTATTTGTCATTTTGCAGGTTTCATTCACTTCACGGAAGCCAAATCATATGATGGATTGCTTGTTTTTCCTTTGATGCACTTCTTGTATTCTCTCGCTTGCTATGATGAAACTTTGCATATTGTAATATGTATGGATTGATGGGACTATGTGCAACCTACTATGTATGTATGGATGGATATATATGTGTGGATATTTATGTGATGGATATATATGTTCTATGATATATATATGTGCTGTGATATTTATGTGATGGATATATATGTGCTGTGTGTCTGTGATAATTGTTGGATATAAGAAAACAGAAATAAAAAGAGGCAAGTGCGGGCTCTTTGCCGTCCACCACGACGGCAAAGAGCCCTTGTCATCTCGCCACTATAAGCAAAGGGACACGTGGCGCCCACATGCTTCCCGGCACTAGTGCCATTTGGCAAATTGCCTACCGTGGCGGACGGCAAAGGTTTTGCCGCCACCGGTGACGGCAAAGAAAAGCTGATGGCAAAGACAAAACCTTTGCCGTCCGCCGTGGTGACGGCAAACCACCGTGGGCGTTGACGCATCGCCGACGCCAATCGGCGGACGACAAAGGGTGGTCAAATTTGTCGTCCGCTGGTTGACGGCAAAGGCCGCCGTTAGCCACCTAACGGACTAACGCTGGCGGACGTCAAGTATTTTGCCGTCCCTTCCCTTTGTTGTCCGCCACTGTAGGCAAAGGACTCTTTGCCGTCCGCCGTGAAAAGCAGACGGCAAAGGACCTGTTTGCCGACCTTGTCTTTGCCGTCACTCTTTGCCGTCCGCCGCTGACGGCAAAGCTCTTTGTCGTCCGCCGCTGACGGTAAAGCTCTTTGCCGTCCGCCGTCCGTGCCTTTGCCGTCCGCCGTGGCGGACGGCAAAATACTGGATTCCTGTAGTGATAATTCCTTATATAAACTCTCTTGTAAGTGATTGTCATCAATTACCAAAATGGGGGAGATTGAAAGGACATGTGGTGCCCCCATGTGTGGTTTTGGTAATTGATGACATTCTCTATGGACTAATGGTTGCATTGAGTTATATTTGAAGGATTTGTCCATAGGCAGTTCTTGAAGTCCATGTGTTGGTTTCAAGGAGTTTATGTGTTGACCAAGGTGCTATTAAGGAATTATCCAAAGATTGGCCATGTGAGTGTTGAGCTTATTGCAAGCATGTCTTGAAGAAGAAGATTGTGTGATCATTCATGTTTACCTTCAAGACATCATCCAAATGAAGAGAGTTGGAAAGATTCAAGGTTGATCAAGACTAAGTAAAGAGTGAATCAAGTTGATCAACTCACAAAGCGTAAAATATGTACCGAGAGGGATCAAGTGATCCCATGGTATGGTAAGCATTGTCCATTGCACTTTGTGTACTAACCCATGGTCTATGTGGGGTTAGGTACGTGTTCATGTGCTTGCGTCAAGAGGAAGATATCATACAACCCATGGAAAGGATGACATCAAGTGGTGATCGTCATCAAGATTGTCGTGTGCAAGTTCAGGTGGAGCATCACGAAGAGATCAAGTTCTTGAAGCTTGCCATCCACTGTGGTGTCAATGGACTTGTGAATATGTGCCGAAGAGTGGCTCACCCATAGTGGAGTATGGGGGAGCAATCATCTAGTCTCCATCGACCCAACGCAATCAAGAAAGGTGGTCCATCTTAAGGAGGGCAAGATCGTCATCATCTAGCTCAAGTGGATCATGTGCAAGGCAAAGGTTTTCCCTTGATAGGTTTTCTATTTTACCGGTCTCATGGTGGTAGTTGGGAGACCGGGTTATAGGATCGTTTGTCGTACTATCAAGTGGGGCTCTCAAGTTGGTAGCTTGATCGTATCGTTAGTAGCGAGCTCAAACCATTGCATCCTTGCATCATGTTTCTTGGTTCTTGTTTGGTTCTCTTTGTGAGTCTTAGAGCTTATGTTCATCTTGATGACAAGCTCGAGTTCATCGAAAACGGAGTTCACATGCCTCTTCTATTGCATTTTCGGTGTTGTAGTTTTTACCGGTCTTATTCGAGGAAGGGTTCTCACCATTTTCTCTTGGGACTTTTCTAATTTGATTCTTATTGTTATTTCTATAAATATTGTGTTAGCCCTTGTCGCTAGCTTTCCAACAAACTTGGTTTCGTCGGATTCGAAGTCCGTTTGCAAAAGTTGTGGTAGTTTTGGTGTTCTGAAAAGGCTGTAGCGGTACTACCGCGGACAGGAGCGGATGTTTTTTTACTACCGCTCTTGGGAGCGGTACTACTGCAGCTAGTTGCCTACTTCCGCTCCGGACCAAAAACTCGTCACAAGTCCAGCGGTGGTAGGCACGGATATATTTTTTTAGTACCGCTCGCAAGCAGTAGTACCGCTACCCTTAGCGGTAGTACTGCTACCCCTACCGGTAGTACCGCTCTGTGCGGGTTGTGAGCATAACGGTTGGATTTTTCCCACCTATAAAAGGGGGTCTTCTTCCCCAATGAACCTTATCCTTTGAGCTCGTGTTCTTCCCCCATTGTTGACCTTCTTCGAGCTTGCTAACTCTCAATCCCTCCATGGATTCTTGCTAGTTTTTGAGGGAAAAGAGAGAGGAGATCTAGATCCACATTTCCACCAATCACTTTCTCCTCTATGTGAGGGGAACCCCATGGATCTAGATCTTGGAGTTCTTTGTGTTCTCCTTCTTGTTCTTCCTCTCATTTTCCTCCCTAGCATTAGTTGCTTCGGTGGGATTTGAGAGAGAAGGACTTGGGCACTCCGTGTGCCCTTGCCATTGCATTTGGTGCATTGGTTTGAGTTCTCCACGGTGATACGTGGAAGTTACAAGTTGAGAAGCTTATTACACTTGGGTGCTTGGTACCCTTGAGCTTGTTCCTCTTGGGTGCTTGGGCGCCCTAGACGGTTGGTGGTGTTCGGAGCTCAATCATTGTGGTGTAAAGCTCCGGGCAAGCATCGGGGTCTCCAATTAGGTTGTGGAGATCGCCTGAGCAATTTGATTTAGCACGGTGACCGCCCCAAGGGTTGCCAAAGTGTACGGGTTCGTGACCGCCCCAAGGGTTGCCATTTGTACGGGTTCGTGACTGCCTCAAGGGTCATGTCGGTGTCAAACCGCGGATCTCGGTAGGGGGTCCCGAATCTGTGCGTCTAGGCGGATGGTAACAGGAGACGAGGGACACGATGTTTACCTGTGTTCGGGCCCTCTTGATGGAGGTAAAACCCACGCCCCGCTGGATTGATATTGATATTGTGGATGTTTACAAGAGTGGATCTACCACGAGATCAAGGAGGCTAAACCCTAGAAGCTAGCCTATGGTATGATTGTAAGGGTTGTTGTGATTGTTGTCCCACGGACTAAAGCCATCCGGTTTATATAGACACGGAGAGGGCTAGGGTTACATAGAGTCGGTTACAATGGTAGGAGATCTACATATCCGTATCGCCAAGCTTGCCTTCCACGCCAAGGAAAGTCCCATCCGGACACGGGTGGAGTCTTCAATCTTGTATCTTCATAGTCTTGGAGTCCGGTCGATGATGATAGTCCGCAAATGATAGTTCGGCCGATGATGATAGTCCGCTATCCGGACACCCCTAATCCAGACTCCTCAAGAGCTCCTGAACCAGGCTTCAATGACGATAAGTCCGGCGCGTATATTGCTTGGCATTGCAAGGCGGGTTCCTCCTCCAAATGATAGAAGATTGGGAACACCAGATAGTGTCCGGCTCGCAAAATAAATTCCACATTCCAGCGAGAGAGAATAATAATATATACACAAGTTCAATCTGCCGACGCTTTTCCGTGGCATGACTTCACACCACTACCAAGCCATTACTCAATTGTTTTTCACTTTACCACCTCAGCGATTTAGCGAAGCGGTTTCCTTGGCACGCCTTGTCGAGCAGAGATCGTGTTTCCCTTAATCCGGGATTCTCATCAATACGGGTGGGTAACCCAACCGCCATTGATGGTGACGCTTGGGAGATAAGCGAGTTTTACCAGGCGGTGGGGACGCGTAAGACTTCGCCCGCCCATATAAGGGATAAGGATTCACCTTCTCACCCACGCCTTCTTCCTCCTTTGCTTATCCATCTCCGCAAGACTCGAGCTCCAGCGCCCAAGTTCACAGATCTCGCCTCGACCTTCTCCGACCATGTCCGGGCGGGAGGTAAATGGTTGGCCTCCGCCGTTAAGGAGGAGCAATCACCAAACTGCGCGGGCGCCGGATACCTCTCCGCGACATCACAGACCGGCTGCCCGACGAGGGCAGCTCATCCCCACCCCTGTGCCCCATGAGAGGGTTGTCTTTCTTTCCCACTTCCTCCGCTGGATGGGCTTTCCACTTCACCCCTTTGTCCGGGGCTCATGTTCTACTACGGCCTGGATTTCCATGATCCGCGCCAACTTCACCCTCAACATCTCAGCGCTTATCGTCAGGTGCGAGGCCTTCCTCTCAGCATCCAGCCCCACTTCGCTTAGGCTCAAGACCTTCAATGTCAAGTCAAGGTAGTGAAGGGCATTCAAGCGGAGTGCGGAGGCGCCATGTTGGGCAAGATGCCCAACGCCCTTTAGTTCAAGGGCCTTCGTGGAATCCGTCAAGGTGGCAATCGGGTGGTTCTACATCACCGAGCAGCGTGACCCTAAATGGGCGGCGGCCCCGAAGTTTAGATCTGGTATCCCCACGCAGCTTACCTCCGGAAAGAGAAGGGCTTGCTGTGGGGCAGTTTGAAGGAGCCGACGGACTCCAGCCCGTATCAAGAAGCTGGTGAAGAAGCTCAGCTGGTTAACGTGGTCCAAGTCATGCTCGTCCGCGGATTCTCCCATGCCAAGAGGGCATTCAATCTGTGGGAGTTCGATCCAAACAGCACTAGGCGCTGAACAAGCTCTTCGACACAACGCACGGCGCCTGGAAGGTGCTGTTCAAGGGCGCTGGTTTCGCATCCGCGATCAAGATCGCGGATTTCGCCGCAGCCCAGCCGACGAGGTAAGTGATTCTACCCTTTACGGGACACTTGTTTTTCATAGTTTGACTCTATGCGGTCTTAATTTCCCTTTTCCTTTGACAGACTGGATGAAGAAGGCGAGCAGATTACCCGTCCGCCCTATGCCGAAAATCCAAGAGACGCTCGCCTAGCGAGGCTGCTGGTTCCGCACCGCACATGGTGCCGGAGAAGAAGGCCAATAAGGAGGCCACGGTGCTCGAAGAGTGCCCGCTTTCAGTGTCCGACGACTCGAGGCGGACTCTCTCCCAAAATGAGGAGGAGGAAGAGGACTCTCTCCCGGAGGAGGAGAGAGGAAGAGGAAGGCTTCCCAACAGGGAGGCCGGAGGGTCCAAGAGGGAAGGACTATTCCCCAGACAGTTCTGCCAACATCAACGCTGGCGAGGAAGAATGGCCTTCAAGGGCCAGCCTCCGCGAGATCATAAGTATCCGGATTCCTGAATGATTTATAATTTCTTTTCTGCGCCACGTAGTGTCATTCTAATGCCGCATAACGCCTGTAGTCCGCCAGTGATGATCCCCCGCTTCATCGAAGCGGGTCGTTGGCTTCGCCGGATGTAGACTCCATCCCGACCGCCTCCACCCTCGCGACGCCAAGACGCCGAGGTGGGAACCCAAGAAGGAACCCGCTGGGAGGCCCGGAGGCGCCACAAGGCGCCCTCCGGACTTTGCGCCGACTCCACAATGTAACCCGCAGAGTTCCGGAGTCCGCAGCGCCCTTCGATCGAAGGGCAAGGCCGTGATGCCGGCGGCTTCCATCCAACCGGAGGCGCCGGGCAATTTGTTGGAGGCGCTGCAGAGCGCTTCCATCGAGGAAGAACACCGCACTATTATGAGTGCGGTGATTCAGAAGGTGCAGCTCGCCAAAGGCGGGCTGACCGAAGCCTGCAATAGCCTTCTATCGGGCTTTGAGGTAAGAAGTTAAAAATATGCAATGTAATACCGCATAGATAGTAGCCCCTGATGCTTGGTTCGGTGTTCGGAAAGAAAAGCCTGACTGAGGATCTTAAAAAAAAGATATACGCAGGATTGCTAAAAAATTATGTCAATATGGGTTGCAGGCTGCGCTGCTGACCTCTGCCGCACTTATCATGGAGGTCGGTGCGTTGAAGCAGAGCTCGAGCGGTCCGGCAAGAGCTCGGCCGCCAGAAGCAGCTCCAAGACAAAGAAGGTGAGTAACACCACTTTGAATTTGTACCTTACAGAAAAGGATTTAGGTTGCGACAAAAAATAACAAGGATAACATGGGTACTGCAGGGGCCATGAACGAGGTGGCGGCCCTGAAGGAGGCCGTGTCCGCGGCTGAACGCAATGCGGCCACAGAACGGGGGGAGCGAGAAAAGCAAGAGGCGAGGGTGGCGGTGGTTCAGCAAGAGCTCCAGGCTCTGATGAAAAAGCATGAGAGTTTGGAGCGTGACTCAAAGAGTCGAGAGTCCGAGCTTGCCTCGGCTCTCGAAAGTGCCAAAACCGCCAAGGCCGAGGCCCGTAAGTCCCTTCAGGAGGTTGAGTTGATGAGGAAGATAGCGGCGTGTAAGGCATTTTTCATGCAAAGCAAGCATGTGAATGTAGATTACGTGTTACTTACCCGAATTTGGAGCTCTCCAGGGGTGTTTGCAGATCTGCCTCACAGCGTGTCTGATGCCGCCAGATTCTACCGAGCCGAGGAGGGAGCTCAACGGAGAAGGTCTTCGGTCTCAAGATGCCGAGGCCGCCATCCGTGCCCCCTAGCGACCAGCTTGAAGCAGCTGGTCGAGCTTCACAAGGTGGCCGAGCAGGCCATGAAGGGCCTCATAGTCCGGTGTGGCTCGAGAGGCCATGCCTGGAGCTACTTCGCCTTGTGCGATGGCTGGTGGATGCGTGCCCCTGGGTGGATGTTATCAAGCGCTCCGCCTGTATTGAAGGTGCTCATCGGGCCCTTGCCCGCGCAAAGGTGCATTGGGGCAAGCTGGATGCGGAGAAGCTAATCACTGACGCGCCACCAGCGGGCAAGGAGCATCGTACGCCCAAAATTTATTATAAGGCTGTCCTGAAGGGTGCCCGCAAGATTGCGGATGAGTGCCCTAGGGATGTAATTATTGAGTGAATTCTCAATGTGTTATCCTGTGCGCTGAAAACTTTGTTCATATGCGCTAAGCAACGCTTGTTTAATTTAAAATATTACCTTCAGGCGGCCGCTTATTAAATCTGAGAGATGGCAAGTCGTCGGCTTCAGCCCCATGCCACGAGTGCTGGGGTGTTCGGGATAAACTTGAGCACTCTTGTTCCCATTTTGGGTCCATCTAGGAGGCGCCAACACAACGAACAAGGCAACCGGACTTATAGTGCTTGAACACTCTCACTTAGCCATAGAATTCTATAATTTTAAATTTCAGCGAAGCCCCTAGTATTCGAAGACCGAATTGGGCGCTATCCACGCCTTCATCGGACATAATCCGAACTTCGCTCAAGCGGCGAGGTCTTTAAGGACCCGAAGGACCTCTCGAACAGCGACCAGTCTCGCCTTATCATGCTGGTCAGTTTTAGCTTTCTCCATCGAGGTGTTAACCCGCTCAACCGGGCGCAATCGCAGTGGTTCTCCCAAGCTACCTTAGCCGATAGAACGGAACGTAAGGTGCCGAACATGGGAGCCGGGCAAACCCAACTATTGACCCAAGGCAGGATTCGAGCTGATTCATATAACGCTATAAGTTCGGGTGCCGCACTTGTGAAAGTGTCGGGACTTTATCACACCATAAAACGGAGGACATAAGCCCTGGTGTATTTGGTCGCACTAAGACGCACGGTGCGATATGTCGAAAATGAACATATATATATATATATAAAGTAATGCAATTATAGGCAAAAGTGCTGCATTTTATTCGAGAAGATATGCTATCGGTGCGGAATGATACAAATAGTGCGGAAAGCAAGGGATTGGACGAATTAAAGTCGCTCTCTCGTGGGTAGGCCGCGAATGTTGTATTTAACAAATTTAATGCTCGTGATGGAAACCACCGAGTGTTCGCCGCGCCTTTGTCCTTCCCTCGCTGTTGCATCATGAGTTCGGCAGGTTCGCCACGGACTGAGTTCTGTATAAAAAGAGAAAATAAAAGAAAAAGAGCGACACACTTGGGAGCCCCCGTGTGGTCGAACCGCACTGGTCTGTTGTGGTTGTGCCCTTCCCCTATGCCCATGGTATCTCCAGGGCGTAATTATGTACGCAGAGAGTTTGTCTTGCAATTTTGCGTGGCTGGGGTTAGCCATTGCTACGCTGCGTACCGGAACGTGCTGTGGTCTTGGTTGATGTTGCTCCGGCACGTTTGGTCATGTCCGGTCGCTTAACGGCCGGACTCGAGAATTGCCTTAAAAGGCTGCTCAGATTTCCGCCGCGAGAGCCGCTGTATGTTCCTCCGCTCGAGGGAGCGCCCGTGTTACCATTGACCGTGATGACTCCACGAGGGCCTCGCATCTTGAGCTTAAGGTATGCATAATGCGGCACCGCTGAATTTTGCAAATGCGGTTTGTCCGAAAGCGAGCATGATAGCCGCTACGAACGGGACTATGTCAAGATTAACTCCTCGCTCGAAATTATCCGGTGATCCGAAGACCACTTCGAGTAATCGAGCCTGCATAATTGGCCTCGACACCTGGTATGATGCCTTTGAAGGTCGTCGTTGTAGGTTTAATCCTTGAGGGTCTATGCCCATCTTGCGACCGTATCCCGATAAAGCAGGTTCAGGCTACTACCGCCGCCCATCGACTCTCGTGAGGTGAAATCCATCAACGATTGGGTCTAAAACCAATGCGCGAATCCGCCATGGCGGATATCGGTCGGATGGTCTCTTCGATCGAAAGTGATCGGGCAAGAGGACCATGGGTTGAATTTTGGGGCGATCGCTCCATCGCAGATATCGCCCCTTAGTGCACGCTCCGCTCCCTCTTGGGAATATGCGCTATGATATCATGTTTACCGTCCAACTTGAGGGGGGAATCCTTTTGTCCTCTGTTGTTCGGCGGCCGGGTCTCTTCCTCGCCATCGCTGTGTAGCCCCTTGTCACCGTTTTCGGCGATTAATTTGCTCGCCAGCTTGAATACCCAACAATCTCTGCTGGTATGGTTAGCTGGCTTTTCGGGGTTCCATGTATTTGACAAGAGCGGTCGAGTATTCGATCCAGATTGGACGGGCCCAGAGTGGTTCTTTTGAATGGCTTCTTCCGCTGACCGGTTTAGAGCCTCGAATCCGGCGTTGACTGCCGTATCCTCATTGCTGCCGCCGCACGCGGCGTTTGTTTTGTTTCGACGCGAACCTGCCATTGCGGTCCTTGGTATCCGGACTGCCAGCGTTTTGCCGAGGTTGTCGCTGCGAGCGAGCCAGTTATCCTCTCCCGCACGTAAGCGGGTCATGAGGGATGAGGGCTGCCATGGATTTCGCTTCTCCCGCCCTAGGTGCCGAGCCAGCCACTCGTCATGGATGTTATGTTTGAAGGCAGCGAGTGCCTCGCATCCGGACGGTCGACGATTCGATTTTTCTTTGTTAAGAACCGTGTCGAATTGCTCGCCGATTCGTCTGGCTGCTGGATTATGTGGCTTAGGTCATCTGCGTATGGTGGTCGCACATATGTGCCCTGGAAGTTGTCGAGGAATGCGGCTTCCAGGTCTTTCCAGCATCCAATTGACTCTGCGGGCAGGCTGTTAAGCCAATGCCGAGCTGGTCCTTTAAGCTTGAGCAGGAGATATTTGATGGCGTGAAGATCGTGGCATGGGCCATGTGTATATGGAGGAGATAATCCTCAATCCAGACCGCTGGGTCTGTTGTGCCATCGTGGGATTCGATATTAACGGGTTTGAACCCTTCAGGATTTGATGATCCATTACTTCGTCGGTGAAGCATAGTGGGTGTCTGGCGCCTCAGATTGAGCAATATCGCGACGTAGCTCGAGAGAGCGTTGTCTGCTGTGTTCGGCCCGGCCGGAGTAGTTGTGTCCGGTGCGACGGTATTCGTCGTGGGTCGTGGGGCGTCCGCGTGATCCATAAATAGATCTGGATTGTCTTGCCTTGTCCTCCAATATATCTCGCAAGTCCGGCATGTTCCCCCGTGGCTTCTTGCTTTTAGAGCGATGCCGGGGTACGGTTTTGGTGGAGGGCTTGCACGCCTCTCTATCGCGGCCACGAGGTGGTCGGTCTGCCGACAGCGCTGGTGATGCTGCCTCCTCTAATCGGGGAGCAATTTGCGTTTTAGGTAACTTTTGAGGGGCGCTCGAGTTCATACTCTTGCCGCGAGGACCTCGGTCCATCTGCCGCCAAGAGGGTCTTGATCAGCATGAAGCTGTTGTTGCTTTTTCTTTAGGCTGTTTGTCGTGGCCATTAGCCTGCGCTTAAAACGCCTTGTTCGACGGGATCGTCAGCACGACGACTTAAATGTCGCCGAGGCTTGCCTCGTCTCCGGAGGGAGGTAAGTAATTGTCATCCTCGACCTCTTAAATGCCGCCTCTCCGAGGGCTTGCTTCGCCTCCTCCTGCGCTGGATCGTCTTTGGAGGAGTTGTCTTCGCACTTTCGGGGTGTTATTATCTCCGTGCGGAATCTCCATTCTTGCCGTGGCGGGATTTAGAGCGGCGTCGGCGACGGCGCTTGGGCTGTTTTTTAAGGAATCGGCCTCCGCTGCTTCTTCGCCGCCCCCATCTTTTGGGTGTCCACCATGTATATGTCATATGACGAGGTGGTTTTCCGGTGTCCTGTAGGCACCGGTTCTTAGTAGTCTCCGCATCGCCGCCCATACCGCCGATGTCTTCGGAGTCGTAGTCGAGTACGCCGGTTAAATCATCGACGGTGGCTACGGCGGGTGGTGGGTGGATCTGAATTTCTTCGTCATCCGCGTCCCAACCGCCCCGGCCGTAGTTCGCCAGGCTCTCCGGATAGCGAGAGATGCTTCAATGAATTTATGATATCGCCAAGGGCGAGTGCTGAAAGATGTCCGCAGCGGTGAATTCCATGATCGGCGCCCAATCGGATTCGACCGGCGGGGCGCACGAGGTTCGAGTCCGGCAGGAGTCCGCGCCTCGAGTCATGGGCTTTATGTGGGACAAGGTAAGTGTTCGCCCATCGCCAGAGAAATTGCGGCTCCCGAGGCGGTGTCCAGCCATCCGTCCTCGATTCGAGCGATCGGCTCCGCACTATGAGTCGGAGCGGATCCGGTGCGACCTCCAAGGTGTTGTCCGCGGCGAGTTAGGTCATGCCCATCGTGACAGCGCACACGCTGGTCTGTGGCTCAGATCCATCGAGGATTAAGTCCCCGCGATATCGGCCGTGAAGTTTAAGCTTCAAACCTGACTCGACGGCCAGGGGCGAAGCTTCGATCTGCTCCGGATGGCCAGCGAGTTGGCCCGGCGCGGTTACCGCCGAATCGAAGATCTGTCCGGGAGAAAGGTCTCACCCAGACTGCGCCGTTGTTGATTGAAGAGGCCATCAAGCCTATCGGTGACGACACGAGGAACTCTCAATGAAAGCACCAATGTCGGTGTCAAACCGTGGATCTCGGTAGGGGGTCCCGAATCAGGCGCCTAGGTGGATGGTAACAGAGACGAGGGACACGATGTTTACCTGTGTTCGGCCCTCTTGATGGAGGTAAAACCCTCGCCCCGCTTGATTGATATTGATATTGTGGATGTTTACAAGAGTGGATCTACCACGAGATCAAGGAGGCTAAACCCTAGAAGCTAGCCTATGGTATGATTGTAAGGGTTGTTGTGATTGTTGTCCTACGGACTAAAGCCATCCGGTTTATATAGACACCGGAGAGGGCTAGGGTTACATAGAGTCGGTTACAATGGTAGGAGATCTACATATCCATATCGCCAAGCTTGCCTTCCACGCCAAGGAAAGTCCCATCCGGACACGGGGTGGAGTCTTCAATCTTGTATCTTCATAGTCTTGGAGTCCGGTCGATGATGATAGTCCGGCAAATGATAGTTCGGCTGATGATGATAGTCCGGCTATCCGGACACCCCCTAATCCAGGACTCCCTCAGGTCCCTTAGTGGAATCACAGCATCTTGCATTGTGCGAGGGCGTGAGGAGATTACGGTGGCCCTGGTGGAATCTTGGGAAGCATTGTGCCTCCACACCGCTCCAAACCGAGATTAGCATCTGCAAGGGTGTGAACTTCGGGATACATCGTCGTCTCCGCGTGCCTCGGTTATCTCTTACCCGAGCCCTTTACTTATGCACTTTACTTTGTGATAGCCATATTGTTTCTTGTCATATATCTTGCTATCACCTAAGTAGTTTTTCTTGCTTAGCATAAGTTGTTGGTGCACATAGGTGAGCCTAGTTGTTGTAGGTTTTGTGCTTGACAAATTAACTGCTAGGTTTATTCCGCATTTGTTCAAGCCTCAACCATAATTATTTTAAAGCGCCTATTCACCCCCCCCCCCTCTAGGCGACATCCATGATCTTTCAAGGCGGTTGGATGAATATCCTACGTCTCCTAACCCTTCTTCCTCACCTCTTCTTCTTCCCCAACACACCACTGCACGGGCCGTACGGATACTCCCCAACATGCGGTTGGATAAACATACTCTATGAACGAAAATTATATGTCAGCGGTAGGATGGCTGAGTTTGGTTTGTTCACATGCGACAACACGTGTCAGTGAGGGTGCTTTCCCTTGGTTGGGTTTGCGGCGTGCAGGAGCGACTGTGCATGTGAGGGTGTGGTGCGACCGCGGCGTGCAGGAGCGACCGTGTGAGGGTGCAGTGCGACCGCGACAGCCATGCACAAGTGTACCTCCTTTTCATTTTGAAAACTTTAGGCAAGCTTGGCAAAAATGTGTGGCGAAGTATGGCAATGCAAGGCCTAGACCCAAACAGGATAAGTATCGTGGTACTACGTACTAGGAGTACTAGTGTTAAAAAGAAAGGCGGGTTTTCCTTCAGGGATTAATCGATACAAATCCTCGCTTCACGTGTCAATTAATGCGTATTTTTTCTCCAAAGCCCAAAGAGCTAACCATCTCACTCTCATCGCTGATTAATGCAGCGCCATGCAAACCAACCTTCTCACTTCCGCATGCATGCAAGGGATATTAATGTCCTTGGTTGCTAGTACGAGGCAAACCCCATCAATTTTGCCTCGATTAGTGTTAGTGGCCTTCTGCAAATTGTAATTTTGATATACTGGCCTTGTGTACAAAAAAATGGAGGTAGTAACTATATTTGACTTCCTTCCCCATTGCGGTGACGTCGACGATATCTCGAACGTTGTGGATTGGCGAAGCGCTCGACGGAGAACACCATTGAGGGAGACCACGGTAAGTCGTTACATAAGTGCACTTGCAAGCCGAGACAACCGCCTTATTTGCATCCAGGAAGTCCGTTGAACCAAAGGACGCGTAAATGTACTAGTACTACTCGTACACAATAGCGTTGTCCGTCCAGCTTAGTGCGGTGAGATGGTTTCTCGAAGAAGACGATGGAGAAGCGGAGTCAGCGAAGAGTGAAATGATGGTTTTGCTCCTGTGTGCTATCTATACAAATCTCAATTATATTGATCTAAAAAATTATAGAATCAAGATTAGTAAAAAGGAGGTGATTTTGCCGCGCGGATGGCGGGGGAGTTTTCTTATTTTTAGAGGACGTTGTCCTGGCGGTTTGCTAACATGCGGTCCCACGTGTCAGTGCTCTACCAAGCCGATCTGCTTCCCACATGAGGCAGAACAACGGCAGAAGCAACACGTGGTTAACTTGAAGAAGATGAGGGAGAAGCGGATTCAGCAACGAGTGAAATGATGGTTGCTTCGTCCCTCGAACTTCTTTTTTTAGCATTATTACTTCGTCCCTCCAACTTAACTGCGGGAAAGGTGCAGCTTTGTGATTTGATGCCTCATTGCTCATTACTACGCCGACGCCATGACAGGGTGCTTCACCCCGGCTGCTCTGCACTGTATTCCGGTATGGCACGTGGACCCGGTAGCTTGATGCCCCACATGTCGGCGAAAGGGACTAGAAGATTTATGAAAGCGAGCACTCCACTCTTATGATGGAGGAGTACACGACACGACGACCCAGTGAACTGTCACTTGTACAGCATATAGTACTATAGTTTTGCTGTTTCGCACGATCCATTGATACAAACCCGATTAAACAGGAAAGGGCGGGATTTTTCCCGCGCGGTATATGATATTGGCCATACATTTCAAAGGCAATTTTAATGTATGCAAACTGAATAATTAAGTAACAATATGTTATCTAGTAAAATTAAAAACACGTATGATTTATTGTGTTAGAGTGTAGTAGTAGTGCTGCATTGCATAGTTGTTAGATGTAACATGCGAGAACGTGTAGAGATGTAGTTTTGGAGGGCCTACAGAGAGAAAAGCGTAATACGTTCACCGAACTTCAGAATAAGCTGCAGGGCATGCTGTGATGTGATATGGTCAAGGCATGATGTTATCGGCAACTGGCAGGAGCCATATGGTTGTCGCTTTATTGTATGAAATGCAATCGCCATGTAATTGCTTTACTTTATCACTAAGCGGTATAGATAGTCGTAGAAGCAATAGTTGGCGAGACGACAACGATGCTATGATGGAGATCAAGGTGTCGCGCTAGTGACGATGGTGATCATGATGGTGCTTTGGAGATGGAGATCAAAGGCACAAGATGATGATGGCCATATCATATCACTTATATTGATTGCATGTGATGTTTATCCTTTATGCATCTCATTCTGCTTTGGTTGACGGTAGCATTATAAGATGATCTCTCACAAAATTTCAAGGTACAAGTGTTCTCCCTGAGTATGCACTGTTGCCAAAGTTTGTCGCGCCGAGACACCACGTGATGATCGGGTGCAAGCCAGTTTTGCACATGCAGAATACTCGGGTTAAACTTGACGAGCCTAGCATATGCAGATATGGCCTTGCTACCTCTTGAGAACTGCGTTGGATTTCCTTGAAGAGGAAAGGGTGATGCAGCACAGTAGCGTAAGTATTTCCCTCAGTTTTTGAGAACCAAGGTATCAATCCAGTAGGAGGCTACGCGCGAGGCCCTCGTACCTACACAAAACAAATAACTCCTCGCAACCAACGCGATAAGGGGTTGTCAATCCCTTCACGGTCACTTACGAGAGTGAGATCTGATAGATATGATAGGATAATATTTTTGGTATTTTTGTGATAAAGATGCAAAGTAAAATAAAAGCAAAGTAAACTGCAAAGGAAATAAGTAAGTATTGGAAGACTAATATGATGAAGATAGACCCGGGGGCCATAGGTTTCACTAGTGGCTTCTCTCAAGAGCATAAGTATTTTATGGTGGATGAACGAATTATTGTTGAGCAATTGACAGAATTGAGCATAGTTATGAGAATATCTAGGTATGATCATGTATATAGGCATCACGTCCGAGACAAGTAGACCGACTCCTGCCTGCATCTACTACTATTACTCCACTCATCGACCGCTATCCAAAGATGCATCTAGAGTATTAAGTTCATGAAAACAGAGTAACGCTTTAAGCAAGATGACATGATGTAGAGAGATAAATTCATGCAATATGATAAAACCCCATCTTGTTATCCTCGATGGCAACAATACAATACGTGCCTTGCTGCACCCATCACACCGAAAAGACACCACAAGATTGAACCCAAAGCTAAGCACTTCTCCCATTGCAAGAAAGATCAATCTAGTAGGCCAAACCAAACTGATAATTCAAAGAGACTTGCAAAGATAACCAATCATACATAAAAGAATTCAGAGAAGATTCAAATATTGTTCATAGATAATCTTGATCATAAACCCACAATTCATCGGTCTCAACAAACACACCGCAAAAAGAAGATTACATCGAATAGATCTCCACGAGAGAGGGGGAGAACATTGTATTGAGATCCAAAAAGAGAGAAGAAGCCATCTAGCTACTAACTATGGACCCGATGGCCTGAAGTAAACTACTCACACTTCATCGGAGAGGCTATGGTGTTGATGTAGAAGCCCTCCGTGATGGATGCCCCCTCCGGCGGAGCTCCGGAACAGGCCCCAAGATGGGATCTCATGGGTACAGAAGGTTGCGGCGGTGGAATTAGGTTTTTGGCTCCGTATCCGATCGTTTAGGGGTACATAGGTATATATAGGAGGAAGGAGTACGTCGGTGGAGCAACATGGGGCCCATGAGGGTGGAGGGCGCGCCCTGGGGGGTTGGGCGCGCCCCCCTACCTCGTGCCTTCCTCTTTTGTTTCTTGACGTAGGGTCCAAGTCTCCTGGATCATAATCTTCCTAAAAATCACGTTCCCGAAGGTTTCATTCCGTTTGGACTCCGTTTGATATTCCTTTTACGTGAAACTCAAATAGGCAAAAACAGCAATTCAGGCTGGGCCTCCGGTTAATAGGTTAGTCCCAAAAATAATATAAAAGTGAATAATAAAGCCCAATAATGTCCAAAACAGTAGATAATATAGCATGGAGTAATAAAAAAATCATAGATACGTTGGAGACTTATCAAGCATCCCCAAGCTTAATTCCTGCTCGTCCTCGAGTAGGTAAATGATAAAAACAAAATTTTTGATGCGGAGTGCTACTTGGCATAATCTTAATGTAATTCTTCTTAATTGTGGTATGAATATTCAGATCCGAAAGATTCAAGACAAAAGTTTAATATTGACATAAAAATAATAATACTTCAAGCATACTAACAAAGCAATCATGTCTTCTCAAAATAACACGGCCAAAGAAAGTTATCCCTACAAAATCATATAGTCTGGCTATGCACTATCTTCACCACATAAAGTATTTAAATCATGCACAACCCCGATGACAAGCCAAGAAATTGTTTCATACTTTTGACATTTTCAACCTTTTTCAATCTTCACGCAATACATGACCGTGAGCCATGGATATAGCACTATATGTGGGATAGAATGGTGGTTGTGGAGAAGACAAAAACGGAGAAGATAGTCTCACATCAACTAGGCGTATCAACGGGCTATGGAGATGCCCATCAATAGATATCAATGTGAGTGAGTAGGGATTGCCATGCAACGGATGCACTAGAGCTATAAGCATATGAAAGCTCAACAAAAGAAACTAAGTGGGTGTGCATCCAACTTGCTTGCTCACGAAGACCTAGGGCATTTGAGGAAGCCCATTGTTGGAATATACAAGCCAAGTTCTATAATGAAAATTCCTACTAGTATATGAAAGTGACAAAATGAGAGACTCTCTATCATGAAGATCATAGTGCTACTTTGAAGCACAAGTGTGGTAAAAGGATAGTAACATTGTCCCTTCTCTCTTTTTCTCTCATTTTTTTATTTGGGCCCTTTCTCTTTTTTATGGCCTCTTTTTTTCGTCCAGAGTCTCATCCCGACTTGTGGGGGAATCATAGTCTCCATCATCCTTTTCCTCACTTGGGACAATGCCCTAAAAATGAAGATCATCACACGTTTATTTTCTTACAACTCAACAATTACAAGTCGATACTTAGAACAAAATATGACTCTATATGAATGCCTCCGGCGGTGTACCGGGATATGCAGTGAATCAAGAGTGACATGTATGAAAGAATTATGAACGGTGGCTTTGCCACAAATACGATGTCAACTACATGATCATGCTAAGCAATATGACAATGATGGGTCGTGTCATAATAAACGGAACGGTGGAAAGTTGCATGGCAATATATCTCGAAATATCTATGGAAATGCCATGATAGGTAGGTATGGTGGTTGTTTTGAGGAAGGTATATGGTGGGTGTATGTTACCGGCGAAAAGTGCGCGGTATTAGAGAGGCTAGCAATGGTGGAAGGAAGGAAAGTGCATATAATCCATGGACTCAACATTAGTCATGAAGAACTCATATACTTATTGCAAAAATCTACAAGTTATCAAAGCAAAGTATTACGCGCATGCTCCTAGGGGGATAGATTGGTAGGAAAAGACCATCGCTCGTCCCCGACCGCCACTCATAAGGAAGACAATCAATAAATAAATCATGCTCCGACTTCATCACATAACGGTTCACCATACGTGCATGCTACGGGAATCACAAACTTTAACACAAGTATTTCTCAAATTCTACTCAACTAGCATGACTCTAATATCACCATCTTTATATCTCAAAACAATTATCAAGCATCAAACTTCTCATAGTATTCAACACACTCATAAGAAAGTTTTACTATTCTTGAATACCAAGCATATTAGGATTATTTAAGCAAATTACCATGCTATTTAAGACTCTCAAAATAATCTAAGTGAAGCATGAAAGATCAATAGTTTCTATAAAACAAATCCACCACCGTCTCTAAAAGATATAAGTGAAGCAATAGAGCAAAACTATATAACTCAAAAGATATAAGGGAAGCACATAGAGTATTCTAACAAATTCCAAATCATGTATGACTCTCTCAAAAGGTGTGTACAGCAAGGATGATTGTGGTAAACTAAAAAGCAAAGACTCAAATGATACAAGACGCTCCAAGCAAAACACATATCATGTGGTGAATAAAAATATAGCTCCAAGTAAAGTTACCGATGGAAGTAGATTTAAAGAGGGATGCCTTCCGGGGCATCCCCAAGCTTTGGCTTTTTGGTGTCCTTAGATTATCTTGGGGGTGCCATGGGCATCCCCAAGCTTAGGTTCTTGCCACTCCTTGTTCCATAATCCATCAAAATCTTTCACCCAAAACTTGAAAACTTCACAACACAAAACTCAACAGAAATGTCGTGAGCTCCGTTGGCGAAAGAAAACAAAACACCACTTAAAGGTACTGTAATGAACTCATTATTTATTTATATTGGTGTTAAACCTACTGTATTCCAACTTCTCTATGGTTTATAAACTATTTTACTAGCCATAGATTCATCAAAATACGCTAACAACACACGAAAAACAGAATCTGTCAAAAACAGAACAGTCTGTAGTAATCTGTAACTAACGCAAACTTCTGGAACTCCAAAAAGTCAGACAAAATAGGACGACCTAGGCAATTCGTTTATTGATCAGCAGCAATTGGAATCACTATTTTACCACGTTCTGGTGATTTTTAACAATTATTTTCGTGAACAGAAAGTTTCTGGAAATTTCTGCAAGATCAAATAACTATCATCCAAGAAGATCCTATAGGTTTAGCTTGGCACAAACACTAACTAAAACATAAAAACACATCTAACCAGAGGCTATAACAAATATTTATTGAATAACAGCAAGCAAAAGTATTGGGTTGTCTCCTAACAAGCGCTTTTTTTAAGCCTCTTAGCTAGGCATTGATAATTTTAATGATGCTCACATGAAAGACAAGAATTGAAGCACAAAGAGAGCATCATAAAACACGTGACAAACACATCTAACTCTAATATACTTCCTATGCATAGGCATCGTATAGGAAAACAGATTATCAAGGCAAGCAAAAACTAACATATGCAAGGAAGCGGAAAGAAACAATAGCAATCTCAACATAACGAGAGGTAATTTAGTAACATGAAAATTTCTACAACCATATTTTCCTCTCTCATAATAATTACATGTAGGATCATAAGCAAATTCAACAATATAGCTATCACAAAACATATTCTTAACACGATCCACATGTATGCAAAGTTGACACTCTTCCAAAATAGTGGGATTAACATTAACTAAAGTCATGACCTCTCCACTTTTATCAAAAATTTCATAAGATTGAATATTCTCCAAATATGTGGGATCTAAAGTTGGCACTCTTCCAAACCCATTTTCAATATTATTGTAACGACCCGACCTCAAACGGTCAAGTCTCTGTGCTTCCGTGTCATCCCTGGATCGGTAATGCTGACACACATAGTACTCGAAGGATTTATAACAGAGTAGCAATCACACACTTATTACATCGAATGTCTCAAAAGAGAACTTATTACAATAAATACGGCTTAAGGCCACCTCATACGGTAACAGCGGAAGGCTCGGAAGATAAAGTGAGTCCATCAACTCCAACGGCATAGCTGAGCTGCACGGCAACAATCTAACAAACCTTACTCCTCGTCTGAAAAGTCTACAACATAATACGTTGCAGCCCGAAAACGGGTCAGCACATGGAATATGCTGGCAATGTAACACAGTAGAGCAAGAACAGAATAATGCTATCACTACATGCATATTTGGCTGGTGGAAAGCTCTATGGTTATAGTTTTTGCGAAAAGCCAATTTTTCCCTACAACAAAGGAATATATTTTAATTTAACTATTATGGTAGTTGAAACATCATTGAGAAGGTTCCTCCAACTCAATCCCAATTAAAGTAGTTATCAGCCCAACAATATTAGTTTAGAGTGATGAGATACTTAGGATACTCCAAGTACTAAATACTCAAGTTTGTCCATAACCGGGGACACGGCTAACCATGATTAGTTTGTACACTCCGCAGAGGTTTGCGCACTTTTCCCACAAGACTCGATCACCTCTGTTGGAGTTCTCGCACTACATGGTGTTTGAGAAACGGATGACCGAGACACGTCTTTCAGAAACATTAACTCTCTACTCCGGGCAGACCATACCAAACCTACAACCCTCTACCTGCTGATCCACCTCTTCAAGAGCTTCATGTAACCTACTCAACTATGCTAGAGCCCATAATAGCTTGTGGCTGCACACAGAAGTTTCTAGCATGAAAATTTCTCAGTTCCCTTTGAGTGTGGGTGGCAGTCCATAGGAAAATCACACGGAACCCCGGGATTTCCAAAAATACAGGCAACACTGGATTCTCCAGGTGCCTCAATCCACCCAGATGTGTATTTAAGTTGCCACCTTAAGTTGAACCATTAATTAACAATCTTACATCTGTCATGGATTTCACTCACCCAAACCACGTCTACGAGCATAGCATAGCAATATAAGCAATACGTAGATGTAACTCCCAAGGGTTTGAATATAACAGGGCAATAGGTTCTACCCCATCAACTACTTCCCCACCCACATGTTAATGACATCCTAATCATGCAATGTTTGAGGATTGAGACTAATGCATAAAAACTGGGTATGGAAAGAGTATGGTCAATGTGTTACTTGCCTTGCTGACGATCCGCAAAACCTAGGGACTCGTAGCAGCACGCTTCGCACTACGGGAATTCTATCGCAAACAAACAATAGCATACATAAGCAATCAAGCAAATAAGCACGGGAAAAACTCCAATTAGAAGAATTGACCGGAAAGTTCAACTTAAGAACTCCGGTTTGCAAAAAGAATCAAATCAAACGAAGCAACCAAACTCAAACGGTGAAAGAAACAAGATCCGTTTACTAATCTGAACTAAAGTCAATTTTTAGAGTAACAAAATCTTGTTCAAGTTGATTAAACAGAAAGAGGGTCTCGAGACGAAGATCTAGGCGCTTGAATCGCCTGAATCCGATAAACGAGCGAAAAGATAAACTGAAACAAAAATCGGATCAGAAATCGCGATAAAAAATAATCGCGGAAAAATCCAAGAAAAAGAAAAGCGACGAAACAAAGCTAACGAATCGAACGTCCGTTTTACAGAATTATCGAAGCGAAAACCGTTCGTTAAAACGAACGTACGGACGAACGTCCGCTAAGTAACTAAACCAAGAAAAACCGGGGAACCGAACTAAAAAGCGAACTAGGGTTTCTAAAAAAACCAGAACGGTTTTAGAAAAAAAACCGGCGGCGGCAACGGCAGTGTTACCTCCGCGAGGCTCCGCAGGCGGGGCTGCGGTGGCGGGAAGGTGGGCTGCGGCGGGGGCAACGGCGGGCGGCGACGGTGGGCGACGTCGGGACTCTGGCAAGGCGGCGCAACAAAGGCGACGGGCGGCACTGTGGCCGGGCGGGCTGCAGCAAGTGGTTGGGTGGTGGTGCCGGGGTTGGGGTTATTTAAGGAGGGGTGGCGGCTTGGAGGAGGGGCAAGGCGGCAGGAGGAGGAGTCCGGTCGGACTCGGTCCGAGGCGGCAGCAGCATGTCTCCGTGAGGAGACGACGCTGAGGAGCGGCCGGCTCAGTGAGCTTCACCCCCATAGAGCACTGAACTTTTTAAATAATTCAGCCGAACCGAAAATAAATCCTAGAAAATAAAATAAAACTCTAAAAGGGCCAAAACAAATTTTCACCTTCTAAATAAAATATTTAGAACAAGATGAACATTTTCTTGGCCCTAAAATGCAATTTTGAAAAACGTGCAATTTTTATAATGAAAATAAAATAGCAATAAAATCCGAATAAAATCAAATAATTGATTTTAATATTTTCCTCCAATATTTCAATTATTTTGGATAAGTCATATTATGTCCTCTCATATATTTTAATATGAAGTATTTACAGAGAGAAAAATAATTAAAATCAATGATCCTCGTTTCAGTATTTGATAAAATTCAAATATGAAAACCGAGAAATCCCCAACTCTCTCTGAGGGTCCTTGAGTTGCTTAGGATTTCGAGGATCGCGAAACGAAATGCAATAAAATATGATATGCATGAATGATCTATGTATAACATTCCAAATTGAAAATTTGGGATGTTACAAACCTACCCCCCCCCCCTTAAGATGAATCTCGCCCTCGAGATTCGGCTTGGCTAGAAAATAGGTGTGGGTGGTCCTTGCGGAGATCATCCTCTCATTCCCAGGTGGCTTCATCCTCGGTATGGTGACTCCACTGAACTTTGCAAAACTTGATAACCTTGCTGCGGGTGACTCGACTAGCAAATTCGAGAATCCTGACTGGCTTCTCCTCATAAGTCAAATCACTGTCCAACTGAATCACCTCCAAGGGTACTGTATCTCTTAACGGTATGTCGGCCATCTCAGCATGACACTTCTTCAACTGTGAAACGTGAAATACATCATGAACTCCTGACAGTCCTTCAGGTAACTCCAACTTGTAGGCAACTTCTCCCATACGTTCCAAGACACGATACGGTCCTACAAATCTCGGGGCTAACTTTCCCTTAACTCCAAAATGTTTCACTCCTCGCAGGGGTGATACTCGCAGATATGATCTGTCTCCAATTTCATAGGTTACCTCCTTGCGTTTCGAATCTGCATAACTCTTCTGCCTGGACTGAGCTACCTTCAGTCTATCTTGGATTAACTTAACTTTCTCTTCAAACTCCTTGATCAAATCAGGTCCAAACAACTGTCGGTCTCCAACTTCATCCCACATCAACGGTGTTCTGCACCTTCGTCCATACAGGGCTTCGAACGGTGCCATCTTCAAACTGGCTTGGTAACTATTGTTGTATGATAACTCTGCGTAAGGCAAATTGAAATCCCAACTAGATCCATAATCTAGCGCACAGGCCCTTAACATGTCCTCCAGAATCTGGTTGACTCTCTCGGTCTGTCGATCCGTCTGCGGATGAAATGTTGTACTGAACTCCAATCTTGTTCCTAAAGTCTGGTGCAGCTGATGCCAAAACTTTGAGGTAAACTGTGTTCCTCTATCTGATACGATGGTCCTCGGAACTCCATGTAGACATACGATCCTGGTCATATATATCTTGGCCAACTTCGCACTAGTATAAGTTGTTTTCACTGGGATAAAGTGAGCCACTTTGGTGAAGCGATCAACTACTACCCATATAGAATCATAACCTGACTTGGTCCTGGGTAATCCGGTGATAAAATCCATGCCAACTTTATCCCACTTCCATTCGGGTATCGGCATAGGCTGTAACAATCCTGCTGGCTTCTGATGCTCTGCCTTCACTCTCTGACATACATCACATACGGCTACATACTCGGCTATATCCTTCTTCATACCCGTCCACCAGAAAGGTTCCTTCAAATCCAAATAAATCTTGGTGTTTCCGGGGTGTATTGAGTATGGTGAGTCATGAGCCTCCTGAAGTATTAACTTCCTAATCTCTGTGTTATTGGGCACATAAACACGGTCCTCAAACCATAAGATGTCGTGATCATCCTCACGAAAACCTTTGGCCTTTCCTTTGCTCATTCTCTCTTTTATCTCGGCAATCTCTTTGTCATCCTTCTGAGCTTCTCGAATCTTTCCTAACAATGTAGATTGAACCTCCATTGTTGCCACAAAACCTCTAGGAACAATCTCCAATCGAAGTTCCCTGAGATCCTCTGCTAACTCCTTTGGTAATCCTGTACCCACTAGGGTATTAGAATAACTCTTCCGGCTCAAAGCGTCTGCTACGACATTGGCCTTTCCTGGATGATAGTGCAGCTTCATGTCATAATCCTTTATAAGCTCTAACCATCTTCTCTGCCTAAGGTTCAGCTCCTTCTGTGTGAAGATGTACTTCAAACTCTTATGATCCGTGTACACACCACAACGGTTTCCAATAAGGTAATGTCTCCAAGTCTTGAGCGCATGCACTACTGCTGCTAACTCCAAATCATGTGTGGCATAATTCAATTAAATGCGGTTTTAGTTGTCGGAGGCGTCTGAAACAACTCTTCCGTCTGCATAAGCACACTTCCAAGTCCTAGGCGAGAGGCATCGCAATACACTTGGAAATCCTTGCGATATCTGGCGAATCAAGACACTGGGGCTGTAGTCAAACGTTTCTTTAACTCCTGAAAACTTGCCTCGCAATCTTCCGTCCATTTAAACTTGGTATCCTTCTTCAATAATTCTGTCATTGGCTTTGCAATCTTGGAAGAATTCTCAATGAATCTCCGATAGTATCTTGTGAGTCCAAGAAAACTGCGGATCTCGCTAACTGAAGTGGGTGCCAACCATTCAGTGACTGACTGAACCTTGGTGGGATCTACTGCTATTCCTTCTCCCGATATAACATGTCCAAGGAATCCGACTTCCTTCAACCTAAACTCGCATTTGATGAACTTGGCATACAACCGGTGTTCCCTGAGTTTCTCGAGAACTAAACGCAAATGCTCCTTGTGCTCCACTTCATTCTTCGAGTATACCATTATATCATCAATAAACACCACAACAAACTTGTCCAAATATTCCATGAACACCTTGTTCATCATGCTCATGAAGTAGGCAGGGGCGTTAGTCAGTCCAAATGACATGACTGTATATTCATACAACCCATACCACGTGGTGAATGCTGTCTTTGGTATATCCTTCTCTCGAATCTTCAACTGGTGGTATCCTGATCACAAATCGATCTTCGAAAACACCTTAGCTCCTTGCAGCTGGTCAAACAAATGATTGATCATCGGCAGTGGGTACTTGTTCTTGATCGTGACCTCATTTAAGGCTCGATAATCAACAACCATTCTTAGAGATTTATCCTTCTTCTCAACCAAAAGCACTGGGGCTCCCCATGGTGACGAACTCTGTCGAATGTAACCTTTTCTCCAATAACTCCTTGATCTGCTTCTTAATCTCCTCCAGATCATTTGCGGGCATCCGACAGGGTCTCTTTGATATTGGCCCTGTACCTGGCAATAACTCTATCAAAAACTTGATGTCTTGATCTGGTGGCATGCCTGGTAACTCCTCTGGAAAAACATCCGGGTAATCCTTCACTACAGGCACTTACTCCTGAACAACTCCCGTGAGGGTATTCACTTGGCTCCTCCTAGGCACATCTCTAGATACATAGTTAATCCTTTTTCCCTCCGGGGTGGTAAGATAAATCGACTTACTAGCATAGTCAATGCTTCCTCCATACTTTGACATCCAGTCCATGCCTAATATCACATCCAATCCTTGTGACTCCAAGATTATTAGGTCGGACGGAAAAACATGGCTACCAATGGTTAGGGGTATCTGGTCGCACCATCGACTAGCCATATACTCTGCTCCAGGTGAACTCACTAACAGAGGGGTTGAAAGTGCTAGTGATCGACTAGAGGGGGGTGAATAGGCGATTTTTATGGAAGTCTTCAAAACACGGATGTTTCGAAGACAAACAACATAAATGACCTAGTTGATATGCAGCGGAAGATAAATACAACAAGCAAGCCATAGTCAAGTATGCAATAATGTGAACGGACAAGACTAATAGCAGCTATGTAGTAAGGATCAGGATGGAAGATAGTATGAAGCCAAACAACAATAGAAGTCAAACAGTGAAGTCAAACAGATAAGACATATAAGCAATGACTTCACGAAGACAAACTTAAGGTAAAGGAGGGAAGGGATAGAACCAGTCACTAGTTGAAGACACAGGATTTGTTGGACCAGTTCCATTCTTTGTGACAAGCTGTACATCTAGTTAGGGAGGCTGAGATTCAACTCAAAAGACCGCGTCTTCACCTTATTCCCTTGAGCTAAGGACACACAGTCCTCGCCCAATCACTCTGTAAGTCTTCAAGGTAGACTTCAACCTTCACAGACGACGCTCACCGCAATCCACAATGACTCTTGGATGCTTAGAACGCGACGCCTAACTGGCCGGAGGATTCACAGGTCCTCAAGTGTAATAAGTCTTGAGTCACACAGACAGAAAACTTGATGATGCCTAACACTCTTTGGCTCGGGTGTTTTGGGCTTTGTCCTCGCAAGGATTTCTCTCTCAAAGGCTTCGAGGTGGGTTGCTCTCAAACGACAAAAGTCGTGCACTAACTCTGAGCAGCCACCAATTTATGGTGCAGGGGTGGGCTATTTATAGCCACTAGGCAACCCAACCTGTTATGTCCGAAATGACCACGGTCACTAAGGAACCGACACGTGTTCCAACGGTCGATTTCAAACACACACGACAACTTTACTTGGGCTACAAGCAAAGCCGACTCATCCAGCTCTGGATAAGTTTTGCTCTCATTGTCTTTGCTCAAGACATAGGATTTGGGTTGAGCATCACTTGACCATTCTCGACTATGATCACTTGGACCCCACTTAACGATGACGGTGGTTCCTACGACTCAACAAAGAAGAAAAGAAACAACGAAACAACACGGTCTTGGGCCCATAGTCTTCACTCAATGTCTTCTCATGTCATAGTCTTCAATGTGAATATCTTCACATACCACCATTGTCTTCAATGTCTTCATACATTTTAGGGTCGTCTCCGGTAGGTAAACCGAATCAATGAGGGACACTACCTGCGTTATCCCGCAATTCTCACAAACGATTAGTCCTCAACCACATTTGTCGTCAATACTCCAAAACCAACTAGGGGTGGCACTAGATGCACTTACAATCTCCCCTTTTGGTGATTGATGACAAACTGGTTGAAGTTTTCAACGGGATAAAATATGTGAAATAGTAAAGGATAGGAATTGTCTTCATAAGTGGCAAAGGCTCCCCACAAGATGTGCATATAAGTAGTTTGCTTTTGGAATGCAAATGCACATGGCAGGTTGTACTTGTGGAGATCCTCTTTAACTTATGAAGATAATTCATCATGCATGAAATGATATAGCTAAGAAAATGACATGCATAATGAAAATGGACGTCTGCGAGAATGATCTAAGTGCGGAAGTTATCGCCGCATGCGGAATTTATCATCGCACTGAGTAAAGCAAATAAGTAGCGATTTACCATCGAGTTTAAGTGTTACAACTCAAAGAACCAAATGTTTCAAAAACGAGAGTTGTAAACACTAGGCAAAATATAATGCAACCGCCCTTATGAACCCGCTTGAAGACTATCAACTCATATGCTTCTCCCCCTTTTGTCAGTAACGACCAAAAAGGTTTGAAGACATAGAGCATCTACTCGTCCTCTTCGGAAGAAGATGATGCAGCAGGGTTGTCATTGTTGGTTGGCGGTGCAGACGAGCTTGGCGCAGTGTCGATTCATGCAGAAGTAGGGGGTTGTGAAGTAGCATCGGCTTCATCATCGATCACTCTGGCATTGACCGTTGCCGCGGAGGAAGAATAGTCAGAGTCTTCAAGAGATGGAGTTCGCCGTAGGACTGCATTCCGTGGAGGAGTGGAGTCAAACTTGAAACGCTCGATGAACCCATCGCCTTGAAGATCAGCTTCACCGATCGAAAGCAGGGTCAAACTCTTCCATGATCGCCCACAAGTCTCGTGGAGTGACAAAAGCATTCTTGGTGGCAAGGTTGCGAATGCGATTGACGTCCACCAAGAGGCTTTGCATTTGACGCTTGAGCCAGGAGTGATGCTTATCTTACTTTTGATGCAGCGCCACAAGAAGTTCTCGATCGTTGAGGGCTCGAGAGCGCTTAGAGGCCTTTGGCCAATTGTGCTCTCGAGTGGCTTCAGTCCGTGCACGATGAGGCGACGGTGTTCCCAGCCGGGGATAGACACGAGATACCTCTTGGGCGCCTTCTATGGGTTGAGAGAAGCTGTGGTGATCGCATTCAAGACTTAGTGGTGTTTTGGCAGGCTCGGGGTATATGGCTTCAACGGACATATCAACCTCTCGTAGAAAGATCGATGATTGCGGCGGAGGGTTGATAGTTGATAGCTGAGTGCATCTTGATGAGGCGATGACCCACGGAGCATAGAACTTGCACCAAACAGATCAGATCCAGATGCAGCCAATTGCCTCGATGAAGAAATCTTGCGTGTTGAAGCCGATGCCATTGAGAATGTAGAAGACCAATGTCTTCATTGCTCCTTCAAGCTTTGCAGACGATGAATGCCCTTTGATAGGCCATAGAGTTAGCACCGATGATGTGATATATTGTGCGAGGCAGATACTCAAGGTCATCAACAAAGAAGTGCTGAGGGTATTCAGCGTCACGTGGCAGTGGCTTCATCATGCTCAGCATCTGACTCATGTAGGGTTCTGGCTTATGAAATATGCTATCCAAGGCATCGCGGTGGAGTTGACATCCAGGTTCAAACAGCTCTCCGGGAGTGGGTAGGCCTGTGAGCTCAATGATGTCAAGAGCTTTGGCTTCATGATGGACATTTCCAGTCATCCACTCGAGGACCCATGTCTTTGTGTCTCTGTTGTAGCCGCGGATGTGGAGTGTAGCATAGAATTGAAGCACTAATTCTTCATTCCAGTGCTCTTTGTCTGTTTCTGAAGCCAAGCACACTGCATCATGAAAGCAATCAAGTGCTTCTTCTAAGCATGGTAGTCCGCAATGGCTTCATGTCGAGGCGATATGAGGGAAAATGCGGCCTTGGTCATACGAATGAGGAGTAGTAGCTTCTTTGCTGATAGCTCCAGAACCGGTCAGATGAGATCCTTGGCCTTTTGTAGGGGTTCTTAGCACTGTCAAAGAAGGTATTGTGGGCTTTGAAGCCATTTGCATTGAAAGAACCAGTTGAGGTGGCAAGGCACGAAACCTTGGCGCCTTGGCTTCGCTTGGACCGGAGGCCTATGCGCAATATGATAGTCGAATTGAGGACCAGAGGCATGAGGCGGAGGGACCAGAACGGGCCATCTTACTGTGACTAGCTCGCCATAGTCGTAAGCTTGCTCGATTGTGTAGGGCCTTGGTGGCGGAACTGGAGCAGTGGCAGCAACTGAGGCTTCAGGATGCACAGCAGATGCTTCGGGAGCAGTTGCCTCATTGGCTTCAGGCACAGTTCCTTCATTGGCTTCAGGAGCAGTTGGGACAGGTTCCACATTGGCTTCAGCCATGACCATGTCATTGGCTTCAATGGTGTTGGAGGTGGCAGCCTCATTGTTTTCAACCTCCACTTGAGGAGCTGGAGGGTCGGGCACTGGCACGATGATATCGGGTATAACTTCTTCAGATACAGGGGGTGTAGGGACACGTTCTTCTTCTTTGTGGGTGTCAGCGGCTGATGCAGCCGGATTGTCTTCATCAGCTTTGGCTTTAGACTCAGAGACATTAATAGTTGGAGTGGCGTCTGAAAACACTTGACGTGCAATAGGTTGGTGGTGCACTTCTCCTTCTGGAACGCTCGGAAGAGGTACTTGAGGCCTTTGACCTTTGCGAAGCCTGTGAAACGCTGGCGATGCCTTTGGAGATGGGGTTGCTTGGGCCTCAAAGTCTTCCTCTTCATCTTGGAGTTGTTGTTGGGGAGTGACTTGTTGTTGGGAAGTACTGGGGGAGTCTTGTTGTTGCGGGCGATCAGCCCATGAAGCATCCTGTGCAATTGGCGTCAGAGGACGACCAATGCTGATGAGTTCGCCGTTCGTACGAATAGGCGATGATATCACATTGTATTCGATTTGAGGAAGAACTTCATCATCTTCAACATTGTCATGGTGACCAATGTCTTCAGCAGTGATGGGATCACCGCTGAATATCTTCACTTCGGGGAGCCTCTGTGGAAGGCTCATGAACTGTCATTCGAAATTCTTGGGTTGCAGACGCGGGACGAACCACAAAAATAGGTTCAACAATCAAGGGCTCTGTGGGAGCAGCCCGATTCTTCTTGGTCTTTAGCTTCTTCTTGGAGGGAGCAGCATCGAGGCGCCAGATTTTTCCTTTTTCCGCTTCACCTCTGCAGCCCTCGCCTTCTTCTCGCTCGTAAGCGGTTGACCGGATCTTTGGCTTCGAGCCACCATGCTCCTTGGGAAGACAATGCGGGCTCTTCCTGCCTTGAAGGTGCAGCTTGGTCATTGAAGACTTCTTTTTCTTTGCAGCCATCCTGGGTCGATGCCAGACAGCCAAGAGCCTTGCGCTTCTCGGCCTCATTGTAGGCAAGCACACACTTGTCGGCCAGAGCCTTCATGCGCCACGAGAGCCTCCGCTTCTTCACGCTTCTTGACAAAGTTTTCTTTGAGTCGTGCAGCATGACCTTGAAGTTTTTGACGCCTTGCACACTGAGTGCAGCCATATGCTTCTTAAACCGAGCCTTCTCATAGTCAATCTTGTGCTTCAGTTCAACAATCCGCGAGCTAGAGCTAGCTCGAAGCAATGGCGCCGTTGAAAGAGACGCCGAGGCCAATCGAAGTTGCAGATCTTCAAAGCTGATGTTTGGTGAGTCAAACCACTCATCAATGAAGTGATGGATGATTGCCACATCAAGAGAGGCAAGTTGTTGAAGATTTCGCTTCTTCTTTGCTTTGATAAGCTGCTCAAGAGCATCATCTCGCAAGATCGCCATCACTTGATGATCAATGTGCTCTTCACGCAAAATTGCAGCAGGAGTCGATGTCGGCTCAGATTCTTGACACTTTTCTTTTTCTTCTCCGCCTTCTTGGAGATACGGGATTGATCCGATCGGGCGTAATCGCTTCGGAGGTGCAAGGGTCGATGGCTTCACACGAAAGCTTTTGGAGGAGCAGCTGACTTTGGAGCCTTGACTTTCTTAAGCTTCTGCGGCTTTGGAGCAGGAGCAGGAGCTGGAGCTGGGGCTTCATCAGAGTCATCATTGTCATCAGAGTGATCCACTTTGGCACCTTGGACCAAAATATAAGTGATGAGGCCTTCAAGGTTTGAAAACGGACCGATGACATTGGGTTCAGCGTCACGTGAGTCGTCAGCACAGGGAGCAGAGGGACCAGGGTTGAAGTCTAATCCCAATGACTTCTTGTTTTCCTTTGCAGAAGCCTTTGCATGCTGGAAGTTGCACTTGAAGAGATTGTCATCGCGGCACCAGAGCAAAGACGTCGGGTCGGCATTTTCAGGCTGAGGTCCACGGACCATGCAAGGATAGAAACCTTGTGCAATAGCTTTCACCTTGCTCTTGGGAGGAGGCCTCAAATGTAATATCACCCCAAGGGCTTCGATGGCATTCTTCTCGGCATATTCTTGTGTGACGAAATTGTACTTGAACCACTGCTCAGCCTAATAGCGTCGAATCCATTGGATTCGTGTCTTGCGCTGATTATAAGTCTCTTCAGATCTGTCTTGTACAGCTCTGCGAGGTCATCGTGCAAATCTTTGAGGTTCCTCACGACGCTTTGTCTGCCGCCCTTCCCGACTGATTTGTTCAGAGCCATGAGCTTCAAACTGAATGGCTTCACGCTCAAAGGCTTCAAAGGCTTGCGCTTGGTTGATGACAGAACCGGCTTCGGAGAGTTGGTTTGATGTCGTAAGAATTCTGCAAACGAATGCGGACTATGAGAACCAAGGATTCTCCCACGGACATGTACTGTGACAACATTAGAGATGCGAGGAAGGGGAAGAGGTCATATGCATTCTCGTAAGATTTTGAAGATAAATCGGTTTGAAGACATTGACCTCATGATGCGAAGACATTCACTTATACGCGAGAGTTGGTTCCAGATTTGTACGAATCCGTGAATAAGTACAAGTGAGGAATCTAACTAGTTGTGAAGCTTAAGTGAATATACTAAGCAATCTGAGATGCGATATAATAGATCTAACTTTGTATGGGCAGAAACCATTTTTGGCAAGTAGGATGAATCTTGAAGATCAAAAGATAGTAAAATAGAGATATATTTACCGCTTTGAAGAACTGATAGATGGAAGGAAAGGAGGTCGAGCAGTTCAGTCCACCGTGCCCTAACTTGGCGACGGAGGACACCTACGGCAGCGGCGGACATGAAGATGTTCGCGTCGACGTGAGGACGGCGCCGGAGAAGTCGCGGCAGCTAAGCGCTGTCGTCGGGCGTCGCCGAGCCAGTCATGCTCCTTGGGAAGACAATGCGGGCTCTTCCTGCCTTGAAGGTGCAGCTTGGTCATTGAAGACTTCTTTTCTTTGCAGCCATCCTGGGTCGATGCGGGACAGCCAAGAGCCTTGCGCTTCTCAAATTCATTGTAGGCAAGCACACACTTGTCGGCCAGAGCCTTCATGCGCCACGAGAGCCTCTGCTTCTTCACGCTTCTTGACAAAGTTTTCTTTGAGGTCGCAGCATGACCTTGAAGTTTTTGACGCCTTGCACATCGAGTGCAGCCATATGCTTCTTAAACCGAGCCTTCTCATAGTCAATCTTGTGCTTCAGTTCAACAATCCGCCGAGCTAGAGCTAGCTCGAAGCAATGGCGCCGTTGAAAGAGACGCCGAGGCCAATCGAAGTTGCAGATCTTCAAAGCTGATGTTTGGTGAGTCAAACCACTCATCAATGAAGTGATGGATGATTGCCACATCGAAGAGAGGCAAGTTGTTGAAGATTTCGCTTCTTCTTTGCTTTGATAAGCTGCTCAAGAGCATCATCTGCAAGATCGCCATCACTTGATGATCAATGTGCTCTTCACGCAAAATTGCAGCAGAGTCGATGTCGATTCAGTATTCTTGACACTTTTCTTTTCTTCTCCGCCTTCTTGGAGATACGGATTGATCCTCGACCGTAATCGGCTTCGGGAGGTGCAAGGGTCGATGGCTTCACACGAGAAGCTTTTGGAGGAGCAGCTGACTTTGGAGCCTTGACTTTCTTAAGCTTCGCGGCTTTGGAGCAGGAGCAGGAGCTGGAGCTGGGCTTCATCGAGTCATCATTGTCATCGAGTGATCCACTTTGGCACCTTGGACCAAAATATAAGTGATGAGGCCTTCAAGGTTTGAAAACGGACCGATGACATTGGGTTCAGCGTCCGTGAGTCGTCGGACAGGAGCAGAGGGACCAGGGTTGAAGTCTAATCCCAATGACTTCTTGTTTTCCTTTGCGTAAGCCTTTGCATGCTTGGAAGTTGCACTTGAAGAGATTGTCATCGCGCACCGTGAGCAAAGACGTCTGGTCGGCATTTTCAGCCGAGGTCCACGGACCATGCAAGGATAGAAACCTTGTGCAATAGCTTCAGCCTTGCTCTTGGGAGGAGGCCTCAAATGTAATATCACCCCAAGGGCTTCGATGGCATTCTTCTCGGCATATTCTTGTGTGACGAAATTGTACTTGAACCACTGCTCAGCCTAATAGCGTCGAATCCATTGGATTCGTGTCTTGCGCTGATTATAAGTCTCTTCAGATCTGTCTTGTACAGCTCTGCGAGGTCATCGAGCAAATCTTTTGAGGTTCCTCACGACGCTGTCTGCCGCCCTTCCCGACTGATTTGTTCAGAGCCATGAGCTTCAAACTGAATGGCTTCACGCTCAAAGGCTTCAAAGGCTTGCGTTTGGTTGATGACAGAACGGCTTCGGAGAGTTGGTTTGATGTCAGTAAGAATTCTGCAAACGAATGCGACTATGAGAACCAAGGATTCTCCCACGGACATGTACCGTGATGCGATTAGAGATGCGAGAGGAAGGGAAGAGGTCATATGCATTCTCGTAAGATTTTGAAGATAAATCGGTTTGAAGACATTGACCTCATGATGCGAAGACATTCACTTATACGCTGAGAGTTGGTTCCAGATTTGTACGAATCCGTGAATAAGTACAAGTGAGGAATCTAACTAGTTGTGAAGCTTAAGTGAATATACTAAGCAGTACGAGATGCAGACATAATAGATCTAACTTTGTATGGGCAGAAACCATTTTTGGCAAGTAGGATGAATCTTGAAGATCAAAAAGATAGTAAAAATAGAGATATATTTACCGCTTTGAAGAACTGATAGATGGAAGGAAAGGAGGCCGAGCAGTTCAGTCCACCGTGCCCTAACTTGGCGACGGAGGACACCTACGGCAGCGGCGGACATGAAGATGTTCGCGGCCGACGTGAGGACGGCGTCGGAGAAGTCGCGGCAGCTAAGCGCCTGTCGCCGGGCGTCGCCGAGAGCTAGCGGTGGCGCTTAGGGTTTTGGCGAGGTGGAGAGGTGGAAGAAGATTTTCTTTACCGCAGGGACAGGTATTTATAACAAGGTGTGCGGCACAGCGCAATTACGTAGGTGCCTCGGCGGTTCACATCTCGAGGGCACGTGGCACGATGCAACATGCTGTGAGTTATCCCATCGCCCCACGCCTACCGGGTTTGTCGGAGGGTCGCCCGCTTCTCCGGAGTTCAACAAGAATGATGAATCATTTAAAACAGACTTAAAGTTTGTCTCTATGTCTTCTGGCGACAAGGACGCAGAGAAGACATTCGACGCTTCAATAGAATGCATATGATTTGGACAGATAGAGTTTGAGATAGAAAGCATAGAGAGATTGGGGTCCCATCACATTCACTTAGTTCAAAAGATTCAACTTGAAGACATAGCTATAATTGAATGTCAGATAGGATGAAATATATATATATGTATCGATGACAACCAAATCATCATTGTGAAGAAAATGAAGATAAGTTGAAGTTGAAGTCAAATCAAATGCGAATAGCTTCAAGAAATAACGCCATGAGTGAAACACTTCAAACAAAGAAATTTGGTGGAGACGTTACCCACCGTATAGGAAGTATTAGACCCAGACACGACGCACAATTATCGTGGCGCTCCGAAGTCAAATTCCACGTTAATGTATTCACACTCAGAATGTAAGTCTTCATTGGATTGAAGACATACGTTACTTCGTGTGTTGCACATCTAAGTCATCAACATGCATAGGTGTTAGGATGTGTGCTTGATCATAGGACATTTGAGGATTCCAAGATATTTAGCTCACACCGTAACTTGCAAAACCTTTTCTCATCCAAGGGCTTTGTGAAGATATCGCCATTGCTCTTCAAGTTGACGGAATGATGTCAATATCTTTCTTCATGACATGATCCCCGAGAAAATGATGACGAATTTCAATGTGCTTTGTCTTCGAGTGCTGGACTGGATTGTTGGCAATCTTGATGGCGCTTTCGTTGTCGCAGAAAAGAGGTACTTGTGTCGATTGATGCCATAGTCCTTGAGAGTTTGCTTCATCCATAGAAGCTGAGCACAACAAGATCCAAAGCAGCAATGTATTCAGATTCTGCAGTTGAGAGTGAGACACAGTTCGCTTCTTTGAAGACCAACAGACAGTGATCGTCCCCGTAAAGTGACATGTGCCCGATGTAGACTTGCGATCCACTTTGTCACCAAAGATAATCAGCATCCAAAATCCAACTAAATCAAATTTTGAGCCCTTTGGATACCATAATCCGAGTGTTGGGGTGTGAGCCAAATATCAAGAATTCGCTTCACAGCTAAGTGATGCGATTCCTTTGGTGCCACTTGAATCGAGCACACATGCAAACACTAAGCATGATATCCGCCTAGATGCACATAGGTAAAGTAAGGAACCAATCATGGAGCGGTATACCTTTTGATCGAACTCTTTACCATTGTCGTCGGGACCCGGATGGTGTTTAGTGGCATTGGCGCGTGTATCTTTGCATTCTTGCATTCCAAACTTCTTCGACAATCTTGAGGTATTTTTCTTGAGATATAAAGATGTCATTTCTTTGTCGATTTAATTTGAAGACCAAGGAAGAACTTGAGCTCTCCCATCATGGACATCCGATATTGCTCTTGCATCATGTATCCAAACTCATCACTATACTTCGGTTGGTGGAGCCAAGATAATGTCATCCACATATATTTGGCATACAAACAGTTCACCATCATTTGTCTTCGTGAAGAGTGTGGGATCAAGGGATCCAGGTTTGAAGCCTTTGCTCTTGTGAAGTCTTTGATTGTATCATACCAAAGCGCGAGGAGCTTGTTGCCATCATGATGCTTTATTTAGCTTGTACAACATATCGGGATGTTTTGGATCTTCAAAGCCAGGTGGTTGAGCGACATATACTTCTTCTTCAATCTTGCCGTTGAGAAATGCACTCTTCACATCCATTTGATAGAGCAAGATGTTGTGGTGGTTAGCATAGGCTAGTAGTATGCGAATAGCTTCAAGCCTAGCTACAGGAGCAAATGTTTCATCAAAGTCAATTCCTTCAACTTGAGTATATCCTTGAGCCACAAGCCTTGCTTTGTTTCTGACGACTTGACCATGCTCATCTTGCTTGTTTCGATATATCCATTTGGTGCCAATAATGTTATGCTTGCGAGGGTCAGGATGCTTGACAAGTTCCCCAACATTATTCAGCTTGAACTGTTGAAGTTCTTCTTGCATAGCTTGAATCCATTCTGGTTCCATAAAGGCTTCAGCAACTTTCTTGGGTTCTGATATTGATACAAAGGAAAAGTGCCCACAGAAATTTGCTAGTTGTGTTGCTCTTGAGCGAGTAAGTGGACCAGATGCGTTGATGCTATCGATTATCTTCTCAATTTGTACTTCATTTGCAACACGTGGATGAACTGGACGAAGACTTTGCTCATGCTGATCATTGTCATCATTGGGAGGATTGTCTTCAGGCTGAGCATTGTCTTCAGGTTGGTTAGGTGCAGAAATGATAAGTTCCTCTTCAGGCTGTGCTTCAGAAGGCATGATTTCACCAGTTCCCATTAGCTTGATAGATTCGCTGGGTGGAGCTTCGTCTAGTGTGCTTGGCAGGAACTCTCTTTGTGAACCATTGGTTTCATCAAATCGCACATCTACAGTTTCGACGATTTTGTGGAGATAGAGATTGAAGACTCCGTAAGAGTGTGAGTCCTTTCCGTAACCAAGCATGAAGCCTTCGTGAGCTTTGGGTTCAAATTTTGACTTGTGATGAGGATCCTTGATCCCCCAAATACTCTGAAGTAACTGACATTTGGCTTCTTGCCAGTAAGGAGCTCATAGGATGCTTTGTTCAGAAGCTTATGGATATAAACATGGTTGATGACGTGACAAGCTGTATCAATGGCTTCAGGCCAGAACTTTCTTGGTGTCTTGTACTCGTCGAGCATTGTTCGAGCCATCTCAATGAGGGTTCTGTTCTTGCGCTCCACGATGCCATTTTGCTGGGGTGTGTATGGAGCAGAGAACTCAGGAGTGATTCCCATGGTATCCAGATAAAGATCAAGTCCGGTGTTCTTGAATTCAGTGCCGTTATCACTTCTGATATGCTTGATCTTGACGCCATACATTGTTCATTGCTCGATTAGCGAATCATCTGAAGACATCTTGCACTTCAGTCTTGTAGAGAATTATGTGCACCCATGTGTATCATGAGTAGTCATCAACAATGACGAAGCCATAGAGACAAGCAGTTGTTGTGAGGGTAGACTAATGAGTAGGGCCAAACAAATCCATGTGAAGCAGCTCGAAGGGTTGAGATGTCATCATGATTGTCTTCGAGGGGTGCTTTGCCCTTGCCATCTTTCCAGCTTCGCAGGCACCACACAAATGATCCTTCTTGAACTTGACACCTTCGATGCCTATAACATGCTTCTTCTTGGCGAGTGTGTGTAAGTTCCTCATTCCAGCATGTCCCAGCCTCCAATGCCAGAGCCAGCATTCTGAAGCTTTTGCAAGAAGACATACGGCAAGCTGTGGACCTGCTGAGAAATCTACCATGTATAGATCATCTTTCCTATACCCTTCAAAGACTAGAGACTTGTCAGATTCCATTAGTACAAGGCAACGATATTTTCCGAATATCACAATCATGTTCAAGTCACAAAGCATTGAGATGTATATTGTTGAAACCAAGGGACTCAACAAGCATCACTTTGTCCATGTGTTGATCCTTTGATATTGCAACTCTACCTAGACCCAATACCTTGCTTTTACCAAAGGTCAAGAAATGTGATGTGACTCTTGTCCGATGGACGTAAGGTTGAGTCCATGAGAAGACTTCGATCACCAATCATATGATTAGTGCATCCACCGTCCATAATCCATTCTCAAGCATGAGGTGTCATACCCTCTAGATGCAGTTAGGGGATAGGCTTCACCAAGAGCATTGTGAAGCATAAACATTTGACGGGCAAGTGGATTATTGAAGCTTAAATCAAGATTAGGACTGATGGGATGAATGGCAAACGATTCAGAACAAAATACATAGTGAGACCATTTGGGCATTTGATCTTGTGCCCTACAAGATGTTTTAGGTCCCCATCAATAGCATCGACGCCTTTGATTTTCGGGCCGAGACCCTTTCCTCAAAAAGAGAGTTAATTCTTCTTAACCACCCACATCTTGAGGGTGGCTTAGAAGCAATGAGTCTAAGTGCAGCATCTGAGAATTTCGCTTTGGAGCCCTAGCAAGTAGCCTTGCAGGAGATGAATGATACTCATATGAATAAGCGAGAAAAGTTCTTAGTTCTATGAACATAGCGGTTTGAGGACACACACTCATATTCATAAATTTGAGTACTGTTTCCTGCAAAACATTGGCGTTAGGGTGACTCAACCGAGTCCTCTCGTCATGTATGAAGCCTTTGGACCATATGACGCCTTTGGTCCAGGGTTTGTCTTATTCCTGGTGGTGTCATGATGACATTCATGGAAGATTCTCAAGACAGCTTTTGGGAACCCAGATCTTCTTCATAGGCGGTCCATTCCTGCAGCTTAGTACCAATATACCGCAAACACTTCACCATTCGATTCTTGAACAGCTTATAGTTTGCATCAAAGGATTCATCAATGATAATAGGGTTAGCACAGTAAAGTCGGATAAGGTGGATGGATCCATCGAAGGTCCCTTTGCAGCAACCCATGTGGTTTTGGGATACCGCTCAAAGCTTCCAAGAGGAACCATCAACATTCATTTTCCTCTCGAACCCAACACCCTCTTTCCTAGGGTTTCGTTCGAATCTGCTTTTGAGGACATCGCAGTGTCCGATGCCCTTTCGCACTTTTATACATCCCTGTTTCAAGCAATGTCTTCAACCTAGCATTTTCATCAAGAATAGCAGTGGTATCCTCCTCGGAGGGGTTAGTTACCACATTAGTAGTTGAAGACAATGCAACAATGGCAGCAGTTGAACATTTAGCAACAGAGGTAGCGATATCACGCTCAAGACATTTTAGACATGGTGGTTCAAATCCATCCTCGAGCGGAACTGATCTGCTGAGCTAGTGACTCATTCTCTTTTGAAGATCTTCATGAGCCGCTCTCAATTTCTCAAGCTCTTGCTTCCTTTGAAGATAATCATAGGAGAGCTTTTCATGAGTAGTTGAGAGCGATTCATGACGACTTTCAAGTTCTTGGTACTTAGCATGAAGATTTTTAATGTCTTCAACTAAGGACTGTGAACATGTCATTTCCGTCCAACAGTCATCGCTTTTGTCTAACAGTTTTGAGTATGTTCCATAGCTCTTTGTTGTTCAGTTGCAATTTTAGCAACTGTTTTGTAGCTGGGTTTGGATTCACAATCGAGTCATCTTCACTTGATGTTTGAAAGTAGGCATCACGTGATTTTACCTTGGCACCGCGTGCCATGAAGCGATAGGTGGGAGCAGGTCGTCCTTGTCATCGGCTTCAGCGTTGGTGTAGAAGTCATTGTCTTGATGTTGAAGATGGACTTGGCAACATAGGCGTGGCTAAAGCCGGACTTGCAACGCCTGGGTCGGACTCCTCTTCGATTCCACCTCCACTTCCTCGTAAGCAGACTCCTCCTCTGAATCCATTTCCTTGCCAACAAAAGCACGAGCCTTGCGGATGATCTCTTCTTATGCGATGAAGACTTTGATGAAGACTTGGAAGAAGACTTTGAAGATTTCTTCTTTTCTTGTCATCGTAATCATATTCCTTGCTCTTCTTCTTCTTCTTCTCATTGTCCCACCGTGGACACTCGGAGATATAGTGTCAAGTTTTCTTGCACTTGTGACAGTTCTCTTCTTGTAATCTTGAGTGGAAGCTTCATCATTTCTTGAGCTGGATCGTGAAGACTTTCTGAAGCCTTTCTTCCTAGTGAACTTCTGGAACTTCTTCACAAGCATAGCAAGTTCCTTTCCAATGTCTTCAGGATCATCAGAACCGCAGTCGGATTCTTCTTCAGATGAGGAAACAACTTTTGCCTTCAAAGCGTGAGTTTGGGCATAGTTTGGACCATAGATATCTCTTTTCTCAGATAGCTGGAACTCATGTGTGTTGAGCCTCTCAAGTATATCAGATGGATCGAGTGTCTTGAAGTCAGGACGTTCTTGTATCATGAGGGCAAGGGTGTCAAAAGAGCTGTCAAGTGATCTCAGTAGTGTCTTGACGATTTCATGCTTGGTGACCTCAGTGGCGCCGAGAGCATGAAGCTCATTTGTGATGTCAGTGAGGCGATCAAACGTGAGCTGGACATTTTCATTGTCGTTTCTCTTGAAGCGGTTGAAGAGGTTGTGAAGAACACCGATTCTTTGATCTCTCGGGTTGAGACGCTTCGTTGACCTTGGATAGCCAGTCCCGCACTAGCTTCGACGCTTTCGAGCACTCACACGGCCATACTTGTCCTTTGGTCGATGACCACAAATGATGTTCTTTGCGGTGGAGTCCAGCTTGAATGAACTTCTTGACATCGAGGGGTGACACCTTCACGGATTTAGGGCGCCATTCTTGACGACATACCGTAGGTCGACATCAATGGCTTCAAGATGCATGCGCATCTTATTCTTCCATAGAGGGATAGTCAGCCCATCGAACATGGGGCAAGCAGCGGAGACCTTGATTATCCCTGCAATCGACATAGCTAAAACTCCGGTGGTTAAACCAATCACACGTAACAAGGGAGTACCTTGCTCGATACCAATTGAAAGTGCTAGTGATCGACTAGAGGGGGTGAATAGGCGATTTTATGAAAGTCTTCAAAACACGGATGTTTCAAGACAAACAATGAAATGACCTAGTTGATATGCATGAAGATAACTACAACAAGCAAGCCATAGTCAAGTATGCAATAATGTGAACGGACAAGACTAATAGCAGCTATGTAGTAAGGATCAGATGGAAGATAGTATGAAGCCAAACAACAATAGAAGTCAAACAAAGAAGTCAAACAGATAAGACATATAAGCAATGACTTCACGAAGACAAACTTAAGGTAAAGGAGGGAAGGGATAGAACCAATCACTAGTTGAAGACACAGATTTGTTGGACCAGTTCGATTCTTTGTGACAATCTGTATATCTGGTTAGGGAGGCTGAGATTCAACTCAAGACCGCGTCTTCACCTTTTTCCCTTGAGCTAAGGACACACAGTCCTCGCCCAATCACTCTGGTAAGTCTTCAAGGTAGACTTCCGAACCTTCACAGACGACGTTCACCGCAATCCACAATGACTCTTGGATGCTCGAACGCGACGCCTAACCGGGCCGGAGGATTCACAGTCCTCAAGTGTAATAAGTCTTTAGGTCACACAGACAGAAAACTTCAGGGTGCCTAACACTCTTTGGCTCGGGTGTTTTGGGCTTTGTCCTCGCAAGGATTTCTCTCTCAAAGGCTTCGAGGTGGGTTGCTCTCAAACGACAAAAGTCGTGCACTAACTCTGAGCAGCCACCAATTTATGGTGTAGGGGTGGGCTATTTATAGCCACTAGGCAACCCGACCTGTTATGTCCGAAATGACCCTGGTCACTAAGGAACCGACACGTGTTCCAACGGTCGATTTCAAACACACATGGCAACTTTACTTGGGCTACAAGCAAAGCTGACTCATCTAGCTCGATAAGTTTTGCTCTCATTGTCTTTGCTCAAGACATAGGATTTGGGTTGAGCATCACTTGACCATTACGACTATGATCACTTGGACCCCACTTAACAATGCGGTGGTTCCTACGACTCAACAAAGAAGAAAAAGAAACAACGAAACAACACAGTCTTCGCGCTCCATAGTCTTCACTCAATGTCTTCTCATGTCATAGTCTTCAATGTGAATAACTTCACATACCACCATTGTCTTCAATGTCTTCATACATTTTTAGGGGTCGTCTCCGGTAGGTAAACCGAATCAATGAGGGACACTACCTGCGTTATCCTGCAATCCTCACAAACGCATTAGTCCCTAAACCACATTTGTCGTCAATACTCCAAAACCAACTAGGGGTGGCACTAGATGCACTTACAGGGGTCCTAAGGGTTTGGGTTGGTAGCTTAAACTTATCCACGAATCCCCTTGATATGTATGAATGCGATGCACCAGTATCGAAAAGAACAGGGGCGGTAAAAGACTTAACCAAAAACTTACCTATAACCGCGTCTGGTTGCTCTTCAACCTCCTCCACGTTAACGTGGTTCACTTGTCCTTTGTTGAAGGGATTGGGCTTCTTCCCAGCGCTCCCATTTCCGTTTCCATTCTTCCCTTCAGGGCACTCCGTGGCATAGTGTCCAGTCTTCCCGCACCTATAGAAAGTAATGTAACTTAGATCTCTTTTGGCGGGTGTGGCTGGATTGGGGCGGTTCTGATTGTTATTTGTTCCGTTCCCATTTCCATTCTTAGAACCATTGTGGTTATGCGAACTTCCTCCGGTGTGGTTATGACCTCCATGGTTATGAACAAGTCCTCCCAAGTTTGGGGTTAGGCGAGGCTTCTGCTGAGCTCCTGAGTTATACCTTCCTTGTCCATACTTCCTCTTACGGCTCTCAATCTGCTGCTGCTTCCCTTCAATCATAAGATCCTTATCTACCAACTCCCGGTAGTTGTTGAAGGTTGCCACCATCAACTGCATGCTCATCTCATCATTCAGCCCTTCCATAAACTTCTCCTGCTTCGCGGCATCTGTGGCCACATCATCAGGGGCATAGCGAGATAACTTGCTAAACTCATCCACGTACTGAGCCACAGTACGGTTCCCCTGGCGTAAGTTGCGAAACTCACGCTTCTTCATACTCATAGCTCCAGTTGAGACATGGGTCGTATGAAAAGCTTGCTGAAACTGATCCCGAGTGACGTTGGCTATCGAGAAAGTGGCCGTGTAATTCTCCCACCATGAGGCTGCTGGTCCATCCAATTGATGTGCGGTAAAGCGCACCTTCTCAGCATCTGTGCAACCTGCGGTGGTCAACTCCCTTCCAATACAGCGTAGCCAATCATCAGCAACTATGGGCTCGGTGCTAATGGAAAACACCGGTGGCTGTAACCTTAGAAAGCGAGCTAAGTTGTCAACTGGAGGCGGGTTGTTGTTGTTGTTGGTGGTGGTGTTGTTGCTGTAGTTGTTGTTGTTGTTGTTGTTGTTGTTGTTGTTGTTGCCTTGGTTCTGGACTAGCAATTGCATCAAGGCATTCTGCTGCTGGATCAACTGAGTGAGCTCTGGCGGGAAGGCAAATCCAGTGTCACGTCTCGGAGGCATCTGGTGGGTTTAGAGGGAAGAGATCAGAATAGAAAAGGGGTCTAATGAGAAAGCACTACCCATATGCAAATGAGACAAACACAAACATTTCACTCAATCAATCAAGCAAGGGCATACAAGCGGTCTAGAACTATCATAAAAGTGCTCAACTACTACTATATACATGGGGGAATACTACTAATTATTTGGTGGTCATCTAGAAATTTTGATCGGTAGAAGACTCCATGATGTCTGCTCCAGCTTCGTCCTCAAAGTTATCATCACTAGGGTCGGAGTCGGTGTCGTCGATGATGATGTAGTTCTCCGGGCAAGTGGAATCGTCGTCTTCTCCTCCCGGCGCTGGATCTCCCATGAATACTCCGATCTTCTTTATCAGGTCGTCATTCTTCTCCAATAGTGTTGCAATTTCCTCCCCATATCCATCGCGTGTAGACTTGAGTTCTTATTCTAGCTCGATGATCCTAGTCTTCGCCTTCTTCAAATCTATCAAATCTGATTCTCCTGGCGTCGAATGTGCTGGTTTAACTCCTGGATGAAAGCTGCAATGGATTTGTCCTTCTTGGTGATGATCATCTCCCATTGCTCGTCTCGGCGTCCACATATCTGATAGATAGTGTCCTTAAGATCCTTGTTGTAGACTTCTCCAATGCGTCCCATGATAATGTGGGCTGCCATGCTTTTGCCTAGACTCCAGGTGGGTGCTTCAAAAGAAAATTCTATGGGCTTAGTGGTTGGCGAGAACGTCCTTCCTGGAACTTGTACTTGAATCATCCAGCGCTCCTCTTCATTCTTCGACTTCCTTCAACCAAAACTCGCATTTGCTGAACTTGGCATACAACTGGTGTTCCCTGAGTTTCTCGAGAACTAAACGCAAATGCTCCTTGTGCTCCTCTTCATTCTTCGAGTATACCATTATATCATCAATAAACACCACAACAAACTTGTCCAAAAATTCCATGAACACCTTGTTCATCATGCTCATGAAGTACTCAGGGGCGTTAGTCAGTCCAAATGACATGACCGTATATTCATACAACCCATACCGCGTGGTGAATGCTGTCTTTGGTATATCCTTCTAACTATCGAGCAGGCTAACGAACGAACGTTCGTTGTTTCTAACTATTGAGCGAAAACCGTTCGTTAAAACGAATGTACGGACGAACGTCCGCTAAGTAACTAAACCAAGAAAAACCGGCAAACCGAACTAAAAAACCGAACTAGGGTTTCTAAAAAAACCGGATCAGTTTTAGAAAAAAACCGGCGGCGGCAACGGCGGTGTTACCTCCAAGCGAGGCTCAAGGGCTTGGCTGCGGCGGCGGGAGGCAGGCTCTTGCGGCGGCGGCGGGAGGCGCGCGCGGCAGTGGCGACGACGGGGGCTGCAGCGGCGGCGCTGGCAACAAAAGGCGGCGAGGCGGCGATGGTCGGGCGGGCTGCGGCGGCGGGTTGGGTGGTGGTGGCGGGGTTGGGGTATTTAAGGAGGGGGGCGGCGACTTGGAGGAGGGGGCAAGGCGGCGGGGAGGAGGAGTCCGGGTCGGAATCTGGTCCGAGGCGGCGGCGGCGCGGTCTCCAGGAGGGAGACGGCGGCGCGGGGAGCGGGCCGGCGCTCGGTGAGCTTCCCGGCCCGGTCAAGGCCTTTTTACTTTTTAAAATAATTCCGCCGAACCGAAAATAAATCCTAGAAAATAGAATAAAACTCTAAAAATTCCAAAATAAATTTTCACCTTCTAAATAAAATATTTAGAACAAGATGAAAATTTTCTTGGCCCTAAAATGCAATTTTGAAAAACGTGCAATTTTTCTAATGCAAATAAAATAGCAATAAAATCCTAATGAAATCAAATAATTGATTTTAATACTTTCCCTCCAATATTTCAATTATTTTGGAGAAGTCATATTATCTCCTCTCATATATTTTAATATGAAATATTTACGGAGAGAAAAATAATTAAAATCAATGATCCTCTTTTCAGTATTTGATAAAATTCAAATATGAAAACCGGGAAATCCCCAACTCTCTTCGAGGGTCCTTGAGTTGCTTAGGATTTCGAGGACCGCAAAACGAAATGCAATAAAATATGATATGCATGAATGATCTATGTATAACATTCCAAATTGAAAATTTGGGATATTACAATTATTGCAAACAATATTATCAATCTCATATTCATCATGGGGATTAAATAAATTTTCAAGATCAAAAGAAGAATCACCCCAATCATGATCATTGCAACAAGTAGTAGACATAGCAAAACTAGCATCCCCAAGCTTAGGGTTTTGCATAATATTAGCACAACTGACATTAAGAGAATTTATAATAGCATCATTGCAATCATGCTTTTTATTCAAAGATCTATCGTGAATCACTTCATAAAGCACTTCATCACAATTTTTAGATTCACGGATTTCAAGCAAAACCTTATAAAGATAATCTAGTGCATCCAAATCACTAGGAATTGGTTCATCATAATTGGATCTCTTAAAAATATTGGCAAGCGGGTGAGGATCCATAGATCTTAGCTTCTCTGTTTAGGAATAAATACTCAACTATTTCAACCAAACGAGCAAACGAGCCAAGTAAGACATCAAGGCAAACAAAAAGACGAACAGAAAAAGGGCGAATAAAACGGCAAGGGTGAAGTGGGGGAGTGGAAAACGAGAGGCAAATGGCAAATAATGTAATGCGGGAGATAAGGGTTTGTGATGGGTACTTGGTATGTTGACTTTTGCGTAGACCTCCCCGGCAACGGCGCCAGAAATCTTCTCTGCTACCTCTTGAGCACTGCGGTTATTCATGATTTGATCATGTTTATTGCAATACGGTTATTCATTTAAGTTAGAGAATAGTTGTTGTTCTGTTTACATGAATAAAACCTTCTATGGTCATACACCCAATGAAAATGGTTTGTTGGATCTCGATCGTGGTGATACACATATTCATAATATTGAAGCTAAAAGATGCAAAGTTAATAATGATAGTGCAACTTAATTGTGGCACTGCCGTTTAGGTCATATTGGTGTAAAGCGCATGAAGAAACTCCATGCTAATGGGATTTTGGAATCACTTGATTATGAATCACTTGATGCTTGCGAACCATGCCTTATGGGCAAAATGACTAAGACTTCGTTCTCCGGAACAATGGAGCGAGCAATTGACTTATTGGAAATAATACATACTGATGTATGTGATCCGATGAGTGTTGAGGCTCGTGGCGGGTATCGTTATTTTATGACCTTCACAGATGATTTGAGCAGATATGGGTATATCTAATTGATGAAACATAAGTCTGAAACAATTGAAAAGTTCATATAATTTCAGAGTGAAGTGGAAAATCATCGTAACAAGAAAATAAAGTTTCTACGATCTGATCATGGAGGAGAATATTTGAGTTACAAGTTTGGTATTCTTTTGAAACAATGCGGAATAGTTTCCCAACTCACGCCACCTGGGACACCACAGCGTAATGGTATGTCCGAACATCGTAACCGTACTTTATTAGATATGGTGCAATCTATGATGTCTCTTACCGATTTACCACTATCATTTTGGGGTTATGCATTAGAGACAGTTGCATTCACGTTAAAAAGGGCACCATCTAAATCCGTTGATACGACACCGTATGAACTGTGGTTTAGCAAGAAACCTCAGTTATCATTTCTTAAAGTTTGGGATTGTGATGCTTATGTGAAAAAGTTTCATCTTGATAAGCTCAAACCCAAGTCGGAGAAGTGCGTCTTCATAGGATACCCAAAAGTAACTGTTGGGTACACCTTCTATCACAGATCCGAAGGCAAGATATTCGTTGCTAAGAATGGATCCTTTCTAGAGAAGGAGTTTCTCTCGAAAGAAGTGAGTGGGAGGAAAGTAGAACTTGATGAGGTAAATGTACCTGCTACCTTATTGGAAAGTAGTTCATCACAGAAATCTGTTTCTGTGACTCCTACACCAATTAGTGATGAAGCTAATGATGATGATCATATAACTTCAGATCAAGTTACTACAGAACCTCGTAGGTCAACCAGAGTAAGATCCGCACCAGAGTGGTACGGTAATCCTGTTCTGGAGGTCATGTTAGTTGACCATGACGAACCTACGAACTATGAGGAAGCGATGATGAGCCCAGATTCCGCGAAATGGCTTGAGCCCATGAAATCTGAGATGGGATCCATGTATGAGAACAAAGTGTGGACTTTGGTTGACTTGCCTGATGACCGGCAAGCCATAGAAAATAAATGGATCTTCAAGAGGAAGACGGACGCTGATAGTAGTGTTACTATCTACAAAGCTAGACTTGCGAAAAAGGTTTTGACAAAGTTCAACGTGTTGACTACGATGAGATTTTCTCACTCGTAGCGATGCTTAAGTCTGTCCGAATCATGTTAGAAAATTGCCACATTTTATGAAATTTGGCAAATGGATGTCAAAACTACATTCCTTAATGGATTTCTTAAAGAAGAGTTGTATATGATGCAACCAAAAGGTTTTGTCGATCCTAAAGGTGCTAACAAAATGTGTAAGCTCCAGCGGTCCATCTATGGACTGGTGCAAGCATCTCGGAGTTGGAATGTACGCTTTGATAAGTTGATCAAAGCATATAGTTTTATACATACTTATGGTGAAGCCTATATTTACAAGAAAGTGAGTGGGAGCACTACAACAATTCTGATAAATATATGTGAATGACATATTGTTGATCGAAAATAATGTAGAATTTTCTGGAAAGCATAAAGGAGTATTTGAAAGGAGTTTTTCAAAGAAAGACCTCGGTGAAGCTGCTTACATATTAAGCATCAAGATCTATAGAGATAGATTAAGACGCTTGATAAGTTTTTTTAATGAGTACATACCCTGACAAATTTTGAAGTAGTTCAAAATGGAACAGTCAAAGAAAGAGTTCTTGCCTGTGTTGCAAGGTGTGAAGTTGAGTAAGACTCAAAACCCGACCACGGCAGAAGATAGAAAGAGAATGAAAGTCATTCCCTATGCCTCAGCCATAGGTTCTATAAAGTATGCCATGTTGTGCACCAGATCTATTGTATACCCTACAATCGAGTTTGGCAAGGAGTACAATAGTGATCTAGGATTAGATCATCGGACATCGACCAAAATTATCCTTAGTGGAATAAGGATATGTTTCTCGGTTATGGAGGTGACAAAAAGGTTCATTGTAAAGGGTTACGTCGATACAAGTTTTGGCACTGATCCGGATGACTCTAAATCTCAATCTTGATACATATTGAAAGTGGGAGCAATTATCTAGAGTAGTTCCGTGCAGAGCATTGTTGACATAGAAATTTGCAAAATACATACGGATCTGAATTTGGCAGACCCATTGACTAAACTTCTCTCACAAACAAAGCATGATCACACCTTAGTACTCTTTGGGTTTTAATCACATGGCGATGTGAACTAAGATTACTGACTCTAGTAAACCCTTTGAGTGTTGATCACATGACGATGTGAACTATGGGTGTTAATCACATGGTGATGTGAACTGTTGGTTTTAAATCACATGGCGATGTGAACTACATTATTGACTCTAGTGCAAGTGGGAGACTAAAGGAAATATTCCCTAGAGGCAATAATAAAGTTATTATTTATTTCCTTATTTCATGATAAATGTTTATTATTCATGCTAGAATTGTATTAACCGGAAACTTGATACATGTGTAAATACATAGACAAAACAATGTGTCCCTAGTATGCCTCTACTTGACTAGCTTATTCATCAAAGATGGTTATGTTTCCTAGCCATAGACATGTGTTATCATTTGATGAACGAGATCACATCATTAGGAGAATGATGATGGACGAGACCCATTCATTATCTTAGCATTGTGATCGTTACAGTTTTATTGCTATTTCTTTTTTCATGACTTATACATGTTCCTATGACTATGAGATTATGCAACTCACGAATACCGGAGGAACACTTTGTGTGCTACCAAACGTCAGAACGTAACTAGGTGATTATAAAGGTGCTCTACAGGTGTCTCCGATGGTGTTTGTTGGGTTGGCATAGATCGATATTAGGATTTGTCACTCCGATTGTCGGAGAGGTATCTCTGGGCCCTCTCGGTAATGCACATCACTATAAGCCTTGCAAGCAATGTGACTAATAAGTTAGTTGCAGGATGATGCATTACGGAATGAGTAAAGAGACTTGCCAGTAATGAGATTGAACTAGGTATATATTGAGATATCGATGATCGAATCTCGAGCAAGTAACATATCGATGACAAAGGGAACAACGTATGTTGTTATGCGGTTTGACCGATAAAGATCTTCGAAGAATATGTAGGAACCAATATGAGCATCCAGGTTCCGCTATTGGTTATTGACCGGAGATGTGTCTCGGTCATGTCTACATAGTTCTCGAACCCGTAGGGTCCGCACGATTAACGTTCGATGACGATCGGTATTATGAGTTTATGTGTTTTGATGTACCGAAGGTAGTTCGGAGTCCCGGATGAGATCGGGGACATGATGAGTAGTCTCGAAATGGTCGAGACGTAAAGAACGATATATTGGACGACTATATTCGGACATCAGAAAGGTTCCGAGTGATTCGGGTATTTTTCGGAGTACCAGGGAGATACGGGAATACGGGAAAGAAGTATTGGGCCTCATGGGCCAAGTGGTGGAAGAGAGGAGGCATGGCAAGGCATGGCGCGCGGCCCCCCTAGCCCAAACCGAATTGGCCTAGGGGGCCGGCCCCCCTTTCCTTTCTCTCCTCCCTCTCCTTCCTTCTTCCCTCCTTCCCTCCTTCCCTTTGGTGGACTCCTACTAGGACTTGGAGTCCTAGTAGGACTCTACACTTGGCGCGCCCATAGGGGCCGACCGGCCTCCCCTCCTCTCCTCCTTTATATACTGAGGCAAGGGGCACCCCATAGACATAAGTTGATCAGTTGATCTTTTAGCCGTGTGCGGTGCCCCTTCCACCATAACCCACCTCGGTCATATCATAGCGGTGCTTAGGAGAAGCCCTGCATCGGTAACTTCATCATCACCGTCATCACGCCATGGTGTTGACGAAGCTCTCTCTCAAAGCTCTACTGGATTGTGAGTTCGTGGGACGTCGCCGAGCTGAACGTGTGCAGTCCGCGGAGGTGTCGTACCTTCGGTGCTAGGATCGGTCGATCATGAAGACGTACGACTACATCAACCGCGTTGTCATAACACTTCCGCTTATGGTCTACGAGCGTACGTAGACTACACACTCCCCTCTCGTTGCTAATAACCATGATCCTGCATGTACGTAGATTTTTTTTGATATTACTACGTTCCCCAACAGGGAGAAGGAAAGAGGGGGCGCCGCCCCCCTCCCTAGTCCAATTCGGACTGGCCATGGGGGGGCGGCCTCCCTTGTGGCCGTCCTCTCTTTTCCACTAAGGCCCACGAAGTCCCATGAACTTCCCGGGGGGGTCCGGTAACCCCCGGTACTCCGAAACTTATCCGGAACGACCCGAACCATTCCAGTGTCCGAATGTAACCTTCCAATATATGAATCTTTATGTCTCGACCATTTCGAGACTCCTCGTGATGTCGTTGATCTCATCTGGGACTCCGAACAAACTTCAGTCATCAAATCACATAACTCATAATACAAATAGTCATCGAACGTTAAGCGTGCGGACCCTACGGGTTCAAGAACTATATAGACATGACCGAGACACATCTTCGGTCAATAACGAATAGCGGAACCTGGATGCTCATATTGGCTCCTACATATTCTACAAAGATCTTTATCGGTCAAACAGCATAACAACATACGTTATTCCGTTTGTCATCGGTATGTTACTTGCCCGAGATTCGATCGTCGGTATCATCATACCTAGTTCAGTCTCGTTACTCGTTCTGTAATGCATCATCCCGCAACTAACTCATTAGTCAGATTGCTTGCAAGGCTTATAGTGATGTGTATTACCGAGAGGGCCCAGAGATACCTCTCCGATACACGGAGTGACAAATCCTAATCTCGATCTATGCCAACCCAAAAAACACCTTTGGAGACACCTGTAGAGCATCTTTATAATCACCCGATACGTTAGACGTTTGGTAGCACACAAGGTGTTCCTCCGGTATTCGGGAGTTGCATAATCTCATAGTCAGAGGAACATGTATAAGTCATGAAGAAAGCAATAGCAATAAAACTTAACGATCATAATGCTAAGCTAACGGATGGGTCTTGTCCATCACATCATTCTCTAATGATGTGATCCCGTTCATCAAATGACAATACATGTCTATGGTCAGGAAACTTAACCATCTTTAATTAATGAGCTAGTCTAGTAGAGGCATACTAGGGACACTTTGTTTTATCTATTTATTCACACATGTATCAAGTTTCCGCTTAATACAATTCTAGCATGAATAATAAACATTTATCATGATATAAGGAAATAAAATAATAACTTTATTATTGCCTCTAGGGCATATTTCCTTCACCCTGTCCATAGCTAGTTCTTTGGTTATACTTCAATCCTTCAGGTCTCTCTTAACGGACTCCTCCCAAGTCAAATTCGGTCTACCCCGTCCTCTCTTGACATTCTCTGCATGCTTCAGTCGTCCGCTATGCACTAAAAAAAGTTCATCCTCTTTGAAAAAAGTTCATAAAATTTGAAAAAAAGTTCATTGATTCTAAAAAAAGTTCATCAAATCTGAAAAAATTCATCAAATCTGAAAAAAAGTTCAGAGAATTTGGAAAAAAGTTCATCAATCTTGAGGAAAAGCTCATCAAATTTGGAACAAGTTAATCGATCCTGAAGAATAGTTCTTCAATTTTGAATAAACAATCATGAATTTGAAAAAAATGTTCACGCATTTAGCAGAAACAAAAAATGAACAAAACGGGTCCAATAAAAAAACAAAAGACAAAGAAAAAGAAAAAAATTGTTCCAAAAAAACGAAAAAGAAATAAATAGAATAAAAAAACCAAACCATTCCAGCAAACAAAGATTATAAAAAAAATTATAAGAAGAAAAAGGCTAAAAGCAAACACGTCAATTAGGTCGGTTGGTTGGTTGTGACAACAAACTTTTTTTTTAGATTTGTTGTGACAACGAACTGTGGGCAAGGAGATCGCATGTTCGAGTCACCGGACATACGCTATTTTTTTGTTTTTAAACAGAAAAAAAAGTAATGTGTGCCGGCCCAGCACGGTGAAAGGGGTGTGTGCCCCGTTATTTAAGCCTAAAACAGGCGCTATGGGCGCATTTTTCGTCAGTTACTTCGCTCGCTCGAGTTCGCTTCTTTCGCTTGTTGCGTTTGCTTCATTTTATTTTTCTTTTTGTTTTGTATGTTTCTTCATTGGTTCTTTTTTTTTCTTCCCGGCTTTCTTCATTTATTTGTTTGTCCTTTGTTTTTCGCCATTTTCTTTGTTTATTCCGGTTTTCATTTTTTTGATAAAACAAGGGCTCTCCCCTTCCGATTTTCATTAGCGAAAACCAAAGCAGTTTAGTTATTTCGGTTTTCATGGTTTTTTCTTTTCTTTCGTTCCTTTCTTCGCTTTTATTGGTTTCTTTTCTTTTCTTTTCTTTTCTTTTATTGTGCCGATAGACCAACAGCGTTGCCATGCCTGACTGACATCTAACGATGATTGCAACGCTGCACCGGTCAGAAACAATCAGAAACGAGGCATCAGTGTTAACCCTCCAAGGCCGAACCAGCCGGTCGGGGATGGAGTGCGATACATGGCTCTGGTGCGACACGCACCTCAAGTTCTATTTCGTGTCAAACCTCGGCTCCGCGCTGCTGATCTACAGGCCGGATGCGATTCTCCGGCGAGGACGACGATTGGTGCTCCTCAACACCGATGAGGTGGTGGTTGACGCGCGGGGCCGGTGCGACGACGCGGGGTTCCGGGTGGGCCAGTTGGTGGTGTTTCCATGCCATCTGGCGAGGATTGCGGTGGATGACCGGTGGGGCGATTCCGGTGCGGCTCCGGAGGTAAGTAATGGCGAGAGAGGAGGGGAGAGAGAGGATATTAAGAGACCCACGCCGACGCCTTGGCTCTCCACCACTCCCCCCCCCCCCACTCCCCCTACCACACAAACCACCACGACTCACCGCATCGAGAGCTAGGGCTAGATGACGACGCATGAGCAACATATGTGGGTGTTGTCTGCCGGCGACGAGGTGCTGATGGGAAGGTTGAAGGAGATCGACCGCTGGTTCCCGACGGCAAAGGCGCTCAACAACGCGTCGGGGATGGTGAGGGACAAACTCGAGGGAGGAGATCCTCAGATGCTTCCCCAACTACGACCGTCTGCCGACGATGGGGGTGCTGCTCTGGGCGATGCTCGAGGCGGAGTCGCCGATTCTGGAGCAGAGGGAGAAATGGAAGGTGTTTCGGTCGCTTTGTTATCGCAAGATCCATCCGCCGCAGGCGATGGTGATGGGGATTCCGGCGCCCGGATCCAGGTGGCTGCCAATCGAGATTGAGGTGGACGAGGAGGAGGCAGAACCGCTAAGGCACCGGGCCAGGGCTCCAGCGACTCCAACTTCACTCCCTCGACACTCTCCCCGCTGAGGCGATCCCCTCGCCTCCAAGCCCTCTCCCGCCGCCAGTAGGGTGATCGCCAGCCGGTAATCGTTTCTGGTTGCTGGTCGGGGGGCTCCGAGGAGGAGGGGGAGGGGGAGGCCTCTGTCTTCTATTCAGGTATGGAAATGTACTAAGTATTTAGCATCTACTACATCCATTGATGCAGATGATGCTAGGGGCAACAATAGGAAAGGGATGAGAGGATTGCGTTCCAAAATTAGGAACAAAATAGGGGTTCAATCCCAGATGGGTGGGGATAGCAGTAGAATTTCTAATGATTCTAGTGACCAGAGAGAGGGGAAAGGTTATAGGGAAGAAAAGAATATCAAATTAGGGGGAAAATTAACCCTAAAGGTTTAGAGGCTAAAGTTGTGCAAAATCATATGAAAAATGGCAATGTACCCTCAATTTTGCCTTGGTATGATGAAGAAGGGGTTGATTTTGGGGAAATAGAAATTCAGAAAACCCCAATTGGGCCATATTTGGCTTTAAAAAAAGGGGGGGCTGGGAAAACAAGTGCAGATGAGTACGAAAGACCTCTGATTATTTTTGGAGGCTCAGTGGGAAAGAATGTGGCTATGGATGCTGAGGTGGGCCTCTCGTGGTGGAGGCCTAGTGGGCCTGGTAAGAGCCTAGCCCAAAAAGGTGATGAGGGGCTGGTAGGTATAAAGCTGGGGGAGGAGGTGGGAAAGAGGTTGTCCCATCATTTAGGGTTTCCCCCTCCTACTCCCACACCGCCGCCAGAGAAAGAAATGGCTGGAAACTTTGGGAGAGGCTATGGTGCAGCTAGATTCAATAGAGGGGGTGGGATTGGGGATGCTGGGGGAAGATTCAACAACATGAGTAGGGGAGGGGGATGGAATAGAGGCAGACCTATTTCCTTTGAGAGATTTGGAGGTTTTGGAAGAGGTGGTGGCAGATTTGGTGCGGGTGTTGGGATTGGTAGAGGATTTGATGAGGAGGAGGAGATTGAAGTCGATGGTAATGAAGATGAAATGATTTGGCAAGCCAAAACAGGGAAAAAACAGACGGTGGAGGATAACAAAAAAGAGCCAGTGAGGAGGTTGGAAAATCTGGTGAAGAGAAGGAGGGAGAGAAAGAGCAGATGGCCAACAAAGATCAAAATCAACAGCAGCAGCTGCTAGCTTCGTTGCTCTCTCAACTGGTGCAAGGGATGAAAAGCAATGAAAAAGGTCAGCTGGAAAGGATGCTAGGAAGTTCCTTTGACAATTAGGCTGGAGGATACACTCAGAGAAAAGAGGAGAGAAGTGGAGAAGCTATGCAAAAAACAGAAAAGGGGACTGAACAAATCTCTAACATGGAGATAAAGAAGCATGGTGGAAGAGGTAATTGGCAGCAGAACATGGAGGACAACAAAAGAGGAATAGATAGATTCAATAAGCAGGTGTGTGGTAAATGTAAAGATCCCAGACATACTACCAGAGAGTGCAGAGTGGGCCACTGCCTGATTTGTGGGAGAGACAATCACATCACTTGAGAGTACAACTTATTGAAACAAATGAAGCCAGTGCCAAAATATGTTGGATATGCAGCTAAGGGTCCGGGAATTCTGCTAGTCCAAAGCTACAAAGATATGTTAGTGGCTGAACATACAAATCCTTTGGGGGTGATGATTGTCAGAGATGGACAAATTAATGAAACAGAATTGACCAGGGCCTTGGGAGAGATGTTTCACTGGGGATGGCAATGGAGAGTAAAAGAGTTTGGGAAGAATGGATTTTGTTGGGGAATGTAGTAATTTCAAAAAAATTCCGATGCACACGCAAGGTCATGGTGATTGTCGGTGTCAAAACCGGCGGATCTCGGGTAGGGGGTCCCGAACTGTGCGTCTAGGCGGATGGTAATAGGAGACAAGGGGCACGATGTTTTACCCAGGTTCGGGCCCTCTTGATGGAGGTAAAACCCTACGTCCTGCTTGATTGATATTGATATTGTGGATGTTTACAAGAGTAGATCTACCACGAGATCAAGGAGGCTAAACCCTAGAAGCTAGCCTATGGTATGATTGTAAGGGTTGTTGTTCTTCGAGTCCTACGGACTAGAGCCATCCGGTTTATATAGACACCGGAGAGGGCTAGGGTTACATAGAGTCGGTTACAATGGTAGGAGATCTACATATCCGTATCGCCAAGCTTGCCTTCCACGCCAAGGAAAGTCCCATCCGGACACGGGCGAAGTCTTCAATCTGTATCTTCATAGTCTTGGAGTCCGTCGATGATGATAGTCCGCCAATGATAGTTCGGTGATGATGGTAGTCCGCTATCCGGACACCCCTAATCCAGACTCCTCGGTAGCCCTGAACCAGGCTTCAATGACGATAAGTCCGGCGCAGATATTGCTTGGCATTGCAAGGCGGGTTCCTCGTCCGAATGATAGAAGATTGTGAACACCAGATAGTGTCCGCTCGCAAAATAGATTCCACATTCCACCGTAGAGAGAATAATATATACACAAGTTCAATCTGCTGGCGTTTTCTGCGGCTTGACATCATGCCACTACCAAGCCATTATTTAAATCGTTTTTTACTTTACCACCTCGGTAGCGTTTAGCGGCGGTTTCCTTGGCACGTCTTGTCGAGCGGAGATCGTGTTTCCCTTAATCCGGATTCTCATCAATACGGACGTGGGTAACCCAACCGCGCCATTGATGGTGACGCTTGGGAGATAAGCGAGTTTTACCAGGCGGTGGGGGCGCGACTTCGCCTCGCCCATATAAGGGATAAGGATTCACCTTCTCACCTACGCCTTCTTCCTCCTTTGCTTATCCATCTCCGCACACTCGAGCTCCAGCGCCCAAGTTCGCGCATCTCGTCTCAACCTTCTCCGACCATGTCCGGAGCGGAGGTAAGTGGTTGGCCTCCACCGTTAAGGAGGAGCACATCGCCAAACTCGCGGGCGCCGATACCTCTCCGGCGACATCACAGCGCCGGCTGCCCGACGAGGCAGCTCATCCCCACCCCTGTGCCCCATGAGAGGTCGTTTTCCTTCCCCACTTCCTCCGCTGGACTGGGCTTTCCACTTCACCCCTTTGTCCGGGGCTCATGTTCTACTACGGCCTGGATTTCCATGATCTGGCGCGAACTTCATCCTCAACATCTCGGCGTTTATCGTGGTGTGCGAACCTTCCTCTGCATCCAGCCCCACTTCGCTTGTGGCTCAAGACCTTCAATGTCAAGCGAAGGTAGTGAAGGGCACTCAAGCGGAGTGCGGAGGCGCCATGTTGGGCAAGATGCCCAATGTCCTTTAGTTCAAGGGCCTTCGTGGAATCCGTCAAGGGGTGGCAATCGGGTGGTTCTATATCACCGAGCCAAGGTGACCCTACATGGGCGGCGGCCCCGAGTTCAGATCTGGTATCCCCACGCAGCTCACCTCCCGGAAAGAGAAGGGCTTGCTGTGGGTAGTTCGAGGAGCTGACGGGACTCAAGTGTCGGGACCCGATCCTAAGTCACACCGATCTAGCATGTAACACATCATATCACTTTGCGGCCTCACGCACGGTATTCCCACAGGTGTCGCCTTACCATGGCCCGGACCGTTTGCGTCTTTTGGCTCACGTATATGATAGTGTCGCTAGCATCCATATGACAAAGAACCGGGCCGACATGGCTAGTCGTGAACCCAAAGCGGCGCTAACCTATGGGGACAGGCATACATGAATCACATCGAGCATGTCGGTCATCAACGTATATATTCGGGCTGTAGCACTGGCTAACAGGACTCCGGTATCCCGGCTGTAGCAGGCTAGGCAGGACTCGAATAACACCGCGTGACATTTCCCGAAGGACAGACATAGGAACGAGGTGAAACACATGCCGCCATCAAGTGTCCAAGCGGTAGTCTTTGGCTAGCAGGACTCCGGTGAACCGGGCAGAAGCGGACTACTATCGCTCGTAAGCACGAAACTACATTTCCCCATATGAGAGGCTGCCAAGGATAAAAAACTAGTTTGTCGGATCCCACACATACCAAGCATTTCAAACATACACACAATATGCTCAATATGTGTAAATACGACGTGGCATCACAACATAACTCTCGACTCAGATATTATTCATTAGGCCCGAAGAGCGAGATATTACAAACATGGGTCTCATGACCCAACACTCGAAACATACAAGTCAAAGCACAAGCGGAAGCTAAACATGTCCGAGTACGCACAACTATAAATGAAAAGGCCGAGAAGCGACTATCTACCGAGATCTGCCGAGGGCACAAGATCGTAGCTGAGGTAACAAGCTAAGCGTCGAAGTCCACGTGGAACTACTAGCGAGGCCGACGTCTCTCGCAAAAACATAGAATAGGCAAGCGTGAGTACAATTGTACTCAGCAAGACTTACATCGAACTAACTACATATGCATCATTATCAAAAGGGGTGGTGGAGTTTGACTGCAGCAAGCCAGCTTTGACTCGGTGGCTATCTGAACTACATTGCAAGTAACTCTTTTGAGGTGGCGCTACGAGTCCACATATTCACCATATCAAATACACCACTATGGATCCGCTCCCGTCTACCTCGAGATCGCCATCCATAGCACTCACGCTTATCTTGCGTATTTTAGAGTGTCCACTTTCACTTGTCTATGAACTATGCAAGGGTCCAAGTTTCCATATCCGAGGAATCCGCTATTGAATAGATAATGATAACCCTGCAGGGTGTACTTCTTCACACACGCTCTAGCCACTTATCGCCTGACACCGTCATGTACCTCGGCAACCTTCAAGCGGAAGCCGGGCGAGGGAGTCGGCCACGACCGACTAACCACACAAGTCTCTCGTCCAGGTTTATCGCCTATTCGGGTTCCATCCGCAAGGAGATCCGGCGGGGTGTCGCTCACGGCCCCAAGCGATGTGAGCAGGGTTCCCAAGCCCACCAACCGGTGCCACTTGGTACACCGTGCCCTCAGTGCCTAGTCTGTCCCAAGCCCACCTGTACCGGGTGCCACTTGGTAGACTACTAACACTACCTACAAACACCAGAAACTAGTTGCAACTCCTGGACAGAGATCAAGTTGATTAATAAGTCGAGAGGGGTCGAGTTACCGGAACCCAATGTGTGGTAGTAACTGTTCATGGATCACAAACACAGAACTCAGTTCCTGAGGACGGTTTCAATGAGACAACCCACCATGTACTCCTACATGGCCTCTCACCGCTACCTTTACCAAATCGTGTTCACACACTTAGTTCACACACGGTAGGACATGTTCATAACAATTCCAATTCATTCCCGATGAATCAGACCCGACTCAACTCTAAGCAATAGCAGGCATGACAAACAAGCATAAATGAGTAGGCACAACATGGCTCAAACAATTCCTACTCATGCTAGTGGGTTTCATCTAATTACTGTGGAATGACAGGTCATGCAAAGGATCAAGGGGTTCAGCTACCGCAGCAAGTAAAACATGAGTCGTTGTTGTCCTAATGTAGTAAAATAGAGCAGGGGCGAGAGAGTGGGATTGTATCGGAATGAACAAGGGGGTTTTGCTTGCCTGGCACTTCTGAAGATAATATAGTTCTTCATCGGTGTCATCGATTTCATCGTCGATACATCGTCTACCGGGAGGGGACAATTACCGACAAACAAGAGAGAACACAATCAATGCAATGCGCATTCACATGAATGACATGTCATATTAAGGTACTGAATTCACCTAATGCAATAATAATCCAAGTTAGTTGAAGTGGAATTCAAACAAGGTTGAACTCCAACTCCAAATGCTATTCCATAAATTACCCTAACCATGATTTATCCTATTCAGTGAGGTTAACTTGTTCAAACATGCATGATCATGGCATAAACAGATTCTTCATATTTTTCTGATCATTTTTCATATATAAATTATTTCAATCCGAGTTACGGTTGAATTTCTATGATTTATTAAAGTTTAGAGCATTTTCTGAAATTTCCTGAATTATATTAAATCCAGAAACTAGTTTATTGCGTCAGCCTGACGTCAAGGTGACGTCAGCGAGTCAACAGGGCTGGTCCGGGTCAAACTGGCAGTGGGTCCCACGTGTCAGAGTAATTAGCTTAATTAAATTTTAATTAAAACTAAACCTAGTTATTACCCAGGGCTGGGCCCCACCTGTCATTGACTCAGGAGAGTCAACAGGGCCCACCAGGTCAAGGTCAAGGTCGGCTGCCGGCGTTTAACCGCCGGCGAGCCCGACGCGGCGGCGGGAGTGATTTTTGCCGATCCGGCCACCAAATGGATCGGGGAAAGCATCTAAATGGAGCTGAGGACGAGCCGAAGCTCTTGGTGGAGGGGTTTGAGCTCGGGGCGGCCGGAATCGACGTCGGCGACGAGGTTGGCGGCACGGGAGTTCGCCAACGGCGGGTTAAGCGATCTGAGGCGCTAGGGGGTGTTGGCGCGTGCTCGTGCTCCTGGTGCTGCGCTGAGCACGGGGTGGGGTTGGCCCGAGCCAATGGGGCTCTAGCCACGCCGGCTGACGAACGCAGCGGCGAGCGAGCTTCGACCGCAATGGGAATGGTGGCTAGGGAGGGAACGAGTCGGGAAGAGGGGAAACAACTCGGGGCTCACCGTGAGTCTGACGATGGCATCGGCGAGCTCGGGGAGGCACCAGAGCCAACAAATCGTCGATGAAATCTGCGGGTCGAGAAGGGGAAAGTGGCGGGCGGCGCCTCGGGCGCTCCGTGTCGGGAGGCTCGGTGAGGAGGGCGAGAGGGCTCAAGGAGCTCGGGGCATGCCGGGAGGAGAGAGGGTGGCGGTGGCCGCGAGGGCAGCGAGGGGCGGCGACGACGGCGCTTCAGTCCCAGGCGAGAGAGAGGAGCAGAGGAGGAGAACGAGGAGGAGGGAGAGAGCGAGGGGTCCAGGGGTCGGGCGGCGCCGAGGAGATGACGCGAGGCGCGCGTGGCAGGCGACGCAGTGCAGCAGCTGGTGGCGTGGCGCCATGCCAAGACGCCGCGCGCGCTCTCTCTGCCTGCTGGCGAGAGAGGCAGTGGGCTGCACAGGCCAGCCAGAGTCTTTGGGCCGGCCGGTGGGCTGCTAGGTGGGCTGGCTGGGCTGCCGGGTGAGTTGCTCTGTTCTCTTATTGTTTTTCTTTTTGTTTTTTTAAACTTTTGCCACTGTTTTGAATTTAAAACAATTCAAACAATGCCAAAACTCCTCTGAATATTTTTATTTTGCTAGATGGACTTTTCCAAAAGCTCATAAAATATTTGAGGTATTTGAAATTATATTCTAATTATATGAATATAATTCAAATTCAAATAACTAATGATTTAAATTCAAAATCCCAAGATTAATTCCTTATAAATGTTCAATATTTTGTTTGGGACCAGAACCCTTGCCAAAAATTATCAAACATTTAGGAAGGACATTTTGGGAACATTGAATGAGATTTTAGGGGTTTTGCCCTTCTTTTATTTAAATTTTGAGGCTCCCAAATCTCCTCAGTTCAAGTTTCAAAAATTTTAAACATGATGCAACATGAAGGCTAGCCTAGTGCATGCCAGGACTAGGGATGTGACAACTCACCCCCACTAAACAAGAATCTCGCCCCGAGATTCAAGACGTGAGGTAAGAGGGAAAAGGGAGATCACAAACTATCACAATCTTCATGATCCATTTGCCCTTCTCGAAGATGTTGATTCATTCCATCATCTTAGTCTTGACGTCTTCGAGATCTTCACTCGACACGACAACGGAAAGAGGGGGAAAACCCTACATGATTCGATCTTCACGAAGATCAAGTAAGCATGATCGACTCACGGACTGAGATGGTGACACATCTCGAGTTGGGACACAAAACACATCGAGAGGGATGGAAGAACAAACAACGAGGTTTGATTAGTGGCAACAATTCCACGCTTAGAATTATGGTGGATGGTGTCAAGGTGGCGAGGAAATAATTGCCATGATTTAATAACGGGGCACCTCAGGGGAGGTGACGCGAGGAACTACCCCCTTAAGTGGCAAAAAGAATTACTTTTGAATTAGAGATCATTGAGACTCTCCATACCAGCCTAAGGCAATTCACAACGATCATTTGGTGGGATGCAAAGGAATGGTACACCGGACTAGAATGGATGATGTGGACTACCTTGTTGAAGACAACGCAATGGATGATTTTGCTTATCATCGGAGGTGGAGGGACCCATGGTAAGTCCACTTTTGAAGATAAACCTGGACAAGAATTGCTAAGAAGACAGTCTATAGCGAGATAGCACAAGGACGGTGCAAGCTGGGAGCGAAATGCAAGCTGTTGAATGTTCCAACCATCATATCTGCCTGAGATTCAGATCCGATTGGAAATAGGATACTTGGACTCAGCATGTCTGAACAGGAAAGGTTGCAACACAAATCGATGAGAAGACGTTGCGAGATTCTCGGGATATGAACTACGATAGCAAGCTCCAAAACATGAGCTGGTTCTGCTACAAACCTGTGAACACATTGTCCCAGACAAGTATGACCACATGGTAGTCTTATAATAAAACACTACCGAGTTCGGGTTGGGGAACCATCATCGAGGATATCGGAGTTTAACATAAGTCATGATTAGCTCTTATGAAAGAACTCCTTTTCCTTGAACAAATCAATCAGTGGCTTGGTGTGCTAGGGATACATACGGAATGAAGATGATCAGTCTATCAAACTATAGAATACTTTGCACATGCATGACGGACTTGGGATGATTCCACAGGAGGCAAAACAAACCTTTCTCAAGTTCATGGCGGCAACTTACATCAGATGCACATGAACTAGAGGAAGTCACTACTTTCATCCAAACATATGCTTCATGAACGAAACACGAAGAAATGCTTACACAAGTTTCCAATACTAGGTTGATGCTCAACATGACTCATGGGGAGACAAAATGCTCTTGATGGGCTCAACAGCAACTTATCGAATTTCCATATCCTTTGGACTTCCACCATCATGTGAACACGGTGATAGCATTGGTCAGACCAAAAGATGTAATGGTGTATGCTCGAGGGATCAACCACGAGTAATACAACATCACGAATATCGTTGGTTCTGATTTGACTCGACAATGGCCCATACTCGAATCAAAGAGTTGATAAGACAATAGGTCCAGCAACTGATCACAGGGACCAATCGATGAAGATATCATCTTTCTTCAGCACACACTACACGAGAATATCCCTTTGGATCAAACTAAGTTGGACAAGCTTTTATCTTCCAACTCTCCAAGTTGTTGTCTAGCTTAACCGACTAGCTCAGGGGTATCCAACACAGATTCTTGGAGAAGGGTGGTTCACAAGAAACCAACTTGATCACGAGCTCAACATAACGGTCGAGGAACAACCGGTAACACTTCCAAGAAGATATTTGGAAAGTCACGACCCACCGTATGTTACTAAGCTCGAGAACAATCTTGCTTTTCGAGGCAAGGCGATATTATCGAATGAGTGAGGACTTGACAAGATCCTAACTCATCAATCGAGGTGTGCACCGAAATAAGGACTAGGTAGCACGATCAATCTTAGGATGATGGGTTAATAACCAACACGCTAAGGATGAGAATTTTGTCCATTCACTACCAAGCAATGAGTTGCTCGGAGTATTGATGTCACACATCACAAGTCACTTGTCGGCTTTCCGGTTGCATCAACACGGAACCGAGAAATGAACAATGATGGTGAGAAGTATCACTGCATCAAGAATTCCTAGGAGGTTGTGCAATTCCCATGACATTCTTGACATAAGATGGCAATACTTCAGGGTAGAACAGAACCAAAAGCTGAATTTGCATTTGATCTGCGGAACGCAACTACTTTGACCCAATCCTAGATATGGATGAGGCACTGGAGTTTGTTTCTCCTAGTCATTCCGGAATAGAATGGCATGACGGACCACAAGGATAAAATGCATCGATGAACACAAATGCACACATACCCTTGGCTATCAATTGATAGATGAAGATCGAAAGGCATCTAAGAGAACAACTCAAAGGAACATATAATTTTCGAGTTGTGGATGCACAGATTAGTATGTCGAGCAAGCTCAACATTTCTTCCGGATAACCCATGCAGAAAGGTAGAATCGGCAGATTCACAATTATGAATGGAGAACTCCTCAAGAGCACTCTTATTGTGATCTTTTGGCTCAAAAGAACTTCTGCCATAAGCGGTTCGTAGTATTTGGAAGAAGGAAATATCACGGACCTTGAGGACTATCGCAAGGTTACTAATATCCTAAAGGCACTAGCAAATACTAACAACATGAAGTAGGATGAATCTCGGATTCAGAAACCCAGGAGTAGAATACCTGCTACTAAATGGCATCACGGGATGCTTTCGAAAATGATGGCCAGAATCATCACGCTAGGGATACAAAAGCATTGCTAAATTGCTGGGTGACTTCCTAAACATCTAGGGTCATAATAATAGTTCCAACATATATGTCGAGGCAACAGAGTACCTCAACCGATTGGTTAGTGTGCTTATTCGCCCAAAGGACATCGAGAACGGAAGGAAAGGATTTGCAAATGCATCGGACTATTTAGAGACACTGGATGACTCGGACAGCATAACGGCTGTAAATGCTCAAAATGATTTGAGACATTCTGCAGAAATGGTGGCATAACCACTCAACAACATCATAACAAGATTACGAGATCAACGGTTATCATTCGAAAATAGTAGGAACTGAGCTGGGATTAAAACCAACAATCTTAAAGGTCTATGGATTAGTAACACGTCATCCTGATAGATAGATGAGAAGCCTAGTTCTTAAACCCGTAGAAGAGAAGAGGATGACTCGGATCGAAGGCCATGAGGTATAAGGAGTAAAAAGAGCCTTCGTTCCTTCCACAATCAATTCCCTTACATAACTAAGCATTTCTAGACACGACTTGACCAGTTTGGCTTGGTAATCCTCTGAGCGATCGGGCTCGATACCAACGCTGTCGGGACCCGATCCTAAGTCACACCGATCTAGCATGTAACACATCATATCACTTTGCGGCCTCACGCACGGTATTCCCACGGTGTCGCCTTACCATGGCCCGGACCGTTTGCGTCTTTTGGCTCACGTATATGATAGTGTCGCTAGCATCCATATGACAAAGAACCGGGCCGACATGGCTAGTCGTGAACCCAAAGCGGCGCTAACCTATGGGGACAGCATACATGAATCACATCGAGCATGTCGGTCATCAACGTATATATTCGGGCTGTAGCACTGGGCTAACAGGACTCCGGTATCCCGGGCTGTAGCAGGCTAGGCAGGACTCCGAATAACACCGCGTGACATTTCCCGAAGGAACGGACATAGGAACGAGTGAAACACATGCCGCCAGATCAAGTGTCCAAGCGGTAGTCTTTGGGCTAGCGGGACTCAGTGAACCGGGCTGTAGCGGACTACTATCGCTCAGAAGCACGAAACTACATTTCCCCATATGAGAGGCTGCCAAGGATAAAAAAACTAGTTTGTCGGATCCCACACATACCAAGCATTTCAAACATACACACAATATGCTCAATATGTGTAAATACGACATGGCATCACAACATAACTCTCGACTCAGATATTATTCATTAGGCCCGAAGAGCGAGATATTACAAACATGGGTCTCATGACCCAACACTCGAAACATACAAGTCAAAGCACAAGCGGAAGCTAAACATGTCCGAAAGTACGCACAACTATAAATGAAAAGGCTGAGAAGCGACTATCTACCGAGATCTGCCGAGGGCACAAGATCGTAGCTGAGGTAACAAGCTAAGCGTCGAAGTCCACGTGGAACTACTAGCGAGACCGACGTCTCTCGCAAAAACATAGAATAGGCAAGCGTGAGTACAATTGTACTCAGCAAGACTTACATCGAACTAACTACATATGCATCATTATCAAAAGGGGTGGTGGAGTTTGACCGCAAAGCCAGCTTTGACTCGGTGGCTATCTGAACTACATTTGCAAGTAACTCTTTTGAGGTGGCGCACGAGTCCACATATTCACCATATCAAATACACCACTATGGATCCGCTCCGTCTACCTACGAGATCGCCATCCATAGCACTCACGCTTATCTTGCGTATTTTAGAGTATCCACTTTCACTTGTCTATGAACTATGCAAGGGTCCAAGTTTCCATATCCGAGGAATCCGGCTATTGAATAGATAATGATAACCCCGCAGGGTGTACTTCTTCACACACGCTCTCGCCACTTATCGCCTCTGTACACGTCATGTACCTCGGCAACCTTCAAGCGGAAGCCAAGGCGAGGGAGTCGGCCACGACCGACTAACCACACAAGTCTCTCGTCCAGGTTTATCGCCTATTCGGGTTCCATCCGCAAGGAGATCCGGTCGGGTGTCGCTCACGGCCCCAAGCGATGTGAGCAGGGTTCCCAAGCCCACCAACCGGTGCCACTTGGTACACCGTGCCACAGGTGCCTAGTCTGTCCCAAGCCCACCTGCACGGGTGCCACTTGGTAGACTACTAACACTACCTACAAACACGAAAACTAGTTGCAACTCCCGGACAGAGATCAAGTTGATTAATAAGTCGAGAGGGTTGAGTTACGGAACCCAATGTGTGGTAGTAACTGTTCATGGATCACAAACACGAACTCAGTTCACGAGGGCGGTTTCAATGAGACAACCCACCATGTACTCCTACATGGCCTCTCACCGCTACCTTTACCAAATCGTGTTCACACACTTAGTTCACACACGGTAGGACATGTTCATAACAATTCCAATTCATTCCCGATGAATCAGACCCGACTCAACTCTAAGCAGTAGCAGGCATGACAAACAAGCATAAATGAGTAGGCACAACATGGCTCAAACAATTCCTACTCATGCTAGTGGGTTTCATCTAATTACTGTGGAATGACAGGTCATGCAAAGGATCAAGGGGTTCAGCTACCGCAGCAAGTAACACATGAGTCGTTGTTGTCCTAATGCAGTAAAATAGAGCAGGGGCGAGAGAGTGGGATTGTATCGGAATGAACAAGGGGGTTTTGATTGCCTGGCACTTCTGAAGATAATATAGTTCTTCATCGGTGTCATCGATTTCATCGTCGATACATCGTCTACCGGGAGGGGACAATTACCGGCAAACAAGAGAGAACACAATCAATGCAATGCGCATTCACATGAATGACATGTCATATTAAGGTACTGAATTCACCTAATGCAATAATAATCCAAGTTAGTTGAAGTGGAATTCAAACAAGGTTGAACTCCAACTCCAAATGTTATTCCATAAATTACCCTAACCATGATTTATCCTATTCAGTGAGGTTAACTTGTTCAAACATGCATGATCATGGCATAAACAGATTCTTCATATTTTTCTGATCATTTTTCATATATAAATTATTTCAATCCGAGTTACGGTTGAATTTCTATGATTTATTAAAGTTTAGAGCATTTTCTGAAATTTCCTGAATTATATTAAATCCAGAAACTAGTTTATTGCGTCAGCCTGACGTCAAGGTGACGTCAGCGAGTCAACAGGGCTGGTCCGGGTCAAACTGGCAGTGGGTCCCACGTGTCAGAGTAATTAGCTTAATTAAATTTTAATTAAAACTAAACCTAGTTATTACCTGTGGGCCCCACATCATTGACTCGGGAGAGTCAGCAGGGCCACCAGTCAAGGTCAAGGTCGGCTGCCGGGCGTTTAACATTGGCGAGCCCGAGCCAGCCGGCGGAGTGATTTTGCCGATCCGGCCACCAAATGGATCGGGAAAGCATCTAAATGGAGCCGAGGACGAGCGAAGCTCTTGGTGGAAGGGTTTGAGCTCGGGCGGCGGAATCGGCGTCGGCGACGAGGTTGGCGGCCGCCGGAGTTCGACCAACAGCGGGTTAAGCGATGCAGGCGCTAGGGGGTGTTAGCGCGTGCTCGTGCTCTGGTGCTGCGCTGAGCACGGGTGGGGTTAACCGAGCCAATGGGGCTCTAGCCACGCCGGCGACGAGGCACGGCGGCGGCGAGCTTCGGCATGATGGGAATGGTGGCTAGGGAGGGCGCGAGTCGGGGAGAGAGGGAACAACTCGGGGGCTCACCGTGAGTGCGACGATGGCATCGGCGAGCTCGGGGAGGCACCGGAGCCGACGAATTCGTCGATGAAGTCCGGCGGGTCCGAGAAGGGGGAAAGTGGCGGGGCGGCGCCTCGGGGCGCTCCGGTGTCGGGAGGCTCGGTGAGGAGGGGAGAGAGGGCTCGGCGGAGCTCGGGGGCATGCCGGGGAGGAGAGAGGGTGGCGGTGGCCGCGAGGGCAGCGAGGCGGCACGCGGCCTCAGTCCGGCGAGAGAGGGAGCGAGGAGGGGAGCGAGGAGGAGGGAGAGAGCGAGGGGTCCAGGGGTCGGGCGGCGCCGAGGAGATGTGCGAGGCGTCGCGGTGGCCAGCGACGCAGTGCAGGCAGCCTGGTGGCGTGGCGCCAGCGACGCCATGATCGCTCCTCTCTGCTGCTGGCGAGAGGAAGCAGTGGGTCGGCACGGCCCAGCCAAAGTCTTGGGCCGGCCCGGTGGGCTGCTAGGTGGGCTGGCTGGGCTGCCAGTGAGTTGCTCTGTTCTCTTATTGTTTTTCATTTTTCATTTTTTTAAACTTTTGCCACTGTTTTGAATTTAAAACAATTCAAACAATGCCAAAAACTCCTCTGAATATTTTTATTTTGCTAGATGGACTTTTCAAAAGCTCATAAAATATTTGAGGTATTTGAAATTATATTCTAATTATATGAATATAATTCAAATTCAAATAGCTAATGATTTAAATTCAAAATCCCAAGTTTAATTCCTTATAAATGTTCAATATTTTGTTTGGGACGAGAACCCTTGCCAAAAATTATCAAACATTTAGGAAGGACATTTTGGGAACATTGAATGAGATTTTAGGGGTTTTGCCCTTCTTTTATTTAAATTTTGAGGCTCCCAAATCTCCTCAGTTCAAGTTTCAAAAATTTTAAACATGATGCAACATGAAGGCTAGCCTAGTGCATGCCAGGACTAGGGATGTGACACCAAGCCTGTATCCAGAAGCTGGTGAAGAAGCTCAGGCTGGTTAACGTGGTCCAAGTCATGCTCGTCCGCCGGATTCTCCCATGCCAAGAGCAGGCATTCAATCTGTGGGAGTTCGATCCGGAACAGCACCAGGCGCTGGCGGGCTCTTCGACCTGACGTCTGAAAGGCGCTGGAGGTGTTGTTCAAGGCGCGAAGCCCCGCATCCATGATGAAGATCGCGGATTCGCTTCAGCGCCAAGCCAACGAGGTAAGTGATTCTACCCCTTTACGGGACACTTGCTTTTCATAGTTTGACTCTATCTGGTTTTAATTTCCCCTTCCTTTGACAGACTGGATAAGGAAGGCTGAGCAGATGTCTGCCCGGCTCCTATGCCGAAAATCCGATGAGACGCTCGTCTAGCGAGGTTGCTGGTTCCGGCACCGCGTGGTGCGGAGAAGAAGGCCAAGAAGGAGGCCACGGGTACTCGAAAGAGTTCCCATTTTCAGGTGTCCGACGACTCGGGCGGACTCCTCCCAGCGAGGAGGAGAAAGGACTCTCTCGGAGGAGGAGAGAGGAAGAGGAAGGCTTCCCCAATAGGGGAGGCGAAGGGTCAAGAGGGAAGGACTATTCCCGGACAGCTCCGCCAACGTCAACGTTGGCGAGGAAGAATAGCCTTCAAGGGCCAGGCCTCGGCGAGATCGTAAATATCTGGATTCTGAATGATCTATAATTTCTTTTACTGCGTCACATAGTGTCATTACGATGCCGCATGCTTTTGTAGTCCGGCCGGTGATGATCTCCCGCTTCATCGGCGGTCGTTAGCTCCGTCGGATGTAGACTCCATCCCGACCGCCTCCACCCCTCGCGACACCGAGGGCGCCGAGGTGGGATCCCAGAAGGGACCCATTAGGGGAGGCTCGGGGCGCCACAAGGCGTCCTCCGGACTTTGTGCCGACTCCACATCGAACCCGCAGTGGTTCCGGAGTCCGCCGCGGCCCTTCGAGCGAAGGGCAAGACCGTGGCGCCGGCTTCCGTCCAACCGGGCGCCGGGCAATTTGTTGAGGCGCTGCAGCGCTTCCATCGAGGAAGAACACCGCACTACTATGAGTGCAGTGATCCGAAGGTGCAGCTCGCCAAGAGCGGGCTGACCGAAGCTGCTGATAGCCTTCTATCGGGCTTTGAGGTAGAAGTTAAAATGTGCAATGTAATACCGCATAGACGGTAGCCCCGATGCTCGGTTCGGTGTTAGGGAAGAAAAACCGGACCGAGGATCTGAAAAAAGAAGATATTCACAGGGTTGCTAAAAATTATGTCAATGTGGGTTGCAGGGCTGCGCTGACCTCTCGCCACACCGATCTGCGGAGGTCGGTGCTTTGAAGCGAGGAGCTCGGCGGTCCGAGCAAGAGCTCGACCGCGCAGAAGAAGCAGCTCGGGACAAAGAAGGTGAGTAACACCACTTTGAACTTGTACCTTCTGAGAAAAGGATTTAGGTTGCAACAAAAATAACAAGGATAACATGGGTGCTGCGGGGCCCACGAGCGAGGTGGCGACCACGACGGAGGCCGTGTCCGCAGCGAGCATGTCACGGCCACAGGCAGGCAGAGCGAGAAAAACAAGAGGCGCGGGTGGCGGTGGTTCATCAAGAGCTCCAGGCTCTCATGGAGAAGCATGAAAGTTTGGAGCGTGACTCAAAGACTCGGGAGTCCGAGCTTGCCTCGGCTCTCGAAAGTGCCAAAACTGCCAAGGCCGATGCCCATAAGTCCCTTCAGGAGATTGAGTTGATGAGGAAGATAGCGGCGGGTAAGGCATTTTTCATGCAAAGAAAGCATGTGAATGTAAATTGCGTGTTACTTACCCGAATTCGGAGCTCTCCAGGGGTGTTTGCAGATCTGCCTCGCAGCGTGTCTGATGCCGCCGCATTCTACCGAGCCGAGGAGGGAGCTCAGCGGAGAAGGTCTTCGGTCTCGATATCTTTGAGGCCGGCCATCCGTGCCCCTAGCGACGGTCGAGCTTCACAAGGTGGCCGAGCAGGCCATGAAGGGCCTCATAGTCCGGTGTGGCTGGAGAGGCCATGCACAGGAGCTACTTCGGCCTCGTCTGACGGCTGGTGGATCGTGCCCACGGTGGAGGTTATCAAGCGCTCGCCTGTATTGAAGGTGCTCGTCGGGCCCTTGCCCGCGCAAAGGTGCATTGGGGCAAGCTGGATGCGGAGAAGCTAATCTCGGCGCCGCCACCGGGCAAGGAATATCGTCGCCGAAATGTACTATAAGACTGTCTGAAGGGTGCCCGCAAGATTGCGGATGAGTGCCCCGAGGATGTAATTATTGAGTAAATTAGCAATGGGTTATCACATGCGCGCTGAAAACTTTGTTCATATCGCTAAGCAACGCTTGTTAATTTAAAATATTACCTTTTGTGCGGCCGTTTATCAAATCGAGAGATGGCAAGTCGTCGGCTTCAGCCCCCATGCCACGAGTCTTTGGGGTGTTGGGATAAACTTGAGCACTCTAGTTCCCATTTTTGGGTCCATCGAGGGAGGCGCTCAACACAACGAACAAGGAAACCGGACTTATAGTGCTTGAACACTCTCACTTAGCCATAGAATTCTATAATTTCAAAATTTCGATGAAGCCCCTAGTATTCGGAGGACCGAATTAGGGGCGCTATCCACGCCTTCGTCGGACATTATCCGGAACTTCGCTCGAAGCGGCGTAGGTCTTTAAGGACCCAAAAGGACCTCTCGAACAGCGACCAGTCTCTTGCCTTATCATGACAGTCAGTTTTAGCTTTCTCCACTGAGGCGTTAACCCGGCTCAATCGGGGCGCAATCGCAGTGGTTCTCCCAGTGCTATCTTAGCCGATAGAACGGAACGTAAGGTGCCAAACATGGGAGCCGGGCAAACCCAACTATTGACCCAAGACATGATTCAGAGCCGATTCATATAATGCTATAAGTTCGGGTGCCGCACTTGTGAAAGTGTTAGGACTTTATCACACCATAATGCGGAGAACATCAGCCCTCGGTGTATTTGGCCGTACCAAAATGTCTGGTGCAACATGTCGTAAATGAACATATATATATATATATATATATATATATATATATATATATATATATATATATATATATATATATAAGGTAATGCAATTATGGGCAAAAAGTGCTGCATTTTAATCGAGAAGATATGCTATGAGTGCGGAATGATACAAATAGTGCGGAAAGCAAGGGACTGGACGAATTAAAGGTGTCTCCCTCCAGGGGTAGGCCGCGGAATGTTGTATTTAACAAATTTAATGCTCGTGATGGAGACCACCTGAGTGTTAAATGCGCCTTTGTCCTTCCCTCGCTGTTGCATCATGAGTTCGGCAGTTCGCCACGGACGAGTTCTGTATAAAAAGAGAAAATAAAAGAAAAAGAGCGACACACTTGGGAGCCCTGGTGTGGTCGAACCGCACTCTGGGTCTGTTGTGGTTGTGCCTTTCCCCTATGCCCATGGTATCTCCAAGGCGTAATTATGTCGCGGAGAGTTTGTCTTGCAATTTTGCGAGGGCTGGGGTTGAGGCCGCATTACTCTGGCGATGCTCGAACGTGCCGGTGGTCTTGGTTGATGTTGCTCGGCGCGTTTGGCGTGTCCGGTCGTTTAACGGCGGACTCGAGAATTGCCTTAAAAGGCTGCTCTGTACTTCCGCGCGAGAGCCGCTGTATGTTCCTCCGTTCGGAGGAGCGTTCCGTGTTTCCATTGACCGTGATGACTCCACGAGGGCTGGCATCTTGAGCTTAAGGTATGCATAATGCGGCACCGCGTTGAATTTTGCAAACGCGGTTCATCCGGCGAGCGTGATAGCCGCTGCGAACAGGACTATGTCGAAGATTAACTCCTCGCCGGAAATTATCCGGGATCCGAAGACCACTTCGATGTAATCGAGCTGTACAATTGGCCTCGACACCTGGTATGGCGCCTTTGAAGGTTGTCTTTGTAGGTTTAATCCTTGAAGGGTCTATGCCCATTTTGCGCCTTGTATCCCGATAAAGCAGATTCAGCTCTGCCGCCGTCCATCGGGACTCTCGTGAGGTGAAATCCATCGACGATTGGGTCTAAAACCAATGCGGCGAATCCGCCATGGCGGATCTTGGTCGGATGGTCTCTTGATCGAAAGTGATCGGGCAAGAGGACCATGGGTTGAATTTTGGGCGATCGCTCCATCGCAGCGTATCGTCCCTTAGTGCACTTCCGCTCCCTCTTGGGAATATGCGTTGCGTATATCATGTTTACCGTCCGAACTTGAGGGGGAATCCTTTTGTCCTCTGTTGTTCGGCGGTCGGGTCTCTTCCTCGTCATCGCTTGTGTAGCCTTGTCACTGTTTTCAGCGATTAATTTGCTGCCTGCTTGAATACCCAACAATCTCTGTTGGTGTGGTTAGCTAGCTTTTCGGAGGTTCCATGTATTTGACAGGAGCGGTCGAGTATTCGGTCCAAATTAAACGGGCCCGGAGTGGTTCTTTTGAATGGCTTCTTCCGTTGACCGGGCTTGGAGCCTCGGAATCCGGCATTGACGCCGTATTCTCATTGCTGTCGCCGTTAATGCGGCGTTTGTTTTTGTTTCGACGCAACCTGCCATTGCGGTCCTTGGTATCCGGACTACCAGCATTTTTGCTGAGGTTGTTACTGCGAGCTAGCCAGCTATCCTCTCCCGCACGAAGCGGGTCATGAGTGATCACGAGGGCTGCCATGGATTTCGCTTCTCTGTCCTAGGTGCCGGGCCAGCCACTCGTCGCGGATGTTATGTTTGAAGGCAGCGAGGCCTCTGCATCCGGACGGTCGGCGATTTGATTTTTCTTTGTTATGAACCGTGTCTAGAATTGCTGGCGATTCGTGCAGCTCTTGGATTATGTGGCTTAGGTCATCTCGCATCCGGTGGTCGCACATACGTGCCACAGAAGTTGTCGAGAATGCGGCTTCGTGTCCTCCCACATCAATTGACTCTGCGGGCAGGTTGTTAAGCCAATGTCGGGCTGGTCCTTTGAGCTTGAGCGGGAGATATTTGATGGCGTGAAGATTGTCGCCGGGGCCATATGTATATGGAGGAGATAATCCTCAATCCAAACCGCGGGGTCTGTTGTGCCATCGTAGGATTCGATATTAACGGTTTAAACCCTTGAGGATTTGATGATCCATTACTTCGTCGATGAAGCATAAGCGGGTGTCGGCGCCTCTATATTGAGCAATATCGCGGCGTAGCTCGAGAGCGTTATCTGCTGTGTTCGCCCGGCGGAGTAGTTGTATCCGCGCGACGGTATTCGTTAGGGTCTTAGGCGCCCACGTGATCCATAGATGGATCTGGATTGTCTTGCCTTGTCCTCAATATATCTCGCAAGTCCGGCGCGTTCCCGTGGCTTCATGCTTTTTGGCGATGCCGAGGTGCGGTTTTGGTGGAGGGCTTGCACGCCTCTGTCGCGCCACGAGGTGGTCGATCTGCCGTACAGCGCTGGTGATGCAGGTTTGTCGCTTCCTCCTCTAATCGGGGAGCGACTTGCGTTTAGGTAACCTTTGGAGGCGTTCGAGTTCATACTCTTGACGCGAGGACCTCGGTCCATCATCGGCCAGCAGGTCTTGATCAGCTTGAAGCTGTTGCTGCTTTTTCTTTAGGCTGTTTGCCGTGGCCATTAGCCTGCGTCTGAAACGCTCTTGTTCGACGGGATCCTCGGGCACGACGAATTAAATCGTCGTCGGGGCTTGCCTCGTCTCGGAGGAGGTAAGTAATTGTCACCCTCGACCTCTTAGTCGCCGCCCTCTCGTGAGGGCTTGCTTCTGCCTCCTCCTGCGCTTGGATCGTCTTTGGAGGGAGTTGTCTTCGGCACTTTACGGGGTGTTATTATCTCTGTGCGGAATCTCCATTCTTGCCGTGGCGGGATTTAGAGCGGCGCCACGACGTCGGCGCTTGGGCTGTTCTTTAAGGAATCGGCCTCCATTGCTTCTTCGTCGTCCCCATCTTTTGGGGTGTCCACCATGTATATGTCGTATGATGAGGTGGTCTTCCGGTGTCCTGTAGGCACCGGTTCTTAGTAGTCTCCGGCATCGTCGTCCATACCGTCGATGTCTTGGAGTCGTGGTCGAATCGTCGGTTAAGTCGTCGGCGGTGGCTCTGAAGTGGGTGGTGGGTGGGCTCCGAATTTCTTCGTCGTCGCGTCCCAACCATCTGGCCGTGAGTTCGCCAGGGCTCTCCGGATAACAAGAGATGCTTGATGAATTTATGATATCCTTTGAAGGCGAGTCTTGAAAGATGTCCGCAGCGGTGAATTCCATGATCGGCGCCAATCGGATTCGATTGGCGGGCGCAGGAGGTTGGAGTCCGCGGAGAGTCCGCACCTCGAGTCATGAGCTTTATGCGGGACAAGGTAAGTGTTCGGCTCCATCGCCGTAGAAGTTGCAGCTCGGCGGTGTCCAGCCATCCGTCCTCGATCCGGCGATCGGCTCCGGACTATGGGTCGGAGCGGATTCATGTCTGACCTCAAGGTGCTGTCCGACGGCGAGTTAGGTCATGCCCATCGTGACAACCGCACGCTCGGTATGTGGCTCAGATCCATCGAAGATCAAGTCCCGCGGATATCGGCCGTGAAGTTTAGGCTTCAAACCTGACTGACGGCCAGGGGCGTAGCTTCGATCTGCTCGGATGGCCAAGTGAGTTGGCCCGGTGCGGCCGCCGAATCGAAGATCTGTCCGGGAGAAAAGTCTCACCAGGACTGCGTCGTTACCGATTGAAGAGGCCATCACGCCTATCGGTGGCGACACGAGGAACTCTCAATGAAAGCACAAATGTCGGTGTCAAAACCGGCGGATCTCGGGTAGGGGGTCCCGAACTGTGCGTCTAGGCGGATGGTAACAGGAGACAAGGGGCACGATGTTTTACCCAGGTTCGGGCCCTCTTGATGGAGGTAAAACCCTACGTCCTGCTTGATTGATATTGATATTGTGGATGTTTACAAGAGTAGATCTACCACGAGATCAAGGAGGCTAAACCCTAGAAGCTAGCCTATGGTATGATTGTAATGGTTGTTGTTCTTCGAGTCCTACGGACTAGAGCCATCCGGTTTATATAGACACCGGAGAGGGCTAGGGTTACATAGAGTCGGTTACAATGGTAGGAGATCTACATATCCGTATCGCCAAGCTTGCCTTCCACGCCAAGGAAAGTCCCATCCGGACACGCGGCTAAGTCTTCAATCTTGTATCTCAATAGTCTTGGAGTCCGGTCAATGATGATAGTCCGGCCAATGATAGTTCGGCTGATGATGGTAGTCCGGCTATCCATACACCCCCTAATCCAGGACTCCCTCAGTGATGCATAGCAATGAGAGGGGAGAGTGTTGTCCACGTACCCTCGTAGATCGAAAGCGGAAGCGTTATAACAACGCGGTTGATGTAGTCGTACGTCTTCACGGGCCGACCGATCAAGCACCGAAACTACGGCACCTCCGAGTTTTAGCACACGTTCAGCTCGATGACGATCCCCGGACTCCGATCCAGCAAAGTGTCGGGGATGACTTCCGTCAGCACGATGGCGTGGTGACGATCTTGATGTTCTACCGTCGCAGGGCTTCGCCTAAGCACCACTACAATATTATCGAGGACTATGGTGGAGGGGGGCACGACACACGGCTAAGAGATCTCAAGGATCAATTGTTGTGTCTCTAGGGTGCCCCCTGCCCCCTTATATAAAGGAGCAAGGGGGGAGGTGCGGCCGGCCAGGAGGAGGCGCGCCAGGAGGAGTCCTACTCCCACCGGGAGTAGGACTCCCTCCTTCCTTTTGGAGTAGGAGAGGAGGGAAGGAGAGAGAGGGGAAAGAAAGGGCGCGCCCCCCCTCCTGTCCACCCGGACTTGGGGGGGGCGCGCTGCCCTTGGCCGCCTCTCTCTTCCTCCTCTTGGGCCCATGAGGCCCATTAACCTCCGGGGTTTGGTAACCCCGGTACTCCGTATATATCCGATAACTCCCGGAACCATTCCGGTGTCCGAATATAGTCGTCCAATATATCAATCTTCATGTCTCAACCATTTCGAGACTCCTCGTTATGTCCGTAATCACATCAGGGACTCCGAACAAACTTCGGTACATCAAAAACTATAAACTCATAATAAAACTGTCATCGCAACGTTAAGCGTGCGGACCCTACGGGTTCGAGAACAATGTAGACATGACCTAGAAATGTTTCCGGTCAATAACCAATAGCGGAACCTGGATGCTCATATTGGCTCCTACATATTCTACGAAGATCTTTATCGGTCAACCGCATAACAACATATGTTGTTCCCTTTGTCATCGGTATGTTACTTGCCCGAGATTCGATCGTCGGTATCCAATACCTAGTTCAATCTCATTACCGGCAAGTATCTTTACTCGTTACGTAATGCATCATTCCGTAACTAACTCATTAGCTACATTGCTTGCAAGGCTTATAGTGATGTGCATTGCCGAGAGGGCCCAGAGATACCTCTCCGACAATCGGAGTGACAAAACCTAATCTCGAAATCGCCAACTCAACATGTACCTTTGGAGACACTGTAGAGCTCCTTTATAATCACCCGTTACATTGTGACGTTTGGTAGCACACAAAGTGTTCCTCCGTAACAGGAGTTGCATAATCTCATAGTTGTAGGAACATGTATAAGTCATGAAGAAAGCAATAGCAACATACTAAACGATCAAGTGCTAAGCTAACGGAATGGGTCATGTCAATCACATCATTCTCCTAATGATGTGATCCCGTTAATCAAATGACAACACATGTCTATGGTTAGGAAACATAACCATCTTTGATTAATGAGCTAGTCAAGTAGAGGCATACTAGTGACTTTAAGTTTGTCTATGTATTCACACATGTATCATGTTTCCGGTTAATACAATTATAGCATGAATAATAAACATTTATCATGATATGAGGAAATAAATAATAACTTTATTATTGCCTCTAGGGCATATTTCCTTCAGTCTCCCACTTGCACTAGAGTCAATAATCTAGATTACATAGTAATGATTCTAACACCCATGGAGTCTTGGTGCTGATCATATTTTGCTCGTGGAAGAGGCTTAGTCAATGGGTCTGCAACATTCAGATCCGTATGTATCTTGCAAATCTCTATGTCTCCCACCTGGACTTGGTCCCGGATGGAATTGAAGCGTCTCTTGATGTGCTTGGTCCTCTTGTGAAATCTGGATTCCTTTGCCAAGGCAATTGCACCAGTATTGTCACAGAAGATCTTCATTGGTCCCGATGCACTAGGTATGACACCTAGATCGATAATGAACTCTTTCATCCGGACTCCTTCATTTGCTGCTTCCGAAGCAGCTATGTACTCCGCTTCGCATCTAGATCCCGCCACGACGCTTTGTTTAGAACTGCACCAACTGACAGCTCCATCATTCAATATAAACACGTATCCGGTTTGCGATTTAGAATCGTCTGGATCAGTGTCAAAGCTTGCATCGATGTAACCATTTACGACTAGCTCTTTGTCACCTCCATAAACGAGAAACATATCCTTAGTCCTTTTCAGGTATTTCAGGATATTCTTGACCGATGTCCAGTGGTCCACTCCTGGATTACTTTGGTACCTCTCTGCCAAGCTTATCGCTAAGCACACGTCAGGTCTGGTACACAGCATTGCATACATGATAGAGCCTATGGCTGAAGCATAGGGAACATCTTTCATTTTCTCTCTATCTTCTGCTGTGTCGGGCATTGACTCTGACTCAACTTCACGCCTTCTAATACAGGCAAGAACCCTTTCTTTGCCTGATCCATTTTGAACTTCTTCAAAACTTTATCAAGGTATGTGCTTTGTGAAAGTCCAATTAAGCGTCTTGATCTATCTCTATAGATCTTGATGCCCAATATGTAAGCAGCTTCACCGAGGTCTTTCATTGAAAAACTTTTATTCAAGTATCCCTTTATGCCATCCAGAAATTCTATATCATTTCCAATTAACAATATGTCATCTACATATAATATCAGAAATGCTCTGAGCTCCCACTCACTTTCTTGTAAATACGAGGCTTCTCCAAAAGTCATATAAAACCATATGCTTTGATCATACTATCAAAGCGTTTATTCCAACTCTGAGAGGCTTGCACCAGTCCATAAATGGATCGCTGGAGCTTGCACACTTTGTTAGCACCTTTTGGATCGACAAAACCTTCCGGTTGCATCATATACAACTCTTCTTCCATAAATCCATTCAGGAATGCAGTTTTGACATCCATTTGCCAAATTTCATAATCATAAAATGCGGCAATTGCTAACATGATTCGGACAGACTTAAGCATCACTACGGTTGAGAAAGTCTCATCGTAGTCAACCCCTTGAACTTGTCGAAAACCTTTCGCAACAAGTCAAGCTTTGTAGACAGTTACATTACCATCAGCGTCAGTCTTCTTCTTGAAGATCCATTTATTTTCTATGGCTTGCCGATCATCGGGCAAGTCAACCAAAGTCCATACTTTGTTCTCATACATGGATCCCATCTCAGATTTCATGGCATCAAGCCATTTTGTGGAATCTGGGCTCATCATCGCTTCCTCATAGTTCGTGGGTTCGCCATGGTCAAGTAACATGACTTCCAGAATAGGATTACCGTACCACTCTGGTGCGGATCTTACTCTGGTACACCTACGAAGTTCGTAGTAACTTGATCTGAAGTTTCATGATCAGTATCATTAGCTTCCTCACTGATTGGTGTAGTTGCCACAGGAACCGGTTCTTGTGATGAACTACTTTCAAATAAGGGAGCAGGTACAGTTACCTCCTCAAGTTCTACTTTCCTACCACTCACTTCTTTCGAGAGAAACTCCTTCTCTAGAAAGGATCCGAATTTAGAAACAAAAATCTTGCCCTCAGATCTGTGATAGAAGGTGTACCCAATAGTCTCTTTTGGGTATCCTATGAAGACACAGTTCTCCGATTTGGGTTCGAGCTTATCTGGTTGAAGTTTCTTCATATAAGCAACACAACCCCAAACTTTAAGAAACGACAACTTTGGTTTCTTGCCAAACCATAGTTCATAAGGCGTCGTCGCAACGGATTTTGAAGGTGCCCTATTTAATGTGAATGCGGCCGTCTCTAAAGCATAACCCCAAAAAGATAGCTGCATATCAGTAAGAGACATCATAGATCGCACCATATCTAGTAAAGTACGATTACGACGTTTGGACACACCATTTCGTTGTGGTGTTCCGGGTGGCGTGAGTTGCGAAACTATTCCGCATTGCTTCAAATGTAAACCAAACTCATAACTCAAATATTCTCCTCCACGATCAGATCGTAGAAATTTTATTTTCTTGTTATGATGATTTTCCACTTCACTCTGAAATTCTTTGAACTTTTCAAATGTTTCAGACTTGTGTTTCATTAAGTAGATATACCCATATCTGCTCAAATCATCTGTGAAGGTGAGAAAATAACGATACCATATGAGCCTCAATATTCATTGGACCACATACATCGGTATGTATGATTTCCAATAAATCGTTGCTCGCTCCATAGTTCCGGAGAACGGCGTTTTAGTCATCTTGCCCATGAGGCACGGTTCGCAAGTACCAAGTGATTCATAATCAAGTGATTCCGAAAGTCCATCGGTATGGAGTTTCTTCATGCGTTTTACACCGATATGACCTAAACGGCAAGTGCCACAAATAAGTTGCGCTATCATTATCAACTCTGCATCTTTTGGCTTCAACATTATGAATATGTGTATCACTACTATCGAGATTCAATAAAATAGACCACTCTTCAGGGTGCATGACCATAAAAGATATTACTCATATAAATAGAACAACCATTATTCTCGATTTAAATGAATAACCGTCTCGCATCAAACAAGATCCAGATATAATGTTCATGCTTAACGCGGCACCAAATAACAATTATTTAGGTCTAAAACTAATCCCGATGGTAGATGTAGAGGTAGCGTGCGGCCGCGATCACATCGACTTTGGAACCATTTCCCACGCGCATCGTCACCTCGTCCTTAGCCAATCTTCACTTAATCCGTAGTCCTGTTTGAGTTGCAAATATTAGCAATGAACCAGTATCAAATACCAGTGCTCTGCGAGCATTAGTAAGGTACACATCAATAACATGTATATCACATATACCTTTGTTCACCTTGCCATCCTTCTTATCCGCCAAATACTTGGGGCAGTTCGCTTCCAGATGTCGATCGCTTGCAGAGAAGCACTCGATTTCGTGCTTAGGTCCAGACTTGGGTTTCTTCTCTGCAGCAACTTGCTTGTTGTTCTTCTTGAAGTTCCCTTCTTATTCCTTTGCCCTTCTTCTTGAAACTGGTGGTCTTATTGACCATCAACACGTGATGCTCCTTCTTGATTTCTACCTCCGCAGCCTTTAGCATTGCGAAGAGCTCGAATAGTCTTGTCCATCCCTTGCATATTATAGTTCATCACGAAGCTCTTGTAGCTTGGTGGCGATGATTGAAGAATTACATCAATGACACTATCATCGGGAAGATTAACTCCCGGTTGAATCAAGTGATTATTATACCCGAACATTTTGAGTATATGTTCACCGATGAACTATTCTCCTCCATCTTACAGCTATAGAACTTATTGGAGACTTCATATCTCTCAATCCGGGCATTTGCTTGAAATATTAACTTCAACTCCTGGAACATCTCATATGCTCCATGACGTTCAAAACGTTGTTAAAGACCCGGTTCTAAACCGCAAAGCATGGCACATCGAACTATTGAGTAGTCATCGCTTTGCTCGCGAGACGTTCTAACGTCGTCGGTTACATCTGCAGCAGGCACTGGCACCCAGCGGTGCTTCCAGGCGTAATTCTTACATGCAGCAATGAGGATAATCCTCAAATTACGGACCCAGTCCGTGTAGTTGCTACCATCATCTTTCAACTTAGCTTTCTCAAGGAACGCATTAAAATTCAACGGAACAACAAAGACGAGCCATCTATCTACAACAAACATAGACAAGAAAAATACTATCGGTACTAAGTTCATGATAAATTTAAGTTCAATTAATCATATTACTTAAGAACTCCCACTTAGACAGACATCTCTCTAGTCATCTAAGTGATCACGTGATCCAAATCAACTAAACCATGTCCGATCATCACGTGAGATGGAGTAGTTTCAAAGGTGAACATCACTATGTTGATCATATCTACTATATGATTCACGTTTGACCTTCGGTCTCCGTGTTCGAGGCCATATCTGTATATGCTAGGCTCGTCAAGTTTAACTGAGTATTCGCGTGTGCAACTGTTTTGCACCGTTGTATTTGAGCGAGAGCCTATCACACCCGATCATCACGTGGTGTCTCGGCACGAAGAACTTTCATGAGCGGTGCATACTCAGGGAGAACACTTCTTGATAATTAGTGAGAGATCATCTTAAAATGCTACCGTCAATCAAAGCAAGATAAGATGCATAAAGGATAAACATCACATGCAATCAATATAAGTGATATGATATGGCCATCATCATCTTGTGCTTGTGATCTCCATCTCCGAAGCACCGTCGTGATCACCATCGTCACCGGCGCGACACCTTGATCTCCATCGTAGCATCATTGTCGTCTCGCCAATCTTATGCTTCTATGACTATCGCTACCGCTTAGTGATAAAGTAAAGCATTACACGGTGATTGCATTGCATACAATAAAGCGACAACCATATGGCTCCTGCCAGTTGCCGATAACTCGGTTACAAAACATGATCATCTCATACAATAAAACATAGCATCACTCTTGACCATATCACATCACAACATGCCCTGCAAAAACAAGTTAGACGTCCTCTACTTTGTTGTTGCAAGTTTTACGTGGCTGCTACGGGCTTAGCAAGAACTGTTCTTACCTACGCATCAAAACCACAACGATAGTTCGTCAAGTTAGTGATGTTTTAACCTTCGCAAGGACCGGGCGTAGCCACACTCGGTTCAACTAAAGTTGGAGAAACTGTCACCCGCTAGCCACCTCTGTGCAAAGCACGTCGGGAGAACCGGTCTCGCGTAAGCGTACGCGTAATGTCGGTCCGGGCCGCTTCATCCAACAATACCGCCGAACCAAAGTATGACATGCTGGTAAGCAGTATGACTTGTATCGCCCACAACCCACTTGTGTTCTACTCGTGCATATAACATCTACGCATAAAACCAGGCTCGGATGCCACTGTTGGGGAACGTAGTAATTTCAAAAAAATTCCTACGCACACGCAAGATCATGGTGATGCATAGCAACGAGAGGGGAGAGTGTTGTCCACGTACCCTCGTAGACCGAAAGCGGAAGCGTTATAACAACGCGGTTGATGTAGTCGTACGTCTTCACGGCCCGACCGATCAAGCACCGAAACTACGACACCTCTGAGTTTTAGCACACGTTCAGCTCGATGACGATCCCCGGACTCTGAACCAGCAAAGTGTCGGGGATGAGTCCCGTCAGCACGACGGCGTGGTGACGATCTTGATGTTCTGCCGTTGCAGGGCTTCGCCTAAGCACCGCTACAATATTATCGAGGACTATGGTGGAGGGGGGCACCGCACACGGCTAAGAGATCTCAAGGATCAATTATTGTGTCTCTAGGGTGCCCCCCCTGCCCAGATAAAAGGAGCAAGGGGAGGTGCGGCCGGCCGGGAGGAGGCGCGCCAGAGGAGTCCTACTCCCACCGGAGTAGGACTCCTCCTTCCTTGTTGGAGTAGGAGAGGAGATGGAAGGAGAGAGGGGAAGGAAAGGGCGCCCCCCCCTTTTTCCAATTCAGACTTGGGGGGGGGGCGCCGCCCCTTGGCCGCCTCTCCTCTTCCTCCTCTTGGGCCCATGAGGCCCATTAACCTCCGGGGGGTTCCGGTAACCCCTCGGTACTCCGGTATATATCCGATAACTCCCGGAACCATTCTGGTGTCCGAATATAGTCGTCCAATATATCAATCTTCATGTCTCGACCATTTCGAGACTCCTCGTTATGTCCGTAATCACATTCGGGACTCAGAACAAACTTCGGTACATCAAAAACTATAAACTCATAATAAAATTGTCATCGTAACGTTAAGCGTGCGGACCCTACGGGTTCGAGAACAATGTAGACATGACCTAGAACTGTTTCCGGTCAATAACCAATAGCGGAACCTGGATGCTCATATTGGCTCCTACATATTCTACGAAGATCTTTATCGGCCAAACCGCATAACAACATACGTTGTTCCCTTTGTCATCGGTATGTTACTTGCCCGAGATTCGATCGTCGGTATCCAATACCTAGTTCAATCTCGTTACTGGCAAGTATATTTACTCGTTACGTAATGCATCATTCCGTAACTAACTCATTAGCTACATTGCTTGCAAGGCTTATAGTGATGTGCATTGCCGAGAGGGCCCAGAGATACCTCTCCGACAATCGGAGTGACAAAACCTAATCTCGAAATACGCCAACTCAACATGTACCTTTGGAGACACCTGTAGAGCTCCTTTATAATCACCCAGTTACATTGTAACGTTTGGTAGCACACAAAGTGTTCCTCCGGTAAACGGGAGTTGCATAATCTCATAGTTGTAGGAACATTTATAAGTCATGAAGAAAGCAATAGCAACATACTAAACGATCAAGTGCTAAGCTAACGGAATGGGTCATGTCAATCACATCATTCTCCTAATGATGTGATCCCGTTAATCAAATGACAACACATGTCTATGGTTAGGAAACATAACCATCTTTGATTAATGAGCTAGTCAAGTAGAGGCATACTAGTGACTTTAAGTTTGTCTATGTATTCACACATGTATCATGTTTCCGGTTAATACAATTATAGCATGAATAATAAACATTTATCATGATATGAGGAAATAAATAATAACTTTATTATTGCCTCTAGGGCATATTCCCTTCAGATTTATGATGAGATTTCCTAACAAGGCTAAGCTGGTGGAACTTGCAAAATTCAATGACTTTAATTTGGTGGGAACAGGGGTGGTGATTAAGGTGCAACCTTGGTCTCTTGACCATCAAGCAATTGAGAAAATGCACACAGCCTGGATTAAACTGAACAAAGTGCCTGACTGCTTCAGGCACTTCTTGGGGATCTGTGAAGTTGCTGCAGCGGTGGGACCTATGTTGGAGATTGATATGGATACCATTAATGAAGAGAAAGTCGGAGCCAAATGTGGGATCAGAGATGTAGAAAAAGTTCTCTCTCAGGTGGAAATCACCTCCCCTGATTTGCTTATGTTCAGAATAGGGAAAGAAGTTGAAAAAGTGGTTGAAGTTGGATGGTATAAACAGGAGAAAAGGAAAAATGGTAATATCAGTGACTTGGAGGATAAAGATGAAGAGGAAGAGAAAAGGAAGAGAGCAAATATGGAAGATAAAGATCACAAATGCATTGCTCTTGGATGCCTATTCTTAAGCAGAGTGAGGAGATAGATGAAAATTTTGAGAAAGTAAGAACACAGGTAGAAGAGAACATAAGGCAATGGCAAAATGAGATGAACACAGAGGAGGAAATGGCAAAAAGAAAGTGACATTATGTTCAATAAGATTAAAACATTGGATGAAGATAAAGCCAGACACAGTGCATTATGGGCTATAACTGAAAAAGAATCAAGGAATTGGAAAACACTTAGCAAACTATGCAATAGATGGTGGAACAACATGAAGAAGAGATTCAGAAACTGATGCAAGAGGCTGCTAATAGAGAGCAATATGAAATGGAGTTGGCTAACATGGATATGGAGGATTATAAAAAGAAAATCAAACTAGGAAAGAAGATACTGGGTCTGGAAAGTACATTGAACCAACTGATTATAATGCTAGCCAGGAATCAGTTGGTACACTGGGTGAAAAGATGGCTGGCATACATGGGGTAGAGATTCTGAAAAAGGATGGAGATGAAAAAGAAGTAGAATTAAAAAGAAGTCTCAGAAACAGAGGAAAAGAAGACCAGAAAGTAGAAGAGATGGCAAAAATCAGAGCAGAAGAAAGAGACAATTATGGTAAGAACCTTGATGCAGAATTTGCTAAATCTTCTTTATTGCAAATAAGTTCTGTTGTAGGGATTGATTTAGGATGCTCCATTAACATGATTGATAAAAATCTAGATATCATTAAGAAAATGGAGGAGGCTAGAAGAGACATATATTTTCAAAATATCAAAAGAAGTGCTAATGGGGAGAAAAGGGAACCAGATAAGATAGATTAGGGTAAAGAAGACACCCCAGTACACATTAATACTGGAGATGTGGATGTTGATGAGCTGTGCTCTGACTTAGAGCACTCTGATGCTGATATTGAGGAATAGAAAAATGAAAAACTGAGAGGGATGTTCTCAGGAAAAAAGAATGGTAAAACAAGCTCACCAGCGTTGGACTGTGTGAAGCAGACGATCGGGGTTGGGGTTTTAAGAAGCAGAAAAAAAGAAAAGAAGACTAATTAGTCTCTTCTCTGAATAAAAAATAGAAAGACAGCTTGGGGGCTGTGTGTGTTTAAATAAGTTCCATAATAAAAAAGGGAAAAAAGGAGAGGGGTTTATTGGAATGTCACAGGCATAGGACAGGATCATAAAAAAATATTAGAGAGATGATCATGGATCAGAGGTTAGATTTCATAGGAATTTCTGAAACAATAGAACAAGATTTCACTAAGAATGAGCTGCATAATATGTGTGGAGGGAAAAACTACCAATGGTGCTAGAACCCTCCCAGGGGAATGTGTGGAGGGATTTTGGTGGGTATAAACAAAGATTTGTTTGATGTGGAGTGTATTGAGAAAGGGCAATATTTTTTTAGAGCTCTAGTGTTTGATAAAAACACCAAGATGCATTGGAACTTGTTCACTGTATATGGGGATGCCCAAAAGGAAGGAAAAGCCAGCTTCTTAGCTGAGCTTGCTAGACTATATCATGACAACCCTCTACCATGCTTGGTTGGGGTGATTTCAATATCATTAGAAATGAAAAAGAGAAAAATAAACCTATGCAGAATGAGCAGTGGTCCTTTATGTTTAATGCTATAATTGAACAAGCAGGGTTGAGAGAGCTACCTTTAAATGAGAGATTATATACCTGGGCCAACAACCAGGAAAATCCCACTTATGAGAAATTGGATAGGGTACTGATGTGTCCTGCTTGGGAGGAAAAATACCCACGAACTATTCTGCAAGCTTTTGCTAGAGAAATATCTGACCACACTCCCCTGTTTCTACATACAGGGGAAACACAAACACATAAATACATATTCAGATATGAGAATGCATGGACATTAAGAGAGGAATTTAAAGAATTGGTGTATAAAACATGGAATGGGAGATATAGGGGGGATATTCTGGACAGATGGCAACGAAGACTGAGAAACCTTAGGAAAAAAGCTAAGGGTTGGAATAAGAATGTGAATGCATGGTATAAAAATCAAGATAGACATCATTAAGGAGCTAGATGAGCTAGATAAAAGGCTGAGAGAATGGGACTAACTGATGCAGATAGATCTGAGCAGAAAGAGCTAAGAGCACAACTTAAAAGAGTAATGTTACAAGAGGAGATGAAATGGCTGCAGAGATATAAAGATAGAGAGATTACAGATGGAGATGGGAACACTAAATACTACCATGCAAAAGTAAATGGTAGAAGGAGGAAAAACAAGATTATTTCTTTGGAGCAAGATGAAGGGGTCATAGAGGGAGAAGGTATATTGATGGAATACATAACTAAATTTTACAAAAAATTGTTTGGACACCCTGAAGAGACACAAATCTCTTTGAGGGGGGTGGAAATGGAAAAGATTAATACCCAAGAAAGGGAGGAGCTCTTGGCCTCCTTCTCTCTGGATGAAATCCATCAAGTGGTTTTTGGGATGAAAAGGAACAAAAGCCCTGGACCTGATGGATTCCCTGCTGATTTCTACCAGGATTTCTGGGATCTGGTTAAATGGGACATAAAAGCTCTGGTTGATGGTTTTGCTAAAGGGTAAATCAATATTGCCAGGCTTAATTATGGCATCATAACTCTTGTCCCAAAGACCAATGATGCCAAACAAATTCAAAAATTCAGGCCCATCTGCATGTTGAGTGTTAGTTTTAAGATCATTACTAAAGTATTGATGAATAGATTAGCTAAATGTGTATCCCCTGTGATATCCAGAACCCAAACTGCCTTTATCAAGGGCAGATATATTATGGAGGGAGTAGTCATCTTACATGAGGCTTTGAATACTTTTCATAAGGAAAAGGAAGATGCTTTGATTTTCAAAGTAGACTTTGAAAAAGCATATGATAAAATTAAATGGCCTTTTGCAATACAAATGCTAAACCTAAAAGGTTTTCCAGATAAGTGGTGTGACTGGGTGATGGAGACTATGAGGAGAGGACATGTAGGGGTTAGGGTAAATGATGAAATTGGTCCATATTTTAAAACTTTTAAAGGTCTGAGACAAGGTGATGCTATGTCACCACTGCTTTTTGACTTGGCTGCAGATGCTTTAGCCATTCTAATGAACTATGCCCTAGAGCATGATATTGTGAAAGGGGTTCTGAGAGGGAGGGATAATAAAGGTACTAATATGCTAGAGTATGCTGATGGCACTATCTTCCTGATTAAAGATGAGGTGGATAGTGTTAGAAACCTTAAATTCATATTGGGAGCCTTTGAACAAATGTCAGGTCTTAAAATAAATTTTCATAAGAGTGAATTGATGCTATTTGGAAAAGCTAAAGAGAAACAGTTGTTATATCAGGAAATTTTGACATGTAAGATGGGGGAGTTACCTATCAAATATTTGGGGATGCCTGTAGCAGAGACTAGAATTAGAAACATGCACTGGAATTGTGTGACTAACAAAATTGAAAAGAGATGTAGCTGTTGGCAAGGGAAACTGCTAGGGTCTATTGCTGGTAGAATTACCTTGGTGCAAGCTTGCCTAACTGACATTCCTTTGTTTATGATGTCTTTTTATGTTGTACCTAAAGGGATCATTAAAAAGGCAGATTTCTTCTGGGCCAGACTGGTGTGGCAAGAGGATGAGAACATAAAAATACCATTTGGTGAAATGGGAAACGTGTTGCTTGCTAAAAGATGGGGGGGCTGGGGATCCTCAATTTGGAGGTGATGAATATTGCACTTCTTGCCAAATGGTTCTGGAAAATGGAAACAGAGGAAGGGTTGTTGCAAGATATTTTGGGGGGAAATGTAGAAAAGGGGAGTGCTTAGCTGTAGTGGTCAAGAAACCTGGAGATTCCCAATTTTGGGCTAGCCTTATGAAAATTAAAGAGATTTTTTATAAATTTGTCAAGAAAGAACTGGAAGATGGGAAAACACCAGGTTCTGGGAAGATTCATGGGTGGATGATAAACCTATGAAGGAAGCTTATCCTAGAATATATGATATTTGCTTTGACCATAATATAACTGTAGATGAGGCCATACAAAAGGGGTGGCATGGGTTCAAATTTAGAAGAACCTTACATGGTGAAACTCTGGAATTATGGAATAGTTTGAAAAGTAGATGTGAAGAAATATCTATGCAGGGAGGGAGAGATAAAATTATCTGGACCCTTACTGCAGACCATAAATTCTCTGTGGGGTCCCTTTACAGGAAAATAATTACACTTGGTTTAAAATTTCCACAAAAATACTTGTGGAAGACCAAGTTGCCTGCGAAAATTAAAGTTTTTTTGTGGCTAGTTAATAGAAAAAGCATCTTGACCAGGGATGTTTTGTTGAAAAAAGGATGGAAAGGAGGAAAAGAATGTGTGTTCTGTGGGAAAGAGGAATCAATAGATCATTTGTTTTTTACTTGCTCTGTGGCTTCATTACTGTGGGGTTTGGTCAGATGTGTTTGTGGGCTTAAAACCACTCCACTGAGTGTTAGGGATTGTTTTGGGGATTGGATAGGCAAATTTAGTAGGGATGATGAGAAGCTGGTGATGGTGGGGGCATCTGCTTTATTTTGGGCTATTTGGAAAAGTAGGAATGGGATAATTTTTGAAAACAAAAGGATAAATGATCCTTTCTATATAATCAAGCTAATGAGTCGCTGGTTGATTGATTGGTCAATATTGCAGATAAAGGAGCCGCCAAGAAAAGCATTGGAGCTGGGAGCAAGACTGTTAGAGCGAGTAGCAAGTGAGGTGTACACAGCAAAGCAGGGGTGGAGGATCAATGTAGCGAGGCTGGAAGGAACAGAAGACTCTACTTCCTGCTGAAGATGTGGCCTTTACTTTGTTGTTGTTCTAGTAGTCAGTTGTTGTTATCATCTATGTTGATCTTGAACTTTGTAATGCCCTGGTATGTCGGGCTAGGGAGACCGATGGCCCTTGTTGGCTTTTGCTATGTTGATCGGGAACTTCTGGTAGTACTAGGCTGAACTGTTATGTTGCTATGCTTGGTTTTCATTAATGAAAATCGGAAGGGAAAAACCCTTCTTTGATAAAAAAAACCCTCCAAGACCCGGCTTCAGGAGGTGTCCATTGATTTGGTCCGGAAACTTGACTAGCATGCAACACATCACTGAGCGGACAAAACTTTCTTCCCTCCATCGCTGACCTAGGTACACTGTCCTAGATTGCGATCATCCCAGTAGTTCCTCAATTGCTTGTATCGAAGATCCGGTACTGTACTGTCATGTCTCTTCCATAGCGTGCAATAAAAGCCGCAGTTGAGAAGGACCTATTTTGATCATTTTAATTTGATGGAGGTGTAGCACGCATGCAAATGGTTCTTCAACAGGATACTACAAAGTACAAACATGCTAGATTCACGGGACTAATACGGGGTTGTTCCGTCTAATCAAACTAGGCCCCCCTTATTTTTAAGAGGGGTGGGCCTCTTCCCACCCCTTAAACCCAATCCTAATCCTCCATGTTTGCTACCCTATGAAGTCTGTAGAAATCCTCCCCGTGAGTGTAGCATTACCGCTACAAAGTATCTCACTTAGTGCGATGCGATTAGAGCATCTACAACCGGCTTCCTTAAAGTGATCGAACCAGGAGAGAAGGAAAAAAAGACCCGGACCTCTTATATCATCCCTACATGTTTAGATTGTCCACAAACCCTCGTCTTGAGACCAAACGTAGGGAGGATACAGTGCTCGCGGACGCGCCCGGTCAGTCTACCACGTAGGATGCGGTCCACCCTGGACCAAGTTTAGAGCATCTACAGCTGGGTGCCCCAAACCAGCCTCAAACGTCCGGGCCGTCCGCCCGGTCACGATTTTTTTACCCTGACGAATGCCTCAAATGGGCCTCAAACGTCCGAGTTGACCGGCACCCCTCATATCCAGCCCAAATATGGGACGGATATGGGGTGGCCCGGGCCCGTCTGCCTGACAAGCCCGGCCCACCACTGAACCCACAGATGTCCCGCAAAAAACTCCATCCGGCTCATTGCTCCGAAACCCTACCTCACTTACTCTCCTCTCTCGCTCCAGCCTCTCCTCTTCCCGCACCGATTTCGACCGAATCCGGCTCAATGTCGAGGTCCGGCAGCCGCTCTGACTTCGAGTTGGATCCAGACTATGAGCTTGCCCTCCGCATCGCCTTGGAGTGGTCCGAGGTGGAGACCGAGGCAGCTTCAGATCTGCAGCCTCGCCGCAGCCGCAGCTTCCTCGTCGGTGCAGCTCGGACGCCAGCACTGGCCCCTCCCGGCCCGTGCGCAGCTCCGACAGGCTGCCTACGCAATCCGTGCCTCCCCTACGCCGTCCCCTGGCCCCGCCGGCTGATGCTCCCCCACGTGGGAAGCGGTGGGTGCTTGTGCCTGGCCAGGACACGCACGTCGGAACCAGAGGCGCGCGCCGCCCGCCATGAACGACAGCGGGAAAGGGACAGGAGGGAGGCGGAGCAGTCCGTGCGCCGCCGTCGCGGATGCAGGCGAAGCCCGATGAGGACGTGCGGCTCCTCGAATGGGTCTACCGCCGGTCGCTTACGACCGCGGAGATGGACGCACGGCGGCTCTGCCAGAAGAACGCCAAGGTGCTCCGGATTGCCATTGAGCAGTCCGAGCGCGAGGCGGCGGAGGCAGCGGCGGAGGCGGCTCGGCTTGCGAAGCTCAAGCAGCAGCAGGACAGGGAGGTCCGGCGGCTAAAAGGGCTCATCATCCTCTCTGACGACGACGACGGTGATGGCTCCTCGTCCGACGACTCGGACGATCCATCACCATCCGCCAACGCCTACAGCTGTGCCGGCGGCCGAAAGGGCAAAGGGCCGGCGAGGAAGTGGTGAATCTCCGCCGTCTCCGTCTTCAATTTCTAGTTTTTAGTAATGTAGTTTAAATTTATCCGTCGTTTATGTGAATTATGTGATCTTTGGCGATCGTTTGGACATCGTCGGTGATCTTTTGATGATTGGAATTTCCATTTCTCTGTTTGATTCAATGTTTGTGTGATGATCTACGTTTCTTTTATCTACGTTGCGTGCTAGTATGGATATGAGGGACCGGATATGAGATACACTAATGTGGATGACAGAATTTGAGGAGTGCCCGGTCAGCACCCATGTGGATATGAGGGACCGGATATGAGATACACTGATGTGGACGATAGAATTTGAGAAGTGCCCGGTCAGCACCCGTGTGGATATGAGGGACCGGATATGAGATACACTGATGTGGACGACAGAATTTGAGGAGTGCCCGGTCAGCACCCGCGGGCGTTTGAGGGCCAGGATTTGCAGGTCATGGCTGTAAATGCTCTTATTCTTTTTATTCTTTCTCTCTCTTCATCTTCATCAATTACATGCAAGTGACCGGACATATAAGAGAGAAAGTTGGGACGTACAAATATGAACTCAATACGGACACGCTCGCACCAGACGCGTTCATGAACGTTTAGGGGACCAGATTTGTTAAGTCCGACTATAGATGCTCTTAGTTCTTTGGATAGCGATGTGTTTGATGTGGAGGTCCTGTATATACCAGTAATTTAAACATCCTAAATTCTAAAAAGTGCAGCTGCACTTTTTTGCAGTCCCGAGCACACACCCTTCCAGACCGTCGGATCTCCATCCCACGTCGCGCACGTGCCCAGGTGTTACCTGTTCGTGGATTCCGACCGAACCGTCGCCCGAACGCTCGAACGGGGTCAGTGGTAAGGTGTGGCCCACGAAACCCACCTCACTAATCCTCTCGCGCAATCCATCGCCGCTCAAAATCGAAGCCCCGGAGGAACCACCGGAGTTGGGAGATGCGAGCGGAGGGAATCAGAACCACCCCTTTCCGTCCAGACACGCTCGAAGATGGAATCGGCTACGCACGGCGATGGCAACAACTCCACCGCCGCTTCCTCTTTCTCCCCCTCCTCCTTGCGGGCTTCTCCGCCACCGCGACCGCCGCCGCCGAGGAGTTTGCGCGCGACGGGAGGGTGATTGACCTGGAAGACAGCAACTTCGAGGCCACTCATACAGGAACGAACAGACCCATATCAGCGAACGACGAGCGCACTGGGAGCCGAGGGCCGCGCGCTGCCGCCGAGCCTGATGGCGTTCTTGCTGGGGAGGGCGACCACGCCCGAGGATGGCTCCGTGCGGGCTAGGGACCGTGTTGCCAGCTAAGTGCTACACCTTAATGCAACGGCCGGTGGCCAACGCCGCCTCCCGCCGAGGCAGAGGACCGGATGGCGTGCAGTTGCTGACCTCGTGAGCGAGCTCCAACACCTACAGCTGCGGGCATCACCGACACCACCATCCCTTCTGACGCCGGGTGCATACTTCATACTCTGTTTCTTGTTGCATCTGAATAAACTGAACGGGCGTGGCCAATGTTTGCCTGCTTGCACGGTTCCACCAGTGCCGGCTACGCGAAAGCCAGGATCCCGCTGGAGGTGATGTGGACGGACATCGACTACATGGGACGGGTTCAAGGGCTTCACCCTGAACCGCGTGAACTTCACCGCCGCGGAGCTCCGGTCGTTCGTTGTCATCCTAGACCCTGAGATGATCGGTCAATAGTATTTGCCAATCACTTGGTAAAAGTTGCCTACATGTGATTAATTTTTTACCTGTACCAACACTAGAGTAGCCGCAGATGATAAAACGACAACACAACTAGTGGTCAATTGAAGATGTGACATCCACACCCATTGTTATTCATTGGTTGGCTCGGTTTACACAATCTATACAAATACTTGGTCTATACCTAAATAAGTTGGATGTTGCTCATGATAGAACTGATGAGAATGAAACCTTTCTGCTATGGAAGGCAAATTTAGTGGCACACTGAAGCAACTTCGTTATCTAATTTGTACTAGAAAAGTTGTCTAACATTCTCCTCACTTTGCCTACCGTGGCGGGTAGGTTGTCTAGCAATGGATGCTCAATTGCCTATAATTGTCTCTAAGTTGCTTACAATACTATGAACTTGCCTATTGTCGATGCTCAGTTGTCTCTGATAAGTTGCTTTGACATTGCTAATTAGTTAATGAAATAAGTCGCCTCAATATAAATAGTACTCTCCTGCTTTCCTGCAATTAGACTTGCTTAGAGCTAGGAACTTGTCGTTGTTACAAATTTGAACTTTTGACCTTTTCGCTGGTTTGCCATTTGTAGTTGTACAGTTGATCTGTAACTCGTCTGATTGTCACAGCGGCTGCATGCACTATTGCTGAATTTGGAGGAATTAGATGGCTGCGCTGGCTGCGTTGTTGTTGTAATTTGCACAAAACTTGCAATTTCCAATGGAATAAGTTGCCTCAATATAAATAGTACTTGCCTAAATCACTCGGTAAAAGTTTTCTACAAATATGATCAATTTTTTTGGACGGTGATGCATGTAAAACACAAGTTGCCAAAGATTATTAGCAAAACGACTGCGCAACCAGGGAGTCTGAACATTCATGGGCCTAGCTCAGCCCCTTGTGTGTTTTCTGATATGGCACAGAAGACCTTAGCATAATAACAATGATCAACAGAAGTTGCCTCCACAGATACTTACCTAGACCACCTATGTCCACACCTTTCGCCCGTTCCGTGCTCCGTGACGGCCACCTCATTGTTGTGGTCCTCGACCCCCTCCCCTCCCCCTGCGTGGGGTCTGCCAGCATGCCCCGACCGCCTCCTCCCCACATACGGTCGATCACTCCGATCATGTAGCCAATGTTTACTAGGTGTAGTTGCCTAGAGAAGCACGTTTTGAGAGTCATGATAGCCATATTAGAAAATCATTGGTTTAATATAGTTATAATAGGCAACTTGACAACAAATTTGCTTCTTGTAGCACCAAAATTGCTCATCATAGCATCAAAGTTGCTTGAAAAAATAGTTTGTCGACGACAACTTAATATGTGATGCTAGTCAACTTGACAATCATAATAGCCAACTTACGGGAGCACCGAGTTGATAGGTAGTCACTATAGGCAACATTGCAACAATGTGCTTTATGTATCACCAAAGTTAATAGATAGTCATGGGAGACAACTTACATGTGATGCTAGACAACTTGTTAGTCATATTAGGAAACTCAAAAGAACATTGAGCTGATAGGCGACCATGATACATAACCTAACCAAAAGTTGCTTACCTTATTTCAGAAGTTGCCTTCCCTTCCACCAAGTAAAGTTGTATATATGACAAGAGAAAAATTTCATCAAAACAAACTTCATAGGTGGCGCTAGGCAAGTTGACGTTCATGATAGCCAACTTATAAAAGCATTGATTTGATATGTAGCCATCATAGGAAACCTAGCGACAAGGTGCATTATGTAGCACCAGAGTTGATAGGTAGTCATGGTAGGCAACTTACGCGTGATGGTAGGCAGCTTATAGGTGATGGTAGGCAACTTGGTAGTCATCGTATGCCAATTCAAAAGAATATCTTGATGATAGTTGACCATGATACACAACCTAAGCAGAAGTTGCTTACTGTAATACAAAAGTTGCCTCTTCGTGGCACGAAGTTGCTTGAGAATTTTTTCATCAGAAGCAATTTCATTGGTTACGCTAAGCAACTTGTGGTCATGATAGCATCTTTTAAGAGTATTGAGTTGATAGGTAGTCATGATAAAAAACAAGGTGGGTCATGTAGCAGCAACTTTGATAGGTGGTCATGGTAGGCAACTTACAACTAATGCTAGGAAATTTGATAGTCATCGTAGCCAACTCAAAAGAACATTAGGATGATAGATGACTATGATACACAACCTAACCAAAAGTTGCCTCTCCATTGCACCAAAGTTGCTTGAGAAAAAAAAGATCGTCGAAAGCAACTTCATAGTTGACGCTAGGCAACTTATATATCATGCTAGGCAATTTGGTAGTCATTGTAGCCAACTCAAAAGAACATCTGGGTGAAAGTTGCCTACTATAGTTCAAAGTTGCCTCTCTGTGGCAACAAAGTTGCTTGAAAAAATAAGTTCAGCAAAAGCAACTTCATAGGTGACGCCAAGCAACTTGACAACCATGATAGACAACTTTGTAAGTGCACTGAGTCGATACGTAGTCATGATAGGTAACCCGGCAACAAGTGCTTCATATAGCAGCAAAGTTGATAGCAAGTCATGGTAGGCAACTTACACGTGATGCTAGGCAATTTGGTAGTCATCATAACCAACTCAAAAGAACATCCGGATGATAGGTGACCATGATGCACACCCTAACCGAAAGTTGCCTACAGTAGTACAGAAGTTGCTTCCAGTGACACCAAAGTTGCCTCCCCGTGACACCGAAGTTGCCCGAAGAAACAAAGTTTGTCGAAACATATCGATATGAGATCTAGTTTTGAAGAGCTCGTCGCCAAGAATCTAATGGTGAAAACGGATCTTAATTTTGATGCCCCGTTCAAAAGTTATGACTTTTTTAAAAAATTGAACACACAAAATAATTGCACATGGGACAAAATTTTTCTTTTTTTGATGCGAATTTTGCATCATAGCACTAGGACAAAAACTTACTTTTTTTAGGTGTATGCTCCGGAGTGCTAGGGAGCACACGTGTGCTCCATAGTCGCGTCCTTTAAACATAAGCAGGACATCTCCTGTCCTAAAGGTAGGTTTTCGTTGGTAAAATGTCATTTTGAACTAAGAAGCTTTTCGTTACATGCACGTCCGTCCGATTTTGAACATCTGCGATGTTATTATCAGAAAATCAAATCACCGTTTGACCAACAGTTTGCAAAAGTCATCGATTTTTGGTAATGTTTTTGCCGGTACTAGCACTAAACGCATGTTTGAGAGTCGCTTGGCGCGCAATATGACAGGCGGGCCCGCTGCTAGGCTGACATGGCACGGAAATCTAGCATCGTGTGCTCGAATCGTCAAGTTAACTCCGTGCTGGTGTCGCCGTGTCAGTGAAATGTTGAGCACCGCACACGAACACGAAGTGCCATTCATCGATCGAGTCCATATAGAATGTTCGAGTGGCGCACGTAGAGTACGCACAACGCACATACTGCCACTGCCAGTTTGCGACCCGCTAGGTCGCGTCGCGTGTGTTGGCAGACCGCGACCGGAGGGAGCGACGGCGCGACCAGGCACGCTGGCTGCCCTGAGCCGGAAGCAACGGGGCACACGGCGGTGGATCGCTGGCCGGCCGCGCGAGACGCCATGTCGCCGGTCCCCGCCGGCATGCACGCACCAAACCGACGTTTGTTGCCGTCCCGCATCATCGAGATGTACAGAGCGCTCTGATTTGTCGGAACCGGACTTGCATCGTCAATTAATTGTCAAGACAAGATCGCCCTGGGCCGTTAGATTTCCTGCACCGGTCAGTCTGGCGAGTTTGTTGTCGAATTTTGGAGGGGTCAACAACGAGTAGACAAAGACGACAGCCTCTCCAGAGTTTTGCTACATCTACGTAAAAGGTCTTACCAAACTTAAGTAAAAGCTTATGTGGCCTGATTTGGTTGGATATCAAAACGGCCTAGGCCCACCCCATGAAAATCAGGAAGGGCTGATTAGTTTATAGAAAGGAAGATTACGTAACATTAAGTAAGAGCCTACTTAGGTGTAGCATTTTTGGCCTCTCCATATGAGCGCTGATTTGGCCTCGGGATGAAGTTTCGCCGTGTGTGTACATATGTACTCCCTCCGTTCAAATATTTGTCTTTCTAGATATTTTAAATAGACTATCACATTCAAATGTATGTAGACATATTTTAGAGTATAGATTTACTCGTTTTGCTCCGTATGTAGTCATTTGTTGAAATATTTAGAAAGATAAATATTTAGGAACGGAAGGAGTAGTACCTGGGAATCGGGCGAGCTATGTTTTTAAGCACACGATACATCTCACTGTGGCCCCGCCGCTACTTCAAACTTCAAACTTTGCAACGTCACAGGGAGCATATATACTCCATTCATTCCCTAACATAAGACCTTTTAACATTTTCTTGATTTGTATTGTATCTAGATATATTTTAATATGCATGTTCATTCATTTCCCTCCGTTCCTTCATATAAGGTGTATTTATTTTTTGATAAAATTCCAGAATGTAAGATGCATTTTTTTTAATTTTTCATAATTCCCTTGTTAACCCTCTAGAAAAATGAAAAGTATCTGTCTCCTGATTGTCTATATCTCTCCTTCTAGCAAAAGAAGGAAGATACCTCTCTGTTGATTGCATGCATCTTTTATTTTTCTGGACTAATTGATTTACTTATCACTAATCAATAAATTTGCCAAGGGTAATTTAGTCCTAATATGTCCATAATTCCGTACCTTGGTCACCGTGCCGAAAATAATACACCTTACATAACGGAACAGAGGGAGTATATAGTTAATATTTTAAAATAACTAAAAGATCTTATATTAGGAAACGAAGGGAGTAGTATCTTGTGAAATCATCCCGGATGGCACGGCTATATAAACATGTCTGTCCTTTTTCCTTTTGCAGGTAATAAACATGTCTATCTTTTTTTTATCAAAAGACTTTATTCATCAAATAAACATGTCTATCTTTTTTTTGCGAGAATAAACATGTCTATCTAACTCTACATGAAATGTAAACCTTGACGTGCGTTCACTTATATGAGCACATTCGAGAGATTAAGCTTGTAGTTTGATGAAAATGTCGTCTCCCACTCAACGAAAATCGTTTAAAAGTCTGAAATAAATTCAAAAGCATGTGCATACCCATGCAAGTCTAGGACTCGAAACTAACATGCTTTCATCACGAGTGATTTTCTTTTACGAAAATAATTCAGATCTATTATCAAAGTTCACGGAAAAGTACAAAACACCTCAGACATAATAAAAATTACATCAAGACACCAAAAACATTTCAGAGTCTGACATTAGCCGTGATTTTAGCTTCCTTCAACAAAAGAAAAAACTGTGATTTTAGAAAGAAAAAAAAAACACATTGCATCGAGTAACCAATGCGGAATAAAAAATTGCAAAAGTGGGTTGGAAATTTAACCAAAAGGTGGCCGTCTTTTTCACCTTTTCGCCCTTTTTCCTTTCCAGAAATCCTTTTTACCTGCTCCCCCGCATCGCTTCAAAGGCAAGCGAACCAACCCGTATCACGCCCCACGGCCAAGCCACCGCCAAGGCCAAGCCAAACCGCGCGCGCGCGCGGCCTCGCCTCCCCTCGCCTCACCTCCCGCACGGCCGCATAGATCCAATGCCGGTTGCGCCAGCGCCAATGGCGACCCCCGTTCGCACGCGCCGCTAGGCCCGAGCCCGCGCGCCTGCGGTGGTGGCGGCCATGGCGTCGCCGCGCCGGAATGCCTCCCATGGGGCGGCGGCGGGGAGGGAGGCGGCGCGGTCGGACTCGTCGCCGACGTACACCCCCGCGACGCCCCGGTCGCGGTTCGCGGCGGAGTTCTCGCCCGAGGCGTTCGGCGAGCCGGGGGCCGGGGAGGTGCCGTCGGCCAAGGAGAGCATCACCGCCACCGTCCGCTTCCGGCCGCTCAGGTCTGCTTCGGCCGCACCTTCTACCTTTGCTGGGCTGCGCTTGGGTTCGGGCATTCGGGGGGCAATGCGGAGTTGCGAACTGACACCGGTGGTGGCTTTGTTTGTGTGTGTGTGTGCGGAAGTTCGCGGGAGATTCGGCAGGGGGAGGAGATCGCGTGGTACGCGGACGGCGAGACCATCGTGCGGAGCGAGCACAATCCCAACATCGCTTATGCCTACGGTATGTAAACTGAGTGATTGATGGTGAGGCTCACTGAATTTGAAGTGTCGGAGAATGAGTGGATTGCTTGCGGGCCCGAAGTAGTAACAGACTGACAATTGCTACCTTTTGAACAAAGGGCACGGTTCTGGTCTTGGGCACATATGCTGGAGAGCCTGGAGTAACAGTGTAACACAATCAATAGATTATTTCTTCAGCATAATTGATATATGATTGTGTAGGCAGACTATTCAATGGAATGATCAAATCAAACGTTTCTTCTTGAAGTCGCTACTGAAGCGCATTCATAAGCAACAGCAAAGTTCTGTTTTCAATTTCAAATTTCTTTTCCAATTGGCTAATGGGAAGTTTACAACCAGATCGTGTGTTTGGACCAACTACGACGACACAACAGGTATATGATGTTGCGGCTCAACATGTTGTCAGTGGCGCCATGCAAGGAATAAATGGTACTGACCATGTATTCTCTTATTCCTCTGCTTTCTGTTTTGTAAAGAATTCTCGTTGGGCTACATATTGGTGTTCTCTTGGTAATTTGTTAAATGTTGCACTAGTTTTTCTGAATGCAAAATTTCTTTGGGGTATTTACGAACATCACTGCAGTCTGTCAGGTTGAATTCAATAAATTACTGTATTAGTCTTCAGTGGTGAAATTAGGATGCCATTACACAATTACTGCTCTCAATTGCTGGGGAGGAATGACAAACTTCCCTTTTGTTTTTACTGTCACTCTGTCAGGTACAATATTTGCATATGGGGTTACAAGCAGTGGGAAGACACATACGATGCATGTACGTACATTTGCTGCAAGAAACTTGTTTGAGATACTGTCGTTCCTCAAAAAGTCATGGAATCCCAGTCCTGTGCTTGGGCAATGCTATGCAGTCCGAATTGTTTGAGATACACCTCTTGCTGAGATGTAGAGTTTGTTCTTCTAATCATCAGATGTGTAACATAGCAATCTGTTTTCAGTTTTCATTATAACTAGTGATGATAACCATTTATGCCCTTTTCTCTATACAAACATTAAACTATAATGTGTATACACCAAACATTTTTGATTTCTTCACATACACTTGCGCTATAAGCAGGGAGATCAAAGATCCCCAGGGATTATACCTTTGGCCGTGAAAGATGCGTTTGGCATAATACAAGAGGTATTACTCAAATCCATACCCTATGATGATTCGACCAAATCATTGTATTGATTTGGTTTTACTTTGTAGACCCTGAATCGGGAGTTTCTTCTTCGTGTATCATACTTGGAAATTTATAACGAGGTTGGTTGTTCCCAATTCTGCATTTCATTGTGCAGCCTTGATAAATTTAATTCTAGTCAGCACCTAGGTTGGTTTGTACTCTCTGATTGTTTTCATAACACCAGCAGCTAACCAGTGTTTCTATGTCACAGTAAAATGTAACAAACTTCAGTTTAGATAACCTTAAAGCAATGTTGGTTTTTTTCCTGGGTTCTTAACACAGTATTTATTTTGCTTCTTGCTTATGGCTTAACCTGGAATAGAAACATGCTAATAGTACTATGAAGCATGTGAAAGAGGTTTGCTAATGATATACACAAATCATAGTAGTCGCACCGGTATTAGCGTAGTTATGCACTGATCAGTAATGCTAAGTCTCATTTAGGCCCAAAGGTGGTCATTAAGCTAAGATGAGGATGAAGCTCAACTTTCAGTATCCTATAGGCTATAATCTGGACCCCTTTATTTATTATCTATCCAACCGCTGAAGAGCAGATTACAAAAAGAGAAAACCAACATAACCATGTCGTCTGGATCCTGAGTGGAACTATAATCCATTTTTGTACCAATAACTTTGGCAAGTTACCAATAAAGAGTAGTTCCTGAAAGACAGAAATTGGTTGATGCAAGTGTAAAACTTACCTTCTTATGCCTACCTGGTTTTCTTACATTTTTGCACGTACCTTAGGGAGTTACACATTTATGATCTAGCAATGTGGTTTTCTGAAATCATTTCTCCATAATATTTACTTTGAACTGAGTGACTCATTCTGAACAGTCAACTAAATGTGCATTTTTCTATAATAATTTTGTATCTTGTATTAATTGGGAGCCTCACCCTTTATAGGTTGTGAACGATCTCCTAAATCCTGCAGGGAAGAATTTACGAATTAGGGAGGATCTTCAGGTTTGAAACATCTCTTTTTTAAGTAACAGGAGTCTCTATCACACAATCTGTGTACTTTTCTACTCCCTCCGTAAACAAATATAAGAGCGTTTAGATAACTAAATCTAAACGCTCTTATATTTCTTTACGGAGGGAGTAGTTAACTAGTCGTGAATTTTAAAAGTTACTGAGATAATTCTTCTGATTTTTTTTTCTGCTTCTAAAAGTTAATTTAACTAACTGAACACTGAACTTTCTTGAGGACTATTACTGGTCGATTGTCTCCATATAGTGTTGTCCATGGTACACAAGAATGCAGGTTGCTAAGTATTGGTCTAAGTACAGGTCATCATTTTCCTACTCAAACATTTAAGTTAATTTAGACCACAAATTCGTGTACTTCCTAGAGTGTTTTTTCCCAACATATGAAAACTGCTTGATGGATGATGCAAGAACATGATGACATTATTTTGAAATCTTATAACATGGACAATCGCACATAAAATGCCAATTGCTTATGGCATATGCAGCACGTGACTGTCTTGAACCATATTACCATATTTTCTTGATTATAGTTCATTCTCACAGGGAACATTTGTTGAGGGCATAAAGGAAGAAGTAGTGTTATCTCCTACCCATGTTTTGTCCCTTATTGCAGCCGGAGAAGGTTCCTTTTATTTATTTTGTTGTTTCTTTGATGTACCTTTACCAGCAAGGTTGTATGAAGAATATCAGGATATCACTATGAGTCGACAGTAGTTATGGGGATAATTCTTATCTAATAGTCTTTCGTTAATATGCCTGGAACAAACTATCATGTAACGATGTTAAATTTTGTATAAAAGTAAATCTGATGATACCTCATAAGGGAACACGGCCATTTGGATATTTCTTTCTAGCTACTGTAGAATACCTGTGGATTGCTGATATAGCACATCTGCACATGTCTAGTTCGCCGTATATCAACACATCGACAGAAGAATGAGTATATTTTATATATACGGATTGCAAACATGTCACTTGTTCATTTTATATTTTGGATAAACGGTATATGTTGCCTTGACTTACTGGATGGTATCCCAAATAATTTACTGCAAACATATAATCCAGGTTGATTGAAAAATGCACTATGATAAACACACAGATTGCACTTGTTGGTATACGGCTCCTCGGACTTTGTTAGTTCTTAGGGTGAAATGCACATGTGGGACAATGTACTTATGACTTTACTGTGTTCTATTTTTTTTCAGAGCATAGGCATGTTGGATCCACTAACTTTAATCTTCTAAGTAGCAGAAGCCACACAATTTTCACACTGGTAATACAACTGATTTCTTTATGTTCATAAACTAATGATTCTGCAGTAGGCATGTCAAAGAATGTGCGAACCGTGCAAACCTTTTTCAATGTAATTTTGTGATATTTTTGTCATAATATGTGTAGTTACATGGAAGTCTTTTAACATATTTTCATTCGGCATACATCTTCTATAACTTTTCAATTTATTGTTTCACACAGACAGTAGAGAGCAGTCCCTTCCGTGAGTCTAATGAAGGAGAAACGGTTACTTTTTCGCAGCTGGTGAGATCCCCGGTTCACAATCACTCTCATTACTCTAATTAATTGTACATATCTATATGCACGCTCCATATGCACTTGTGTCCGTTTATTGCAGCATCTAAACATTATGTGCATTCATGCACCCAAAACATAATCATTTCTTAGTTTTGTCACTCATTTGCAGAACCTCATCGATCTGGCAGGTTCAGAGAGTTCAAGGGCTGAAACAACAGGAGCACGCCGGAAGGAAGGGTCTTATATCAATAAAAGTCTGCTGACTCTTGGAACGGTGGGCCTCAGTCCTGTAATCACAATTTGATGACAAGAATCTTTCCTAATATAGAGCTATAAACATGTTATGCTCATGATACTAAAATTCTATAAACTTATATATGTTGTTGCCTGCGCATTGTGTGTGTAGACCGGCTTTGGGAGTTTATAACCTAAACCCTGTCTATGCTCCCAATGCCACAGCTCTGCATCCCTGATGTCAGTTAGTTATTTCACTTTCTAGAGGCATTTGTAAGCAAATTAGAAAGGGTTCAATGTGCACAGTGTATTAGTAACAACATCACGGAAAAACAAGACAATGTATTAAAAATTTAGCAGAACCACTATTATTCCATTCCATGTGTATTTATTTATTTATTTATTGTTTATAATTTTTCCTAGTGATTTAGGGCAGAAGCTGGTTACGTCATGAGGATTAGTTGTATTTTATTTGTTTCTTATCTAAAATCATTTTTTGTGGATATTCCAGGTGATATCAAAACTGACTGACGGAAAAGCTACTCATGTTCCATTCCGGAACTCAAAATTAACACGTTTGCTGCAGTCATCCTTGAGTGGCCAAGGACGTGTTTCTGTGAGTTCCTCAGGATACTGCTTAAAAGTTATATTCTTTCATTTTTGGTATCGCAATCATTTGTGTATTGATTTTGTGTAGCTGATTTGCACGGTTACTCCAGCATCGAGCAACTCTGAAGAAACTCATAACACGTTAAAATTTGCCCACCGATCAAAGCACATTGAGATCCAAGCATTACAAAACAAGGTGGACATGCTTGCTTAACAGATTCTCCACCTTATGTGTTTATCTCTGACTTCTTTTGTAACTGTATTCATGGTTTTCAGATTATTGATGAGAAATCTCTAATAAAGAAGTACCAAAGTGAAATTCGTCAACTAAGGGAAGAGTTAGAACAACTGAAAAGAGGGATCTTTACTGCCACTCCTTTGAAAGATGTCACAGAAGATAACATCATTCTTTGGAAACAGAAGGTGATACTTTTTCTATTGTCTCATTTAGTGCTTTATGGATTTGTTGTCTTTCACTTTATTTATCATGCTTGAAGGAAATATTTCGGTGCATCACTGATGGATTCTAAGTTCGTAACTACTTATTCATCACATGAAAAGCTAGAAGATGGTAATGTCAAGCTTCAATCTAGACTGGAACAAGAAGAAGAAGCCAAAGCTGCTTTGCTTGGCAGGATACAGCGTCTAACAAAACTAATCCTGGTTTCCACCAGAGCAACCCAGACTACTAGATCATCTCAACATCCTGGCACAAGGCGCAGACATTCTTTTGGTGAAGGAGAGGTTTGAATATTCAGATAATGTTACAAAATAATATAATTCAATCAGCTTGCATTTATCTTTTACCATGATGCCTTTTTCATTAGTTGTAATGCCTTTATTTTTTTAAAGTTTGTCTGCTAAAATTGCAGCTGGCGTATCTCCCGCATAGAAGGCGAGATATTATCGTGAATAACGATAGAAATGAGCTGGTTATGCCGATGGAAGGATTTGGTGAAGCACTTGAAATGTTTCCTAAGGAGGAGAAGCAAAGTCGTAAAGGACTCCTTAACTGGTTCAAACTTCGGGTACACAAATCAGATACACTTTTTAATTAACTGTATTTCAACATTATATTTAGCATGGTAAACAGTTGTGTTTTCCTTCTGATATTACATGTCAGAACCCAACTTATATCAAGCCATATGGCCTCATAAGAATGGTTGTTATTTTAGACAATGTGGTGTATAGATGTAGTGTATCACAACATGATGTGCATGGCCGTATATGCATCCTCTCAGATTCCGTGAGAAACTTTTTAGTATGGATAAGGTTATGGTTTTTTTTCCGGAGCCAAGCCAGAACGAATGACCCATCTGCTTTGTCAGAGTTCTCCTTCACTCTGATCTTTATATTTTAACTGTATGCAGAAGCGTGATAGTGGTTCTGCTACCCTGGCATGTTCTGATGGTGGTAATTCTAGTTTGACCAAATCATTCACTGCTCCTCCAAAACGTCTGGAGGATGGGATTAGTTTTCTATCAGAACAGAGGACGTGGAATTCTATGCTTGATGAGAATGTACCAGCTGATTTTTTGAGTGTTGATCTTGGAATTCTTTCTGACAGCTCTCCTGTAGAAGAAATACTGTCCGTACAAAGTGTGAGCACATTTTCCCTTTGTCTGCATTCCATTTAGACAAACAAAATGGGTTGCATTTCTAAATACAAAACGAAAAAGTAGGAGAAAAATGGAAGATGAACTTTAGCAGACTGGGAATCAAAGCAAGTAACTGATATAAGTAGTCTACTGCAAGCGTGCGTACATAGCCTAAAAAGCATGTTATCGTTTCACATAATCTGCTCTATTGTATGGCTCAGGTCAGCAGAAAAAGTGAAATCTTAGATGATGTTGATCTGCTGAGGGAGCAGTTAAAGATTTCGTCAGGGGAGGCTGTGCTCCACGCAAACGTTGTAAAGCACCTCACAGAGGAAGCTGGAATAAGCGGAATAAACAAACAGATTGAGGTAAACCTCTCCCTGGTACACTTTTCGCTATTTTATTAGCACACTTGTTCTTCAAAATTGTGCCTTTGTCTGAAGATGGAAAAGATGGCCAATGGTGAGATTAAATGCAAGCAGCAGATAGTATCTTTGGAAAATCAGAATGCTCATTCAGTGGCAGACAGTCAAGAAAAGCTTGTCAGTTCAGAACTTTCACCGGTAATGTTTATGTGCACTATATGCGGTTTTGACCTTGATCTTTTGATATGCATACATAACAGACTATTTCATTGTCTTCAGTATTACGCTAAGATACTTAAGCAACTCAATGAGAAGGCCTTTCAACTTGAGGTATGGAGGCGTTGTACTGAATCTTTCCTCTTTTATTCTCTTCTTAATACAAATGTGAGCAGTTTTTCTGCATGTTATGAATACTGTTTGATGAAGCTCAACCCTCTCTCGAACCGAGCTATTTCAGCTTTTTATCAGAAAAATGGAATGAGCACTAAAGTTAAGGTATTTGAAAATAAAAATTGCAACTGTCAGGTACAAAATGGTCCACATTAGCTGATTAGCATATACTCCAAAAGAGGGGACACATACATGAAAACCAAAGAATCTGAATCCATTGTTGCGTTTTGAATTGGTGTAGTATTGTTGGGAAGGAGCACTGAAACTAGAAATTTTGATGCAGCGATTCCAAATTTCCAGTTATATGTACTGATGTTTTCTCACTCAAAATTGTATTTCCTTCACAAGAGAGCACCCCTTTGTTTACCCAAGTTGGCCTGCTATATGCTCATCCTCTCTTATTGAAGTGTATGTCTGGTAACAAAAAAGTTTGTATGTTGAATGAATATTGTTGAATGTGCCGCATAGTTAGTTTCTTTCAGTTATTGCAAGGTCATTTTCTGTATGTACTGCAGGTGAAAACAGCAGATAACAGGATAATGGAAGACCAGCTAGAGAAAAAGGTTATATTTGATTATATGTTTAGAAATAAGCGCAAAAGTTTGTAACTTACTAGTTTTCTTTGTCAGGCAAGCGAATGTGAAGAGTTGCAAGAAACGGTTGTTTACTTGAAAGAACAGATCGTCCAAGCTCTTCAAATTGACGAGTTTTTACCAGAAAGAATCAGATTGAAGCAGCAAACAGGCATCGGCCATGACGTTGGATCACAAGTTCATAATGATAATCCATTATCCAGTGATGTATCTGAAAAGCCACTGGAAAACACATCACAGGTTTGCCTTGTCTCTACACTCTGGTCCATCACCCTTCCGTTCAGATGCAAGTCCAGTTTTCCTATCCTCTGAACTGAAACCTATATAGCCTGGTGCTTGTCACATGTATCCTGTTTGTCGTGCATCTCATGATAAGATTGGCCTAGATGACATTATACCTTTTGCCCTTTGCTTGTCATGATACTGCACGTACACTTGTCATGTCCTTAATTATTGCTAATTAGCAATACAGTTTCTAGTTTTCTTCAAATCCAATATAATCCTGCAAATTAGTGCTTCAAAACAGGGCATCACACAATTAGCCTGTCGCGGATGCCGCTCTTGTGTTTATCTAGTACGGCACATTACCTCTTTTTAGTTTATACGTTACTCATATAGCTACTTTATGTGATTGGGGACCAAAAGTATATATGGTGCTCTTATGTTACTTGTATTCCTCTTCAGTCAGAGATCGACGAACTGAAGCAGAGATTGTGCGAACTCACTGAAGCCAAAGCTCAGCTAGAGATCCGTAACCAGGAACTTCTGGAGGAAAGCACATACGCGAAAGGCCTGGCCTCAGCCGCGGGTGTCGAACTGCGAGCACTTTCTGAAGAAGTCACCAAACTCGTCAAGCAGAACGAGAAGCTCGCCAGCGAGTTGGAGTCAGCGAGAAACTCGACTCCACGAAGAGCAAGCCATAGCCCGAAGGCAGCGCTCGGGCGAAAGGGCAGTCACATCGAACGGCACGAAGCGGGTGGTAAGGGAGACACGAACTCAAGCAGCCAGAGGGAGCAAGCTCTGGAGGCCGTGCTCCCGGAGAAGGAGCAGAGAGAAGCTGAACTCGAGAAGAAAATCGAGGAGTCGAAGCAGAAGGAGGCGTTCCTGGAGGGCGAGCTCGCGAACATATGGACCCTGGTGGCGAAACTGAGGAAGGCTGAGGGAAACTGCGAAGATGATTCAGATGCCATACATGATTTGATCGTGGATCACAAGCCATGACCGTCGAGATTGTGAATTGATGATGGTGGAAATAGTCCTTTGTGCAGTATTGTCAGACATGTTCAGTTAGCAGCGTGACGGATTCAGTTAACTGTAGCGTTTCAGGCAACTTAACGCTTCAGACAACGGACGGCTACGATGGCTTCAGAGGTTTTACACCGTAGGATCTTTCTACTGTTGTACTGTAGCGTTTTCCGTTTTTACCAGCGCGCTAGCTGTCACTGCGAGCCTTATAACCAGCCGGGCTGTGGCTGGACAGACCATCCCTACTTTCCCAATTCTGAATCATGGGCTAGAACCCTAATACTCGAGCTCCATTTACTCGCAATATACCTCCGAAATCGGCCTGAATTAGCTCTTACCTTGCCTGTAATTAGCCATCTAGTCCACCGATTCCTCTCGGGCCTGACAAATTGGTATCATGAGCCATAGTTCTTCGGCAGAGACGCGCTCCGGTAGTGCAAAAATTTTTCCGATCGGCAATTCCCACCCTTTTTCCCACCCTTCTTCTTGAGCTCCGGGAGGGGTGCAGTCTGGGCGGCGCAGGCGGCGGTGACATTCGGGCACAGATCAGCCGAGCAGAAGCGGTTGTTCGAACACACTAGTTCGATCGGTAAAATCCCGTGTTCTAGGCGATGATCCGTGTGTTAGGGCGGAGAATTGGTTGGCGGCGGCAGGATCTGAAGATTTGGGGAGGGTTGCTGAGTTTTCAGTGGTAAAATTCCTTACCCATACTTCAGATCGAGGCGATGGGACGCTCCAAGGGGGTCGAGGACACTGACCTCCAGGAAATCCTAGCGATGCGTGAGGATTTTGGAATTCTGCAGAAACATAGCAGTCAGATGCAGACACAGGTATCAAAATTGCAAGAGGAAGTGAAGTCAATCGGCTCCAAGCAAGGGGAAATCTCTGTTACTGTGGGAGAAGTGGAAAAGGTAGTGTTGGATTTGGGCAAACAATTATCTGCAATAAGTACAGTGTTGCAAACCCTGGTGAAAACAACACAAACAGTGCAACTTGAGGATCGTCCATCCAGCTCTCAGGAAGTACCCAGGTCACCTACACTGAACCAAGACCAAGCTCAGGAACAAGCATCGAGGGTAGAACAGCTCAGGAAGCAATTAGCAGCAGAAAAGGAGAAATCCAAGCAGCTGGAGGAAATTCAATTGCAGAACCTTCCACCAATCAGAACCAACAGAACAAATGGACCTCCTGGTTTTGTGCCCCAAGGAAGACAGGAAACTCATAGCAATGTTGGTACTCCTATGACAGCAAGACAAAATGCTCATACACCCGTTTTTAACCAGTTTTATCAACAGAACAGGGATAGGCAACTCTGGCAGGGCTATCACAGGACTTATGAACAGGACATGCAAGCACAGTTCATGAGATCTCTAACAAAAGGCCCTAAAATGGATTTTCCTCGATTTTCCGGTGAAGACCCAAAGGATGGATCGAGCAATGTAATAAATATTTTCAAATGGCAGCTGCTCTCGAGGAATATAAAGTTTCATTGGCTCGAGATGTATATCATGGGTGAGGCGATGTCCAGTTAAGAAGATCAGGGCTGTTAAAGAAGCAATTAACTTGGAAACAATTTGGAGCTGAGGTGGTGAAGAGATTCTCGAACAAGGATCTTATGACCTTCTTGAAAATTCAATTCATCAAACAAGCTAGCAATACGGTGGCTGTTTATACAAAACAGTTTGAAGATTTAATGGCAGAAATCATGGAAGAAAGCCCTGAACTAGGAGAAACTTGGTTTGTTAGATGTTATGTGAATGGTCTTAGGGAAGGAATTAAGTTCCAACTTAGACCATTGAGACCACAAACTCTAACTGATGCTTACTGTCTAGCAAAAGAAGTGGAACCCAATCATCCATACATCAGTGCAGTGCCAAAGAAAACAAGCATTCCTTTTGTGAATTACTATCAGAAAAACACTGGAGGTGTTCCAAACAAAAACAACTCTGTTTTCCATACTGCACAGCAGAACATTCCAGCCAAACAAACAGAGACCAACAACAATACATTCCAGAAAGTGAGAAAAGCAGGAGAATGTTGGAGATGTGGAGATAAGTGGATACCAGGGCACAAGTGCAAATTAGTACCTAATGTGCACTTAATGCAACAGGAAGAGGTTGAACAAGATACTATGGCAGAAGAAAGTATGGAACAAGAACAGGAGGAAATGGTAGAGGAGGGAGAACAAGCCATGTTTATAACTGCCCATGCAATAGGTCAACAAATTGCAGTTCCAACTCCAACTGTGACAATTCACATTAATGGAAAAAGAGCAACAACCTTGCTGGATTCTGGCAGTAGTTCCTCCTTTATGAGCCAAGACTTTGCAGTAAAGGCAAACTGTCATCTACTCCCAGTGAAACCTAGAAAGATTGCAGTTGCAGGAGGTGGTCAATTAATATCCAATGCAGTAGTTCCTAACTATGATTTCCAGTTGGCCAAGCAATCATTGCAGTATACTTTCAGAGTTTTGCCCTTACCTGGATATGATGTTATATTGGGGTATGACTGGTTCACTCAGATGAGCCCAGTAGCCTTCAATATTCCAGAGAATACTTTTAGTTTCACATTGCAAGGAAAAACAACAGTTATTGCTGCTATCTTCAATACACCAGAGAATGTTAAAGAAGTGCAAGCTGAACAAATGGGCAAGTTGTTGGAGAAAGGAGCTGAAGCATTTCTGTTACAAGTGCATAATATAATCCTGCAAGCACCTGTTGGTTTCAAAACTCCCCCTCAATTACAGAAACTGTTAATGGATTATGCAGATCTGTTTGAGGAACCTAGTAACTTACCCCCAAATAGAGATTGTGACCACACAATTCCTTTAAAACCTGGAACTGAACCTCCTCATACTAGGCCTTACAGAGTCCCTCTGCACCAGAAGAAGGAAATGGAAGAGCAAATCAAAAGATTATTGGCAGCTCACTTTATCAGACACAGTCAAAGTCCTTATGCGGCTCCTGTAATCTTGGTCAAGAAGAAGGACAACTCTATGAGGTTATGTACTGATTTCAGGAAATTAAACTCCCTAACCATCAAAAACAAATTTCCTATTCCTGTTATGGAGGATTTGTTGGATGAGTTACAAGGGGCAAAGTACTTCTCCAAATTAGATTTGAGGGCAGGCTACCATCAGATCAGAATGCACCCAGATGACATTCACAAAACTGCATTCAGAACATTCTTGGACCATTTTGAATACTTAGTAATGCCTTTTGGCTTATCCAATGCTCCTGCTACTTTTCAAGCCCTAATGAACAAGATCTTTGGGCCTCATCTGAGAAAGTTTGTGCTAGTGTTCTTTGATGACATTCTCATCTACAGCAAGACATTGGAAGAGCACATTGAGCATGTAGAAGAGGTGTTTAGAATACTGAAGGAAAATCAGTTATGTGCAAAACTCTCTAAATGTGTGTTTGCAGTTCCACAAGTAGAGTACTTGGGTCATGTCATATCTGCTGAAGGGGTAGCTACTGATCCACAGAAAATCAAAGCTATTGCAGAATGGCCCATTCCTGACAATGTCACTAAACTAAGAAGTTTCCTGGGCTTAGTTGGTTACTATAGAAGATTTATTAAGGGCTATGGAGTTATTTGCAGACCTTTGCATGATCTCCTTAAAAAGGGGCAATTCAAGTGGACAAGTGGTCATGATGTAGCCTTCTCTCAGTTGCAACAAGCACTGATTACTGCCCCAGTGCTTGCTCTGCCCAACTTTTCATTACCTTTTGTATTAGAGAATGATGCTTCAGGAAAGGGTATAGGAGCAGTACTCATGCAGCAGGGAAAACCCTTGGCATATTATAGTTTTTCCTTGTGCCCCAAAAATGCAGCATTGTCCACTTATGAGAAAGAAGCTCTGGCTATTTTGGAAGCTTTGAAAAGATGGAGGCATTATCTCATTGGACATGAGTTGATCATTAAAACAGATCAACAATCCCTAAAGTTCATAACTGACCAGAAAATCACTGAAGGGGTCCAGCACAAACTGATGATGAAATTACTGGAATTCAATTTTCAGATACAATACAAGAAAGGAATAGCAAACAAGGTGGCTGATGCCTTGTCCAGAGTCCTGCCATCCTGTTTTGCTATATCTGTAGCCACTCCAATCTGGGCACAAGAACTGGTGGAAGGATATCAGAAGGATCCAATTACTAAGGCAATCCTGGAGAAGCTGCTGTTGCAACCAAACCATACTATGTCTGACTACAGTCTGAAGGCTGGCATTATCAGATATAGAGGAAAAATCTTAGTGGGAGAATTTTCCAACTTAAGGCAGCGATTAATTACTGCTTTGCACAGTTCTCCAATTGGTGGTCACTCTGGTACTAGGGCTACATATCAGAGAATCAAGAACATATTCTATTGGCCTGGCCTCAAAGCTGCTGTAGAATCATTTATTACAGCTTGTCCAATGTCAGACATGTTCAGTTAGCAGTGTGACGGATTCAGTTAATCAGTAGCGTTTGAGCAACTTAACGCTCGCACAACGGACGGCTCGATGGCTTCGAGAGGTTTTACACGTGAGATCTTTCTCTGTTGTACTGCAGCGTTTTCCGTTTTACCAGCGCTAGCTGTCACTGCGAGCCTTATAACCAGCCGGGCTGTGGCTGGACAGACCATCCCTACTTTCCCAATTCTGAATCATGGGCTAGAACCCTAATACTCGAGCTCCATTTACTCGCAATATACCTCCGAAATCAGCCTGAATTAGCTCTTACCTTGCCTGTAATTAGCCATCTAGTCCACCGATTCCTCTCGGGCCTGACAAGTATATCTGATCATACGATCATCGGTACGAGTGTTCTGCTTGCAGGATGTGGGTTTTTTGTGTGTATAAGAGAACTGTACCCCCGGTGTGAATGAGTGTTTGCTGTCTGTATATTTGTGGCTATTGTGGTGCAGGTTCTATGCGACTATGCCTATGCTGTGATGACTGTGTCATGGAACTGATTGATTACTGTAACTTGTGGTCATTGGTGATCAGCAATATAGTACTCCCTCCGTACCATAATATAAGAGCGTTTTGGAGGGAGGGAGTAGTTCGTGGAATGTGATTATATGTTGAGTGTTACGGCTTACAATCAACTTGAGGCATGTGAATATATCTGCAGTGTGTTGATCCTCAGTTTCTCAGGACCGCTCGCAACTGGTGGCATCTTCTTTCCCGTTCATCGCAAAGAATCGTACGCGACCCTGTTTCCTTTGCCGAACATTTTTCTGGTTATCGTGTGGCCACGGGTGCGAGCTATCTCTCCCTGGTCGTCGGCCGCACTGGCGCCGCAGCTGGCCGTTGGTGGCGATCGGTCTCGAACAGAAAAAGCGGCAGCGACGGCTCCCCTCCCATCGGTGAGGTGAGGTCAGATCACAGGGACCGCAGACTTCTTCCTCCTGTGCAGTGCAAGGCAGGCAGGCAGGCACCGGCCAGGTCGTGGAAAGAAGGAGCGGAGCCACTTTACAAGCGCGTCTGGACAAGCCATCCTCGCCGCGCCACGCCGAAAGTCTCGCTTTTGGACGCCGCGCTTACGTGCCGCCGCTGCGGTTCGTTGACGCCGCCGCCGCCATGCGTGCGTGGCGAAGCGACATTGCCCTGTAAACATCGTCTACTGATCTACATACTGTAGCAGAGGTGGCAGCTTGCAAGTCAAGCCTGGTGCATGCAGTGGCTCCCTTCTTCTGTTTTTCAACGTCGATGGGGTCATGGGGACGCAAACAGTGCGTGAAAGTGAAACATGCCGCAGGGCCGCGGTTTTCAAACTTAGCCTGCAGTGCCGTGCGCGTTTTTGTGTGCGTGTGTGTGTGGAGGAGTTCCGTGGAGTGCAAGTTTGCAGGTTATTTGCTCTGCCTTTGTACTGGTCCGTTTCAGCAGGGCCGGTCCTGATATTTCGGGGACCCAGGGCGAAATTACAACCCGGGGCCCTTACTATAAAGATCAAAATAATAATCTTATTATTTTTTAGATTCATTCCTTTACCTAACTTATTATTGTCTCTTGTTTCAAAATAAAATGAAAATTGCAAATAGTGTATTCCTTTACTTAATTAGACAAATCGAATACCTGATAGAGGGTAAACATCACGATGAAAGATTTAAAGTTTAAAAGCTTCATTTGCAACAATAAAGATCATTTACCTACCCGGCGGCTACGGGAGTCTGAGTGGCTTTATTATATAACCATGTTTGGATTGAAGTTATGTGTGTATAGCTGAGACCTTCTTCCAATTTTTAAGTTAAATTTGCAGTCATGATGATTTGGAGAGAGAATGCAAAGAACGACAATCGAACACATAGCAGGCAACTTTTTCAATAGATAAGGCGATTGGTGTTGTGTCGACAAAGTCCAGATTGAAGTAAGAAATAGAGCAACGGGCACACGAAATTAAAATTTTGTACTGCATCATATGCGAGACCTTCTAAGATCTGACTGTTGTTGCACCATATGAACGTGACCAACTAGAAAGAGGAGGTTAGGGATGACCTTATAAGTGGGGTGGCTTCGTCTTGCACATGAGAGGCATCTCACGAACAACGATAACACAACGGGACCGGGGACCTGGAGGAAGACCAGCCGGCCACATGACAGAGAGTGATCTACATCGGCGTTGAGACTCGCGATCGGGGCCCTCGGGGGAATAGGATCGTCGTGAAGCGGCGAACTCGTGACGGGGAGAAGGAAAACAGGGATTTTTCCATGTGTCTAGGTCGATGCCTCCTTATGGTCTGGGCCATGGGCTCCTTCCGAACCCTGGAGGGTGGCCCTAGATTTCAGGGGCCCTGGGCGGCCGCCCCCCTGCCACCCCCTTAGGGCCGGCCCTGCGTTTCAGAGCAGCCGCAGGTCAGGCTTGGCGGAACTGTAACGCAAAATCGCGTGTATAAAGTATAAACTATGGAGGCCCTGCTGATCTTAGCCGTGTAGTAACATGTTCCTTGTACTGTTTCTCGCATATACTGTACTACGTCCATGTATCCTGAAAAGTTGGTGGGCCGCGCGGCGTCGAACGTGGGTCGCCGCGCGCATGTGCGTCCGGCGACCCCCTCACTCACGATCAGGGCAGGCCACCAAATGATTGCAGGAATTAGTGGAGCAAAGGATATGCGTCTGTACACTACGCAACAGCAATAATATACACTTTTTTTGAAGTACCAACGGAAATCGGATCATAACGGCCTTTTTCATGTACGATAATTGTAGGTGTGAGCGTAGTGAACGCACGATCGACCGCCCAAAGGTATCATCGAAACGCAAAAGCCCATCTGGTGACAAAGATCCCCGACTTTTGCCATCACCTAAAGTACCCGCGGCACCTATGATATGACACGGGCGACAGCGACGCCGGGGACACTTTCCAAGGACCCTCGTCGTCGTACCTAGCAGACGCCGTCGCCCGCTCCATTGGCTCGCATAATCGTTGGGCAGCGGTAATTCGATTTATGCCGGCCCCTTTTGGGTCAACTAGTTTGACGACCGGAACAGGTAAACAGAGACAGTGAAGACTGAAGTCGTCGAGTGGGGGTGAAAAAAAAACTGTTCGAGCAAGTAGCAAGCCATGTGTTTTTTTTTACAACAAAAAAGAAAAAAAAAGCCTGGTGTTCCCAGCCAGAGAAGTCAACACAACTGTTTGCGCATGCAACGGATCCTGTAAGAGAAACGTTGAAAACAGGTTGCAATACATGCACCATTTTTTTTTCCAACCGAGCACTGCCCATTTCCATTAATTTCTTAACGGAAACATAAAATTCGTCTCTGTTTTCATGTTGCAATGCATGCGACATGAAAAAGCAATGTTAACATCATGACGGTCTCCAAACGAGGCCTCCACAACCTCCACATTTGGAGGCTACGAGGTCATTTTTGGATCGAGCTTCATATTTTTTGACGATCTTGATGCATATGACAACTCTGCTAGTGCTAGAGTGTTATTTGTGTGTTGATCATCATACTAGCGATTATTATGGCGATTAGACATATATGACACATCTGCTGTCTATGATGCTTAGGAGGAGGAGGTGTTGGGAAGGGAGATGTCGGCATTGTCGCAACAGATGAATGTACTCGGGAGGAAGCAGTGCAAGAGACGGAGGCACTCAGGGGAGGCATTATGCACGCATTGGCGAGCTATGAAGGGGAGGTGCTCTAGAGGAAGCACTGCCTGCGGAGGAGCTCGGGAAGGAAGAAGGTGGCCAGGGTGGGCACAACTTGACAAGACCAAGGCATCGGCCGAGATATACCAATTGCCCGGTTTTGGATCGGGGCCCTTGCGGAATGGCATCTGGGCAGCGCCGATATGACTGTCACAAATGATGAGATGGCCTCCTCCCTTTCGATGATTTCTTCTTTTGCCGGCTAGTTCTGTGTGAGTACTATGTCGGTAGAGTGGTGGATAGCTATTATGCGCTGACATAGTGCATCGACGTCTAGGCGTCGTTGTGAAGGTGCTGGTTCGAAATTCTGCTCCGGGGATGATTTCTTTTCTTCACCATTGATATGGAATGTAAAAAAAAAACTTTATCAACTATACTATTTTATTCCATCATAACATGTGGTCCTCGCATGATTGTTTTCCAATGCGCTAGGGATTTGCGGTTGCTTCGCTTTTTGGTAGAAAGAAAGAATAGCGGGCGTATCAGCATCACTTGGAAGGAATCCCCTCATCCCAAGTAAAGCTACCTCTCGCGTCCCCATCATATCATATCGCCTTCAACTTCCATACCATCTCCTTTCCTACCATATATATACACGAGCCCCTTCTCCACGACCACGAGCATAACATATAGCGATCCAGAGAAACAGGGCTAGATCAGATTCATCCAGAGACCCAGAGAAGAATCGGAGCTTCTTTTTCGCCAGGATTATCAGCTCTCGCAGACAACGATGGCGAGCGGCGGCGACGGCTACGGCGGCCCCTACTCCTACTACCAGCCTGCGGCTGCGCCCTTCTACTACGCGCAGCGTCCGGCGAGAGGGGGAGGCGGCGGCGGCGGCGGCTCGCGCCCGCCGCTCCACCTCTTCCTGCTGCTCACGACGCTGCTCCTCCTCGCCGCCACCTCGCTGTACGCGCGGTGCGAGGCGGCGGTGGAGAGCATGGTCCAGCAGCTCCGGCCGCTGCTCATCCTGTCCCCGCTGCTGCTCATCGTCGCCGTGCAGCTCTGGGTGGCGACCAGCGGGGATAATCAAGGGCGAGGCGGGGGCGCCCTCGCGTACCTCCTCTCGCAGGTGACGCCGGGGGACCGGTACCAGAGCGGCCATGGCGCCCCATACGGCCGGTGGGACGGCGGCTCGTCGCCGTGGGGTGTGGCGGTGGTGCTCGTGCTCGTCCTGATCTTGGTCTCGTACCAGTCCTCGTTCCAGGAGTGGCGGTTGTTCCCGCTGCGCGGCCGGTGAAGAGGTGCGATGGACGGCGTGAAGTTAGGCTACGTCGGCGTGCATGGAGCTGCTTGCGTGATCAGGGTCATGGTTGGTATGGCCACTCTGTTGTGTTGTCGGAGGAGCTAGCCATGGTTGGCAACTTGGCATGGCCTTTATAATGCCATGAATCCCTACATCTAGATGCAGGGTTCTGCTGGTTTTCATACAGCTTAGTTAGAGATGCAAGAATTTCACATGAAGCGGTATTATTTCTCTTGGTGAATGAGCAAATCGATTCTTGTTTCATCCTAAAATATACTGGGTCTTTATAACAACATAATGTCAAAACTTTAAGACATGTAGCACACAATAAAATTATTGAATGGAAAAAGCACATGACATAAAAAAGTCATACCGAAGAGATCTACGCGCAACACAACAACTATTAATATCAACACCACCCTTGGCGTCACCTAGAGAGTTTCTCCAACAACAACGCCTCCCAAAAGAGAAATACATATATACACACGAACGCCATCATTGAAGATCCAACCATGTCAACAAAAGAATGATGTGGAAACACCCGTCATGTACAATAAATGAAGATCGGACTCAGAGTTTTCACTCAAGAATTTGAGAGCATGTGCTCAGAAGGCACCACCAAACTGCATAGCGACAACGCTCATTCGCACCACCCTGATATAGGCATCATAACGCGACCAAACATTTCCACGTACATGAGGTGTCAAGCAGTGTCAAGAGAAGCCGCGCTAACCAGCCACTATGGGAGACCGCGTGCCTTAGCCTACTCAAGGGCCATTCGGTAGCCGCATGCCTTGCTTCATTGCTTGCAACAACCCGCCTTTGGGTGACAGAAAGGATTCAATCTCCACCATGCACAGAGGTCACAGTAAAGGCAGTTGATCCATGCGAAAGATCCCTACATAATATGAACTCGCAAACAACCTGTTGTGCCTCCCGAGTTTTGCGAGCCCGCCCACATATCATCCATTGATCCATCATGAACTCCGTCAACCGGTAACCCAAATCACAGCACAACGGGGAATTCCTGGCCATCAAAAGCGACTTTGGCAACAAGAGCAGACTAGACTCAAATCTCTTGCCGCCACAGTCAACACACGCATCAAGCACTGTGCTACCGCTGGCCCAGGACCCTCGGATCCAAACCATAGGCGGAAAAGCCCCGCCGCCACCGTCGAGTTGGAGTTGCTCTTGCATCTTTCTAACTTCTGTCGGCGGGTTTCATTGAATATTAAATAGTATTGTGATAAATTTATATTGTATTACCTCCATCCTAAAAAGCGTGCCTAGATACATCCATATATAGACAAATCTAAGACAAGTTTTTTTTGTGACGGAGAGAGTATAAGGCAAGAAGGTATAATATTTTCATTATGTAAATGATGCAGAAGGCACGAAAATATGATCTACTATCGTATACACTGTCCAAAAGGAGGCATAATTATAATTGGGAGTACATTTGGACCTAAAGCATGATAAAGTCAGGTCACATATTTATGGTGGTTGTTTCTATCTTTGACTTCGTTATTATGGCTGTCCATCTCATGCCATTTGCCCATCTGTGGTGATGCTGATCTGTGCCAAAACCACATGTAATTGTACAGAAAAGGTACGCATGCATTACTACATCCATAGGAATTAAAGGTTTTCCGGAAGTGTGGACTTTATGGGCGCTAGTTATGCACAGCAGAAAGGTTAACAGTGCCAGGGGCATCACAAAAAGTTACAGATCTAGGACCAGAAAATGTCCTATATAGGAGTATTATTTAGACCAAGATCCCTTTAGGCTATCTAGAATCTTTTTTCAACTTGCCATTCACCACACCTCAAGAGATAGAAAGAATCATCTGTCACTGTTCTCGAGATCTCAATGTTTGTTACTTTCCTCTGCCAAAACGAAAAAAAGAAAAGAGTTTTGCCAGGGGAGAAAAAAAAATCAACCATCAGTCTCATTTCTAGCATCTGATACTCATTCATGGCTCCAATCACTCTGCATATAACTACAAACCAAAATTTATACTATAATACCAGCATTTTTAGTAAAGTTGCATACTTCAAATATCTAGGATAGTGCACCTTTTGCCCTTTAAGCTTACTAGTGTGCAATTTTAGGTGGCTAGGATTTAGAAAAGGTCCAGGCAACTGAGTTAGCAGAACTGGAAAAATAAAGCATGGTTTTAAAATGTTCTGGATGTTCTGAAACGCAATGCTAATTCTCATGTACGATCAATCAACTAAATTTAACTTCAACTTCTTACTCTGCATATATATATGCATTTTTTTATTTACTAAAAGTGGAGAGTGCGTCCCAATGATAGCCACATCAAATACAGGAAGAATCTTGGAGCACCTTCTCTCAAGGATTTGAACTGTTGAAGCCATCCCCGTTCTCTTTCGGCTCCTCTTGATGGATAACCAAAAGTAGCTTTATGCCTATTCCAGTAAGTGTTATTCAGGTACATTATGAAAATGCTATTTGTTTGAGACATGTATTTATTCTGCCAAATGATGTTTTTTTAGTATATATAGTCGACAATAAAAAGTTTAAACCCATTAGCTATTGTTAAAAAGGTCTTTTAATGTAGGGGGTTAATTAGACTATAATCTTGCTTGCCAAGTACGTGTTTGCACAACTACTTTTCCATAACATATAAAATAGAGTAAATATCACAAAATTGCTATGCCCCCGCCTTTCTTACATTTATTTTTAGAGGGAGTTACCTCAAATAGTTGAGCAAAGGCACATGGGTTCGGCAAGTGGGCCGCCCTAGTTCTCCTTCTTCCGCTACTTGTGTTGCCTGCCTCCTCCTCCTCTCCTTTTCAGAAAAAATTCCCTTCTTTTGGTTTTTCCGGTTTCCTATCAGTTTTATTTCTACATATTTATTTTCAAAAAATAAAATTTTAAAAAATTATGTTGTTACAATATATTGTTCATCTATTCAAGAAAAGTGTTTCACATACTTTGAAAAATGAACTACTCTTCTAATGTGTTCTTTTTATATTCTCGGTTTGATTTGCCTTTTTTTGGGTCATTTTTAGCTTTAAAAATGTGAACATATTTAGTTACATGAATTTTTCTAAATTACATTAGTATATTTTTCAAAAATTATAAACATGTGCGTGAACATTTTTAAAAATTCACTGTGTACTTAATATTTTCTTCATGATTACATAAATTTTCCACATGTGTGTGTTAAAATTGTTCAGCATGTATAAGAACATGTTCAACGTGTATAGGAAAATGTTGTCATGTTTAAAAACTATTTAAATTGTATAGGAAAAATATTTACAAAACTTTTTAAAAATCACCTTGTGTTTTTAACATATTCATGTACACACTTAGACAATGTATTTTTACTAATAAAATAATATAAAATAAAACAAAATATAAAAAAACAGAATAATAGATTCATGAATAAAATAGTAGAAGCAAAAGCAACACAAAATAAATAAATAAACTGAAATAATACTAAATCAACATAAAAGAAGGCAGTAATCCAAGCCCCCAAACCATGAAAACGGACAGAATCAAAGGAATAGGAAAAGGCAAAGAAAACAAAATAGAAAGACCGGGCTTACATAACGAGCTCTAAGAAAAATTGATGGAACCGCATATAGAACGAATGCTAAGAAAAATCGGTGGAATCGATACGCAAGGTCAGCATGTCTCTCCCTATGCGTTTCGTCAGGCATCAAATAGGAATTGCACCTTGCGACCGCCAGGGCTATACATCACTTACTGCGATGGTACGATATGTCTCGCCTAAAGGATTATTTTGTGTCGATGTGTTACCTGGCAGGCCCATTTTCTTCTCCCTTCCCCGCCCTCCAGCGAGTTAGCGACACGATTTTCGGTTCGTTTGAATAATCTTCGGGTTTTATTTGTTTCTTCCAACACATGTGGAACATTTTTGTGATACACGTTGAACATTTTTCAAATACATGTTGTACATTTTTTTCAAAATACATGCTTCGAACACTCTTTCGAATAGAACATTTTCCAAATACATATTGAACATTTATTTGATGGCATGAAACATTTCCTTGAACTACACGAACATCTTTTACATTGTATAAACATTTGTTTTGCCAAATTTCATGAGCATATACTTTTAGCTATGCGAACATTTTTATAACATTTTTAACTGTGAGAAATATGTTTATAAATGGCATGCACATTTGTTTAGCTATGCAAACCATTTTAACATTGTATAAACACTGTGAAAAAAATACAAAAATATTTTAAAATGCCACATGCTTTTTTCAATTATACGAAACATTTTTATACTACGCAAGCATTTTTTATTTTTTCTTCTATTTTTGTGATAAATGTGACGAAGATGTTTTTTAAATGCTAAACATTTTTGAATGGCACAAACCTTTTGAATGATATCAATGTTTTTCAAAGTTATGCAAACACTTTTTATACACCATGAAAACATTATTTAAATGCATGATGAACACTTTTAAAAATATTAAACAACATGCCAAATATATATATATATATATATATATATATATATATATATATATATATATATATATATATATATATATATATATATATATATATAGGTCATAAGAAAAGAAAATTTGCAGTTAATGTGTATTTTACACTATGTTTTTACGTTTGTAATTTTACATAACATAAAATATTTTTTACGACGATTATATATTTCCTTACGGTCTCTTTTTATGTCGAAAATAAGACAAAACTTACGAAACGTAAAATTACGGTGCATTGATGGTAAAATAGAGGGGGGTGAAGAATAACTATTCCTCACCCAGGGTGACGAATAGACAATCCATATATATATATATATATATATATATATATATATATATATATATATATATATATATATATATATATATATAGGACAAATGTTTCCTACAAGCAGTGGTAGTTACCACCACTTGCGTTTTGTATGTTGTATGTAGTATCTGTCAAAACCGAGAGTATGTACGTGTAGTATGTAGTATATAACAATGATTAGGTAGTATATATACTACTCCCTCCGTTCCTAAATATTTGTCTTTCTAGAGATTTCAAATGGTCACCACATACGGATGTATATAGACATATTTTAGAATGTAGATTCATTCATTTTGCTCCGTATGTAGTCACCATTTGAAACCTCTAGAAAGACAAATATTTAGGAACGGAGGGAGTAATTTTTAGGTAGTATGTACCATTTTTTGAGTATGCTCTTTTTTACGTACAAATATGTACGTATTTTACAAATATAACAAAAACTATGGGCTCATATGCAATTTTTTCATGTAACTTGCTTTGAAATATCTTAAATATAGTATATGAACATATTTAAAATAATAAAATTGTATATATAGTACCATATGATAGTATATGAGACATGTGGGGTAACTACCACGGGTGGTAGGATGGATTTTCCTATATATATATATATATATATATATATATATATATATATATATATATATATAGGTATTTACAAATATAAAATGCAGACTCAAAGCAAACACGTGGCCTACCCTGGTTGGTGGACCAGGCCATTGTGCGCTGCTGCAAGTGATGTTACCATCGGGATCGCTCTAAGCCGGTGCCAAATCTTATTTGACGAAATCACTAATTAATTGTACTCTTTGAAAAGGTTATTTTCACCTTTTTAGGTTGCGACAAGTGGCTACTTCATGTGCGCCACTTATCGCAAAATGGAGTTTTTCTTTTTTTTTGCAAATTTATTTATTCAAAATATATTATCTCTTAAACCATGCGTCTAAGTCTCGAGTCGTTTCTACCATTGGATTCTTTGCGTCGAGAACTTCAAACTAGATCCTATATTGATAGGTTTCGACAAACTTTTTTTATATAAAAAATAGGATGAAAAACCGAACCAGGAGCACTTTTTTCCCTTGAGGCAGACCGTGCCTACACGAGAAGCGAATATGTGCCTCTCGTGAAATAAAAATAAAATAAAATGAGTTTTTCCTTTTTTTGGAGAGGCACGACTGCGCCTTTTGCGGAAGCAAATCTGTGCCTCTATGAGAAGTAAATTTGTGCTTCTCCCGAAAAAAAATGGAAAACACATTTTTTTCCTATTCCAAGTGACACGACTATGTCTCTCGCGGAAGACAATCCATGTCTCCTCGAGAACTAAATTTGCGCCTATCACGGAAGAAAAAAAATCGCATCTTTTTCCTTTTCCAAAAGGCACACCCATGGAAGTAAATTCGTGCCTCGACAAGAAGTAAATTTGTGCCTCGCGGAAGAAAAGAAACACATTTTTTTTCTTTTCGAGAGGCATGACTGTGCTTCTCGCGAAAGCAAATCTGTGCTCCACGAGAAGTAAATATGTGTCTCGCACGGAAGGAAAAAAATAAACACATTTTATTTTCTTAGAGGCACGAATGTGCCTCTTGCGGAAGCAAATTCGTGTCTCCACGAGAAGTAAATTTGTGTCTTTCGTAGAAGAAAAAATATATATATTTCGTGCAAATATTTTTCTGTTACTTTTATTTTGGTCCAAAACCTAAGTAAAACCAGGGAAATCAAGAAAAACCAGAAAATTTCACCTAAAAGCCCAAAACGTGTTCCTAAAAAAATTTGGAAGGAGCGCCCAACATACGACACGTGGCAGCGGCTGAAGTGACCCTTGCAGAGGCTGCCCAAGAAGTACTCGCTGATTACTTGTCCATTACTCGCTTTATGTGCCAAATACAGGCATACCCGCATACCAGCGCTGACGTGGTAGGTAGATGGGCAGGCCGATGTAAGCTGCCGCAGAGTGCTGTCTCCGGTTTTGGGAAACTTCCAAGCTGTTTTTGGAAGCTTCTGAGAGATTCTGACCCAGTTTTTTAAATGTTTTTTCATGTCTTTATTTTTTATTTTAGTTTTTATGAGTAATTTTTTAATTTTATTGAATTTGTGAAATTTTCAAAACCAGATGTTTTTTAAATTCGTGACTTCTTTTAAGAAAATTTGTATTCATGATTTTTTTTGTAATTTGCAATCTTTTTGTTTTACTTCATGAACTTTTTAAAAATTCACCAAAAAATCTTGTTCATGAACTTCTTTGAATTCAGGAAAATTTATGAATCTTGAAAAAAACAATTTTTAAATATTCGCCAATCATGAGAAATTAAAGAAAAGTTAACCGGTCAACAATCGACCGGGTCAACCAGGTGAACCGATCAACGATCAAAGTCAGCAGAAAAAACGAGCGCAAAAAAAGCATGCAAATGACCGGTCTAGTTTACTAGTCCCTTCGTATTTTTAGTCAAAGTTTGACCATATATTTGACTATTAAATTATTAATTAATGCATGTCATGAAAATTGCGTTGTTGGATTCAAATTTTAGTGTAGTAGTTTCCAATGATTTTTTAGTATGTATAACTTATACTATTTTATCATTTAAAATAATGATCAGAATATGACCCAAACTATATGGTGGATTAATAAATCAGGCGAAAGTAGTCTTTAGAAGCCTAAAAGCATCTACAGCCGGACTTGGCAAATTCAGCCCCTCAAACGCCCGCGGACGCGCTCGGGTACGCCCGCGGGCGCATCCGGACGGGCCCTCATATTTCTTTTCGGGTATTCACATATCTCAAATTCGGACTCTCAAATTCATGCAAATATACATGCACGTCGATCATGCAACATAATGTCGCACGTAAATAGCTGTTGTTGGTATCAAGCATACATAGCGTTTACATAAAATTTGTTTGAAGTGCCAAACTCAAGCATTGTCTCCTTGGTTGCCATTGTGGATCCACATGTGCTCCACAAGATCATTGAGTAGCTGCGTGTGCATCTGCTGATCTCGAAGATTCTGATGCATCTGCAGAAAGTTCATAAACTGAGCCGCATCTTGATCTTCCGGGATTCCAACTTGTTCTCCGGGTGTTTTGAAATCATGGGTTTGGGCTACACCATCATCCTCATCCTCGGCAATCATATTGTGTAGAATAATACAACATGTCATAAGCTGCCACAAAGTTTCTGATTCTCACATCATTGCAGCGCTCCGCTTAATTCCCCAACGAGCCCGAAGCACACCAAATGCCCTTTCCACGTCGTTCCTAACTGCTTCCTGCATTGTTGCAAAGTGGCTCTGTTTGTTGCCATGCGGCTCGGATATGGTCTTCACAAACGGCGCCCACCGAGGATAGATATCATCGGCAAGATAGTACCCCATGTTGTAGTCCCGACCGTTGAAGGTGTAGTTGCACGGCGGTGATCCCCCAGTGCAAAGCCTCCTGAACACTGAAGATCGTTGAAGCACGTTGATGTTGTTGTGAGAACCGGGTATTTCAAAGAAAGCATGCCAAATCCATAAGTCATGTGATGCCACCGCTTCTAGTATGATGGTGGCCTCTCTGGTGTGACCTTGATACATTCCCCGCGGACCTTTGGGGCAGTTTTTCCATTGCCAATGCATGCAATCAATTGATCCGAGCATTCCTGGAAACCCCTTGCCTCTTCAATAGCCAACAACTTCTCCGTGTCCTGCGCATTTGGTTCTCTGAGATACTCCGGTCCAAACACCTCAACCACGGCGCGGGAAAATTTGACAATAGTCTTCAGGCACATGCTCTCCCCCATCCTGACCATCTCACCAACAGTGTCTGCAGCAGTACCAAGTGCAAGCATCCTCAGAGCAGCCGTGCACTTCTTCTTGGCCGAGAAAGAGAGTTGGCCGCAGCAATCCCTTCTCAGCTTGAAGTAGTCATCGTGTGCCTCCACTCCCTTCACAATGTGCAAAAACAATGGTTTCCGCATGTGAAAACAGCGATGAAACCATGGATCATCCGGGAAAGCAGGTGTAGGACCAAAGTAGTCATTGTGCAGTAGCTTTGCTCCGAACACCCTGTCTCGGTTGATCACTCTTCTCCCTTTTTGTTGAGCCCTTGAAGTTGAGAATATGCTCCACTTGCCAGTCCATTTCCTCTTGCATGCTCATGAGCATGATCATGTCCACTTCTTCGCCCGAATCCGACGAATCGAAGAACTCATCTTGAATCATTTGGTCAAGCTCCGTCGGTCCATACTCCTCGTCTGACGAAGCATCGGAATCCTAACAAAGATCACAATAATTCTGGCCGGCCAATGTGTCGAACACATCAAGCGCAAGGCGGAGCCGAAGAGTTGCCGGATGTACCACGGTGGCGTCCGGGCCAGCGACGACGTCCCCCGCGGCGACGACAGGAGTGCTCTTCCGGAGCTGGCGACGGAGAGCCTTGGAACGGCTGCGGAGCTGCGAGCCGGATGACGCGAATGAGGAAGAAGAGAGGAGAGAGTAAATGGATCCGGTAGCTCAGGGTGGATTTGGTGCAATTTGAGGCGGGGTCGGGCTGTCGTGTCTAACGTGGCGGGCGTGCCCGGGCGCCCTATATCCATTCCATATTTGGGCTGGATATAGGGGGTGCCGGTCAGCCCGGGCGTTTGAGGGTCGTTTAAGGGATCCGCCTGGGACCAAATTTCGTGACCGATCAGTGACCGGATGGTCTGTCCAATCATTTGAGACGGATTTGAGGGGTCCGATTGTAGATGCTCTAGAAAAAGCTGATCTCCCTAAGGAAGAAAAAGCAGGGGTTGCAAAGTTGCAGCTCGCACCGTGCAGCCGTCGCTGGTCCCTGCTCACAGCTGGTACCTGCCAACAAACACCATTACTGAAGCAAATCGCTATTACTATCTCAGCTGTTCATGATGAATCACAATTTTATTATTATTACGGGATTGGTATCATGGGCTACGACCGTCCATAAACCCATAACCTTTATCTACCTGTCGATTTATTAGTCTAGCTGGGATCCGGTCTCAATTTTGTCGTGCTTGCCACGTGCACTGATCCATTTTAGTCGTGCATTCTGCTAGGGACCGGGGAAGGTGAGTAGTTCAGTCCCCGCCAAAAAAAATATGGCGAGTACAGGTTGCACAATTTTCTTTCGAAGTACAGGTCATCCATTTAACATGCTAAATAATGGCCTGTACATTTTTCTAAAAAATGGCGTGTATTTCCTCCTTTCCGGAGTAATTTGATTTCTAGGTATATTTGGTAGAATATAATTTATAATCAATCTTCTACCTTATCTTTAGAAGAGGCATATTGCTCTTTAAATCTTGTGAAGTTGTTATCTATATAAATCGCTTGTGAGGCTCAGTAATACACACATCACATTATGTCAATTTTCTCTCTCTCTTACTAACCCTCTTTCATGGTATTAGCCATAAGTTTTTAGACTTAGAGTAACTCTAGCAGACGCCGTAAAAATGCGTACTGCAATTTTCTTTTGCGGTGTGCTCCAAAACGAATTTATGATATCACGCATGGCACGGCAGAACAGATATGCTAAACGGTACTAAAAGTTTAAAATGATTTGACAGTGGCGGTGCCAGAAGTTCAATGTTGTGTAGTCAATTTGAAGTTGTGGTCAGATATATGAATTTTTATTTATTTTTTGCAAGATGTATACATGTATATGTTGATTTTATCAAAAAGTTGCGTAGTCAATTGACTACCCAGCTTATATGTGGCTTTGCCAATTTCGCGCTACAAAGTTCACCACTGGAGTTCATCTACATTCCATAGCACACAAACATAGTAAACTAATTTATTAAAGCTAGGGATTGCCGGCTCATGGCTCGACGCCGAGGTAGAACCGGCCTCAGCGGATCTCTGGCACGCGTTCGCGAACATGTGGTCTTCCTTCACTACCGCGAACCGTTCGGCGGTGCCATCTTCTCCGGCCGCCACCACCTTTTACGCACCGAGGAGCTCCTCCTCCGCCTCGCGACAACTCTTGGTGTGTGGCCAAATAGCATCACCAAGCTCGAAGAAGTGAGCCCACGTGTCCTGGTCGTCGTTGTGGGAGAGCCTGCTGAGTTCGCGCGCCACGGCGGGCCGTCTGGAGCTACTGGCCTCCGCATTGTGTCGGACACGCTTGTGCGGCGGCGATCTGCCTCGGCTACCACGCCTGCGTGCCACTCCGGCCATGGATCGGCGAGAAATGGACGGGACCACTTGGAATCTCTCACCGGAGAGAGCAAAGGAGACAGCGGAGGGGCGGAGGATATGGAGCTAGCGAACCCTAAAACGCCCCAACCCACAGATATAGGGGCAGAGGGGAAATATGCAGGCCGCTTGTAAAAAAATTACACGCCGAGTTAGATAGAGCGTTTTTGCTCGGGCCTAAAAAAATAAAAAAAAGGCAAAAACTACCGGATTTATGCGGGTCGTCGAGCTTTTGCAGCATCTGCTAGAGTTGCTCTTAGCTTCACCACTACTTCCGTGCCGCGCTGCCCCGAGGAGGTTGACCTCCAATCCATCAATCGTTTTCTCTCCCTGTTGGTCGCTTGACTGGCAATTTCATTTTCCGTGTTCCGGTTTGAGATCGCCTTGCGCCACCCACCACCCGTCAAACCTTCATGCGTTCTTACTTCGACGTCGGTGGCGACTACACTGGCCACCTCCACGACACCGCCGCACAGAGAAGAGAGTGATATTCCAGTAACCCTTTACAGGTTGCTTCGTCTACATGTCAATTTACGCCGGCCATCGTCATTGCCTTCTTCAACCGGGACGCATCCAGCCTTGCCACTTGATTGGACTGATCAAACGTTTGCATGCACCTCCACAACTTCCCATGAAGATCGTCACTAAGCACAAATATACCTCCACCAATCGAGCAACAGGCTGTCGTTGTTTTTGCCCTTTCGGGCCACAACGTCGCCGCCCGAAGGTCCACGTTATTGTTTGCCGATGCGCCCTCTTATGCCTGTACATCATTGAGGCCCCCTATTGTTGCACCGAGCTGCGGGCTGCAGCTATGCCGCCCCACTCGGACTATAGCATCGCACCTACGGTCTATCTGGCCGCCCCACATCTTGAAGTCTACTTAGGGAATATGAAATTAAATTCATAACCCTTTGCATCTGTGTCTCATTAAGGTGGCAATTTAGAATAATATCATTGGGAAATACTAAACATTTTTTTAGGGAACACCAACATGGAAACTTTATTAATCATCAAATCATACTTATATGGTTCAACAGAATGCTAAGAATATGGTGAAGAAAATATGCCCTAGAGGCAATAATAAAGTTATTATTTTATTTTCCTATATCATGATAAATGTTTATTATTTATGCTAGAATTGTATTAACCGGAAACTTGATACATGTGTGAATACATAGACAAAACATAAGTGTCCCTAGTATGCCTCTACTTGATTAGCTCGTTTATCAAAGATGGTTATGTTTCCTAACCATAGACATGTGTTATCATTTGATGAACGGGATCACATCATTAGGAGAATGATGTGATGGACAAGACCCATTCGTTAGCTTAGCATTATGATCGATACAGTTTCATTGCTACTGCTTTCTTCATGACTTATACATGTCCCTTAGACTATGAGATTACTCAACTCCCGAATACCAGAGGAACACTTTGTGTGCTATCAAACGTCACAACGTAAATGGGTGATTATAAAGATTCTCTACAGGTGTCTCCGAAGGTATTTGTTGGGTTGGCATAGATCGAGATTAGGATTTGTCACTCCGTGTTTCGGAGAGGTATCTCTGGGCCCTCTCGGTAATGCTCATCACTATAAGCCTTGCAAGAAATGTGACTAATGAGTTAGTTGCGGGGTGAAGTATTACAGAATGAGTAAAGAGAATTTCCCGTAACGAGATTGAACTAGGTATGATGATACCGACGATCGAATCTCGGGCAAGTAACATACCGATGACAAAGGGAACAACGTATGTTGTTATGCGGTTTGACTGATAAAGATCTTCGTATAATATGTAGGAGCCAATATGAGCATCCAGGTTACGCTATTGGTTATTGACCGGAGATGTGTCTAGGTCATGTCTACATAGTTCTCGAACCCGTAGGGTCCGCATGCTTAAAGTTCGATGACGATTTGTATTATGAGTTTATGTGATTTGATGACCGAAGGTTGTTCGGAGTCCCGGATGAGATCACGGACATGACAAGGAGTCTCGAAATGGTCGAGACATAACTATTGATATATTGGACCATGTTATTCGGACACCGGAAGTGTTCCGGATAGTTTCGGGTAAAACCGGAGTGCCGGAGGGGTTACCGGAACCCCCGGGGGAACTAATGGGCCACCATGGGCCCTATTGGAGAGAGAGGAGGGTAGCCAGGGCAGGCCGCGACCCCTCCCTTGGAGTCCGAATTGGACAAGGTAAGGGGGGCGGCGCCCCCCTTTCCTACTCCCTCTCTCTTTCCTTCCTTCCCCCTCTCTCCCTCTTGGTGGAATCCTACTAGGACTTGGAGTCCTAGTAGGACTCCCCTCCTTGGGCGCGCCCCCTAGGGCCGGCCGGCCTCCTCCCTCCCTCCTTTATATACGTAGGGAGTGGGGCACCCTAGAATACACACAAGTGGATCTTTTAGCCGTGTGTGGTGCCCTCCTCCACATAAACACACCTCGGTCATATCGTCGTAGTGCTTAGGCGAAGCCCTGCGCCGGTAACTTCATCATCACCATCACCATACCATCGTGCTGACGAAACTCCCTCGGCCTCAACTGGATCAAGAGTTTGAGGGACGTCACCGAGCTGAACGTGTGCAGATCGTGGAGGTGCCGTGTGTTCGGTACTTGGATTGGTTGGATCGCGAAGACGTTCGACTACATCAACCGCGTTACTAAATGCTTCCGCTTTCGGTCTATGAGGGTACGTGGACACACTCTCCCCGCTCACTGCTATGCTTCTCCTAGATAGATCTTGCGTGATTGTAGGATTTTTTTTTTGAAATACTACGTTCCCCAACAGTGGTATCCGAGCCAGGTCTATGCGTAGATGTTATATGCATGAGTAGAACACAATGAGTTGTGGGCGATAATAGTCATACTGCTTACCAGCAACGTCTTACTTTGATTCGGCTGTATTGTTGGATGAAGCGACCCAGACCGACATTACATGACCACGTTCATGAGACTGGTTCTACCGACGTGCTTCGCACACAGGTGGCTAGCGGGTGTCTGTTTCTCCAACTTTAGTTGAATCGAGCTTGACTATGCCCGGTCCTTGTTGAAGGTTAAAACAGCACACTTGGCTAGCGGGTGTCTGTTTCTCCAATTTTTGAAATACTACGTTCCCCAACATATGGCTAGGGGGTTCTTTAACTAATGTACTCAGAGTTTCACACTGGAACACGGCCTAGATACCTCATGAGCTACTTGATTTACTTCTTGGTGACAATGCTTGCACTTGACATTCCCAATTGCCACTACCAAATCCACACAACTCATAAAGATTGTTAGTGCATCACACCACTATGTATTAGAGCCCGAACATGCATTTATAACTTCTAGAGTATAAGTCTCGAGTATGGCATGATAAAACCCCAACCTTGGACCAATGCAAGGCCATTCTTCGTTGCAATCGCCTCAGCCACAACCACATATGATATGTGTGGGGTGTAAGCGCATTCAACAACAATAAAATTACCTTGCATATCCCTAATGACATTAATTGTATCCCCCTCCCCCATCGATTTTTCTCACACTGAAATGCAACATGAACGTTGAGTTTGATGAAGCTAACTCGTGGAATTTTCCAACGCTCCTCTTCCCTCCTCATGATGCACGTGCTTGCCTTGGTGGTAACACAAATCACTAAGATAAACAACTTCCATCTAGTTTGGCGACAAGATCAATTCGTTATGTATTCTCTATCTCCTTAGCCACCAGAGATACCAACACTAAAATAGCGATGACCTCCTAAAGGTTTGCATTGTCCATGTTCGGCATAGATCTTTCAGGAAGATACATCAGTTGCTTGAGTGTTTTCGATCTTAAGCATTCCACAAGGGTTGCTTCCATGATCGCGCCCTTTGTGGTCAATTGACTCCAAAGATCGACCGTCGGTGCACACTTCAAGAGAAGGTGTATGACGTCCTCAAGGCGGGTTTGACAAATGGGGCACTCTCCAATGTTTCCTACATGATGATCAACCAGAGTTGACTCAAAAGGGGAGATCCAATAGAGGGCTTGCCAAACAGAATATTTTCACTTTTGTTGGTACTCCTAGTTTCCAGAGCTTTTTCAAACCATGCTGAGACTTAAGGAGTTTGAGGCCATGTTACATGCTTGATTGCCATACTGATGTCTCCTCTTGACATAATAGGCAAATCATACAAAAAAGGTGTCCGACCTAGCGTATTTCCCCTCCACAAAGTCATCAAAGCCATTGGAGTTCATTGGGATTCACAAAATGTGGTTCGCAAGAACAAATGAGAATAGAGACCGTATCAAGTTCTCACCCCTGCACAAGTACTAGGGTCGATGAGTTCGATCGCTTTATCAAAAAGAATTCCACCTCACCACGAGAGGATTATCTAACTAGGGCTAGAGGGAATCTAGACGTCCTCCCAAATATTGATGTTTTCGCAATTGCCAGTACGCCAAAGACAACCACTTTTAAAATTTTGTTTGCCCGTGACGATGTTGTGCTAAGTTAAGGAAGTGTTTGCCTTTGTCCGGCCTGTTAGATGTGCTAATGTGGAAAATACTTTGCCTTCACAACCTAGTGCAAGACTCCAAATTTTGCAAGAGCTCCACATTTGTTTAGCTCCATCTTAGGAAGATTGACTGAATGAAGATCATGAAAACTGAGATCGCCTTCTTTCTTTGGCAAACAAAGCTTCCATCATGCCAATCAATGATGCTTTCTTGACATTTTCGCCACCTCCTGATACGTCTCCAACGTATCTATAATTTTTGATTGCTCCATGCTGTTATATTATCAATCTTGGATATTTCACAATCATTTTATAGGAACTTTATACTCCCTCCGTCTAGATGTATAAGTCATATTACGAAAATCAGATATTCCCAAAATTCCTAGGCGCATTGCATTAAATTTTGTTCTCGTTTCCCTCCCAGCCTCGTACTACTGCCCACGTAGAATATGTGCAGGGGGAAAGAGTAGGCGCCGGCCAGTGCATGCAACACTGCTGGACTATGATTAGGCAAGAGATTAATGGTTGTTTTGCATTCACTCACGTATTCAGTGCTGATTTTATTTGAGTTTTAAACCAGCGCAGTGATTGGAAGTTTCCTTGCTTGACGTGCTCCTTCTCGTCCAATCTTAATCCACCTAGGTTGCAATGCTCTTCCTAATGTGACTTACACACCTAGATGGAGGGAGTATCATTTTTTGGGAATAACCTATTGACATAGTGCACGGTGCCTGCTGTTTTTTTGCTTGTTTTTTACTTCGCAGAAAACCAATACCAAACGGAGTCCAAATGCAGTGCAACTTTTTGGAGATTGTTTTAGACCAGAAGACACAAGTTGGGCCAAGGAAGTACTGATACGTCTCCAATGTATCTATAATTTATGAAGTATTCATGCTATTATATTATCCTTCTAGGATGTTTTATATGCATTTATATGCTATTTTATATGATTTTTGGAACTAACCTATTAACCTAGAGCCCAGTACCAGTTTATGTTTTTTCCTTGTTTTTGAGTATCGCAGAAAAGGAAAACCAAACAGAGTCCAATTGACCTGAAACTTGACGGAGCTTATTTTTGGACCAGAAGAAGGCCATGGAGTAAAATAGTTGGGCCAGAAGAGTCCCGGGCTGCCCATGAGGGTGGGAGGCGCGCCCACCCCCTGGGCGCGCCCCTACCTCGTGGACAGCCCGGAGATCCCCCTGACTTGTTCACAACGCCAAAACCTCTTATGTATACAGAAAGCCCCAGAACATAACGTAGATCGGGAGTTCCGCTGCCGCAAGCCTCTGTAGCCACCGAAAACCAATCTAGACCCGTTCCGGCACCCTGCCGGAGGGGGGAATCCCTCACCGGTGGCCATCTTCATCATCCTGACGCTCTCCATGACGAGGAGGGAGTAGTTCACCCTCGGGGCTGAGGATATGTACCAGTAGCTATGTGTTTGATCTCTCTCTCTCTCTCTCTCGTGTTCTTGATTTGGCACGATCTTGATGTATCGCGAGCTTTGCTATTATAGTTGGATCTTATGATGTTTCTCCCCCTCTACTCTCTTGTAATGGATTGAGTTTTCCCTTTGAAGTTATCTTATCGGATTGAGTTTTTAAGGATTTGAGAACACTTGATGTATGTCTTGCATGTGCTTATCTGTGGTGACAATGGGATATTCACGTGATCTACTTGATGTATGTTTTGGTGATCAACTTGCGGGTTCAGTGACCTCGTGAACTTATGCATAGGGGTTGGCACACGTTTTTGTCTTGACTCTTCGGTAGAAACTTTTGGGCACTCTTTGAAGTACTTTGTGTTGGTTGAATAGATGAATCTGAGATTGTGTGATGCATATCGTATAATCATACCCACGGATACTTGAGGTGACATTGGAGTATCTAGGTGACATTAGGGTTTTGGTTGATTTGTGTCTTAAGGTGCTATTCTAGTACGAACTCTAGGATAGATCGAACAGAAAGAATAGCTTCGTGTTATTTTACTACGGACTCTTGAATAGATTGATTAGAAAGGATAACTTTGAGGTGGTTTCGTACCCTACAATAATCTCGTCGTTTGTTCTCTGCTATTAGTGACTTTGGTGTGACTCTTTGTTGCATGTTGAGGGATAGTTATATGATCTAATTATGTTATTATTGTTGAGAGAACTTGCACTAGTGAAAGTATGAACCCTAGGCCTTGTTTCCTAGCATTGCAATACCGTTTACGCTCACTTTTACCACTTGTTACCTTGCTGTTTTTATATTTTCAGATTACAAAAACCTATATCTATCATCCATATTGCACTTGTATCACCATCTCTTCATCGAACTAGTGCACCTATACAATTTACCATTGTATTGGGTGTGTTGGGGACACAAGAGACTCTTTGTTATTTGGTTACAGGGTTGTTTGAGAGAGACCATCTTTATCCTACGCCTCCCACGAATTGATAAACCTCAGGTCATCTACTTGAGGGAATTTGCTACTGTCCTACAAACCTCTGCACTTGGAGGCCCAACAACGTCTATAAGAAGAAGGTTGTGTAGTAAACATCGAGCTCTTTTCTGGCGCCGTTGCCGGGGAGGTGAATGCTTGAAGGTATATCTTTAGATCTTGCAATCGAATCTTTTTGTTTCTTGTTTTATCACTAGTTTAGTCTATAAAAGAAAAACTACAAAAAAATGGAATTGAGGATGCCTCATATGCTTCATCTTTTTAATGTGTTTTGTGAAAATAAGGACCGATAATTGTGCCAAAATGTTAAAAGAAGAATGCATTAAAATGTTTGGCACTAAATCTTTGAATAATGAGCATGATTGCAATGTTGTCAGTATGAATTCTTTGAATATCCATAGTACTAATGATGATTGCACTAGTCATGATGAAAATGTCTCTTATAAGCATGTCAACTTTTGTGGAGTGCATAGAGTTTGCAAGTACACACCAAATAGGGATGATAGATTTTGCAAGAAGCATAAGTATTTAGAAACTAAATGGTTGCAAGAAAGGCTAGATGTTTTGTGAACTTTGCAATGAACGTAATCATTTAAATCTCCAATGCAAATTGTTTCATGATCGAATCGTGTCCAAAAATTGTGATGACTTGATTTCCCTTACACATCATAATGAACTTAGTTTGCTTTTGGGTTATGAAGAAATGAAATGTATAACTAAGGATATTCCAAAATTTCTCCTTGATAAAGTTCTTGATTTTGATCTAGAAGAAACTTTTATGTATTGCGCGGTGAATTGCATTGAAAATCCTTATATTGCCAATTACATAAAGAAAAGAAAACAAATAGAAGATGAAGAGAATACTAATGAAAGGGAAGAGGCTTCCCAATATCTTCCTATTATTTCTTATGATGAATCAGGTAACGGGGAGGAGCCTTCTATTCAACCAATCTCATCAATAAGGAGCTCCATAAAGAGGATTAAACCCACACGTGATGTGAAGAAGAAAAAGAAAAGACGGAGAAACAAAGGTAAAAAGGTATCACTCCCAAATTATGTTTCTCCTATTACTCATTGTGATGATGGTAATTGCTATACTATTGGTGCTATCCATACTATGAATGATGAGAGTGACTATGCTTATGATATGAAAAGGCCCAAGCTTGGGGATGCTATGTTTGATGAGAATGACATGTCTGAGAATTTATTTGCTGCAATTAATGTTTGTCCCAAGCTTGGGATGCTATGTTTAATGAAGATGATATTTTTAGCCTCCCAAGTTTTGATGAGCAAATTTATTATGATGATAGCATGCCTCCTATTTATGATGGTTATATTGATGAAAGTGGGTTTGGAAGAGTGTCAACTTTAGGAAGTAATGATCCCACTATTTTGGAGGGTGTTGAATCTTATTGTGACAATTATGAAAGTGGATTTGGAGAGGTCATGACTTTATTTAGTAATGATTCCACTATCTTGGAAGAGGTTTCAATCGATTATGATGAGAAGAAAGTTGCTATCTATGATGATTATTGTGATGATACTTATGCTATAAAGAGTATTGATGATTATATTTATAAAACTTGTCATTATTATGATCACCCTTTTTCTGAACACTAGTCTTTTAACGCGGAAACAATTTATAGTATTCGAGTCTCTTATGATACTCCCACTATTCCGATTGAGAAGAATTTTGCTTATGTAGAGAGCAGTAAATTTTCTATGCTTGTAGATCATGAAAAGAATGCTTTAGGTGCTGGTTATATTGTTTAATTCATTCATGATGCTACTGAAAATTATTATGAGGGAGGAATATATGCTTGTAAGAATTGCAATAATATCAAGTTTCCTCTCTATGTGCTTGAAGTTTTGAAGTTATGCTTGTTTTGCCTTCCTATACTAGTTGATTATTGTTCCCATAAGTTGTTTGCTCACAAAATACCTATGCATAGGAAGTGGGTTAGACTTAAATGTTCTAGTCATATTATTCATGATGCTCTCTTTATGTTTCAATTCTTATCTTTTAGGTGAGCATCATTGAAATCATCATGCCTAGCTAGGGGCGTTAAACGTTAGCGCTTGTTGGGAGACAACCCAATATTTACCCCTAATGTTTTTGTGTATTAACATGATTGATCTACTGTAGTAATCATGTTTTACATCTTTTGTTTCAATAAAGTGCCAAGTAGAACCTTTGGGAAGACTTGGGTGGAAGTTAATGTGATCTTGCTGTAAAAAACAGAAACTTTGCGCTCACGAGTTTAGCTGTCATTTTTTACAGAAGAGCGATTTTAAGTTGATTATTTTTGCAGAAGATTAATAGACAAATTCCTCAGGTCCACTAATTTATTTCAGAATTTTTGGAGTTCCATAAGTATACGTTTGATACAGATTACTACAGACTGTTCTGTTTTTGACAGATTCTGTTTTCTATGTGTTGTTTGCTTATTTTGATGAATCTATGAGTAGTATCGGAGGGTATGAACCATAGATAAGTTGGAATACAGTAGATATTACACCAATATGAATTTAGAATGAGTTCACAACAGTACCTAAGTGGTGATTTATTTTCTTATACTAACGGAGCTTACGAGTTTTCTGTTAAGTTTTGTGTTGGTGAAGTTTTCAAATTTTGGGTAAAGATTCGATGGACTATGGAATAAGGAGTGGAAAGATCCTAAGCTTGGGGATGCCCAAGGCAACCCAAGGTAATACTCAAGGACAACCAAAAGCCTAATCTTGGGGATGCCTCGGATGGCATCCCCTCTTTCGTCTTCGTTCATTGGTAACTTTACTTGGAGCTATATTTTTATTCACCACATGATATGTGTTTTGCTTGGAGCGTCATTTTATTTTGTTTTGTTTTGCTTGTTGTATGAATAAAATACCAAGATCTGAAATTCTTAAATGAGAGAGAGTCTTCACATAGCTACATAATTATTTAACTACTCATTGATCTTCACTTATATCTTTTTGGAGTAGTTTGTCATTTACTCGTGTGCTTCACTTATATCCTATGAATAAATGGTTGAATGATTTGAATGTCATAAATCTGAAATTATATATGTTTCATATGCCTTTCCCATGGGGAGTAATGCCTTCACATATAAGAAGTAGAGGTGGTAAAATTTTTGAAGGTTAGCAAATATTGTATTGGTCACTTGAACAATTCATGAAAGAATATTGAAGGAAGAGAGATTTCACATATAAATATACTGTCTTGGACATCTTTTATGATTGTGAGCCCCATTAATTATTTTCAAACCTGAGCAAATTAGTTGAAGTTGGACAAGGAAGAAAACATAATGAGTTATGCTTGGGTATATTTGTATAGAAGTTATATTGTTATGGATCCTCTAACATGTGGTGCTTGCTATTTTGAATCCTTTGCTAGCCAAAATATCTGTACTAAGCGGGAATACTGCTTGTGCATCCAAATTCCTTGAACCAAGTTTATTCCATGAGTGTCCACCATATCTACCTATATGCGGTATTTACCTGCTGTTCCAAGTAAATTTGCATGTGCCAAACTCTAAACCTTTAAATAATAATTTGTTTTGTATGCCCGAATCGCTCATGTAGCGACTAGGGGCTGCCAGTATCTTCCATGCTAGGTGGGTTATTCTCAAGATGAGTGGACTCCACTCATCACTCACGAGAAAATGGCTGGTAACTGGGATGCCCAGTCCTATGATCAAAAGATCAAAAACAAATTCGCAAATAATTTAAACAGAACTCCCCCAGGATTGTTGATAGTTGGACGACACCCGTTGTTTTGGACAAGCCGTGGAGTGTGATTGTTGGTGGAGGGGGAGTAAAATCTTTACCTTTCTATTTGGGAACTGCCTATAATGTATCTAGTATGGAAGATATTGGGAACTCTTGGTCGTTATGTTGACAATGAAAGCATACCTCTCAAAATTATTTTCATCTCTATTTTAGCTTCGAGCTCTGGCACCTCTGCAAATCCTTGCTTCCCTCTGCGAATGGCCTATCTTTTACTTTTATGCAAGAGTCAGTAGTATTCCTTCTCATTCCAACCTACTTTTTAGTTGGTAAGCATCATGTGGTGGAGAAAGATCTAAGCATATATGGCCATTCAAATATATTTGATCATGAATTATTATTGTTGACAATTATCTATATGATAAATAAGTTGGGAGGTGAAACATTAAGCCCCTATCTTTCTCTGTGTTCGATGGATGCTATTTGTTCTAAAAATATGCTTTGAGTGGTAGCAATCATGGAAGACTATATGATAGTTGAGTATGTGGGATTTGCTAAACCGAAGCTCTTACATAGACCCTTCCTGGAAATAAGATGAATTGCAATTGTTTGATGACTGAGAACTATTTTTTAGTTTTCAAGAAAGTTTATGACCTATACTTTAACATGTGAATAGCTTGTTACTTGATCATGAGAAGCTTTATGATATGAGCTACTGTTATGACATATAATGATGCTAGAAAAGGTGATTGAAATTATCACTGATCAAACTTGTGCAACTGCTAGCATTCACACTTCATAAAGTATTTCTTTTATCATTTACCTACTCGAGGACGAGCAGGAATTAAGCTTGGGGATGCTGATACGTCTCCAACGTATCTATACTCTATGAAGTATCATGCTATTATATTATCCTTCTAGGATGTTTTATATGCATTTATATGCTCTTTTATATGACTTTTGGGACTAACCTATTAATCTAGAGCCCAGTGCCAGTTTCTGTTTTTTTCCTTGTTTTTGAGTATCGCAGAAAAGGAAAACCAAGCGGAGTCAATTGACCTGAAACTTGGCGGAGCTTATTTTTGGACCATAAGAAGGCCATGGAGTAAAAGAGTTGGGCGAGAGAGTCCCGGGCTACCCACGAGGTGGGGGCGCGCCCACCCCCGGCGCGCCCCTACCTCGTGGACAGCCCGAGATCCCCGACTTGTTCTCGGCGCCAAAACCTCTTATATATACTGAAACCCCGAACATAACCTAGATCGGGAGTTCCGCTGCAAGCCTCTGTAGCCACCAAAACCAATCTAGACCCGTTCGGCACCTGCGGAGGGAATCCTCACCGGTGGCCATCTTCATCATCCGGCGCTCTCCATGACGAGGAGGAGTAGTTCACCCTCGGGGCTGAGGGTATGTACCAGAGCTATGTGTTTGATCTCTCTCTCTCTCGTGTTCTTGATTTGGCACAATCTTGATGTATCGCGAGCTTTGCTATTACAGTTGGATCTTATGTTGTTTCTCCCCCTCTACTCTCTTGTAATGGCTTGAGTTTTCCCTTGAAGTTATCTTATCGGATTGAGTCTTTAAGGATTTGAGAACACTTGATGTATGTCTTGCATGTGCTTATCTGTGGTGACAATGGGATATTCCTGTGATCTACTTGATGTATGTTTTGGTTATCAACTTGCGGGTTCAGTGACCTTGTGAACTTATGCATAGGGGTTGGCACACGTTTTCTTCTTGACTCTCCGGTAGAAACTTTGGGGCACTCTTTGAAGTTCTGGTTGAATAGATGAATCTGAGATTGTGTGATGCATATCGTATAATCATACTCGCGGATACTTGTGGTAACATTGGAGTATCTAGGTGACATTAGGGTTTTGGTTGATTTGTATCTTAAGGTGTTGTTCTAGTACGAACTCTATGATAGATCGAACGGAAAGAATAGCTCCGTGTTAATTTACTACAGACTATTGAATAGATCGATCAGAAAGAATAACTTTGAGGTGGTTTCGTACCCTACAATAATCTCTTCGTTTGTTCTCCGCTATTAGTGACTTTGGAGTGACTCTTTGTTGCCTGTTGAGGGATAGTTATATGATCCAATTATGTTATTATTGTTGAGAGAACTTGCACTAGTGAAAGTATGAACCCTAGGCCTTGTTTCCTAGCATTGCAATACCATTTACGCTCACTTTTATCGCTTGTTACCTTGCTGTTTTTATATTTTCAGATTACAAAAACCTATATCTACCATCCATATTGCACTTGTATTACCATCTCTTCGCCGAACTAGTGCACCTATACAATTTACCACTGTATTGGGTGTGTTGGGGACACAAGACTCTTTGTTATTTGGTTGCAGGGTTGTTTGAGAGAGACCATCTTCATCCTACGCCTCCCACGGATTGATAAACCTTAGGTCATCCACTTGAGGGAAATTTGCTACTGTCCTACAAACCTCAGCACTTGGAGGCCCAACAACGTATACAAGAAGAAGGTTGTGTAGTAGACATCAAGTACCAGAGGGGGCGCGCCCTGATGGGTTGTGCCCACCTTGGTCGCCTCCCGCACCGCCTCTTTGCTCTATAAATACCCTAATATTCCAGAAACCTTAGGGGAGACGATGAAAATCAATTCCAGCCGCCGCAAGTTCCAAAAACCATAGATCCAATCTAGACACAATCACAGAGGGGTTCGTCATCCTCATTGGTGCCTCTCCGATGATGCGTGAGTAGTTCATTGTAGACCTACGGGTACGCAGTTAGTATCTAGATGGCTTCCTCTCTCTTTTGATTCTCAATACAATGGTCTCTTGGAGATCTATTTGATGTAACTCTTTTTGCGGTGTGTTTGTTGGGATCCGATGAACTTTGAGTTTATGATCAGATCTATGTTTTTATCCATGAAAGTTATTTGAGTCTTTTGATCTCTTATATGCATGACTACTTATAGCCTCGTATTTCTTCTTCGAATCTTTGGTTTAGTTAGGCCGACTAGATCGATTTTTCTTGCCATGGGAAGAGGTGCTTTGTGATGGGTTCGATCTTACGGTGCTCAATCCCAGTGACGGAAGGGGAAATGACATGTATGCATCGTTGCTATTAAGGATAACAAGATGGGGTCTATTCCTACATGAATAGATCTTGTCTACATCATGTCATCGTTCTTATTGCAGTACTCTGTTTCTCCATGAACTTAATACACTAGATGCATGCTGGATAGCGGGCGATGTGTGGAGTAATAGTGGTAGATGCAGGCAGGAGTCGGTCTACTAATCTTGGACATGATGCCTATGTAATGATCATTGCCTGGATATCTTCATGATTATTTGAAGTTCTATCAATTGCCCAACAGTAATTTGTTTACCCGTCGTATGCTATTTTTCTCGAGAGAAGCCACTAGTGAAATCTACGGCCCCCGGGGTCTCTTCTTTATCATATTTGCCTTCAAGATCTATTTTTATTTGTTTTTATTTTCAGATCTATTAATCCAAAAACACAAAAATACCTTGCTGCAATTTATTGTTATTTATTTTATATCGCGTTCCCGCAAGATCTATTTATCCAATCTACTACAATTTTTTACCTATCTTTTTACCCGTGAGGGATTGACAACCCCTCTTTCACGTCGGGTTGCAAGTATTTGTTCTTTGTGTGCAGGTACTGTTCACGTAGTGCTGCGTGGTTCTCCTGCTGGTTCGATAACCTTGGTCTCATCACTGAGGGAAATACCTAACGTAGTTGTGTTGCATCATCCCTTCCTCTTTGGAGAAATACCGACGTAGTTCAAGCCGCATCACCTCCCCACCAACATGGTGACATCATACCCAACATTTGCTTGCAAACCCCTTTAGGGATCTTGAACACCAACATTGCATACATAAAAATTGACTGGGCTATGGCCTTAAGTAACACCCAAGCTAAAAGCTTATTTCCCTCCCACCCATTTTTTGTTTGATTATTTCAACTAGATGCTCAAAACAGTTACTGCTATCCGCCCCACTGGTGCAACTGTGCAAGAAACCCTAAATATTTGTCATACAAAGCTTCATTATCAATGTATGTTGACTAATGTAAGTTCTCATATCCACATCAGTGTTTGGGCCAAAGAAGATACTTGATTTGAAATAACTCACAAGTTGTGCTAACTTTACACAATAGGTGTCCAAAACTTTCTATAGAGAAGTTGCATTTTACATATCCATTTTTCATGAGTATTAAGGAATCATCAGGGACTAAAAGGAGAGGCATTGATGGTGCATTCATGCACACCATAATCACATCAATGCCACCAACTTCTTCTACAAACAACTACATATTGCATAGATCTTTTGGTCATAGCAGAAAAAATAAGGTAATAAAGGATTGCCTTGGTAAAGGCCTGATACGTCTCCGTCGTATCTACTTTTCCAAACACTTTTGCCCTTGTTTTGGACTCTAACTTGTATGATTTGAATGGAACTAACCCGGACTGACGCTGTTTTCAGCAGAATTGCCATGATGTTGTTTTATGTGCAGAAAACAAAAGTTCTCGAAATGACCTGAAACTCCACGGAACATCTTAGAAAAAATAATAAAAAATCCACGCCAAAGATGAAGACCAGGGGGCCCACACCCTATCCACGAGGGTGCCCCCCCCCTCCTGGGCGCGCCCCCTACCTCGTGGGCCCCCTGGAGACCCTCCGACGCCAACTCCAACTCTATATATTTGCTTTCGGAGAGAAAAAAAATCAGAGAGAAGAAATCATCGCGTTTTACGATACGGAGCCACCGCCAAGCCCTAAAACCTCTCGGGAGGGCTGATCTGGAGTCCGTTCGGGGCTCCAGAGAGTGGGATTCGTCGTCGTCGTCATCATCAACCATCCTCCATCACCAATTTCATGATGCTCACGGCCGTACGTGAGTAATTCCATCATAGGCTTGTTGGACGGTGATGGGTTGGATGAGATCTATCATGTAATCGAGTTAGTTTTGTGAGGGTTTGATCCCTAGTTTCCATTATGTTCTGAGATTGATGTTGCTATGACTTTTCTATGCTTAATGCTTGTCACTAGGGCCCGAGTGCCATGATTTCAGATCTGAACCAATTATGTTTTCATGAATATATGTGTGTTCTTGATCCTATCTTGCAAGTCTATAGTCACCTATTATGTGTTATGATCCGACAACCCCGAAGTGGCAATAATTGGGATACTTCTCGGTGATGACCATAGTTTGAGGAGTTCACGTATTCACTATGTGCTAATGTTTTGTTCCGGTTCTCTATTAAAAGGAGGCCTTAATATCCATTAGTTTCCATTAGGACCCCACTGCCACGGGAGGGTAGGACAAAAGATGTCATGCAAGTTCTTTTCCTTAAGCACGTATGACTATATTCGGAATACATGCCTACATTACATTGATGAATTGGAGCTAGTTCTGTGTCACCCTATGTTATGAATGTTACATGATGAACCGCATCCGGCATAATTATCCATCACCGATCCAATGCCTACGAGCTTTCCATATACTGGTTTACGCTTATTTACTTTCCCGTTGTTACTGTTACAATCATTACAAAACACCAAAAATATTGCTTTTGCTTTCATTATTCTTTTGTTACCGTTACCACTACTATCATATTACTTTGCTACTAAATACCTTGCTGCAGATATTAAGTTATCCAGGTGTGGCTGAATTGACAACTCAGTTGCTAATACTTGAGAATATTGTTTGGCTCCCCTTGTGTCGAATCAATAAATTTGGGTTGAATACTCTACCCTCGAAAGCTGTTGCGATCCCCTACACTTGTGGGTTATCAAGACCAATTTAAAGCGCCGTTGGGAGAGCATAGCTCTATTCTTTGAGTTACTTGGGATTTATATCTGCTGGACACTATGAAGAATTTGAAAGACGCTAAGACAAAATTTATCCCTCAACTACGAGGGAGGTATGGAACGTCATCTAGCTCGCACTTGATTCACCTTCATTATGAGTAAGCTTGCGACACCTAAACCTGCTTCGCTATTAGCTCGATATGTCGCATGTTATTGATGATGCCACTTCGCTATGCATGATACTTATGATGAAACTACTTCTATACTTGATACTACTGTGCCCCTTGGTGAATTTCTTGATGAACAAATTTCTAGGGCTAGAGAGGAAGAAATTACTGAAACTTATTATATTGATGAAAGTGATGATGAAGATATGCCTGCTATTCCTGAGGGTTATGTTTTTGATATGGAATCTTCTGCAGCTATTTTTGCCTGCAAAGATAGATACGAACTTAGGAGGCTGTTAGTTAAATGGAGTAAATAATCTCTTAGAGATAGAATGAAACCTGACCCTGCTTTTGCTACTTCACCTATTTGCGTTCCCGATAAGGATTATGAATTCTCTGTTGATCATGATATAATTACTTTGGTTGAATCTGATCCTTTTCATGGTTATGAATCTGAAACTGTTGTGGCACATCTTACTAAATTAAATGATATAGCCACCCTATTCACTAATGATGAGAGATCTCGCTACTTTTATATCCTTAAAATATTTCCGTTCTCATTAAAGGATGTTGCTAAGATATGGTTTAATTCTCTTGATCCTGGTTGTGTGCGTAGTCCCCAGGATATGATTTATTACTTCTCTGCTAAATATTTCCCTGCTCATAAGAAACAAGCTGCTTTAAAGGAAATATACAACTTTGTGCAAATTGAAGAAGAGAGTCTCCCACAAGCTTGAGGGAGGCTTCTCAAGTTACTTAATGCTTTGCCTGATCATCCTCTTAAGAAAAATGAAATACTTGATATCTTTTATAATGGACTAACCGATGCTTCGGAGATTACCTGGATAGTTGTGCTGGTTCTCTTTTCAGGGAAAGAACACCAGATGAAGCTGAAATTCTATTGAATAATATGTTGACAAATGAAAATAATTGGGCACTTCCCGAGCCAGCTCCTGAGCCAGCTCCAGAGCCAATTACTGAGCCTATTCCTAAACCAACTCCGAAGAAGAGATGTGTTCTATTTCTCAGTCCTGAAGATATGCAAGAGGCAAAGAAATCTATGAAAGAAAAGGGTATTAAAGCCGAAGATGTTAAGAATTTACCTCCTATTGAAGAAATACATGGTCTTAATTTACCGCCCGTTGAAGAAACATATGATCTTGATCCATTACCTATTGAGGAACCTCCTGATCCCGATAACCCGACACAGGTAGTAAAGGTAAATTCTCTCTATAGATTTGATGAAGGTGATATTCCTCACTATAAGTCTGCTAGACAATGCTTGGATGAGTTTGATAATTTTATTGTCAAACAAGAAAATTTTAATGCTTATTTTGGTAGACAATTGAAATATGATTCTGATATGATTAAACACTTGGATGATTATATGGCTAATGTTAGATGTGAACTTAAACTCTTTAGCAAACATGCTTCTATGGTTACCACTCAAGTAGAACAAGTACTTAAGGCTCAAAATGATTTTCTCAATGAAATGAATAGTAAGAAAAACGATTATGATGTTAGAGTGGCTACTAGAACTGGTAGAATGACTCAGGAACCATTGTATCCTGAAGGCCACCCTAAGAGAATTGAGCAAGATTCTCAGAGAAATAATATTGATGTGCCTAGTTCTTCTAAAAGGAAGAAAAAGAAAAATGATAGGACTTTGCAAACTTCTAGTGAACCTATTGCTGAACCACCAGAGAATCCAAATGATATATTTATGTCTGATGCTGAAACACAACCTGGTAATGAACGTGAACCTAGCGAAAATAATAATGATGATGTTCATGATGATGCTCAACCTAGTAATGATAATGATGTAGAAATTGAACCTGCTGTTGATCTTGATAACCCAAATCAAAGAATCAATGTTATGATAAGAGAGACTTTGTTGCTAGGAAACATGGTAAAGAAAGAGAACCATGGGTTCAGAAACCCATGTTGGGGAACGTAGCAGAAATTCAAAATTTTCCTACGTGTCACCAAGATCTATCTATGGAGAAACTAGCAACGAGGGAAGGAGAGTGCATCTACATACCCTTGTAGATCGTTAAGCGGAAGCGTTCAAGTGAACGGGGTTGAAGGAGTCGTGCTAAATCGTGATTCAAATCACCGATGATCAAGTGCCGAGCAGACGGCACCTCCGCGTTCAACACACGTACAGCCCGATGGCGTCTCCCATGCCTTGATCCAGCAAGGAGAGAGGGAGAGGTTGAGGAAGACTCCATCCATCAGCAACACAGCAGGCGTGGTGGTGGTGGAGGCGTGGCAATCCAGCAGGGCTTCGCCAAGCACCAAGGGAGAGGAGGAGGAGGAGGCGGGGCTGCACCAAGAGGAGAGGTTCTCATGTGTTGGGCAGCCCAAAACCTCAAGTATATATAGGGAAAAGGGGCTGCGCCCCTTTAGGGTTTCCACCCCAAGGGTGCGGCCAGCCCTAGATGGGACTTGGGGCGGCCAAGAGGGGAGGAGTGCCTCCCAAGTCAAGTGGAGGCCCTCCCTTTAGGGTTCCCCCCTCCCATGCGCATGGGCCTTGGGGGCTGGTTCCCTTGGCCCATTATGGCTAGGGCGCCCCCTACAGCCCATGTTACTATATTGGACGTGGTGGAACAATTTCCGGACCTCCGGACCCCTCCGAATCCTCCGAACCTTCTCGAAGCTTCCGGTACAATACCGAAAAACCCGAACTTTTCCTAACCCGAACAACAACTTTCCATATATAAATCTTTACCTCCGGACCATTCCGGAACTCCTCGTGACGTCCGGGATCTCATCCGGACTCGAACAACATTTGGTAACCACATACAAACTTCCTTTATAACCCTAGCGTCCATCGAACCTTAAGTGTGTAGACCCTACGGGTTCGGGAATCATCTGAACATGACCGAGACGTTCTCCGGTCAATAACCAACAGCGGGATCTGGATACCCATGTTGGCTCCCACATGTTCCACGATGATCTCATCGGATGAACCACGATGTCAAGGACTCAATCGATCCCGTATACAATTCCCTTTGTCTAGCGGTATTGCACTTGCCCGAGATTCGATCGTCGGTATCCCGATACCTTGTTCAATCTCGTTACGGCAAGTCTCTTTACTCGTTCCGTAACACATCATCCCGTGATCAACCCCTTGGTCACATTGTGCACATTATGATGATGTCCTACCGAGTGGGCCCAGAGATACCTCTCCGTCTACCGGAGTGACAAATCCCAGTCTCGATCCGTGTCAACCCAATGGTCACTTTCGGAGATACCTGTAGTGCACCTTTATAGTCACCCAGTTACGTTGTGACGTTTGATACACCCAAAGCACTCCTACGGTATCCGGGAATTGCACGATCTCATGGTCTAAGGAAAAGATACTTGACATTAGAAAAGCTTTAGCATACGAACTACGATCTTTGTGCTAGGCTTAGGATTGGGTCTTGTCCATCACATCATTCTCCTAATGATGTGATCCGTTATCAATGACATCCAATGTCCATGGTCAGGAAACCGTAACCATCTATTGATCAACGAGCTAGTTAACTAGAGGCTTACTAGGGACATGGTGTTGTCTATGTATCCACACATGTATCGCTGTTTCCGGTCAATACAATTATAGCATGGATAATAAGCGATTATCATGAACAAGGAAATATAATAATAATAACTAATTTATTATTGCCTCTAGGGCATATTTCCAACAGTCTCCCACTTGCACTAGAGTCAATAATCTAGTTCACATCGCCATGTGATTAACAGCGATAGGTCACATCGCCATGTGACCAACATCCAAAGAGTTTACTAGTGTCTTAAACTAGTTCACATCACCATGTGATTAAGTCTCAATGAGTTACGGGGTTTGATCATGTTTTGCTTGTGAGAGAGGTTTTAGTCAGCGGTGCGAACCTTTCAGATCCGTGTGTACTCGCAATTCTCTATGTCATATTGTAAATGCTGCTTCTCGCTCCACTTGGAGCTATTCCAAATGGTTGCTCCACTATCGTATCCGGTTTGCTACTCGAGTCACTCGGATAGGTGTTAAAGCTTGCATCGGCGTAACCCTTTACGCGAACTCATTATCACCTCCATAATCGAGAAACATGTCCTTATTTACTCCAAGGACAATTTTGACCGCTGTCCAATGATCCCCATTCTGGATCATTCTTGTACCTTAGTGACTCATGGCATGGCACACTTCGGTGCGGTACACAGCATAGCATACTATAGAGCCTATGTCCGAAGCATAGGGGCGACCTTCGTCCTTTCTCTCTTTTCTGCCGTGGTCGAGCTTTAACTCTTAACTTCATACCTTACATCTCGGCAAGAACTCCTTCTTTGGTGATCCATCTTGAACACTTTCAAGATCATGTCAACGTATGTGCTCATTTGAAAGTACTATTAAGCATTTTGATCTATCCTTATAGATCTCGATGCTTAATGTTCAAATAACAATGCAGGTTTTCTATTTGAAAACACTTTTCAAATAACCCCATATGCTTTCGAAATTCTACATCATTTCGATCATCAATATGTCAACAACATATACTCATCGAAATTCTATAGTGCTCCCACTCACTTCTTTGGAAATACAAGTTTCTCATAAACTTTGTATACACCCAAAATCTTTGATCATCTCATCAAAGCGCACATTCCAACTCCGAGATGCTTACTCCGGTCCTTAGAAAGGATCGCTGGAGCCAGCATACCTTTTAGCATCCTTAGGATCGACAAAACTTTCGATTGTATCACATACAACCTTTCCTTCTGGCCGGTAAGGAAACTCATTTTGACATCCATCTGCCAGATTTCATAAATGCAGCTTATGCTAACATGATTCCAACGGACTTAAGCATCGCTACGGATGAGAAAATCTCATCGTAGTCAACTCCTTGAACTTGTGAAAAACTCTTCGCCACAAGTCGTGCTTCATAGACGGTGATATTACCGTCCACATCCGTCTTCTTCTTAAATATCCATTCATCTCAATGGCTTGCCGATCATCGTGCAAGTCCACCAAAGTCCATGCTTTGTTCTGATGCATGGATCCTATCTCGGATTTCATGGCTTCTAACCATTTGTCGGAATTTGGGCCCACCATCGCTTCTCCATAGCTCGTAGGTTCATTGTTGCCTAGCAACATGACCTTCAAGACAGGATTGCTGTACCACTCAGAAGTAGTACGCATCCTTGTCACCCTACGAGGTACGGTAGTGACTTGATCCGAAACTTCATGATCACTATCATAAGCTTCTACTTCAATTGGTGTAGGTGCCACGGGAACAACTTCACATGCCTGCTACACACTTGTTGAAGTGACGGTTCAATGACCTCATCAAGTCTCCACCATCCTCCCACTCAACTTTTCGAGACGAACTTTTCCTCGAGAAAGGACCCGATTCAAGAAACAATCCCTATTGCTTTCGGATCTGAATTAGGAGGTATACCCAACCGTTTTGGGTGTCCTATGAAGATGCATTTTGTCCGCTTTGGGTTCGAGCTTATCAACCTGAAACTTTTCCACATAAGCGTCGCAGCCCCAAACTTTTAAGAAATGACAGCTTAGGTTTCTCTAAACCATAGTTCATACGGTGTCATCTTAACGGAATTACGTGGTGCCCTATTAAAGTGAGTGCGGTTGTCTCTAATGCCTAACCCATGAACGATAGTGGTAATTCGATAAGAGACATCATGGTACGCACCATATCCAATAGAGTGCAACTATGATGTTCGGACACACCATCACACTATGGTGTTCCAGGCGGTATTAATTGTGAAACAATTTGCACAATGTCTTAATTGTGTGCCAAAACTCGTAACTCAGATACTTATCTCTATGATCATATCATAGACATTTTATCCTCTTGTCACAATGATCTTAAACTTCACTCTGAAATTACTTGAACCATTCAACAATTCAGACTTGTGTTTCATCAAGTAAATATACTCAACATATACTCGAATCATCTGTGAAGTCAGAACATAATGATATTCATTGCATGCCTCGGCACTCATTGGACTGCACACATCAAAATGTGTTACTTCCAACAGTTGCTACCTTGTTCCATCTTCTTGAAACCGAGGCTTTTCAGGTCATCTTGCCCATGTGGTATGTTTTGCATATCTCAAATGATTCAAAATCAAGTGAGTCCAAGCGATCCATCTGCATGGAGTTTCTTCATGCATATACACCAATAGACATGGTTAGCATGTCTCAAACTTTTCAAAGCGAGTGAGTCAAAGATCCATCAACATGGAGCTTCTTCATGCGTTTACACCAATATGACTTATATGGCGATGCCACAAGTAAGTGGTACTATCATTACTATCTTATACTTTTGGCATGAAAATGTGTATCACTACGATCGAGATTCAATAAACCATTCCTTTAGGTGCAAGACCATTGAAGGTGTTATTCAAATAAATAGAGTAACCATTATTCTCCTTAAATGAATAACCGTATTGCGATAGACATAATCCAATCATGTCTATGCTCAGCATAAACACCAAATGACAATTATTCAGGTTTAATACTAATCTTGATGGTAGAGGGAGCGTGCAATGTTTGATCACATCAAACTTGGAAACACTTCAACACATATCGTCACTCACCTTTAGCTAGTCTCCGTTTATTCCGTAGCTTTTATTTGAGTTACTAACATTTAGCAACCGAACGGTATCTAATACCCTGGTGCTACTAGGAGTACTAGTAAAGTACACATTAACATAATGTATATCAAATATACTTCTATCGACCTTGCCAGCCTTCTCATCTACCAAGTATCTAGGGTGGTTCCGCTTCAGTGTCCGTTCCTCTTACTAAGAAGCACTTAGTCTCGGGTTTGGGTTCAACCTTGGGTTTCTTCACTGGAGTAACAACTGATTTGTCGTTTCATGAAGTGTCCCTTCTTGCCCTTGCCCTTCTTGAAACTAGTGGTTTCACCAACCATCAACAATTGATGCTCCTTCTTGATTTCTACTTTCGCGGTGTCAAACATCGCGAACACTTCAAGGATCATCATATCTATCCCTGATATGTTATAGTTCATCACGAAGCTCTAGCAGCTTGGTGGCAATGACTTTGGAGAAACATCACTATCTCATCAGGAAGATTAACTCCCACTCGATTCAAGTGATTGTTGCACTCGGACAATCTGAGCACAAGCTCAACGATTGAGCTTTTCTCCCTTAGTTTGCAGGCTAAGAAAATCGTCGGAGGTCTCATACCTTTTGGCGTGAGCACGAGCTTGAAATCCCAATTTCAGCCCTCGAAACATCTCATATGTTCATGACGTTTGAAATCGTCTTTGGTGCCTGAACTCTAAACCGTTTAACTGAACTATCATGTAGTTATCAAAAGCGTGTATGTCCGATGTTAGCAACATCCACAAACGACGTTTGGGGTTCAGACACTGAGCGGTGCATTAAGGACATAAGCTTTCTCTGTCCGCATAATCGCTAATTTCAACTTTCAACTATATTTTCTCTAGGAACATATCTAAATAATGGAACTAAAGCGCGAGCTTTACGACATAATTGCAAAAGGTCTTTTGACTATGTTCAGGATAATTAAGTTCATCTTATGAACTCCCACTCGATAGACATCCCTCGGTCATCTAAGTGATTACATGATCCGAGTCAACTAGGCCGTGTCCGATCATCACGTGAGACGGACTAGTCATCATCGGTGAACATCTTCATGTTGATCGTATCTACTATCGACTCATGCTCGACCTTTCGGTCTCTGTGTTCCGAGGCCATGTCGCACATGCTAGGCTCGTCAAGTTAACCCCAAGTGTTTTTGCTGTGTAAATCTGTCTTACACCCGTTGTATGTGAGCGTAAGAATCCATCACACCCGATCATCACGTGGTGCTTAGAAGCGACGAACTGTAGCAGCGGTGCACGATCGGGGAGAACACTTCTTGAAATTTGTGTAAGGATCATCTTATTTACTACCGTCGTTCTAAGTAAACAAGATGCATAAACATAATAAACATCACATGCAATTATATAGTAGTGACATGATATGGCCAATATCATATAGCTCCATTGATCTCCATCTTCGGGGCTCCATGATCATCATCGTCACCGCCATGACACCATGATCTCCATCATCATGATCTCCATCACCGTGTCTTCATGAAGTTGTCTCGCCAACTATTACTTCTACTACTATGGCTACCGGTTAGCAACAAAGTAAAGTAATTACATGGCGTTGTTTAATGACACGCAGGTCATACAATAAATAAAGACAACTCCTATGGCTCCTGCCGGTTGTCATACTCATCGACATGCAAGTCGTGAATCCTATTACAAGAACATGATCAATCTCATACATCACATATCATTCATCACATTCTTCTTGGCCATATCACATCACATAGCATACCCTGCAAAAACAAGTTATCGTCCTCTAATTGTTGTTTGCATGTTTTACGTGGCTGCTATGGGTTTCTAGCAAAACGTTTCTTACCTCGCAAAACCACAACGTGATATGCCAATTGCTATTTACCCTTCATAAGGACCCTTTTCATCGAATCCGTTCCGACTAAAGTGGGAGGCGGCACCGCTAGCCACCTTATGCACCAAGTGCATGTCGTTCGGTGGAACCTGTCTCACGTAAAATGCGTGTAAGGTCGGTCCGGCCGCTTCATCCCACAATACCGTCGAAACAAGATTGGACTAGTAACGGTAAGCATATTGAACATCATCAACGCCCACAACTACTTTGTGTTCTACTCGTGCAAAGAATCTACGCAATAGACCTAGCTCATGATGCCCTTTGTTGGGGAGCGTGGCAGAAATTCAAAATTTTCCTCGTGTCACCAAGATCTATCTATGGAGAAACTAGCAACGAGGGAAGGAGAGTGCATCTACATACCCTTGTAGATCGTTAAGCGGAAGCGTTCAAGTGAACGGGGTTGAAGGAGTCGTACTGCGTGCGTGATTCAAATCACCGATGATCAAGTGCGAGCAGACGGCACCTCCGCGTTCAACACACGTACAGCCCGATGGCGTCTCCCATGCCTTGATCCAGCAAGGAGAGAGGAGAGGTTGAGAAGACTCCATCCATCAGCAACACAACGGCGTGGTGGTGGTGGAGGGCGTGGCAATCCAGCAGGCTTCGCCAAGCACCAAGGGAGAGGAGGAGGAGGAGGCGGGGCTGCACCAAGAGGAGAGGTTCTCATGTGTTGGGCAGCCCAAAACCTCAAGTATATATAGGGAAAGGGGGCTGCGCCCCTTTAGGGTTTCCACCCCAGGGGTGCGGCCAGCCCTAGATGGGACTTGGGGCGGCCAAGAGGGGAGGAGCCTCCCAAGTCAAGTGGAGGCCCTCCCTTTAGGGTTTCCCCCTCCCATGCGCATGGGCCTTGGGGGCTGGTTCCTTGGCCCATTATGGCTAGGGCGCCCCCTACAGCCCATGTTACTATATTGGACGTGGTGGAACAATTTCCGGACCTCCGGACCCCTCCGAATCCTCCGGAACCTTCCGAAGCTTCCGGTACAATACCGAAAAAACCCGAACTTTTTCCGGAACCCGAACAACAACTTTCCATATATAAATCTTTACCTCCGGACCATTCCGGAACTCCTCGTGACGTCCGGGATCTCATCCGGGACTCCGAACAACATTCGGTAACCACATACAAACTTCCTTTATAACCCTTAGCGTCATCGAACCTTAAGTGTGTAGACCCTACGGGTTCGGGAATCATCTGAGACATGACCGAGACGTTCTCCGGTCAATAACCAACAGCGGGATCTGGATACCCATGTTGGCTCCCACATGTTCCACGATGATCTCATCGGATGAACCACGATGTCAAGGACTCAATCGATCCCGTATACAATTCCCTTTGTCTAGCGGTATTGCACTTGCCCGAGATTCGATCGTCGGTATCCCGATACCTTGTTCAATCTCGTTACGGCAAGTCTCTTTACTCGTTCCGTAACACATCATCCGTGATCAACCCCTTGGTCACATTGTGCACATATGATGATGTCCTACCGAGTGGGCCCAGAGATACCTCTCCGTCTACGGAGTGACAAATCCCGTCTCGATCCGTGTCAACCCAATGGTCACTTTCGGAGATACCTGTAGTGCACCTTTATAGTCACCCGATTCGTTGTGACGTTTGATACACCAAAGCACTCCTACGGTATCCGGGAATTGCACGATCTCATGGTATAAGGAAAAGATACTTGACATTAGAAAAGCTTTAGCATCTGAACTACGATCTTTGTGCTAGGCTTAGGATTGGGTCTTGTCCATCACATCATTCTCCTAATGATGTGATCCCGTTATCAATGACATCCAATGTCCATGGTCAGGAAACCGTAACCATCTATTGATCAACGAGCTAGTTAACTAGAGGCTTACTAGGGACATGGTGTTGTCTATGTATCCACACATGTATCGCTGTTTCCGGTCAATACAATTATAGCATGGATAATAAACGATTATCATGAACAAGGAAATATAATAATAATAACTAATTTATTATTGCCTCTAGGGCATATTTCCAACAACCCATGCCTTTTCCTCCCAAACCATCCAAGTAAAAGGATGATGAGGATTTTGAGCGCTTTGCTGAAATGATTAGACCTATCTTTTTGCGTATGCGATTAACTGATGTGCTCAAAACAAATCCTTATGCTAAGTATATGAAGGATATCATTACCAATAAGAGAAAGATAGCGGAAGCTGAAATTTCCACCATGCTTGCTAATTATACTTTTAAGGGTGGGATACCAAAGAAACTTGGAGATCCAGGAGTACCCACTATACCATGCTCCATTAAAAGAAATTATGTTAAAACTGCTTTATGTGATCTTGGAGCGGTGTTAGTGTTATGCCTCTCTCTTTATATCGTAGACTTGATTTGAATAAGTTGACACCTCTGAAATATCTTTGCAAATGGCTGATAAATCAACTGCTATACACTGCCGGTATTTGTGAGGATGTGCTGTTGTGGTTGCAAAAGTTACTATTTTAACGGACTTTGTTATTCTCGATATTCCGGGGCGATAGTATGTCTATTATTCTTGGAAGACCTTTTCTGAATACTGCAGGGGCTGTTATTGATTGCAACAAAGGCAATGCCACTTTTCATATTAATGGTAATGAGCACACGGTACACTTTCCGAGGAAACAACCTCAAGTTTATAGTATCAATTCTATTGGAAAAGTTTCATCGATTATATTTGGAGGTTTTGAATTTCCTCTTCCTACTGTCAAGAAGAAATATGATATTCTTATTATAGGGGATGTGCATATCCCCGTTGAGGTAACATAGTGTTATTCGAAATTTCTCCGGTTCCATGTTATTCGGAATGAGTTTGTTAATAAGACTTGATCAACCTTGTTAGTGGATTCCTTTTGATGAGCATGAGATGGATGAAACTAGAAGGCACAACCTTCTGTACCCTCTTTATACTTTCTGTTATTTAGTTGAAATAAAGTAAAAATAGTATTTTTCTGTCTGTTTCCTGATTTATCCGTGCAATATAAAAATATCCAGAAAATAAAAGTCATCAGAATGCCATGCCAATTTAATATGATTTTTTCGGGAATATTTGAGGATTTTTAGTGCAAAAATTACCGCGGGGGGAGCTGCCACCTGGCCACGAGGGTGGAGGGCGCGCCCACCTGCCTCGTGGGCCCACGGTGGCCCTCCTCCACTTATTCCTGCACCCATCCTCTTCTTCTTCCTCCCACAAACACGAATATCTAGCTCAAACACGAGTTCCAGCCCCCGTTGCTATAATTTTCGATCTCCTTGCTTAAAGCACCTCTCACAAAACTGCTTGGGGAGATTGTTCCTTGGTATGTGACTCCTCCATTGGTCCAATTAGTTTTTGTTCTAGTGCTTTATTCATTGCAAATTTGTGCTGCATAGGTGACCATGTTCTTGAGCTTGCATGACAATTTTATATGGTTCCAAGTAGTTCTAATGCATGATAAAGGCTCTAGGCACTTGTAGGAGTAGTTGCTATCAATTTTATTGAAGTTGGTTCACTTTTGTTTGAAGTTACTAAAAATTTCAGATTATTTCAGAAAATAATGAAGAGACTTTTGAGGGGCTCGTCGAGCTGAAGCTCGAAGGAAAAACAAAAGGAAGAAGCACAGAAGCCCAAATATAATTTGCCTCGCACCGCGGAGGTCCGGCCGTGTGAATGGCCTTCCGATGACTTCTTGAGGAGGCAGGTTTATGAGGATTTCTATTCACTAGTTGGGAACATGGCCTCACCGACTTCCTCCGCGACCAACGTCATCAGTATCTCTTACTTACTAATACTTTCGTGCAAAACTTCTACTATTTTCCTAAGGAATCACCTCCTTCAGTAGAGTTTCATTTATATGACGTTGTTAAGAAGATGCCATTAGCTGAATTTTGTGAGGTTTATAAAATATCCTTTGAGGGTACCTTAGATGAACCACACCGTAATGAAGTGGAAGCATTTATTAACACTATCACGGTGGGAGAAACCAAGAAGGTTTCTGATGCAAGAATTACTAGCATACATTTTCCTGTTTTACGCTACTTTGCCTTATTTGCTAGTCGTTGCTTGATTGGTCGTGGAAACTGTGGAAACCTTAGTGTTCCTGATATTATCATTTTGTTCCATGGTTTATACCGCAATAACTCTGTTAGTATGGGTGGAATTGTTGCTAGACGGTTAAGTCTGAACCGTACTAAAGGCCCCATCTTTGGAGGCATTTATGCTTCACGCCTAGCTGGATATTTTGGCATACCTATTAGGCATTTTGAGAAAGAAGAAAAATTGCTGCCTAGTGCTTATCTAGATTATAAGAGTATGCTAGCACATGATTTTATTGTTAAGAGTCGTGATGGGGAGCTCAAATATAAATTGTACTTTGATAAACATCACCCTGAGACTATTACTTTGCCTGATCCTTCTTTGTTTAACTTGTCTGCAGGTCCTCACCTCGTTACGTGGGCGGCCGTTCAAGCCTATCGGAATCCTGTACCAGCCCCGGAGCTGGAACCACAATATGAGCCTCCACGCCAGTCTGTTTATTCTTGGGATCCGGAGGTGGCTGCCAGCCAGTGGCAGTCGGAGCCCTCTTCATCACAGTATGACCCCAGCTACACCTACGGTTATCCGCCAGGCTATCCCTGGCAATGAACCAACTTAGGCCAAAAGCCTAAGCTTGGGGGAGTATGTATTTCCCACCGACATTACATTTATGTTCACACACACTCATTGCTAGATGTCGGTGCTGAAGGAAATATGCCCTAGAGGCAATAATAAAGTTATTATTTATTTCCTTATATCATGATAAATGTTTATTATTCATGCTAGAATTGTATTAACCGGAAACATAATACATGTGTGAATACATAGACAAACAGAATGTCACTAGTATGCCTCTACTTGACTAGCTCGTTAATCGAAGATGGTTATGTTTCCTAACCATAGACATGAGTTGTCATTTGATTAACGGGATCACATCATTAGGAGAATGATGTGATTGACTTGACCCATTCCGTTAGCTTAGCACTTGATCGTTTAGTATGTTGCTATTGCTTTCTTCATGACTTATACAAAGTTCTTGCAACTATGAGATTATGCAACTCCGTTTACGGAGGAACACTTTGTGTGCTACCAAACGTCACAGCGTGGCGGGTGATTATAAAGGTACTCTACAGGTGTCTCCAAAAGTATATGCTGAGTTGGCATAATTCGAGATTAGGTTTTGTCACTCCGATTGTCGGAGAGGTATCTCTGGCCTTCTAGTAATACTCATCACCTAAGCCTTGCAAGCATTGTAACTAATGAGTTAGTTATGAAATGATGTATTACGAACGAGTAAAGAGACTTGCGGTAGCAGATTGAACTAGGTATTGGATACCGACGAGCGAATCTCGGGCAAGTAACATACAGATGACAAAGGGAACAACGTATGTTGTTATGCGGTTTGACCGATAAAGATCTTCGTAGAAAATGTAGGAACCAATATGAACATCTAGGTTCCACTATTGGTTATTGACCGAGAATAGTTCTAGGACATGTTTACATAGTTCTCGAACCCGTAGGGTCCGCACGCTTAACGTTACGATGACATTTTTATGAGGTTTGATGTACTGAAGTTTGTTCGGAGTCCCGGATGTGATCACAGACATGACGAGGAGTCTCGAAATGGTCGAGACATAAAGATTGATATATTGGATGCCTATGTTTGGACTTGAATAGTTCGGGTGAAATCGGGATTTCTTAGGAACAGGGTTACTGGAACCCTCCGGGGGTTAATGGGCCTTAGTGGGCCATGAGGGAGAAGAGAGGAGGGCGGGCGGGCAGGCCGCCCCCTCCCCTAGTCCGAATAGGACAAGGAAGGGGGGCGGCCCTTCCTCTTCCCTCCCCAAGTCCTAATCCAACTAGGAAAAGGGGAAGTCCTACTCGGTGGGAGTAGGACTCCTCCGGCGTGCCTCCTCCTAGGACCGGCCGCACCCCCCCTTGCTCCTTTATATATGGGGGCAGGGGGGCACCCTAGAACACACAAGTTGATCTACGGATCGTTCCTTAGCCGTGTGCGGTGCCCCCTCCACCATATTCCACCTCGGTCATATCGTCGCGAAGTTTAGACGAAGCCTGCGCGATAGAGCATCATCATCGTCCTGCACTGCCCGTCGTCGTGTGACGGAACTCATCCCGACACCTGCTGGATCGGTCCGGGATCGTCATCGAGCTGAGCGATGTGCGAACACGGAGGTGCCGTCGTTCGGTACTTGGATCGGTCGGATCATGAAGGCGTCGACTACATCATCCGCGTTGTCATAACGCTTCGCTTTCGGTCTCAGGGTGCGTGGACACCTCTCCCTCTCGTTGCTATGCATCACCATGATCTTGCGTGTGCGTGGGAAAATTTTGAAATTACTACGTTCCCCAACGGTGGTATCGAGCCTGGTTTTATCGTTGATGTTATATGCACGAGTAGAACACAAGTGAGTTGTGGGCGATACAAGTCATCTTGCTTACCGACATGTCATACTTTGGTTCAGCGGTATTGTGAGATGAAGCAGCCGGACCGACATTACGCGTGCGCTTCGCGAGACTGGTTTCACCGCTGCGAGCACTCGTTGCTTAAAGGTGATGGCGGGTGTCTGTCTCTCTCACTTTAGCTGAATCGAGTGTAGCTACGCCGGTCCTTGCGAAGGTTAAAACAGCACTAACTTGCGAACTATCGTTGTGGTTTTGATGCGTAGGTAAAACGGTTCTTGCTCAGCCCGTAGCAGCCACGTAAAACTTGCAACAACAAAGTAGAGGGCGTCTAACTTGTTTTTGCGGGGCATGTTGTGATGTGATATGGTCAAGGCGTGATGCTATATTTTATTGTATGAGATGATCATGTTTTGTAACCGAGTTATCGGCAATGGCAGGAGCCATATGGTTGTCGCTTTATTGTATGAAATGCAAGCGCCATGTAATTGCTTTACTTTATCACTAAGCGGTAGCGATAGTTGTAGAAGCAATAGTTGGCGAGGCGACAACGATGCTACGATGGAGATCAAGGTGTCGCGCCGGTGGCGATGATGATCATGATGGTGCTTGGAGATGGAATCACAAGCACAAGATGATGATGGACATATCATATCACTTATATTGATTGCATGTGATGTTTATCCTTTATGCATCTTATCTTTCTTTGATTGACGGTAGCATTTTAAGATGATCTCTCACTAAAAATTATCAACAAGTGTTCTCCCTAAGTATGCACCGTTGCCAAAGTTCGTAGTGCCAAGACACCACGTGATGATCGGGTGTGATAAGCTCTACGTCCATCTACAACGGGTGCAAGCCAGTTTTGCACACGCAGAATACTCAGGTTAAACTTGACGAGCCTAGCATATGCAGATATGGCCTCGGAACACGGAGACCGAAAAGGTCGGCGTGAATCATATAGTAGATATGATCAACATAGTGATGTTCACAATTGAAAACTACTCCATCTCACGTGATGATCGGTTATGGTTTAGTTGATTTGGATCACGTGTTCACTTAGATGACTAGAGATGTACTGTCTAAGTGGGAGTTCTCAAGTAATATGATTAATTGAACTTAAAAATATCATGAACTTAGCACCGATAGTATTTTGCTTATCTATGTTTGTTGTAGATAGATGGCTCGTCTTGTTGTTCCGTTGAATTTTAATCGTTCCTTGAAAGCTAAGTTGAAAGATGGTGGTAGCAATTACACGGACTGGGTCCGTAACTTGAGGATTATCCTCATTGCTGCACTGGAAGAATTACGCCCTGGAAGCACCGCTGGGTGCCGAACTTGCTGCAGAACAACGCCGAGAAGTTGTGAGCGTCTGGCGAGCAAAGCGATGACTACTCTATAGTTCGAGTGTGCCATGCTTTACGGCTTAGAACCGGGTCTTCAACAACGTTTTGAGCGTCATGGAGCATATGAGATGTTCCAGGAGTTGAAGTTAATATTTCAAGCAAATGCCGGATTGAGAGATATGAAGTCTCCAATAAGTTCTATAGCTGCAAGATGGAGGAGAATAGTTCTGTCAGTGAGCATATACTCAAAATGTCTGGGTATAATAATCACTTGATTCAACTGGGAGTTAATCTTCCGGATGATAGTGTCATTGACAGAATTCTCCAATCACTGCCGCCAAGCTACAAGAGCTTCGTGATGAACTATAATATGCAAGGGATGAACAAGACACTTCCCGAGCTCTTCGCAATGCCAAAAGCTGCGGAGATAGAAATCAAGAAGGAGCATCAAGTGTTGATGGTCAACAAGACCACTAGTTTCAAGAAAAAGGGCAAAGGGAAGAAGAAGGGGAATTTTAAGAAGAACAGCAAGCAAGTTGCTGCTCAAGAAAAGAAACCCAAGTCTGGACCTAAGCCTGAAACTGAGTGCTTCTCTCTGCAAGCAAAATTTGACACCTTTGAGCGGAACTGCCCCAAGTATTTGGCGGATAAGAAGGATGGCAAGGTGAACATGAAGGAAATATGCCCTAGAGGCAATAATAAAGTTATTATTTATTTCCTTATATCATGATAAATGTTTATTATTCATGCTAGAATTGTATTAACGGAAACATAATACATGTGTGAATACATAGACAAACAGATAGTCACTAGTATGCCTCTACTAGACTAGCTCATTAATCGAAGATGGTTATGTTTCCTAACCATGGACATGTGTTGTCATTTGATTAATGGGATCACATCATTAGGAGAATGATGTGATTGACATGGCCCATTCCGTTAGCTTAGCACTTGATCGTTTAGTATATTGCTATTGCTTTCTTCATGACCTATACATGTTCCTGTAACTATGAGATTATGCAACTCCGTTTACGGAGGAACACTTTGGTACTACCAAGCGTCACAACGAATGGGTGATTATAAAGGAGTACTACAGGTGTCTCCAAAGGTACTTGTTGGGTTGGCGTATTTGAGATTAGGTTTTGTCACTCCGATTGTCGGAGAGGTATCTCTGGGCCTTCTCGGTAATACACATCACATAAGCCTTGCAAGCATTACAACTAATGAGTTAGTTGTGAGATGATGTATTACGGAGCGAGTAAAGAGACTTACCGATGCGAGATTGAACTAGGTATTGGATACCGACGATCGAATCTCGGGTAAGTAACATACCGATGACAAAGGAACAACATATGTCGTTATGCGGTTTGACCGATAAAGATCTTCGTAGAATATGTAGGAACCAATATGGGCATCCAGGTTCCGCTATTGGTTATTGACCGAGAATGGTTCTAGGTCATGTCTACATAGTTCTCGAACCCGTAGGGTCCGCACGCTTAACGTTTCGATGACAGTTCATTATGAGTTTATAAGTTTTGATGTACGAAGGTTGTTGAGTCCGGATGTGATCACGGACATGACGAGGAGTCTCGAAATGGTCGAGACATAAAGATTGATATATTGGAAGCCTATGTTTGGACTTGGAAGGTTCGGATGAAAACATGAAGTTCTGGAACACCGGGGTTACGGAACCCCGAAGTCAATGGGCCTTGATGGGCCATAGGGAGAAGAGGAAGGGCCGGCCGGGGCAGGCGCGCGCCCCCCCCTCTAGTCCGAATAGGACAAGGAGAGGGCGGCGCCCCCCTCTTCCCTCCTCCAATCCTAATCCAACTAGGAGAGGGGGAGTCCTACTCGGTGGGAGTAGGACTCCTCGGCCTTCCCCTTGGGCTGGCCGCACCCCCCCTTGCTCCTTTATATCTGAGGCGGGGGCACCCCAGACACACAAGTTGATCTACGGATCGTTCCTTAGCCGTGTCGGTGCCCCCTCCACCATATTCCACTTCGTCATATCGTCGCGGAGCTTAGGCGAAGCCTGCGCGGAGAAGTCATATCGTCGCGGAGCTTAGGCGAAGCCCTGCGTCGGTGGAGCATCATCATCGTCCTGCGCCGTCGTCTTGTGGAACTCATCCCGACACTTTGCTGGATCGGAGTCGGGGATCGTCATCGAGCTGAGCGTGTGCGAACTCGGAGGTGCCGTCGTTCGGTGCTTGGATCGGTCGGATCGTGAAGGCGTCGACTACATCAACAGCGTTGTTATAACGCTTCGCTTTCGGTCTCACGAGTGCGTGGACATACACTCTCCTCTCGTTGCTATGCCATCACCATGGTCTTGCGTGTGCGTAGGAATTTTTTGAAATTACTCGTTCCCCAACAATGGTATCGAGCCTGGTTTTATGCGTTGATGTCATATGCACGAGTAGAACACAAGTGAGTTGTGGGCGATATAAGTCATCTGCTTACCAGCATGTCATACTTTGGTTGGCGGTATTGTGAGATGAAGCGGCCGGACCGACATTACAGCGTCGCTTACGCGAGACTGGTTTCACCGCTTGAGCACTAGTTGCTTAAAGGTGACCGGCGGGTGTCGCTTTCTCTCACTTTAGTTGAACCGAGTGTGGCTCGCCCGGTCCTTGTGAAGGTTAAAACAGCACCAACTTGACAAACTATCGTTGTGGTTTTGATGCGTAGGTAAGAACGGTTCTTGCTCAGCCCGTAGCAGCCACGTAAAACTTGCAACAACAAAGTAGAGGGCGTCTAACTTGTTTTTGCAGGGCATGTTGTGATGTGATGTGGTCAAGGCGTGATGCTATATTTTATTGTATGAGATGATCATGTTTTGTAACGAGTTATCGGCAATCGGCGAGAGCCATATGGTTGTCGCTTTATTGTATGAAATGCAAAAGCCATGTAATTGCTTTACTTTATCACTAAGCATAGCGATAGTCGTAGAAGCAATAGTTGGCGAGATGACAACGATGCTACGATGGAGATCAAGGTGTCGCGCCGTGGCGATGGTGATCATGGCGGTGCTTGGCGATGGAATCACAAGCACAAGATGATGATGACCATATCATATCACTTATATTGATTGCATGTGATGTTTATCCTTTATGCATCTTATCTTGCTTTGATTGACGGTAGCATTATAAGATGATCTCTCACTAAAATTATCAAGAAGTGTTCTCCACGAGTATGCACCGTTGCGAAAGTTCTTCGTCTTTGAGACACCACGTGATGATCGGGTGTGATAGGCTCTACATTCAAATACAGCGGGTGCAAAACAGTTGCGCACGCGAATACTCAGGTTAAACTTGACGAGCCTAGCATATAACAGATATGGCCTCGGAACACGGAGACCGAAAGGTCGGCGTGAATCATATAGTAGATATGATCAACATAGTGATGTTCACCATTGAAACTACTCCATCTCACGTGATGATCGGACATGGTTTAGTTGATTTGGATCACGTAATCACTTAGATGACTAGAGAGATGTCTGTCTAAGTGGGAGGTTTTAATATGATTAATTAAACTTAAATTTATCATGAACTTAGTACCGATAGTATTTTGCTTGTCTATGTTTACTGTAGATAGATGGCTCGTCTTTGTTGTTCCGTTGAATTTTAATGCGTTCCTTGAGAAAGCAAAGTTGAAAGATGATGGTAGCAATTACGGACTGGGTCCGTAACGAGGATTATCCTCATTGCTGCACGAAAGAATTACGTCTGGAAGCACCGCTGGGTGCCGAACTGCTGCGAGAACAACGCCGAAGTTGTGAGCGTCTGGCGAGCAAAGCTGATGACTACTCGATAGTTCGATGTGCCATGCTTTACGGCTTAGAACCGGGTCTTCAACGGCGTTTTGAGCGTCATGGAGCATATGAGATGTTCCAGGAGTTGAAGTTAATATTTCAAGCAAATGCCGGATTGAGAGATATGAAGTCTCCAATAAGTTCTATAGCTGCAAGATGGAGGAGAATAGTTACATCGGTGAACATATACTCAAAATGTCCGGGTATAATAATCACTTGATTCAACTGGGAGTTACTCTTCCGGATGATAGTGTCATTGACAGAATTCTCCAATCACGCCACCAAGCTACAAGAGCTTCGTGATGAACTATAATATGCAAGGGATGACCAAAGCAATTCCGAGCTCTTCGCAATGCTAAAAGCAGCGGAGGTAGAAATCAAGAAAGAGCATCAAGTGTTGATGGTCAACAAGACCACTAGTTTCAAGAAAAGGGCAAAGGAAAGAAGAAGGAACTTCAAAAGAACAGCAAGAAAGTTGCTGCTCAAGAGAAGAAACCCAAGTCTGGACCTAAGCACACCGAGTGTTTTACTGCAAACAAGCTGGACCTTTGAAGCGGAACTGCCCCAAGTATTTGGCGGATAAGAAGGATGGCAAGGTGATCAAAGGTATATGTGATATACATGTTATTGATGTGTACCTTACTAATACTCGCATGAGTACACAGGTATTTGATCTGGTTACATTGCTAATATTTGCAACTCGAAGCAGGAACTACGAATTAGCGAAGATTGGCTAAGGGCGAGGTGACGATCTTGGCGTGGGAAATGGTTCCAAAGTCGATGTGATCGCGATCGACACGCTACCTCTACATCTACCATCGGGATTAGTTTTAGACCTAAATAATTGTTATTTGGTGCCAGCGTTAAGCATGAACATTATATCTGGATCTTGTTTGATGCGAGGCGGTTATTCATTTAAATGAGAATAATGGTTGTTCTATTTATATGAATAATATCTTTTATGGTCATGCACCCTTGAAGAGTGGTCTATTTTATTGAATCTCGATAGTAGTAGTACACATATTCATAGTGTTGAAACCAAAAGATGCAGAGTTGATAATGATAATGCAACTTATTTGTGGCACTTGCCGTTTAGGTCATATCGATGTAAAACGCATGAAGAAACTCCATCTTGATGGGCTTTTGGAATCACTTGATTATGAATCACTTGGTACTTGCGAACCGTGCCTCATGGGCAAGATGACTAAAACGCCGTTCTCGGAACTATGGGCGAGCAACTGATTTGTTGGAAATCATACATACTGATGTTTGTGGTCAATGAATGTTGAAGCCTTGGCGGGTATCGTTATTTTCTCACCTTCACAGATGATTTGAGCAGATATGGGTATATCTACTTAATGAAACACAAATCTGAAACATTTGAAAAGTTCAAAGAATTTCAGAGTGAAGTGGAAAATCATCGTAACAAGAAAATAAAGTTTCTGATCGGATCGTGGAGGAGAATATTTGAGTTCTGAGTTTGGTTTACATTTGAAACAATGTGGAATAGTTTCACAACTCACGCCACCGGAACACCACGGAGAAATGGTGTGTCGAGCGTCGTGTCGTACTTTACTTGATATGGTGCGATCTATGATGTCTCTTACTGATTTACCGCTATCGTTTTGGGGATATGCTTTAGAGGCGGCCGCATTCACGTTAAATAGGGCACCATCTAAATCCGTTGAGGCGACACCTTATGAACTGTGGTTTGGCAAGAAACCAAAGTTGTCGTTTCTTAAAGTTTGGGGCTGCGATGCTTATGTGAAGAAACTTCAACCAGATAAGCTCGAACCCAAATCGAAAATGTGTCTTCATAGGATACCCAAAGGAGACTGTTGGGTACACCTTCTATCACAGATCTGAAGGCAAGGTTTTCGTTGCTAAATTGGATCCTTTCTAGAGAAGGAGTTTCTCTCGAAAGAAGTGAGTGGGAGGAAAGTAGAACTTGATGAGATAATCGTATCTACTCCCTTATTGGAAGGTAGTTCATCACAAGAAACGGTTCTGTGACAACTACACCAATTAGTGAGGAAACTAATGATGATGATCATGAAGCTTGAGATCAAGTTACTCTTGAACCGTGGAGGTCAACGAGTAAAATCGCACAGAGTGGTGCGGTAATCCTATTCGGAAGTCATGTTACTTGACCATGGCGAACCTACAAACTATGAAGAAGCGATGGTGAGCCCAGATTCCATAAAATGGCTGGAAGCCATGAAATCTGAGATGGGATCCATGTATGAGAACAAAGTATGGACTTTGGTTGACTTGCCGATGATCGGCAAGCCATTGAGAATAAATGGATCTTTAAGAAGAAGACCGCGCCGATGGTAATGTAACTGTCTACAAAGCTCGACTTGTTGCAAAAGGTTTTCGACAAGTTCAAGGGGTTGACTACGATGAGACTTTCTCACCCGTGGCGATGCTTAAGTCTGTCCGAATCATGTTAGCAATTGCCGCATTTTATGATTATGAAATTTGGCAAATGGATGTAAAACTGCATTCTTGAATGGATTTCTAGAAGAAGAGTTGTATATGATGCAACCAGAAGGTTTTGTTGATCCAAAGGGTGCTAACAAAGTGTGCAAGCTCCAACGATCAATTTATGGTCCAGTGCAAGCCTCTCGGAGTTGGAATAAGCGCTTTGATAGTGTGATCAAAGCATATGGTTTTATCTGAGACTTTTGGAGAAGCTTTGTATTTACAAGAAAGTGAGTGGGAGCTCAGTAGCATTTCGATATTATATGTGGACGACATATTGTTGATTGGAAATGATATAGAATTTCTGGATAGCATAAAGGATACTTGAATAAAAGTTTTTCAATGAAAGACCTCGGTGAAGCTGCTTACATATTGGGCATCAAGATCTATAGAGATAGATCAAGGCGCTTAATTGGACTTTCACAAAGCACATACCTTGATAAAGTTTTGAAGAAGTTCAAAATGGATCGAGCAAAGAAAGGTTTTTACCAGTTACAAGGTGTAAGATTGAGTCGGACTCAATGCCCGACCACAGCAGAAGATAGAGAAAATGAAAGATGTTCCTATGCTTCAGCCATAGGCTCTATCATGTATGCAATGTTGTGTACCAGACTGACGTATGCTTAGCTGTAAGCTTGGCGGGGAAGGTACCAAAGTAATCGAGTGGATCCTTTGGACAGCGGTCAAGAACATCTGAAATACGAAAAGGACTAAGGATATGTTTCTCGTATATGGAGGTGACAAAGAGCTAGTCGTAAATGGTTACGTCGATGCAAGCTTTGACACTGATCCGGACGATTCTAAATCGCAAACCGGATCGTATTTTTATTAAGCGGTGGAGCTGTCGGTTGGTGCAGTTCTAAACAAAGCGTCGTGGCGGGATCTACATGTGAAGCGGAGTACATAGCTGCTTGGAAGCAGCAAATGAAGGAGTCGGATGAAAGAGTTCATTTCCGATCTAGGTGTCATACCTAGTGCATCGGGACCAATGAAGATCTTCGTGACAATCTTGGTGCAATTGCCTTGGCAAAGGAATCCAGATTTCACAAGAGGACCAAGCATATCAAAAGGCGCTTCAATTCCATTCGGGACCAAGTCCAAGTGGGAGACATAGAGATTTGCAAAATACATACGGATCTGAATGTTGCGCACCCGTTGACTAAGCCTCTTCCACGAGCAAAACATGATCAGCACCAAGACTCCATGGGTGTTAGAATCATTCTTGTGTAATCTAGATTATTGACTCTAGTGCAAGTGGGAGACTGAAGGAAATATGCCCTAGAGGCAATAATAAAGTTATTATTTATTTCCTTATATCATGATAAATGTTTATTATTCATGCTAGAATTGTATTAACGGAAACATAATACATGTGTGAATACATAGACAAACAGATAGTCACTAGTATGCCTCTACTAGACTAGCTCATTAATCAAAGATGGTTATGTTTCCTAACCATGGACATGTGTTGTCATTTGATTAATGGGATCACATCATTAGGAGAATGATGTGATTGACATGACCCATTCCGTTAGCTTAGCACTTGATCGTTTAGTATATTGCTATTGCTTTCTTCATGACCTATACATGTTCCTGTAACTATGAGATTATGCAACTCCGTTTACGGAGGAACACTTTGGTACTACCAAGCGTCACAACGAATCGGGTGATTATAAAGGAGTACTACAGGTGTCTCCAAAGGTACTTGTTGGGTTGGCGTATTTGAGATTAGGTTTTGTCACTCCGATTGTCGGAGAGGTATCTCTGGGCCTTCTCGGTAATACACATCACATAAGCCTTGCAAGCATTACAACTAATGAGTTAGTTGTGAGATGATGTATTACGGAACGAGTAAAGAGACTTACGATGCGAGATTGAACTAGGTATTGGATACCGACGATCGAATCTCGGGTAACATACCGATGACAAAGGAACAACGTATATCGTTATGCGGTTTGACCAATAAAGATCTTAAGTAGAATATGTAGGAACCAATATGGGCATCCAGGTTCCGCTATTGGTTATTGACCAAGAATGGTTCTAGGTCATGTCTACATAGTTCTCGAACCCGTAGGGTCCGCACGCTTAACGTTTCGATGACAGTTCATTATGAGTTTATAAGTTTTGATGTACGAAGGTTGTTCGAGTCCGGATGTGATCACGGACATGACGAGGAGTCTCGAAATGGTCGAGACATAAAGATTGATATATTGGAAGCCTATGTTTGGACTTGGAAGGTTCGGATGAAAGCAGGAAGTTCTGGAACAGGGGGTTACGGAACCCCGAAGTCAATGGGCCTTGATGGGCCATAGGGAGAAGAGGAAGGGCCGCCGGGCAGGCGCGCCCCCCCTCTAGTCCGAATAGGACAAGGAGAGGGGGGCGCCCTCCCTCTTCCCTCCTCCAATCTAATCCAACTAGGAGAGGGGGAGTCCTACTCGGTGGGAGTAGGACTCCTCGGCCCGCTTCTGGGCTGGCCGCACCCCCCTTGCTCCTTTATATCTGAGGCGGGGGCACCCGGGACACACAAGTTGATCTACGGATCGTTACTTAGCCGTGTCGGTGCCCCCTCCACCATATTCCACTTCGGTCATATCGTCGCGAGCTTAAGGCGAAGCCCTGCGCGGAGAAGTCATATCGTCGCGGAGCTTAGGCGAAGCCTGCGTCGATTGAGCATCATCATTGTCACCACGCCGTCGTCTTGTGGAACTCATCCCGACACTTTGCTGGATCGGAGTTCGGGATCGTCATCGAGCTGAGCGTGTGCGAGAACTTCGGAGGTGCCGTCGTTCGGTGCTTGGATCGGTCGGATCGTGAAGGCGTCGACTACATCAACAGCGTTGTTATAGCGCTTCCGCTTTCGGTCTCAGGGTGCGTGGACATACACTCTCCCCTCTCGTTGCTATGCCATCACCATGGTCTTGCGTGTGCGTAGGAATTTTTTGAAATTACTCGTTCCCCAACGAACAAAGGTATATGTGATATACATGTTATTGATGTGTACCTTACTAGAGCTCGCAGTGTTAGCACTTGGGTATTTGATACTTGGTTACATTGCTAATATTTGCAACTCGAAAGCAGGGGACTACGGAATAAGCGAGCCTTGGCCAAGGATGAGGTGACAATGCGGCGTGAAAGCGGTTCCAAAGTCAATGTGATCGCGGTCGGCACGCTACCTCTACATCTACCTTGGGATTAGTTTTAGACCTAAATAATTGTTATTTGGTGCCAGCGTTGAGCATGAACATTATATCTGGATCTTGTTTGATGCGAGGCGGTTATTCATTTAAATCGAGAGAATAATGGTTGTTCTATTTATATGAGTAATATCTTTATGGTCATGCACCCTTGAAGATTGGTCTATTCTTATTAAATCTCGATAGTAGTGATACACATATTCATAATGTCGAAGCCAAAAGATGCAGAGTTGATAATGATAGTGCAACTTATTTGTGGCACTGCCGTTTAGGTCATATCGGTGTAAAACGCATGAAGAAAGTCCATACAGATGGACTTTTGGAACCACTTGATTATGAATCACTTGGTACTTGCGAACCGTGTCTCATGGGAAAGATGACTAAAACACCGTTCTCCGGTTCTATGGAGAGAGCGACAGATTTGTTGGAAATCATACATACAGATGTATGTGGTCCGATGAACGTTGAAGCTCATGGCGGATATCGTTATTTTCTCACCTTCACAGATGATTTAAGCAGATACGGGTATATCTACTTAATGAAGCATAAATCTGAAACATTTGAAAAGTTCAAAGAATTTCAGAGTGAAGTTGAAAATCATCGTAACAAGAAAATAAAGTTTCTACGATCTGATCGTGGAGGAGAATATTTGAGTTACGAGTTTGGTCTACATTTGAAACAATGCGGAATAGTTTAGCAACTCACGCCACCGGAACACCACAGCGTAATGGTGTGTCGAGCGTCGTGTCGTACTTTACTAGATATGGTGCGATCTATGATGTCTCTTACCGATTTACCACTATCGTTTTGGGGTTATGCTTTAGAGACGGCCGCATTCACGTTAAATAGGGCACCATCAAAATCCGTTGAGACGACACCTTATGAACTATGGTTTGGCAAGAAACCAAAGTTGTCGTTTCTGAAAGTTTGGGGTTGCGATGCTTATGTGAAAAAGCTTCAACCTGATAAGCTTGAACCCAAATCGAAAAAATGTGTCTTCATAGGATACCCAAAGGAGACAATTGGGTATACCTTCTATCACAGATCCGAAGGCAAGACATTCATTGCCAAGAATGGATCCTTTCTAGAGAAGGAGTTTCTCTCGAAAGAAGTGAGTGGGAGGAAAGTAGAACTTGATGAGGTAACAGTACCAGCTCCCTTATTGGAAAGTAGTTCATCATAGAAATTGGTTCCTGTGACACCTACACCAGTTAGTGAGGAAGTTAATGATGATGATCATGAAACTTCAGATCAAGTTATTCTTGAACTCAGTAGATCAACCAGAATAAAATCCGCACTGAGTGATACGGTAATCCTATTCGGAAGTCATGCTACTAGATCATGGTGAACCTACGAACTATGAAGAAGCGATGGTGAGCCCAGATTCATAAAATGGCTTGAAGCCATGAAATCTGAGATGGGATCCATGTATGAGAACAAAGTGTGGACTTTGGTTGACTTGCCGATGGTCGGCAAGCAATAGAGAATAAATGGATTTTCAAGAAGAAGACTGGCGCTAACGGTAATATTCTTGTTTACAAAGCTCGACTTGTTGCAAAAGGTTATCGACAAGTTCAAGGAGTTGACTACGATGAGACCTTCTCACCCGTGGCGATGCTTAAGTCTGTCTCGAATCATGTTAGCTATCGCGCATTTTATGATTATGAAATATGGCGGATGGATGTCAAAACTGCATTTCTGAATGGATTTACGGAAGAAGAGTTGTATATGATGCAACGGAAGGTTTTATCGATCCTAAGGGAGCTAACAAAGTGTGCAAGCTCCAACGATCAATCTATGGTCTGGTGCAAGCCTCTCGGAGTTGGAATAAGCGCTTTGATAGTGTGATCAAAGCATATGGTTTTATCTGAGACTTTTGGAGAAGCCTGTATTTACAAGAAAGTGAGTGGGAGCTCTGTAGCATTTCTAATATTATATGTGGACGACATATTGTTGATTGGAAATGATATAGAATTTCTGGATAGCATAAAAGGATACTTGAATAAAAGTTTTTCAATGAAGGACCTCGGTGAAGCTGCTTACATATTGGGCATCAAGATCTATAGAGATAGATCAAGGCGGCTTGATTGGACTTTCACAATGCACATACCTTGATAAAGTCTTGAAAAAGTTCAATATGGATCGAGGCAAAGAAAGGGTTCTTGCCTGTATTACAAGGTGTAAGATTGAGTCGGACTCAATGCCCGACCACTGCGAAGATAGAGAAAATGAAAGGAGTTCCGTATGCTTGACCACGGGCTCTATCATGTATGCAATGCTGTGTACCAGACCTGATGTGTGCCTTGCTATTAGCTTAGCGGGGAGGTACCAAAGTAATCCAGAGTGGATCATTTGGACAGCGGTCAAGAATATCTGAAATACGAAAAGGACTAAGGATATGTTTCTCGTTTATGGAGGTGACAAAGAGCTTGTCGTAAAGGGTTACGTCGATGCAAGCTTTGACACTGATCCGGACGATTCTAAATCGCAAACCGGATATGTATTTTTATTAAACGGTGGAGCTGTAAGTTGGTGCAGTTCTAAACAAAGCGTTGTGGCGGGATCTACATGTGAAGCGGAGTACATAGCTGCTTTGGAAGCAGCAAATGAAGGAGTCTGGATGAAGGAGTTCATTTCCGATCTAGGTGTTATACCTAGTGCATCGGGACCAATGAAGATCTTCTGTGACAATACTGGTGCAATTGCCTTGGCAAAGGAATCTAGATTTCACAAGAGGACCAAGCACATCAAGAGACGCTTCAATTCCATTCGGGACCAAGTCCAAGTGGGAGACATAGAGATTTGCAAGATACATACGGATCTGAATGTTGCAGACCCGTTGACTAAGCCTCTCTCACGAGCAAAACATGATCAGCACCAAGACTCCATGGGTGTTAGAATCATTACTATGTAATCTAGATTATTGACTCTAGTGCAAGTGGGAGACTGAAGGAAATATGCCCTAGAGGCAATAATAAAGTTATTATTTATTTCCTTATATCATGATAAATGTTTATTATTCATGCTAGAATTGTATTAACCGGAAACATAATACATGTGTGAATACATAGACAAACAGAATGTCACTAGTATGCCTCTACTTGACTAGCTCGTTAATCGAAGATGGTTATGTTTCCTAACCATAGACATGAGTTGTCATTTGATTAACGGGATCACATCATTAGGAGAATGATGTGATTGACTTGACCCATTCCGTTAGCTTAGCACTTGATCGTTTAGTATGTTGCTATTGCTTTCTTCATGACTTATACAAAGTTCCTGCAACTATGAGATTATGCAACTCCGTTTACGGAGGAACACTTTGTGTGCTACCAAGCGTCTGGCGTGAATGGGTGATTATAAAGGTACTCTCAGGTGTCTCCAAAAGTATATGTTGAGTTGGCATAATTGAGATTAGGTTTTGTCACTCCGATTGTCGGAGAGGTATCTCTGGGCCTTCTCGATAATACTCATCACGAAGCCTTGCAAGCATTGTAACTAATGAGTTAGTTATGAAATGATGTATTACGGAACGAGTAAAGAGACTTGCCGTAACGAGATTGAACTAGGTATTGGATACCGACGATCGAATCTCGGGCAAGTAACATACCGATGACAAAGGGAACAACGTATGTTGTTATGCGGTTTGACCGATAAAGATCTTCGTGAAAATGTAGGAACCAATATGAACATCTAGGTTCCACTATTGGTTATTGACCGAGAATAGTTCTAGGTCATGTCTACATAGTTCTCGAACCCGTAGGGTCCGCACAACAACGTTACGATGACAGTTTTATGAGTTTTGATGTACGAAGTTTGTTGGAGTCCGGATGTGATCACGGACATGACGAGGAGTCTCGAAATGGTCGAGACATAAAGATTGATATATTGGAAGCCTATGTTTGGACTTGAATAGTTCGGGTGAAATCGGGATTTTAGGAACACCGAGGTTACGGAACCCTCCGGGGTTAATGGGCCTTAGTGGGCCATGAGGGAGAAGAGGAGGGCCGGCCAGGCAGGCGCGCCCCCTCCCCTAGTCCGAATAGGACAAGGAAGGGGGCGGCGCCCCTTCCTCTTCCCCCCCAAGTCCTAATCCAACTAGGAAAAGGGAAGTCCTACTCCCGGTGGGAGTAGGACTCCTCCGGCGCGCCTCCTCCTAAGGCCGGCCGCACCCCCCCTTGCTCCTTTATATACGGGGGCAGGGGGGCACGCTAGAACACACAAGTTAATCTACGGATCGTTCCTTAGCCGTGTGCGGTGCCCCCCTCCACCATATTCCACCTCGGTCATATCGTCGCGGAGTTTAGGCGAAGCCCTGCGCCGGTAGAGCATCATCATCGTCACCAAGCCGTCGTGCTGATGGAACTCATCCCCGACACCCTGCTGGATTGGAGTCTGGGGATCGTCATCGAGCTGAACGTGTGCAGAACACGGAGGTGCCGTACGTTCGGTACTTGGATCGGTTGGATCGTGAAGACGTACGACTACATCAACAGCGTTGTCATAACGCTTCCGCTTTCGGTCTCACAGTGCGTGGACACACTCTCCCCTCTCGTTGCTATGCATCACCATGATCTTGCGTGTGCGTAGGAAAATTTTGAAATTACTACATTCCCCAACAGGTGCTCATACTCTTTCACTGTAATATCCATGCTAGTTTATTTTCTTTTTCCTGCTTTCTTCTTGTGTGTTTGATAAACTTTAAGAAAACAACAAAAAATTAGTGTAGCTTCTAGTTAGTTTACTTTTCCTGTTGTAGTAGTAGTAATTAAAAATAAAACCCAAAAATATTTCATGTTCTTCTTTTGCTTGTTGGGAGCTTTCCCGTGTAAATAGTTTTTATTTATTTTCTTTCCTTTGGGGTCGATAGGAGAAGACCATGATTAAATTGTTGAAGTGTCTCTTATATGCATTATTGTTGATTTAACCTAGAGCCCATATTGCCTTGTCTTCTCCTGCTTATTGAATGCTCGCAGATTCCAGCTTAGTCCAATGCACGTGCACTCTTATTATTATTCACATCGTTCGGTCGTGCAAGTGAAAGGCAATTATGATGATATATGATGGACTGACTGAGATGGAAAAGCTGGTATGAACTCGAACTCTCTTGTTTTTGTAAATATGATGAGTTCATCATTCCTGATTCAGCTTATTATGAATAAACATGTTTGCAATGACAATTAGAGATCATAGTTGCTTATGCCATGCTTGATTAGCTATGAGTTATAATGGTGTACCTTGCATGCCAACATGCTATTAAAATGGTTGTGATGTGGTATGATGGGGTGGTATCCTCCTTTGAATGATTTGAGTGACTTGATTTGGCACATGTTCACACATGTAGTTGAAACAAAATCAACATAGCCTTCACGATATTTATGTTCATGGTGGATTATATCCTACTCATGCTTGTATCCAATGTTTATTAATTTTAGTGCATGTTCATGACTGTTGTCGCTCTCTAGTTGGTCGCTTCCCAGTCTTTTGCTAGCCTTCACTTGTACTAAGCGGGAATCTGCTATGCATGCAATCCCTTAGACCCCAAAGTTATTCCATATGAGTCCACTATACCTTCCTATATGCGGTATCTACCGCCGTTCCAAGTAAATTTGTATGTGCCAAACTCTAAACCTTCAAATAAACATTCTGTTTTGTATGCTCGAATAGCTCATGTATCAACTATGGCTGTCCTTATCTTCCATGTTAGGCGGGTTATTCTCAAGAGGAGTGGACTCCGCTCCTCACTCACGAGAACATGGCTGGTCACCGGGATGCCCAGTCCCATGCTTTTTGCAAACTAAATCAAAATAATTGCAAACAAAACTCCCCCTGGGACCTAATGCATGTTGGAGGCACTTGTTGTTTCGAGCAAGCCGTGGATTGATGCTTGTTGGTGGAGGGGGAGTATAAACTTTACCATTCTGTTTGGGAACCGCCTATAATGTGTGTGACATGGAAGATATCGCCATCTCTTAGTTGTTATGTTGACAATGAAAGTATACCGCTCAAAATATTATTTATCTCTATTTCAAAACCGAGCTCTGGCACCTCTACAAATCTCTGCTTCCCTCTGCGAAGGGCCTATCTATTTACTTTTATGTTGAGTCATCACCCTCTTATTGAAAATCACTAGCTGGAGAGCGCAACTGTCATTTGCATTCATTATTGTTAATTTAAATTGGGTATGACTATGACTGGATCTCTTTTACCATGAATTACAATGTCTAGTCAGTCCTTGATCTTTAAAGGTGCTCTGCATTTATGTTTTGTGGTCTCAGAAAGGGCTAGTGAGATACCATCTTGTTATATCATATTATGATTGTTTTGAGAAAGTGTTGTCATTCGAGATTTATTATTATGACTCGCTAGTTGATTATGGCATTGATATGAGTAATCATGAGACCTGAGAATTATTGCAAATGTGGTTAGTTATAATCTTTGCTGAAAACTTGAATGCTGACTTGACATATTTACAACAACAAGAGCAAACAGAGTTTGTAAAAGTTTTTCTCTTTCTCTTTCAGTTTGTCAACTGAATTGCTTAAGGACAAGCAAGGGTTTAAGCTTGGGGGAGTTGATACGTCTCCGTCGTATCTACTTTTCCAAACACTTTTGCCCTTGTTTTGGACACTAACTTGTATGATTTGAATGGAACTAACCCGGACTGATGTTGTTTTTAGCAGAATTGCCATGATGTTGTCTTATGTGCAGAAAACAAAAGTTCTCGGAATGACCTGAAACTCCACGGAACATCTTAGAAAAAAATAATAAAAAATCCTCGCCAAAGATGAAGACCAGGGGGCCCACACCCTGTCCACGAGGGTGGGGGTGCGCCCCCCTCCTGGGCGCGCCCCCTACCTCGTGGGCCCCCTGGAGACCCTCCGACGCCAACTACAACTCTATATATTTGCTTTCGGAGAGAAAAAAATTAGAGAGAAGAAATCATCGCGTTTTACGATACAGAGCCGCCGCCAAGCCCTAAAACCTCTCGGGAGGGCTGATCTGGAGTCCGTTCGGGGCTCCGGAGAGGGGGATTCACCATCGTCGTCATCGTCAACCATCCTCCATCACCAATTTCATGATGCTCACCGCCGTGCGTGAGTAATTCCATCGTAGGCTTGCTGGACGGTGATGGGTTGGATGAGATCAATCATGTAATCGAGTTAGTTTTGTTAGGGTTTGATCCCTAGTATCCATTATGTTCTGAGATTGATGTTGCTATGACTTTGCTATGCTTAATGCTTGTCACTAGGGCCTGAGTGCTATGATTTCAGATCTGAACCTATTATGTTTTCATGAATATATGTGTGTTCTTGATCCTATCTTGTAAGTCTATAGTCACCTATTATGTGTTATGATCCGACAACCCCGAAGTGACAATAATCGGGATACTTCTCGGTGATGACCATAGTTTGAGGAGTTCACGTATTCACTATGTGCTAATGCTTTGTTCCGGTTCTCTATTAAAAGGAGGCCTTAATATCCCTTAGTTTCCATTAGGACCCTGCTGCCACGGGAGGGTAGGACAAAAGATGTCATGCAAGTTCTTTTCCTTAAGCACGTATGACTATATTCGGAATACATGCCTACATTACATTGATGAATTGCAGCTAGTTCTGTGTCACCCTATGTTATGACTGTTACATGATGAACCGCATCCGGCATAATATTCCATCATCGATCCAATGCCTACGAGCTTTCCATATATTGGTTTACGCTTATTTACTTTCCCGTTGTTACTGTTACAATCATTACAAAACACCAAAAATATGCTTTTGCTTTCATTACTCTTTTGTTACCGTTACCACTACTATCATATTACTTTGCTACTAAATACCTTGCTGCAGATATTAAGTTATCCAGGTGTGGCTGAATTGACAACTCAGTTGCTAATACTTGAGAATATTCTTTGGCTCCCCTTGTGTCGAATCAATAAATTTGGGTTGAATACTCTACCCTCGAAAGCTGTTGCGATCCCCTACACTTGTGGGTTATCAAGGCCTCAACTGGAATAAAGTCCTCAGTCTTCTGAGGACTAAACCTGACATCACAACTTCATAAGTAACAAAAGATATACAAGCGATAACAGGTCCACCCACTAGTCATGGAACCCCATTTTAACCACCATGCCTCTCAAGAAAGACACTCTCCACTCTATCATATGCCTTGTGTATAACCACCTTTACTACACAAAAACCATCTTTGCATCTTCTCTTATTCTTAGTTGTACAAATACTCTCATAAGCGACCAAAACATTATATATAATTAACAAAGCAGGCACAAATGCAATTTGGGTCGAGGCAATAATATATGAAAGAGTTTTCTTCACTCTCCCCATGAGCATCTTGAGAATTATTTTCATGTAACATTGCACACGCTAATGGGCTGGTGCTAGCTGATTAGTTTTGGTGTATTAACCTTTGTAACTAGTACCAACTGAAGCAAATATGCCCTAGAGGCAATAAAGCTGTTATTTATATTTCCTTATATCATGATAAATGTTTATTATTCGAGCTAGAATTGTATTAACAAGAAACTTGATGCATGTGTGAATACATAGACAAAATAGAGTGTCCCTAGTATGCCTCTACTTGACTAGCTCGTTAATCAAAGATGGTTAAGTTTCCTAACCATAGACATGTGTTGTCATTTGATGAATGGGATCACATCATTAGGAGAATGATGTGATGGACAAGACCCATCCCTTAGCTTAGCATAATGATCATTAAGTTTTATTGCTATTGCTTTCTTCATGACTTATACATATTCATTTGACTATGAGACTCCCGATACCAGAGGAACACCTTGTGTGTTATCAAATGTCACAACGTAACTGGGTGATTATAAAGATGCTCTATAGTTGTCTCCCAAGGTGTTTGTTGGGTTGGCATAGATCGAGATTAGGATTTTTCACTCCAAGTATCAGGGAGGTATCTCTGGGCTCTCTCGGTAATGCACATTACGATAAGCCTTGCAAGCAATGTGACTAATGAGTTAGTTGCAGGAGGATGCATTACGGAACGAGTAAAGAGACTTGCTGGTAGCGAGATTGAACTAAGTATAAGGATACCGACGATCGAATCTCGGGCAAGTAACATACCAATGACAAAGGGAATGACGTATGTTGTCATTGCGGTTTGACCGATAAAGATCTTCGTAGAATATGTAGGAACCAATATGAGCATCCAGGTTCCGTTGTTGGTTATTGATCGGAGATATGTCTCGGTCATTTCTACATAGTTCTCGAACCCGTAGGGTCCGCACGCTTAACGTTCGATGACAATTTGTATTATGACTTATGTGTTTTGGTGACCGAAGATTGTTCGGAGTCCCGGATGAGATCACTGACATGACGAGGAGTCTCGAAATGGTCGAGAAGTAAAGATTGATATATTAGACGATGTTATTCGGACACTGGAATGGTTTCGGAGTGGTTCGGGTATTTTTCGGAGTACCGAGGGGTTACCGGAACCCCCGGGGATAGTAATGGGCCTACATGGGCCATAGGGGGAGAGGAGGCATCCCACGATGGGTGACAGCGCCCCCTCCCATAGGGAGTCCGAATTGGACTACGGGAGGGGGCGCGCCCCCCTTTCCTTTTCCTTCTCCTCCTCCCTGTCCTTCCCCCTTTCCCCTCCGGAAGAAGGAAGGGGAAGGCCGAATTGGACATGGAGTCCAAGTCGGTTTCCTCACCCATGGTGCGCCCCTTGGCCGGCCTCCTCCCTCTCCTGCTTTATATACGGGGGCAGTGGGGCACCCCATAGCTAGCACATCAATTGCTCTCTTAGCGGTGTGCGGTGCCCCCCTCCACAGTTTACTCCTTCGGTCATAGAATCGTAGTGCTTAGGAGAAGCCCTGTGTGGATTACATCACCATCACCATCACCACGCCGTCGTGCCGACGAAACTCTTCCCTTGACACTTTGCTGGATCAAGAGTTTGAGGGACGCCATCGAGCTGAACGTGTGCTGAACTCGGAGGTGTTGTATGTTTGGTACTTGATGGACGTTCGACTACATCCACCGCGTTAAACTAACGCTTCCGCTTTCGGTCTACGAGGGTACGTGGACACACTCTCTCCCTCTCATTGCTATGATTCTCCTTGATAGATCTTGCCTGAGCGTAGGAATTTTTTGAAATTGCATGCTACGTTCCCTAACAGTGGTATCAGAGCCAGGTCTATGCGTAGATGATATGCAGAGTAGAACACAGAGAGTTGTGGACGATCGTAGTCATACTTCTTACCACCAACGTCTTATTTTGATTGGGCGGTATTGTTGGATCAAGCGGCCCGGACCAACCTTACATGACCACGTTCTTGAGACCGGTTCCACCGATAGACATGCAACTTGTTTTGCATAAAGGTGGTTGGCGGGTGTCTGTTTCTCCAACTTTAGTTGAATCGAATTTGACTACGCCGGTCCTTGTTGAAGGTTAAAAAAACACTTGACGAAAACTCGTTGTGTTTTTGATGCGTAGGTAAGCACAGTTCTTGCTAGAAGCTCGTAGCAGCCACGTAAAACTTGCAACAACAAAGTACAGGACGTCTAACTTGTTTTTGCAGGGCATGTTGTGATGTGATATGGTCAAGACATGATGTGATATAAGTTATTGTATGAGATGATCATGTTTTGTAAAAGTTATCGGCAACTGGCAGGAGCCTTATGGTTGTCGCTTTATTGTATGAAATGCAATCGTCATGTAATTTCTTTACTTTATCATTATGCGGTAGCGATAGTTGTAGAAGCAATAGTTGGCGAGACGACAACGACGCTATGATGGAGATCAAGGTGCCAAGCCGGTGACAGTGGAGATCATGACAGTGCTTTGGAGATGGAGATCAAAGGCACAAGATAATGATGGCCATATCATGTCACATATTTTGATTGCATGCGATGTTTATATTTTATGCATCTTATTTTGCTTAGTACCGCGGTAGCATCATAAGATGATCCCTCGCTAAGTTTCAAGGTATAAGTGTTCTCCCTGAGTATGCACCATTGCGATAGTTCATCGTGCCGAGACACCACGTGATGATCGGGTGTGATAAGCTATACGTTCACATACAACGGGTGCAAGACAGTTTTGCACGTGCAGAATACTCGGGTTAACTTGACGAGCCTAGCATGTATAGACATGGCCTCGGAACACTGAGACCGAAAGGTCGAACGTGAATCATATAGTAGATATGATCAACATAGAGATGTTCACCATTGAAAACTACTCCATCTCACGTGATGATCGGACATGGTTTAGTTGATATGGATCACATGATCATTTAGATGACTCGAGGGATGTCTATCTAAGTGGGAGTTCTTTAGTAATATGATTAATTGAACTTAAATTTATCATGAAATTAGTCCTGATAGTTTTTGCATATCTATGTTGTTGTAGATCAATGGTCCATACTACCGTTCCCTTGAATTTTAATGCGTTCCTAGAGAAGGCTAAGTTGAAAGATGATGGTACCAACTACATGGATTGGTCCATAACTTGAGGATTATCCTCATTGCCGCATAGAAGAATTACGTCCTTGAGGCACCGCTGGGTGCAATACCTGCTGTAGGAGCAACTCCGGACATTATGAACATCTGGCTAGCTAAATCTGATGACTACTCAATAGTTCAGTGTGCCATGCTTTACGGCTTAGAATCGGGACTTCAAAGACGTTTTGAACGTCATGGAGCATATGAGATGTTCCAGGAGTTGAAGTTAATATTTCAAGCAAATGCCCAAGTTGAGAGATATGAAGTCTCCAACAAGTTTTCTAGCTGCAAGATGGAGGAGAACAGTTCTGACAGTGAACATATACTCAAAATGTCTGGGTATCATAATCACTTGACTCAGCAGGGAATTAATCTTCCGGATGATAGTTTCATTGACAGAGTTCTTCAATCACTGCCACCAAGCTATAAAGGCTTTGTGATGAACTATTATACACAAGGGATGGAAAAGAGAATTCCCGAGCTCTTCGCAATGCTTAAGGCTGCGGAGGTAGAAATCAAGAAGGAGCATCAAGTGTTGATGGTTAACAAGACCACTAGATTAAAGAAAAAGGCAAAGGTTGAAGGAAATATGACCTAGAGGCAATAATAAAGTTATTATTTATTTCCTTATTTCATGATAAATGTTTATTATTCATGCTAGAATTGTATTAACCAGAAACTTAGTACATGTGTGAATACATAGACAAAACAATGTGTCCCTAGTATGCCTCTACTTGACTAGCTCATTTATCAAAGATGGTTCTGTTTCCTAACCATAGACATGTGTTGTCATTTGATGAACGGGAATGATATGATGGACAAGACCCATTCGTTAGCTTAGCATTATGATCGTTACTGTTTCATTGCTACTGCCTTCTTCATGACTTATATATGTTCCTCAGACTATGAGATTGTGCAACTCCAGAATATCGGAGGAACACCTTGTGTGCTATCAAACGTCACAACATAACTGGGTGATTATAAAGATGCTCTACAGGTGTCTTCGATGGTGTTTGTTGAGTTGGCATAGATCGAGATTAGGATTTGTCACTCCGTGTATCGGAGAGGTATCTCTGGGCCCTCTCGGTAATGCACATCACTATAAGCTTGCAAGCATTGTGACTAATGAGTTAGTTGCGGGATGATGCATTACAGAACGAGTAAAGAGACTTGCCGGTAACGAGATTGAACTAGGTATGAGGATACCGACAATCGAATCTTGGGCAAGTAACATACCGATGACAAAGGGAACAATGTATGTTGTTATGCGGTTTGACCGATAAAGATCTTCGTAGAATATGTAGGAGCCAATATGAGCATCCAGGTTCCGCTATTGGCTATTGACCGGAGATGTGTCTCGGTCATGTCTACATAGTTCTCGAACCCATAGGGTCCGCACGCTTAACGTTCGATGACGATTTGTATTATGAGTTATGTGATTTGATGACCGAAGTTTGTTCGGATTCCCGGATGAGATCGGGGACATGACGAGGAGTTTCGAAATGGTCGAGAGGTAAACATAGATATATTGGAAGGCTATATTCAGACCTCGGAAAGGTTCCGAGTGATTCGGGTATTTTTCGGAGTACTGGAGAGTTACGGGAATTCGCCGGGAGAAGTATTGGGCCTTATTGGGCCATACGGGAATAGAGGAGCCATGCCAAAGGGAAGGAGGCGCGCGCCCCCCATGGGTCCGAATTGGACTAGGGGAAAGGGAGCGGCGCCCCCCCTTGCCCTTTCCTACTCCCTCTCTCTTTCCCTCTTTCTTCTCTCCAACTCCGGAAAGGAAAAGGGGAATCCTACTAGGACTTGGGAGTCCTAGTAGGACTGCCCACACTTGGCGCGCCCCCTCTAGGGCCGGCCTCCTCCTCCTCCCTCCTTTGTATACGTGGGCAGGGGACACCCCAAAGGCACAACAGAGAATCTCTTAGCCGTGTGCGGTGCCCCCCTCCACAGTTACACACCTCGGTCATATCATTGCAGTGCTTAGGCGAAGCCCTTCGCCGGTAACTTCATCATCACCGTCGCCACGCCGTCATGCTGACGGAACTCTCCCTCGGCCTCAACTGGATCAAGAGTACGAGGGATGTCATCGAGTTGAATGTGTGCTGATCGCGGAGGTGTCGTACTTTCGGTACTTGGATCGGTCGGATCGTGAAGACATACGACTACATCAACTGCATTGTCATAACGCTTTCGCTTTCGGTCTACGAGGGTACATAGACAACACTCTCCCCTCTCATTGCTATGCATAACCCTGATAGATCTTGCGTGTGCGTAGGAAATTTTTGAAATTACTGCGTTCCCCAACAGTGGCATCCGAGCCAGGTCTATGCGTAGATGTTATATGCACGAGTAGAACACAAGTGAGTTAATAGTCATACTGCTTACCAGCATGTCATACTTTGATTCAGCGGTATTGTTGGATGAAGCGGCCCAGACCGACATTACGCGTACGCTTACGCGAGGCTGGTTCTACCGACGTGCTTCGCACACAGGTGGCTGGCGGGTGTCAGTTTCTCCAACTTTAGTTGAATCGAGTGTGGTTACGCCCGATCCTTGTTGAAGGTTAAAACAGTACATACTTGACAAAAAATCGTTGTGGTTTTGATGCGTAGGTAAGAACGGTTCTTGCTCAGCCCGTAACAGCCACGTAAAACTTGCAACAACAAAGTAGAGGACATCTAACTTGTTTTTGCAGGGCATGTTGTGATGTGATATGGTCAAGACATGATGCTAAGTTTTATTGTATAAGATGATCATGTTTTGTAACGGAGTTATCGGCAACTGGCAGGAGCCATATGGTTGTCGCTTTATTGTATGAGATGCACTCGTCATGTAATTGCTTTACTTTATCACTAAGCGGTAGCGATAGTCATAGAAGCAATAGTTGGCGAGACGACAACGGTGCTACGATGGAGATCAAGGTGTCGCGCCAGTGACGATGGTGATCATGACGGTGCTTTGGAGATGGAGATCAAAGGCACAAGATGATGATGGCCATATCATATCACTTATATTGATTGCATGTGATGTTTATCTTTTATGCATCTTATTTTGCTTAGTTTGACGGTTGCATTATAAGATGATCTCTCACTAAATTTCAAGGTATAAGTGTTCTCCCTGAGTATGCACCGTTGCGAAAGTTCGTCATGCCGAGACTCCACGTGATGATCGGGTGTGATAAGCTCTACGTTCACATACAACGGGTGCAAGCCAGTTTTGCACACGCAGAATACTCGGGTTAAACTTGACGAGCCTAGCATATGCAGATATGGCCTCAGAACACTGAGTCCAAAAGGTCGAGCGTGAATCATATAGCAGATATGATCAACATAGTGATGTTCACCATTGAAAACTACTCCATCTCACGTGATGATCGGGCATGGTTTAGTTGATATGGATCACGTGATCATTTAGATGACTCGAGGGATGTCTATGTAAGTGGGAGTTCTTAAGTACTATGATTAATTGAACTTAAATTTATCATGAACTTAGTCTTGATAGTATTTTCATATCTATGTTGTAGATCAATAACTCGCAAATAGCTTCCACGTTTTATTTATGATATGTTCCTAGAGAAAACTAAGTTGAAATATGATAGTAGCAATGATGCGGACTTGGTCTGTCATCTGAGGATTATCCTCATTGCTGCACAGAAGAATTATGTCCTTGATGCACAGCTAAGTGACGGACCTATTGCAGGAGCAGATGCAGATGTTATGAACGTTTGGCAAAGCTCATTATGATGACTACTTGATAGTTTAGTGCACAATGCTTTACGGCTTAGAACCGGGACTTCAAAAAAATTTGAACGCCATGGAGCATATAAGATGTTCCAAGAGTTGAAATTTGTATTTCATACTCATGCCCGTGTCGAGAGGTATGAGACCTCTGACAATACTTTGACTACAAAATGGAGGAGAATGGCTCAACCAGTGAGCATGTGCTCAGATTGTCTGGGTACTACAATTGCTTGAATCAAGTGGGAGTTAATCTTCCAGATAAGATAGTAATTGACAAAGTTCTCTAGTTACTATCACCAAGTTAATAGAACTTTGTTATGAACTATAATATGCAAGGGATGATGAAAGTAATTCCCGAGCTCTTCGCGATGTTGAAATTGGCGAAGGTAGAAATCAAGAAAGAGCATCAAGTGTTGATGGTTTACAAGACCACTAGTTTCAAGAAAAAGGGAAAAAGAATAGAAAGAGAACTTCAAGAAGAATGACAAACAAGTTGTCACTCCCGTGAATAAACCCAAAGCTAGACTCAAGCCTGAAACTGAGTGCTTCTACTGCAAAGGAAATGGTCACTGGAAGTGGAACTGCCCCTAGATACTTGGCGGATAAGAAGGATGGAAAAATGAACAAAGGTATATTTGATATACATGTTATTGATGTGTACTTTACTAGTGTTTATAGCAACCCCTCGGTAGTTGATACTAGTTCAGTTGCTAAGAGTAGTAACTTGAAACCGGAGTTGTAAAATAAACAAAGACTAGTTAAGGGCGAGGTGACGATGTGTGTTGGAAATGATTCCAAGGTTGATAAGATCACCATCGCACACTCCTTTTACCTTCGGGATTAGTGTTGAACCTAAAATAAATGTTATTTGGTGTTTGCGTTAAGCATGAATATGACTGGATCATGTTTATTGCAATACGGTTATTCATTTAAGTCAAAGAATAATTGTTGTTCTATTTACATGAATACAAACCTTTTATGGCAATACACTCAATGTAAATGGTTTATTGAATCTCGATCGCAGTGATACACATATTCATAAATATTGAAGCCAAAAGATGCAAAGTTAATAATGATAGTGCAACTTATTTGTGCACTGCTGTTTAGGTCATATTGGTGTAAAGCGCATGAAGAAACTCCATGCCGATGGACTTTTGGAATCACTTGATTATTAATCAATTGATGCTTGCAAACCACGCCTCATGGGCAAGATGACTAAGACTCCGTTCTCCGGAACAATGGAGCGAGCCACTGACTTATTGGAAATAATACATACCAATGTATGCGGTCCAATGAGTGTTGAGGCTCACGGCGGGTATCATTGTTTTCTGACGTTCACAGATTATTTGAGCAGATATGTGTATATCTACTTGATGAAACACAAGTCTGAAACACTTGAAAAGTTCAAAGATTTTCAGAGTGAAGTAGAGAATTATTGTAACAAGAAAATAAAGTTTCTACGATCTGATCGTAGAGGCAAATACTTGAGTTACGAGTTTGGCCTTCAATTAAAACAATGTGGAATAGTTTCACAAACTCATGCCGCTAGGAAAACCACAGCATAATGGTGTGTCCAAACGTCATAATCGTACTTTATTGGATATAGTGCAATCTATGATGTCTCTTACCGATTTACCACTATCGTTTTGGGGTTATGCATTAGAGACAGCTGCATTCATGTTAAATAGGGCACCATCTGAATCCGTTGAGACGACACCTTATGAACTGTGGTTTGGCAAAAGAAACCCAAGTTGTCGTTTCTTAAAGTTTCAGGCTGCGATGCTTATGTGAAAAAGCTTCAACCTGATAAGCTCGAACCCAAATTGGAGAAATATGTCTTCATAGGATACCCAAAAGAGACTATTGGGTACACCTTCTATCATAGATCCGAAGGCAAGATCTTTGTTGCTAGAATGGATCCTTTCTGGAGAAGGAGTTTCTCTCGAAAGAAGTGAGTGGGAGGAAGGTAGAACTTGATGAGGTAATTGTACCTTCTCCCGAATAGGAAAGTATTTCTTCACTGAAATCAGTTCAAGTGATGCTTAAACCAATTAGTGAGGAAGTTAATGATGATGATCATGAAGCTTCGGATCAAGTTAGTACCAAGCCTCGTAGGTCAACCAGAGTACGTTCTGCACCAGAGTGGTACGGTAATCCTATTCTGGAATTCATGTTACTTGACCATGACGAACCTACGAACTATGAGGAAGCGATGATGATCCCAGATTCCGCAAAATAGCTTGAGGCCATGAAATCTGAGATGGGATCCATGTATGAGAACAAAGTGTGGACTTTGGTTGACTTGCCCGATGATCGGCAAGCCATAGAAAATAAATGGATCTTCAAGAGGAAGAGGGACGCTGATAGTAGTGTTACTATCTACAAAGCTAGACTTGTCGAAAAAGGTTTTTGACAAAGTTCAAGGTGTTGACTACGATGTGATTTCTCACTCGTAGCGATGCTTAACTCTGTCTGAATCATGTTAGCAAATTGCCACATTTTATGAAATCTGGCAAATGGATGTCAAAACTACATTCCTTAATGGATTTCTTAAAGAAGAGTTGTATATGATGCAACCAGAAGGTTTTGTCGATCCTAAATGTGCTAACAAAATGTGCAAGCTCCAGCGATCCATCCATGGACTGGTGCAAAGTATCTCAGAGTTGGAATATACGGTTTGATGAGTTGATCAAAGCATATAGTATTATACAGACTTGCGATGAACCTATATTTACAAGAAAGTGAGTGGGAGCACTACAAACTTTCTGATAAGTATACATGAATGACATATTGTTGATCGGAAATGATGTAGAATTTTCTGGAAAGCATAAAAGGAGTGTTTGAAAGGAGTTTTTCAAAGAAAGACCTCGATGAAGCTGCTTACATATTGGGCATCAAGATCTATAGAGATAGATCAAGACGCTTGATAAGTTTTTTCAATGAGTACATACCTTGATTTTTTTTTGAAGTAGTTCAAAATGGAACAGTCAAAGAAGGAGTTCTTGCCTGTATTGCAAGGTGTGAAATTGAGTAAGACTCAAAGCCCGACCACGACAGAAGATAGAAAGAGAATGAAAGTCATTCCCTGTGCCTCAGCCATAGGTTCCATAAAGTATGCCATGCTGTGTACTAGATCTATTGTATACCCTACACTGGTTTGGCAAGGGAGTACAATAGTGATCTAGGAGTAGATCACTGGACAGCGGTCAAATTTATCCTTAGGGGAATAAGGATATGTTTCTCGATTATGGAGGTGAGAAAAGGTTCGTCGTAAAGGGTTACATCGATGCAAGTTTTGACACTGATCCAGATGACTCTAAGTCTCAATCTGGATACATATTGAAAGTGGGAGCAATTAGCTAGAGTAGCTCCGTGCAGAGCATTGTTGACATAGAAATTTGCAAAATACATACGGATCTGAATATGCCAGACCCGTTGACTAAACTTCTCTCACAAGCAAAACATGATCACACCTTAGTACTCTTTGGGTGTTAATCACACGGCGATGTGAACTAAGATTACTGACTCTATTAAACCCTTTGAGTGTTGGTCACATGGAGATGTGAACTATGGGTGTTAATCACATGGTGATGTGAACTATTGGTGTTAAATCACATGGCGATGTGAACTAGATTATTGACTCTAGTGCAAGTGGGAGACTGAAGGAAATATGCCCTAGAGGCAATAATAATGTTATTATTTATTTGCTTATTTCATGATAAATGTTTATTATTCATGCTAGAATTGTATTAACCGGAAACTTAGTACATGTGTGAATACATAGACAAAACAAAGTGTCCCTAGTATGCCTCTACTTGACTAGCTCGTTTATCAAAGATGGTTATGTTTCCTAACCATAGACATGTGTTGCTATTTGATGAACGGGAATGATATGATGGACAATACCCATTCGTTAGCTTAGCATTATGATCGTTACTGTTTCATTGCTACTGCTTTCTTCATGACTTATATATGTTCCTCAGACTATGAGGTTATGCAACTCCCGAATACTGAAGGAACACCTTGTGTGCTATCAAACGTCACAACGTAACCGGGTGATTATAAAGATGCTCTACAGGTGTCTCCGATGGTGTTTGTTGAGTTTGCATAGATCGAGATTAGGATTTGTCACTCCGTGTATCGGAGAGGTATCTCTGGGCCCTCTCGGTAATGCACATCACTATAAGCCTTGCAAGCATTGTGACTAATGAGTTAGTTGCGGGACGATGCATTACGGAACGAGTAAAGAGACTTGCCGGTAACGAGATTGAACTAGGTATGAGGATACCGACGATCGAATCTCGGGCAAGTAACATACCGATGACAAAGGGAATAACGTAGGTTGTTATGCGGTTTGACCGATAAAGAACTTCGTAGAATATGTAGGAGCCAATATGAGCATCCAGGTTCCGCTATTGGTTATTGACCAGAGATGTGTCTCGGTCATGTCTACATAGTTGTCGAACTCGTAGGGTCCGCACGCTTAATGTTCGATGAGGATTGTATTATGAGTTATGTGATTTGATGAACGAAGTTTGTTTAGAGTCCCGGATGAGATCGGGGACATGACGAGGAGTCTCGAACTAGTCGAGAGGTAATATTGGAATGTTGGGAAACGTAGTAATTTCAAAAAAATTCCTACGCACACGCAAGATCATGGTGATGCATAGCAACGAGAGGGGAGAGTGTTGTCCACGTACCCTCGTAGACCGAAAGCGGAAGCGTTAGCACAACGCGGTTGATGTAGTCGTACGTCTACATGATCTGACCGATCAAGTACCGAACGTACGACACCTCTGAGTTCAGCACACGTTCAGCCCGACGACGTCCCTCGAACTCCGATCTAGCCGAGTGTTGAGGGAGAGTTTCGTCAGCATGACGGCGTGGTGACGATGTTGATGTTCTACCGACGCAGGGCTTCGCCTAAGCACCGCTACAGTATTATCGAGGTGGACTATGATGGAGGGGGGCACCGCACACGGCTAAAAGATCAGACATATCAATGTTGTGTCTGCGGGTGCCCCCGCCTCAGATATAAAGGAGCAAGGGGGGAGGCGGCGGCCTAGGAGGAGGGCGCATGGGGAGTCCTACTCCCACCGAGTAGGACTCCTCCTTTCCTTGTGGGAGTAGGAGAAGGGAAGGAAGAAGGAGAAGGAAGGAAGGGGGCGCCCCACCTCCCTAGTCCAATTCGGACTAGTCCATGGGGAGGGGTGCGGCCAACCTTTGAGGCCTTTATCTCCTTTCCCGTAAGGCCCATTAAGGCCCAATACAAATTCCTGTAACTCTCCGGTACTCCAAAAAATACCCGAATCACTCGGAACCTTTCCGATATCCGAATATAGTCGTCCAATATATCGATCTTTACGTCTCGACCATTTCGAGACTCCTCGTCATGTCCCCGATCTCATCCGGGACTCCGAACTCCTTCGGTACATCAAAACATATAAACTCATAATATAAGCATCGCCGAAACTTTAAGCGTGCGGACCCTACGGGTTCGAGAACTATGTAGACATGACCGAGACACGTCTCCGGTCAATAACCAATAGCGGAACCTGGATGCTCATATTGGCTCCCACATATTCTACGAAGATCTTTATCGGTCAGACCGCATAACAACATATGTAAGTTACTTGCCCGAGATTCGATCGTCGGTATCTTAATACCTAGTTCAATCTCGTTACTGGCAAGTCTCTTTACTCGTTCCGTAATACATCATCCCGCAACTAACTCATTAGTTGCAATGCTTGCAAGGCTGAAGTGATGTGCATTACCGAGTGGGCCCAGAGATACCTCTCCGATAATCGGAGTGACAAATCCTAATCTCGAAATACGCCAACTCAACAAGTACCTTCGGAGACACCTGTAGAGCACCTTTATAATCACCCAGTTACGTTGTGACGTTTGGTAGCACACAAAGTGTTCCTTCGGTAAACGGGAGTTGCATAATCTCATAGTCATAGGAACATGTATAAGTCATGAAGAAAGCAATAGCAACATACTAAACGATCGTGTGCTAAGCTAACGGAATGGGTCATGTCAACCACATCATTCTCCTAATGATGTGATCTCATTAATCAAATGACAACTCATGTCTATGGCTAGGAAACATAACCATCTTTGATCAACGAGCTAGTCAAGTAGAGGCATACTAGTGACACTCTGTTTGTCTATGTATTCACACATGTATTATGTTTCCGGTTAATACAATTCTAGCATGAATAATAAACATTTATCATGATATAAGGAAATAAATAATAACTTTATTATTGCCTCTAGGGCATATTTCCTTCAGTCTCCCACTTGCACTAGAGTCAATAATCTAGTTCACATCGCCATGTGATTTAACATCTATAGTACACATCTTTATGTGGTTAACACCCATAGTTCACATCGACATGTGACCAACACCCAAATGGTTTACTAGAGTCAGTAATCTAGTTCACATCGCTATGTGATTAACACCCAAAGAGTACTAAGGTGTGATCATGTTTTGCTTGTGAGATAATTTTAGTCAATGGGTCTGTCACATTCAGATCCGTAAGTATTTTGCAGATTTCTATGTCTACAATGCTTTGCACGGAGCCACTCTAGCTAATTGCTCCCACTTTCAATATGTATGTAGACCGAGACTTAGAGTCATCTAGATTAGTGTCAAAACTTGCATCGACGTAACCCTTTACGACGAACCTTTTGTCACTTCCATAATCGAGAAACATATCCTTATTCCACTAAGGATGATTTTGACCTCTGTCCATTGATCTACTCCTAGATCACTATTGGACTCCCTTGCCAAACTTAGTGGTAGGTTATGCAATAGATCTGGTACACAGCATGTCATACTTTATAGAACCTATGGCTGAGGCATAGGGAATGACTTTCATTCTATTTCTATCTTCTGCTGTGGTCGGGCTTTGAGTCTTACTCAATTTCACACCTTGTAACACAGGCAAGAAACTCTTTCTTTGACTGTTCCATTTTGAACTACTTCAAAATCTTGTCAAGGTATGTACTCATTGAAAAACTTATCAAGCGTCCTTGATCTATCTCTATAGATCTTGATGCTCAATATGTAAGCAGCTTCACCGATGTCTTTCTTTGAAAAACTCCTTTCAAACACTCCTTTATGCTTTGCGTAATAATTCTACATTATTTCGATCAACAATATGTCATTCAAATATACTTATCAGAAATGTTGTAGTGCTCCCACTTACTTTCTTGTAAATACAGGCTTCACCGCAAGTCTCAGATAAAACTATATGCTTTGATCAACTTATCAAAGCGTATATTCCAACTCCGAGATGCTGCACCAGTCCATAGATGGATCATTGGAGCTTGCACATTTTGTTAGCACCTTTAGGATTGACAAAACCTTCTGGTTGCATCATATACAACTCTTCTTTAATAAATCCATTAGGAATGCAGTTTTGTTTATCCATTTGCCAAATTTCATAAAATGCGGCAATTGCTAACATGATTCGGACAGATTTAAGCATAGATGCGAGTGAGAAACTCTCATCGTAGTCAACACCTTGAACTTGTCGAAAACCTTTTGCAACAATTCTAGCTTTGTAGATAGTAACACTACTATCAGCGTTCGTCTTCCTCTTGAAAATCCATTTAATCTCAATGGCTCGCCGATCATTGGGCAAGTCAATCAAAGTCCATACTTTGTTCTCATACATGGATCCCATCTCGATTTCATGGCGTCAAACCATTTCATGAATCTGGGCTCATCATCGCTTCCTCATAGTTCGTGGGTTCATCATGGTCTAGTAACATGACTTCCGAACAGGATTACCATACCACTGTGCGGACCGTACTGGAAGACCTACGAGGTTCGTAGTAACTTGATCTCAAGTTTCATGATCATCATCATTAGCTTCCTCACTAATTGGTGTAGGAATCACTGGAACTGATTTCAGTGATGAACTATTTTCCAATTCAGGAGAAGGTACTATTACCTTATCAAGTTCTACTTTTCTCCCACTCACTTCTTTCGAGAGAAAACTCCTTCTCTAGAAAGGATCCATCGTAGCAACGAATATCTTGCTTTCGGATCTGTGATAGAAGGTGTACCCAATAGTTTCCTTTGGGTATTCTATGAAGATGCACTTCTTCAATTTGGGTTCGAGCTTATCAGGTTGAAACTTTTTCACATAAGCATCGCAGTCCGAAACTTTAAGAAACGACAACTTTGGTTTCTTGCCAAACCACAGTTGATAAGGCGTCGTCTCAAACGGATTTTGATGGTGCCCTATTTTAAAGTGAATGCAACTGTCTCTAATGCATAACCCCAAAACGATAGTGGTAAATCGGTAAGAGACATCATAGATTGCACTATATCCAATAAAGTACGAATATGACGTTCGGACACACCATTATGCTGTGGTGTTCCAGGTGGCATGAATTTGTGAAAATATTCCACATTGTTTTAATTGAAGACCAAACTCGCAACTCAAATATTTGTCTCCACGATCAGATCGTAGAAACTTTATTTTCTTGTCACGATGATTTTCCACTTCGCTCTGAAATTCTTTGAACTTTTCAAATGTTTCAGACTTATGTTTCATCAAGTAGATATACCCATATCTGCTCAAATCATGTGTGAAGGTCAGAAAATAACGATACCCGCCTCAAGCCTCAACACTCATCGGATCGCATACATCAGTATGTATTATTTCCAATAAGCCAGTCTTGCTCCATTGTTCCGGAGAATGGAGTTTTAGTCATCTTGCCCATAAGGCATGGTTAGCAAGCATCAAGTGATTCATAATCAAGTGATTCAAAAATCCCATCAGCATGGAGTTTCTTCATGCACTTTACACCAATATGACCTAAATGGTAGTGCCACAAATAAGTTGCACTATCATTATTAACTTTGCATCTTTTGGCTTCAATATTATGAATATGTGTATCACTATGATCGAGATCCAACAAACCATTTTCGTTGGTGTGTATGACCATAGAAGGTTTTTATTCATGTAAATGAACAACAATTGTTCTCTAACTTAAATGAATAACAGTATTGCAATAAACATGATAAAATCATATTCATGCTCAACGCTAACACCAAATAACACTTATTTAGGTTCAATACTAATCCCAAAGTATAGGAGTCTGCGATGATGATTATATCAATCTTGGAACCACTTCCAACACACATCGTCACTTCACCCTTAACTAGTCTCTGCTTATTCGCAACTCCGTTTGAGTTACTTATCTTAGCAACCTAACTAGTATCAAATACTTGAGGGGTTGCTATAAACACTAGTAAAGTACACATCAATAACATGTATATCAAATATACCTTTGTTCACTTTGCCATCCTTCTTATCCGCCAAATACTTGGGGTAGTTCCGCTTCCAGTGACCACTTCCTTTGTAGTAGAAGCACTCAGTCTCAGGCTTAGGTCCAGACTTGGGCTTCTCCACTTGAGCAGCAACTCGCTTGCCGTTCTTCTTGAAGTTCCCCTTCTTCCCTTTGCCCTTTTCTTGAAACTAGTTGTCTTGTCAATCATCAACACTTGATGTTTTTCTTGATTTCTACCTCCGTCGATTTCAGCATCACGAAGAGCTTGGGAATCGTTTCCGTTATCCCTTGCATATTATAGTTCATCACGAAGTTCTACTAACTTGGTGATGGTGACTAGAGAATTCTGTCAATCACTATCTTATCTGGAAGATTAACTCCCACTTGATTCAAGCGATTGCAGTACCCAGACAATCTGAGCACACGCTCACTACTTGAGCTATTCTCCTCCATCTTTTAGCTATAGAACTTGTTGGAGACTTCATATCTCTCAACTCGGGTATTTGCTTGAAATATTAACTTCAACTCCTGGAACATCTCATATGGTCCATGATATTCAAAACATCTTTGAAGTCCCGATTCTAAGCCGTTAAGCATGGTGCACTAAACTATCAAGTAGTCATCATATTGAGCTAGCCAAACGTTCATAACGTCTGCATCTGATCCTGCAATAGGTCTATCACCTAGCGGTGCATCAAGGACATAATTCTTCTGTGCAGCAATGAGGTTTATCCTCAGATCACGGACCAAGTCCGCATCATTGCTACTAACCTTTTTCAACTTATTTTTCTCTAGGAACATATCAAAATATAAACGGGGAGCAACAACGCGAGCTATTGATCTACAACATAGATATGCTAATACTACCAGGACTAAGTTCATGATAGATTAAAGTTCAATTAATCATATTACTTAAGAACTCCCACTTAGATAGACATCCCTCTAATCCTCTAAGTGATCACGTGATCCATATCAACTAAACCATGTCCGATCATCACGTGAGATGGAGTAGTTTCAACGGTGAACATCACTATGTTGATCATATCTACTATATGATTCATGCTCGACCTTTCGGTCTCAGTGTTCCGAGGCCATATCTGTTATATGCTAGGCTTGTCAAGTTTAACCTGAGTATTCTGTGTGTGCAACTATTTTGCACCCTTTGTATTTGGACGTAGAGCCTATCACACCCGATCATCACATGGTGTCTCAGCACGAAGAACTTTTGCAACGGTGCATACTCAGGGAGAACACTTATACCTTGATAATTTAGTGAGAGATCATCTTATAAAGCTACTGCCGAACTAAGCAAAATAAGATGTATAAAAGATAAACATCACATGAAATCAAAATATGTGACATGATATGGCCATCATCGTCTTGTGCCTTTGATCTCCATCTCCAAAGCATCGTCATGAACTCCATCGACACCGTCATGACACCATGATCTCCATCATCTTGATCTATATCAATGTGTCGTCACATGGTCGTCTCGCCAACAATTGCTCTTGCAACTATTGCTATCGCATAGCGATAAAGTAAAGCAATTATTTGGCGCTTGCATCTTATGCAATAGAGAGACAACCATAAGGATTTTGCCAGTTGCCGATAACTTCAACAAAACATGATCATCTCATACAACAACTTATATCTCATCACGTCTTGACCATATCACATCACAACATGCCCTACAAAAACAAGTTAGACGTCCTCTACTTTGTTGTTGCAAGTTTTACGTGGCTGCTACGGGCTTAGCAAAAACCGTTCTTACCTACGCATCAAAACCACAATGATAGTTTGTCAAGTTAGTGTTGTTTTAACCTTCGCAAGGACCGGGCGTAGCCACACTCGGTTCAACTAAAGTTGGAGAAACTGACACTCGCTAGTCACCTGTGTGCATAGCACGGCGGTAAAACCAGTCTCGCGTAAGCATACGTGTAATGTCGGTCCGGGCCGCTTCATCCAACAATACTGCCGAACCAAAGTATGACATGCTAGTAAGCAGTATGACTTATGTCGCCCACAACTCACTTGTGTTCTACTCATGCATATGACATCTACGCATAAAACCAGGCTCTGATACCACTGTTGGGGAACGTAGTAATTTCAAAAAATTTCCTACGCACACGCAAGATCATGATGATGCATAGCAACGAGAGGGGAGAGTGTTGTCCATGTACCCTCGTAGACCGAAAGCGGAAGCGTTAGCACAACGCGGTTGATGTAGTCGTACGTCTACATGATCCGACCGATCAAGTACCGAACGTACGGCACCTCCGAGTTCAACACACGTTCAGCCCGATGACGTCCCTCGAACTCCGATCCAGCCGAGTGTTGAGGGAGAGTTTCGTCGGCACGACGGCGTGATGGCGATGTTGATGTTCTACCGACGCAGGGCTTCGCCTAAGCACCGCTACAATATTATCGAGGTGGACTATCATGGAGGGGGGCACCGCACACGGCTAAAAGATCAAACAGATCAATGTTGTGTCTCTGGGGTGCCCCCCTGCCCCCATATATAAAGGACCAAGGGGGGAGGCGGTCGGCCTAGGAGGAGGGCGCGCCAAGGGGGGAGTCCTACTCCCACCGGGAGTAGGACTCCTCCTTTCCTTGTGGGAGTAGGAGAAGGGAAGGAAGAAGGAGAAGGAAGGAAGGGGGCGCCCCCCCCTCCCTAGTCCAATTTAGACTAGTCCATGGGGAGGGGTGCGGCCAACCTTTGAGGCCTTTCTCTCCTTTCCCGTATGGCCCATTAAGGCCCAATACGAATTCCCGTAACTCTCCAGTACTCCGAAAAATACCCGAATCACTCGGAACCTTTCCGATGTCCGAATATAGTCGTCCAATATATCGATCTTTACGTCTCGACCATTTCGAGACTCCTCGTCATGTCCCCGATCTCATCTGGGACTCCTAACTCCTTCGGTACATCAAAACATATAAACTCATAATATAACTATCATCGAAACTTTAAGCGTGCGGACCCTACGGGTTCGAGAACTATGTAGACATGACCGAGACACGTCTCCGGTCAATAACCAATAGCGGAACCTGGATGCTCATATTGGCTCCCACATATTCTACGAAAATCTTTATCGGTCAGACCGCATAACAACATACGTTGTTCCCTTTGTCATCGGTATGTTACTTGCCCGAGATTCGATCGTCGGTATCTTAATACCTAGTTTAATCTCGTTACCGGCAAGTCTCTTTACTCGTTCCGTAATACATCATCCCACAACTAACTCATTTGTTGCAATGCTTGCAAGGCTTAAGTGATGTGCATTACCGAGTGGGCCCAGAGATACCTCTCCGACAATCAGAGTGACAAATCCTAATCTCGAAATACGCCAACCCAACAAGTACCTTCGAGACACTTGTAGAGCACCTTTATAATCACCCGATTCGTTGTGACGTTTGGTAGCACACAAAGTGTTCCTCCGTAAACGGAGTTGCATAATCTCATAGTCATAGGAACATGTATAAGTCATGAAGAAAGCAATAGCAACATACTAAACGATCATGTGCTAAGCTAACGGAATGGGTCATGTCAATCACATCATTCTCCTAATGATGTGATCCCGTTAATCAAATGACAACTCATGTCTATGGCTAGGAAACATAACCATCTTTGATCAACGAGCTAGTCAAGTAGAGGCATACTAGTGACATTCTGTTTGTCTATGTATTCACACATGTATTATGTTTCCGGTTAATACAATTCTAGCATGAATAATAAACATTTATCATGATATAAGGAAATAAATAATAACTTTATTATTGCCTCTAGGGCATATTTCCTTCATGGAAGGCTATATTCGGACATCGGAAAGGTTACGAGTGATTCGGGTATTTTTCGGAGTACCGGAGAGTTACGGGAATTCGCCGGGAGAAGTATTGGGCCTTATTGGGTCATACGGGAATAGAGGAGGCAGGCCAAAGGGAAGGAGGCGCGCGCCCCCCATGGGTCCGAATTGGACTAGAGGAAAGGGGGCGGCGCCCCCCCCCCTTGCCCTTCCCTACTCCCTCTCTCTTTCCCTCTTTCTTCTCTCCTACTCCGGAAAGTAAAAAGGGAATCCTACTAGGACTTGGGAGTCCTAGTAGGAATCCCCACACTTGGCGTGCCCCCTCTAGGGTCGGCCTCCTCCTCCTCCCTCCTTTATATACGTGGGCATGGGACACCCCAAAGGCACAACAGACAATCTCTTAGACGTGTGCGGTGCCCCCCTCCATAGTTACACACCTCGGTCATATCGTTGCAGTGCTTAGGCGAAGCCCTGCGCCGGTAACTTCACCATCACCGTCGCCACGCCATCGTGCTGACGGAACTCTCCCTCGGCCTCAACTGGATCAAGAGTACGAGGGACGTCACCGAGCTGAACGTGTGCTGATCACGGAGGTGCCGTACTTTCGGTACTAGGATCAGTCGGATCGTGAAGACGTACGACTACATCAACCGCGTTGTCATAACGCTTACGCTTTTGGTCTACGAGGGTACGTAGACAACACTCTCCCCTCTCGTTGCTATGCATCACCATGATAGATCTTGCGTGTGCGTAGGAAATTTTTGAAATTACTGCGTTCCCCAACAAAGGTAAGAAGGGGAACTTCAAGAAGAATAGCAAGCAAGTTGTTGCTCCGGGAAGAAGCCCAAGTCCGGACCTAAGCACAAACCGAGTGCTTCTCTTGCAAAGGACCGTCATCGAAGCGGGACTGCCCGAAGTATTTGGCAGATAAGAAGGATGGCAAGTGAAAGGTATATTTGATATACATGTTATTGATGTGTACCTTACTAATGCTCGTAGTAGCGCCTGGGTATTTGATACTGGTTCTGTTGATCATATTTGCAACTCGAAATAGGGCTACGGATTAAACGAAGATTGGCTAAGGACGAGGTGACAATGCGCGTCGGAAATGGTTCCAAGGTCGATGTGATCGCTGTTGCACGCTACCTCTACATCTACCTACGGGATTAGTTTTAGACCTGAATAATTGTTATTTGGTGCCAGCATTGAGCATGAAAATTATATCTGGATCTTGTTTGATGCAAGATGGTTATTCATTTAAATCAGAGAATAATGGTTGTTCTATTTATATTAGTAATATCTTTTATGGTCAAGCACCCTTGATGAGTGGTCTATTTTTGTTGAATCTCGATTGCAGTGATACACATATTCATAATATTGAGGCCAAAATATGCAAAGTTAATAATGATAGTGCAACTTATTTGTGGCACTGCCGTTTAGGTCATATTGGTGTAAAGCGCATGAAGAAACTCCATGCTGATGGGCTTTTGGAATCACTTGATGCTTGCGAACCATGCCTCATGGGTAAGATGACTAAGACTCCGTTCTCCGGAACAATGGAGCGAGCCACTGACTTATTGGAAATAATACATACTAATGTATGCGGTCCGATGAGTGTTGAGGCTCGCGGTGGTTATCGTTATTTTCTGACCTTCACAGATGATTTGAGCAGATATGGATATATCTACTTAATGAAACACAAGTCTGAAACATTTGAAAAGTTCAAAGAATTTCAGAGTGAAGTGGAAAATCATCGTGACAAGAAAATAAAGTTTCTACAATATGATCGCGGAGGCGAATATTTGAGTTACGAGTTTGGTGTTCATTTAAAACAATGTGGAATAGTTTCACAACTCACGCCACCTGGAACACCACATCGTAATGGTGTGTCCGAACATCGTAACCGTACTTTATTAGATATGGTGCGATCTATGATGTCTCTTATTGATTTACCACTATCATTTTGGGGTTATGCATAGATACGACTGCATTCATGTTAAATAGGGCACCATCTAAACCCGTTGAGACGACACCATATGAACTGTGGTTTAGCAAGAAACCTAAGCTGCCGTTTCTTAAAGTTTGGGGTTGCAATGCTTATGTGAAAAAGCTTCAACCTGGTAAGCTCGAACCCAAATCGGAGAAGTGCGTCTTCATAGGATACCCAAAAGAAACTGTTGGGTACACCTTCTATCACAGATCCGAGGGCAAGATTTTCGTTGCTAAGAATGGATCCTATCTGGAGAAGGAGTTTCTCTCAAAAGAAGTGAGTGGGAGGGAAGTGGAACTTGATGAGGTAGTTGTACCTTCTCTCGAATTGGAAAGTGGTTCATTATAGAAATCTGTTCGAGTGATGTCTACACCAATTAGTGAGGAAGTTAATGATGATGATCATGAAACTTCAGATCAAGTTACTACCAAACCTCGTAGGTCAACCAGAGTACGTTCCACACCAGAGTGGTACGGTAATCCTGTTATGGAAATCATGTTACTAGACCATGATGAACCTATGTGTGGGAGGGAAGTGGAACTTGAAGAAGCGATGATGAGCCCACATTCAGCGAAATGGCTTGAGGCCATGAAATCTGAGATGGTATCCATGTATGAGAACAAAGTGTGGACTTTGGTTGACTTGCCTGATGATCGACAAGCCTTAGAAAATAAATGGATCTTCAAGAAGAAGACTGATGCTGATGGTAATGTTACTGTCGATAAGGCTCGACTTGTTGCGAAAGGTTTTCGACAAGTTCAAGGAGTTGACTACGATGAGACCTTCTCACCCGTAGTGATGCTTAAGTCTGTCCGAATCATGTTAGCAATTGCTGCATTTTATGATTATGAAATTTGGCAAATGGATGTCAAAACTGCATTCCTTAATGAATTTCTTAAAGAAGAGTTGTATATGATGCAACCAGAAGGTTTTATCGATCCTAAAGGTGCTAACAAAGTGTGCAAGCTCCAGCGATTCATTTATGGACTGGTGCAAGCCTCTCGGAGTTGGAATATATGCTTTGATATTGTGATCAAAGCATATGGTTTTATATAGACTTTTGGAGAAGCCTGTATTTACAAGAAAGTGAGTGGGAGCTCTGTAGCATTTCTAATATTATATGTGGATGACATATTGTTGATTCGAAATGATATAGAATTTCTGGATAGCATAAAAGGATACTTGAATACAAATTTTTCAATGGAAGACCTCGGTGAAGCTGCTTATATATTGGGCATCAAGATCTATAGAGATAGATCAAGACGCTTAATTGGACTTCCACAAAGCACATACCTTGATAAAGTTCCGAAGAAGTTCAAAATGGATCATTCAAAGAAAGGGTTCTTGCCTGTGTTACAAGGTGTGAAGTTGAGTCATACTCAATGCCCGACCACTGCAGAAGATAGAGAGAAAATGAAAGTCATTCCCCATGCTTCAGCCATAGGTTCTATCATGTATGCAACGCTGTGTACCAGACCTGATGTGTGCCTTGCTATATGTTTAGCAGGGAGGTACCAAAGTAATCCAGGAGTGGATCACTGGATAGCGGTCAAGAACATCCTGAAATACCTGAAAAGGACTAAGGATATGTTTCTCGTTTATGGAGGTAACAAAGAGCTTGTCGTAAATGGTTACGTCGATGCTAGCTTTGACACTGATCGAGATGACTCTAAGTCACAAACCGGATACGTATTTATATTGAATGGTGGAGCTATCAGTTGGTGCAGTTCCAAGCAGAGCGTCGTGTCGGGCTACGTGTGAAGCAGGGTACATAGCTGCTTCGGAAGCAGCAAATGAAGGAATCTGGATGAAGGAGTTCATATCCGATCTAGGTGTAATACCTAGTGCATCGGGTCCAACGAAAATCTTTTGTGACAATACTGGAGCAATTGCCTTAGAGAAGGAATCCAGATTTCACAAGAGAGCCAAACACATCAAGAGACGCTTCAACTCCATCCGCGATCAAGTCAAGGAGGGAGACATAGAGATTTGCAAAATACATACGGATCTGAATGTTGCGGACCCGTTGACTAAGCCTCTTCCACGCGCAAAACATGATCAACACCAAGACTCCATGGCTGATAGAATCATTATGATGTAATCTAGATTGTTGACTCTAGTGCAAGTGGGAGTCTGAAGGAAATATGCCCTATAGGCAATAATAAAGTTGTTATTTATATTTCCTTATATCATGATAAATGTTTATTATTCATGCTAGAATTGTATTAACCGGAAACATGATGCATGTGTGAATACATAGACAAAACAGAGTGTCCCTAGTATGCCTCTACTTGACTAGCTCGTTAATCAAAGATGGTTAAGTTTCCTAACTATAGACATGTGTTGTCATTTGATGAACGGGATCACATCATTAGGAGAATGATGTGATGGACAAGACCCATCCGTTAGATTAGCATAATGATTGCTTTCTTCATGACTTATACATATTCCTCTAACTATGAGATTATGCAACTCCCGAATACCGGAGGAACACCTTGTGTGCTATCAAACGTCACAACGTAACTGAGTGATTATAAAGATGCTCTATAGGTGTCTCCGAAGGTGTTTGTTGGGTTGGCATAGATCGAGCTTAGGATTTGTCACTCGAAGTATCGGAGAGGTATCTCTGGGCCCTCTCGGTAATGCACATTATGATAAGCCTTGCAAGCAATGTGACTAATGAGTTAGTTGCGGGATGATGCATTATGGAACGAGTAAAGAGACTTGCCGGTAACGATATTGAACTAGGTATGAGGATACCGACGATCGAATCTCGGGCAAGCAACATATCGATGACAAAGGAAATGACGTATGTTGTCATTGCAGTTTGACCGATAAAGATATTCGTAGAATATGTAGGAACCAATATGAGCATCCAGGTTCCGCTGTTGGTTAATGATCAGAGATATGTCTTGGTCATGTCTACATAGTTCTCGAACCCGTAGGGTCCGCACGCTTAACGTTCGATGACGATTTGTATTATGAGTTATGTGTTTTGGTGACCGAAGATTGTTCGGAGTCCTGGATGAGATCACGGACGTGACGAGGAGTCTCAAAATGGTCGAGAGGTAAAGATTGATATATTGGACGATATAATTCGGACACCGGAATGGTTTCGGAGTGGTTCGGGTATTTTTTGGAGTACCGAGGGGTTACCGAAACCCCCTGGGGAAAGTAATGGGCCTACATGGGCCATAGGGGAGAGAGGAGGAAGCCCACAAGGGGTGGCCGCGCCCCCCTCCCTCCGGAGTCCGAATTGGGCTAGGGGAGGCGGCGCACCCCCCTTTCCTTCTCCTCCTCCCTCTCCTTCCCCCTTTCCCCCTCCGGAAGAAGGAAGGGGGAGGCCGAATTGGACATGGAGTCCAAGTCGGTTTCCTCCCCCATGGCGCGCCCCTTGGCCGGCCTCCTCCCTCTCCTCCTTTATATACGGGGGCAGGGGGCACCCCATAGCACATCAGTTGTTCTCTTAGCCGTGTGCGGTGCCCCCATCCACAGTTTACTCCTTCGGTCATAGAGTCGTAGTGCTTAGGCGAAGCCCTGCGCAGATTACATCACCATCACCGTCACCATGCCGTCGTGCTGATGAAATTCTTCCCTCAATACTTTGCTGAATCAAGAGTTCGAGGGACGTCATCGAGCTGAACGTGTGCTAAACTCGGAGGTGTCGTACGTTCGGTACTTAATCGGTTGGATCGCGAGACGTTCGACTACATCAACCGCGTTAAACTAACGCTTCCGCTTTCGGTCTACGAGGGTACGTGGACACACTCTCCCCCTCTCGTTGCTATGCATCTCCTAGATAGATCTTGCGTGAGCGTAGGAATTTTTTTTAAATTGCATGCTATGTTCCCTAACACCAACTATAGTATGGTTGCAACTTTCTAGAATAAGCTTATTATTAATTTCTATAAGAACTTCACAGGTGATCTCCCCCCCCCCCCCGGTGGGATGATAAGCCTCTTGAAAATATGGCGGGTAGGACGTCAGTCCCAGGGGCCTTTAGATCTCCAGTACCGAAAACATCATTCTTCACATCATCTACCTAGAACGGGGCTAACATGTGGTTATTCATATCCAGCATAACTCACAACGCAATCTTATCAAGGATAGCAAGGTCAGTACCAAGGACTTTCGAGGAAAAAGGATGGTGCAAATAATCCCGAATAAGCAGGCTTAGTAGGTCATGACCTCCCATCCAACTATCTTGGTCGTTTTCTAGGTTTATGATGTGATTGCGTCTCTTCCTCTTTGATGTGAAACCATGGAAAATTTTGGAATTCCGGTTTTCGTTCTTCAACCAGTTTACACGAGTCCTTTGTCGCTAGTAGATCTCCTTTTGTTCAAGCAAATTTTCAATTTCACTGGTGATTTCCTCTCGCTTCACTCCATTCTCATGTGTCTTTGGGCCTCACATAACCCTTTCGAGCTCTCGCTGCACCTTATGCAAATGTCTATGTGGTTTCTTCAGTAACAAGATGTCTAACTGATGAAACCCAGCGCTGAGGTGACCTAACTTGGGCAACACGCCACCGGTAAACTCACGTATACTACCCTACCCCCAGGCATCTGATATGACATCAACAAAACTAGCTTCCAGAAGCCGACGCATCTCAAACCTCTTCTTTCTATTACCATATAGTACTGTAGCATAGTGATCCTTATCATGCAATAATGGTCGGTGATCCGAAGCATTAAACCCCATGTTCGTAATGGCCATTATTGGGAATAATTGTGATCACCAACTTTGAGTAGCTACCCCGCGATCCAGTCGTTTACGTATAGCTCCGCATGTCCACGTAAACTTGTACCCAACATATCTGACATCCTTGAACTCGCAATCATCCAACGCATTGTGAAACGATTGCACGTACAATTGTGGGTGAGCGGCCCCCATGGGAATTGAGGATTTCATTGAAGCCCCCCATAAATAACCAAAGTAGGCCATGCTGCACTTTCAGCTCTCTCATAGCCACGTTTGTACTTTTCTGCCTAGTTAAAAATTTACGTACATTCACACAAAACATCATACCTTATCAACATACTACGTGATCCATTCTTCGTACATACCTAGAAAATGCCATACCTTATCAACATGTTTCGTGAGCCATACATCAATGAGGCAGGACAGATCCATAATGTCGAAGGTCTGCTTGCATAATTCATGATTATACATGGCCCACGTCTGAAAGTCTGAATATATGCCTGTTCTCTTATTCTTAATTGTATGGATACTCTCATAAGCGACTAAAACATTATAAATTAGTATGCTAGAAGGAATAAATGCACTCCAGGGCAATGCAATGATATCTAAAGGAATTGTCTTCAATCTCCCTGCGAGCATCTTGGAGATTATTTTGATGTAACATTGCATATGCTACTGGGTGATTAGTTTTGGTGCATCAACCTTTAAAACTTGGACAAATTGTAGTATGGCTCTAATTTTCTAGAATAAGCTTCTTATTAATTGTTGCAAGAACTTCATAGGTGATCTCCTTCCCAATGAGATGAAAAACCTCTTGAACAATATGGCATGTGGGACGTAGTCCCAGGGACCTTTAGATCTCCAACACCGAAAACATCATTCTTCACATCATCTGCCCAGAACGGGGCTACCAGGTGGTTATTCATATACCGAGCAACTCACAACACAATCTTATTCAGGATAGCATGGTTAGTACCAAGGACTTTCAATGAACAAAGATGACGAAAATAATCCCGGATAAGCAACCTCGGTAGGTCATTACCTTCCATCCAACTATCTTGGCCATTTTTCGGTTTTATGATGTGATAACGTATCTTCCTCTTTGAAGTGAAACCATGATTTATTTTGGAATTCCAATTGTTGTTCTTCAATCAGTTCGCACAAGCCATTTACCACTAGTGGATCTCCTCTTGTTCAAGCATCTTTCCATTTTCACTTGTGAGTTCCTGTTTCTTCACTTTAGTCTCATGTATATTACAGGGACGCACATCACCCTTTAGATTTCTTGCCGAACCTTATGCAAACTTTTTTGTGGTTTCTTCAGTAACATGTTGTCACACTCGTGAAAGCCGAGTGCAGAGGTAACCTAACTTGGGCAGAACGCCACCGGTGGACTCACGTATATCCGCCTACTCCCAGTCACTTGATACGACATCAGCAAAACTGGCTTCCAGAAGCCAGTACGCTTCAAACCTCTTCTTTCTCTGAGTACCATTTAGTTCTGTAGCAGTGTTCGGTGTCTGATAGTAATGGTCGGTGATCCGACCCATTGAAGCCCATGTTCATAATGGCTGTTGTCGGGAACAATTGTCACCAACTTTCAGTAGCTACCCTGCGATCAAGGCGTTCGCGTATAGCTCCACATGTCCACGTAAACTCGTCTCCAACGTAGCTGACATCCTTCAACTCACAATCATCCAACACATCATGAAACGCTTGCACGTACGGTTGTGGGTGAGGGTCCCCACACACCACTCACGAGAATAGAGGATTTCATTGAAGTCCCCCATATTCAATTAAGGCGGGCCATGTGGCATTTTCAGCTCTCTCATATGTTTCCACGTTTGTACTTTTTCGGCAGTGGTACATACCCACAAAACGCCATACCTTATCAACATCTTATATGATCAATTCTATGTACATTACCACAAAACGTCATAACTTATCAACATCTTCCATGATCCCTACGTCAATATGGCGTGTGCATACCTACAAAATGCCATACCTTATCAACATCTTCCATGATCCATTCTCCATACACTCCCGCAAAACGCCATGCATTACAACATCTTCCGTGACCCGTCCTCCGTACATACCCACAAAACGCCGTACCATATTAACATCTTTACATGATCCGTGCATCAATAAGGCGGGACTGATCCATAATGGCGAAGGCCTGCTTACATGGTTCATGTTTATACATGGCCCGCGGCTGAATGTATACTATGCAACCAATATTGCATAGGTTTTAAGAAGATCTTGTGCACACATAGCTCACATACAAATGTAGGAACACATGTAAAATAAATGCCAGAAATTTTCGACATTTGAACGCAAGTTGCCATTCCTTTGGAGTAGCCAACAGCCCAACATTGTCCAAGTACCCAATTAGGAAATTTATTACTGTCCGGATTAAAAAAGGAGGCCCGGCAAGGCAGGAGACTTGGCTGGCTTGCCTGTTGCCTGGCACCCAAATCCAATCCAAATCCCAATCCGACCTGTTTATTACGACCCTCCTTCTATTCCTCTTCGCCTCTGACTGACTCTGGGATCTCTCATCATCCACCAACCATCCACCCTGCCCTGCCCTGCCCTACTGCTCACCCACCAGCGCCCAGCTGCGATCGCACCAGCTAGCCGCCTGCCTGCCTGCCTGCCTGCCTACTACTACTCCACTTCCCCGCAAAGTCCAAGCGCGGCAGTCAAACGCGACGAGGAGGCGCGGCACGGCAGCCAAATGCGCGCGTGATCCCCGAGGGGCCGGCGATCCGTGCTGCAATGGGCCGCCGGATCGACCTCTCCGGCGCGGAGATCCGCGCCGACCCCGGCGACGGAAGCCCGCCCATCTTCCTCCCCCGCCAGCCCGCCGCCTCCCCGCTCCTCGCCCTCGACATCGGAGGTAGCAATTCATAATTTTTATAAGCTCCCCACCGCTTCTGAATTCTGGATTTCCGGTCAATGGTCCTCGTGGTCGTTATTGCTGCTGCCGTCGCAGGGACCCTGATAAAGCTGGTGTACACGGCGAGCTGCGGCGGCGAGGAGGAGCTGCGGTTCGCCAAGTTCGAGAGGCGGAGGCTGGACGACTGCTTCGACTTCGTCCGGGCCCAGGGCCTCCTCGGCTGCAACGGTACGTCTGTGCTACCTTCGCTGTCCGCAGCGCCGAACTGGTTGATTCTTTCTCTAGCTCATTTGGCTTACTGGCACGGTTAATCACGCAATGTGGAGATTGGAGAATTGGGTGACCCTGCTCCACTGGAAAATAAACTAGGATAGGATGGCTTGATCAGCAGGTGCTACTTGCTCGTGAGCTAGGGTGTTCTTCAGAGCATTCAGATCTTTGTGCTATCCACTTGTAGCTCATGATCAATTCTGGGAATTCGGGAATCTAGAATTTCGCTGTTGACAGCAGTTAACGGCATTTGCAATCGCTCTTTTCTGCGATGCAAACGCAGTGTTTTACTCTGTTTTTCACTCAGTCAAGTTTCAGCTTCTGCCCAGCTAAAAAAAAAGGGTTTCAGCTTCTGTTGTTTGATGACTCAGTTATCTGTTGGAGTTTTATCTTTATCGTGGGTTGAAGTGTAACATTTTCATGCCAGGGACAACGACAGGGTCAAGCAAAGAAAATATGACACTGAAGGTATGATTTGTTTTTCTTGTGTTAGCAAGTAGCAACAACCTTTTGGGCTTATGACCCACAAGATGAACACGTTAATAAAAATAGAGATCATTTATGCAGTTAACATTTATAAAGTTCTTATCTATTTATTTTCCGTAACTTGTATGACATGCTTTACCTCTTCTCTTACCCAAAATGTGAATTTTCAAATGACACATTCATTCTGCACCAGTGCCTTGGACAGTTACGTGGGATTTGATTCGCTATCAACATCCCTGAAACTCTATAAGAGTATTTATTAGTGCTCCTGTCAACATCCACCAAAATCGTTCTTACCAGTTACAATTTATTGTTAAAAATAATTCTTGAAATTGATTTTCATGGACCAACGCTATCGATAATAAATACTCTTATAGAGTTGCAGAATAAAGTCTTGTCGTCAGGCGACAGATTGCAACTGTTTTTGGTGCATCAGGGAACACAGATATCACCTCCTGAGTTAATACTTGGCATACTTGTAGGCTTTAGCTGAGGCAAATCCCTCGTTTATTCTGCTGCCCCAAGTATCATAATTGCAAACACAAGAATGCCGAATGATGTGTACTTGTGAATTCTGATTGCTTGAATACATATGCAAATATCTTAAATGGATAATGTGGAGCGTATTAATGTCGGTTTGCACTTTGGCAAAATCCACATCCACTAAAATCATTCTTACTATTTACAATTTATTGTTAAAAATAATTCTTGAAATTAATTTTCATGGACCTACGCTATCACTAATAAATACTCCTAAAGAGTTGCAGGAACAAAGTTTTGTCGCCAAGCGACAGAGTGTAACTGTTTTTGGCGCGTTTAGGAAACATAGATTTCGCCCCTATAGTTGAAACTTGTGCATACTTGTAGCTGAGGCAAAACCCTTGGCAACTCGGCTGCCCCAAGTATCAATAATTGCAAACACAAGAATGACCAATAATGTGTCCTTGTGAATTCTGATTTCCATATTGAATATACCTTTGCTTGAGAATTTAGAACTTAATATTGTCTGTTTGTGTTTTGTATTACAGCCTTGTTTAATGTTTAACACGTACCCTTGTCATTTTATTTTGTATTGTTTGATTGTTAGAAGTATCCTTTATCTGAGGTGGATTGTAAAATAGCTTGACCAGAATCGACTGTAATGGAGATCATTTGCAGGCAACAGGTGGTGGATCATATAAATTTGGTGATGATTTTCGGCAAAAATTAGGTGTTAGTCTTGACAAGCTTGATGAAATGGACAGTGTTGTTTCTGGAGCAAACTTTTTGTTACAGGTGAGTTGTAAGCTGCTCTCATCATACCGCATGTCTTCTCATTTGGATACTGAACTTTAAAAATTCTTTCACATTGTAATACTGCTTAAGATATGGTTATTTCCGGTTAATATTTTGTAAGGTATTACTGCATTCTTGATATTTAGTTCTCATTTAGATCTGGTTTTCCATTTAACTGATGCTTCCTTGCAGAATGTTCCTGGCGCAGCCTTCACACACATGAGTGGGAAGATGAACTCGATTGATATTTCCCCAGATAACTTGTTTCCTTACCTTCTTGTGAATATTGGCTCAGGAGTTAGCATATTAAAGGTTGCACTTCTTCGTCATCATGATTCTCATATGGAAATACAGCAGAATGCAGCTCATATAACCATGTGTTATCAAGTATAATGCAGGTCACTGGAAATGGAAAATTTGAAAGGGTAACTGGGACACATATTGGTGGCGGTACTATGTTTGGGTTAGCAAAACTATTAACAGGCTGCAAGAGGTAATGTGTTTCCTTTTGCATCATAAATATCTTGGTTTACATATTTTTCCCACTAATATATTATTATTCTCTTAGTTATGATGAATTCCTGCAATTAAGCCAGAAAGGGGACAATTTTGTACTTGATCTAGTTGTGAAGGATATATGCGGGGAGCTTGCCTGCCAGAAGGTTTGCCATTACCCTCCTTGCCCTGTTGTTGCAGTTCTATGTACTTGCCTTTTCTTTTGTGGTAGTTTTGGTAGTCCAGTTGTGCCCTAGTGTGTAGGTCAATTCTGCCAGACTTGAATATTTGCTAGGAGAATATTGATAGTTTCATTGCTTGCTTACGATTCTGTTACGACTTGGTGGTATAAGTACTTATGCTTACCTTGAATTAACTTATTCATCAAGATTGCTTGGAAAGCAATATGGCTACTGGGAGCATTGTGTTTAGAATAATTGATGAAGCACATTGAAATCTTTATGTTGACAATATTTATATTGTATTAAAATAGTTAATTCTTTCGCACATCATGAATGAGCATCGATCCTTATAGATTACTGATTTATCCTTTCCTAATATGTTTCAGCAAGGACTGTCAACTTCGACTCTTGCTTCTAGCTTTGGAAAAGTTATTACTTCTATGAAAAAGCTAGCAGATTACAAGCCTGAAGACCTTGCATCCGCATTGTTGAGTGCCTTTACTTACAATATTGCACAAGTGAGTTTATGTTATGTGCTCCTGCATGTTATTAAATTATACTTATTGTCTCAGCTACTCATAGCTGTTTACATGGATGGCACTCAACCTCGCTTTATTGGAAGAAAAGAAAAGCTAAGAAGACATACTTGTTGATCTGAAGAAGAAATGCATAGTAGTATAACGACTTTTACTGGAGAAAAGAGGCATAGGGTTTACTCATTCTATGCCACAAAGTGTTTTTTATCTTGAGACAAACTGTTTCAGTAAAAGCATTTTGATTTTGTTTAAACGTCCTTAAGCATGTTATTAATAGGAATAATAGCATTATAAGAAAAACATTTTATGGGATACTTTCACTGAATGTTGCTTCCGTAGTCCCTGATGCCTGCTATAGAAAAGACTAAAGAGCCATGTGGTTTTTCAGTCTGCTTCATCTTCTCCAGCTTGGTAGCTTAGGAATTTATGGGGGCATTATGCTGCGATTGATCTCTCCTTTTTTTCTTTGCTTAGTAGTTGTAAAATACATTATGGTTTCTGATAAATGAAACCGGAGGGGGAGCCCCTTATAAAAAAAGTGTACTTTCATGGTTTCCCCTATTGGTGCTGGTCTATTGTTGTCTATTGAAATATGGGTTCATATCACACTCTTGGTATGTGTCCTGCAGATTTCTTTTCTTGTTGCATCACTCCTGGGCCTCAGAAGGGTCTTTTTTGGTGGATCATACATACGTGGACACAAGAGCACAATGGATAATATTTCTTATGCACTAAACTTCTGGTGAGCATTTTATACTTTCCAAATGTATTCCTCTTGATGAGCAACTGTTCATATAAAAAAATATAGAATGCTTGTATTTAGTAGTATAAGTTTGTGGTCCATAAGAGGATTCTAAAGAAACTCCTTTTGGTTTCTCATTGAATGTTTGTACTCTTATTTTATCAACCTTGGAAAGAATCTTAACATTTGAGGTATGTCATTCAGGTCAGAGAGTCAAATGCAAGCTTCATTCTTGCAACATGAAGGGTATTTAGGTGCTCTTGGTGCCTTGATGAGTTACGGGGATCCCAGAGATGAAAACTTGAACCTTGAGGAATCTCAAGAGGTCAGCTCCTATGATGATATCCTCTATATGTTTATCATTTTCTTGCACACTACAAGAAACACGACAAGTTTGAGTATCGTGTTTTATTTAAGTAAAATGCTTGTGCATAATGTGCACCAGTAGGAACAAATTGCACCCATTTTCAAGTAAATCAGAAGGGAAAGACTGATCTACCATTCCATTTGTATGGTTGTGGCTTGGACGCCACAACAATGGCACATAGAGTTTTTTATGCATATAAGTCTTGTGAATAGGCACGATGCAGAAATAAATAAATGTTATTGTGGTTAGGGTGATTTATCTTTCCAAGCTTAATTGTGGGTTTCCCCCACTGCTGTAGGAGAACAGTCATGAGGCAGCAGGTCCTACTGATGCGACATCAGCAGACGAACATAACGATAGCAACATATTTCCTTATCTCCTTGTTAATATTGGATCTGGTGTCAGCATGATAGAGGTTAGCCAGTACACTGCTTACGTTCTTTTTATTATTTGTGTACTAGCACTTCTATCAGCAAAAAACAATCTTGTCAGGTAATTGGTAAGGGGAAGTTTGAGCGAATTATCGGATCACATCTGGGTGGTGGTACTATCCTTGGTCTTGCAAGGCTTTTAACTGGCTGTTCAAGGTACTATCGATTTATCATGTGTGCTTATAAGATGTAGGAATGTTCCTTGATACATGATTAAACAATCTCTGAATTTTCCTTGTGGTTTGTAGTTATGAGGAATTCTTGGATTTGAGCCGGAGAGGTGATAATTTGGCTGTAGATTTGACTGTTGGAGACATTTATGGGGAGCGTGGTTATCCAAAGGTATTTGGTCTATACTCTGGAAGAATATATTTCTGTGAGATTTCTGCTATAATAATAATAATATTAACATTTATTGCAGAATTGAACAGCAGTCTCACCAGCTGTTGTACAGATTTGAAGATTAGTTTTAGGGCTTTGACATGCTTATCATGGAAATTGTGAATCTATGATACACCAGGCGATCAGTATGCCCATTAATTTTTCTCTCTTTACGCCAGATTGGTCTTCCAGCATCCACTACTGCAGCAAGCTTTGGAAAAGTGAACTCGGGCAAACTTTCGGAGTACAAAGCAGAAGATCTCGCAGCAGCTCTACTCAACTCTTTCACATACAACATTGGACAGGTATTTTCTCCAGATATTGGAATTACCAGGCACCATCATGAAGTATCCTCTGACGTGTTCTTATTTCTTATCTAGATAGCCTACTTTGTGGCTAATCTATCAGGCCTAAAGAGAATCTTCTTTCGAGGTGCTTATGTCTGTGGTCATGAGAAGACTATGGACAAGATTTCTCGTTCCCTCAAGTACTGGTAAGGAATTTTCTACATGGATACCGTGCAAAATATCTTTGCAATTGTACAGAAAATTTTGCTATCCAGGAACAGGAAAAGAATTGTTGCACTATGACCAGGCAATCGATAATTGCTTCTCTCCTTTTGTTTTGCTCCCAGGTCCAAAGGTGAAGTTCAAACGACATTTCTGTGTCACGAAGGGTTCTTGGGAACCCTAGGTGCATTCTGGAGTTATGAGAACATGGGCATTGATGGCTTGGCATCACATGAAGTCATTAGGGAGGTCTTGCTTGGTGCTCCGTACACCGGACAGTTCCCATCTTCACCATTGACTCCAGAGCAGGAAAATGTAGGTGGCACGGAGTAGCAATCTAATCAGAATACCAACATTCTCTTGAGTAGTCCATTGTCAACCTCGATACTTTCCCCTTCTCATTGGCATTTCACCTTGTATATATGTGCTTCTTTTAGGGGGGAAATACAACCGCTGAAGCTGAGGTGGAGAGGCTGCGGCGTGACAACGCGGTTCTGAAGTCCGAGCTTGAACGGTTACAAAGGGAGAATACAGAGCTGAAAGCCAAGTTATTGAAATCCGATGAAGCGGCTACCTTGTAAAGCAATAAAAGGCCGAAGTATGTCTCCATGGTAAAAATAACAAGATAGTGAGATGTGGGGGCACAAACAGCCTCAGCTTGTTGTAACCTGTAATAGTCTTGGCGATGGTTCAAAGGTTGTCTACAGAAATAGAATTTCCCATAGGTAGTTACCCAAAATTAGGGCTGCTCATCTAATGAGTTCATGTTGTATGTTTATTTTTATGTTTATAATAGTGTATTTGTATCTATTTCATTGCCTGTGTTGTAAATATGGAAGCGGTACTCTAAAGTAATCAATAAAATCAGTTCTATTAATTTACTGATAAATGTGTGTTGCACTTAAGAATTGGATTTTCCTGTTTCTTTTCCTGAATCAAGATTTTTTTTAATAAAAGATAAAGTTTTGGTGAAATGCTAGGCGTGATACTAGTCGAGCATTATTTGTTTTTCTTCAACTCTACCCATGGTCACTAGGACCCATGGCTTTTTTCTTCTTAAAGAAGCGAGGCACCATGTGGAGACTGCACCTCGAACGTGGGAGAGATATCCTTCCCCTGATTAACCAAAATGGAAGGATTCCCGCGAGTACAATAAGAAATAATGCATTATTACAACCATAATAAATTTATGCTAAATAGAATATCACGTATCGTCGAAGATTGATTCACTGCCGATCTTATGAAGTATCGTGAAGTCGTAAAGAGCGACAGTGAAAGGGGTGGAGTCAGAAAGGATCTCATTGGAGACGATAGATACATTGTGGTTTAACCTAGGTTTAGGTTCCTATGGGTAATATCCCTACGTGAATCGACATTGTACAAAGTATAGATTGGATCCATAGAAACTTAGAAAGTTAGGTCACATTAGTGTAGTCTCTTGGAAGGTGGTGATCTTAGGCAATTCCTGGCGAGATCTTTACACATGTTGACCCCTACCGGTAGCATGAGAACTATCTTCGAGGCGACTCATGAGGAAAAAGATCACCCGGACATAGCATGTCCATCCTTGTCCTCCGAGTGTCTACTCTCGCATGACTAGTGCGGGCGTCGGGGTGTGGGTTGGTGTCTCTAGACACTCTTTAGTTGACTCGGTCTGTCAAAGCTCATAGGGTGTACTGCGTACATTATTACTCATTGACAAAAACAATTCACTCTACGATCAACCAGGAACACTATGAAGATGCGATGAATGGTTTGGATCAGATCGTTACCGACTCCGAGTTGCAGCGGAAGAGGACGAGTCAGTGTAGATCGTACTTGAATTCCCTTGAACAATAGATGAACGATCCTTTGAGCCGTCCACGAACCGTCCCTCGAACGGAAGATCGAAAGCACGACCTCTCCACTTATTGCAAGCGTACAGTCTTCACGATCCGGCAGCGCTTCGCTATCCAGAACTAATCGTCGCCGGAGAATTAGAGGGAGGAGATTAGAACCACACTGGCTTCTAATTATGAGGATTAGAGGATCTAGATCTAGCTCTAATTGGAACAACTAGAACTAGATTAGAGAACTAGAGGAGAGAGGGGGCGCCACACAAGGGGGAAAAGTCTCATCCCTTGCACCGGCCATGGGAGGGGGAGTTCCTCCCCAATTCGGCCTCCCACCCTCCTTTACATGTGGGAGAAGGGGCGCCACCACTATTGGGCCCTTGTGGCCCAATATGTGTTCCACCACTTGGCCTTTTAAGTCCCGTTGAGATTAAATTAAATATAAAAGCTTCATAACTATTATTAGAGTATTTATTATTAATTTAATATCACCAAAAACATTTTTCACCTATATATTATTAATCGGAAATACTCCGTATTGCGCGATAAACCCCGAAACCCTTCCAGTGACCCCGAAACGCTTCCGGTTCCTCTCGAAACTATTTCGAATATTAACGAACAATTTCACAAATATATTGTCGTTACTTCAGTCATACTAAAACTCAACAGACCGTGATTACCTTAAGCTTGTTTATATATAATTGAAGTCATATGGTGAGGTAGGCCGTAGTTTTCATTAGATTTTACAGCAGCACGTGGGAGTTCCCCAAATATTGGTCCATGTAATGACAAGAGTTCAACAAAAGCAATGGCTAGATGATGTAAATAACAAAAGCAATGGCTAGAGAAATAAATTTGCTTCATGGAGTAAATAAAAAAAAATCCTTTTAACATGTAGGATATCTAAACAATGAGATCAAATTTGCATTTGAGTAACCTTGCCCAAAGTTTTCTTACTCTCATGTACTTGCTACATGTTGAGGAAAATTATGTCGATGTCCCATCGTGTGACAATAATTGCATGTCATATTTTTTTGTCGCAAAGGTATGCTAGGGTCGCCATGGATCTCTAACACAATGATTTACCTAGGCTCGAGCCCTTTTGGGATGGGTATAGCTCTATTCCTGCTTTGCTTGGATTATATCTGGAGATAGAGTACACTTGTGGTTACAATGAGGAAACCTAGTGAGTTGATACACAACTGGATGACTATGATGGATGAAATAGGCAAGGTGCTATGGATCACTAGGGCTTTTGTCCCTCTTGAAAATTATGGTTGTGTTGAACCTGGTAGTGCTTCGTCCTCTTGCAGGGGTTTGCTATCCTAAATATACTGACGACATAGCAGTGGCCTCTTCCAAGTACACTATCGAATATATGAATCGAGGAACACTTCTGAGGGTCACGAGCAATGACTAAGATAACAAGGCTATAAAACCACCAGACATATGAACAAAAGATTGAGTTGAAATTTAAGAACTATAAAATGATTCTCTTTATTCTTGCTCATAGCAGATAGTAAAGCAAATGTTGAGCAACGGGAGCTCACATATGCATGTATATGCATACCAGACATCATGGATGGAACATGCTTATTTATTCATGAGCGACAGATCTATCTATCTTTATATGTCCAAACCGAGGCAGTATGTGGCGTTGTGAACGGTCATCAGGTTGCAGTGCCCCGGCGTAATGAGCACCTTGGCGAAGTCCCTCTGCGGCTCCTTGGGGCATCCGGGAAGGTCCTTGAATTTATTCTGTTACCAAATCTCTTGGCAGGTTTGAGATTGACTGTCGACCGTGATCTGGTTTATTCATGTATGACTTTTATTGCATTATCAAAGATTGATAACTGGCTTAAACTAGTGGGAGGGGAGATTTGTAGATAGATTAAAAAACCAGTGGTACAGGGTGGTGAGAGGTGGGACAAAATAAAACCGGACGAAAATAAAATTGAAGTATCAGGCTACCAACTGCTCTATTAGGAGTAGATATACTAGTCGAGCATTATTTGTTTTTATTTAACTCTAACTATGGTCACTAGGACCCAACGCATTTTTTTAAAGAAGCGAGACACCACGTGGAGACTACACCTCGAACATGGGAGAGATGTCCTTCCCCTGATTGTCCAAGATGGAAGGATTCCTGCGGGTAAATGAAGGAAATATTTAGCAAGGTGACCAACCAAGATTAAACATATTATGATAAGTGCATTATTACAACCATAATAAATTATCCTAAACAGAATATCACGTATTGTCGATGATTGATTCACTGCAATCTTATGAAGTACCGCGAAGTCAATGACAAAGAAAGGGGTGGTGTTCGAAAGGATCTCATTGGACACAATAGATGCATCATGGTTTTACCTAGGTTTAGAGTCCTATGGGTAATATCCCTAAATGAATTGGCAATTTGGCATTTTACAAAGTATAGATTGGATCCATACAAAGTTAGGTCACATCAGTGTAGTCTCGCAGAAGGTGATGATCTTAGGCAATTCCTGGCGAGGTCTTTACACATGTTGACCCCCATTGGTAACATGAGAACTATCTTCGAGGTGACTCATGAGGAAAAGGTCACCCGGACATAGCATGTCCATCCTTGTCCTCCGAGTGTCTACTCTCGCACGACTAGTGCGGGCCGCGGGGTGTGCGTAGGTGTCTCTAGACACTCTTTGGTTGTCTCTGTCTATCAAAGCCCATAGGGTGTACCCCGTACACTATTACTCATTGGCACATATGTGTCTAACATCTTTAATCATCTTGAATTTGTGAGTGAATAATTGTTATGCTATATCCAAAATTCTTATCTTAATTATCATACATGTTTTTTTGTTGATAATGATCATACATGTTGTTTGTACATGATATCAAGTTATTATATATAATTAAAGTCATATGGTGAGGTAGGCCGTAGTTTTCATCGGATTTTACAGCAGCACGCAGGAGTTCCCCAAATATTGGTCCAAGTAATGAAAAGAGTTCAATAGAAGCAATGGCTAGATGATTTTTAGATCATCTAGAGAAATAAATTTGCTTCATGAAATAAAAAAAAAAATCCTTTAACATGTAGGATATCTAAACAATGAGATCAGCATTTGAGTCACCTTGCCCAAAGTTTTCTTACTCTCATGTACTTGCTACATGTCGAGGAAAATTATGTCGATGCCCCATTGCGTGACAATATCTGTGATTTGTTTGATCACAAAGGAATGCTAGGGTCACCATGGATCTCTAGAGACAATGATTTACCCAGGCCCGAGCCCTTTTGGGATGGTATAGCCCTATTCGTGCTTTGCTTGGATTATATCTTGAGATAGATCAGTACAATTGTGGTTACAATGTGGAAACCTAGCGAGTTGATACACAACTGGACGACTACGATGGACGAAATAGGCGAGGTGCCATGGGTCACTAGGGCTTTTGTCCCTCTTGAAAATTATGGTTGTGTTGAACCTGGTAGCGCTTCGTCCTCTTGCATGGGTTTGCTATGCTATATATACCGACGACATATATGGATCGGGGAACGCTTCTGAGGGTCACAAGCAATGAATAAGATAATAACAAGGCTATAAACCTCGAGACATATGAACAAAAGATCGAGTTGAAATTTAAGAACCATAAAATGATTCCCTTTATTCTTGTTCATATATGCATGCCACACATCCATGGATGGAACATGCTTATTCATTCATGAGCGACAGATCTATCTATCTTTATATGTCCAAACCAAGGCAATATGGGGCGTTGTGAACGGTCATCACGTTGCAATGCCCCGGCGTAACGAGCACCTTGGCGAAGTCCCTTTGGGGCTCCTTGGGGCATCCGGGAAGGTCCTTGACTACGCTCGAATCAGGATCAGACCTCCGCCCTATGAAGTAGCGCACCGCCTCGCACCGACAATGTTGCGAGGCATCGTAAAGCTCCTTGCAGCACCGATCCCTTGGGGTGTTCCCCGGCTCGGTGGATACCGGCGACCCGGCGATGCTGATGCCACAGGTTTGTTGTGCGACATACTCCCGGCAGCCTTCAAGCGGATTGATCGGAAGGCCCATCCCGGCGTAGCAATACGGGCCTGTGGCTGCAGCGGCGACAAAGACGGAGACTAGGACGGCGGCCAAGAGGATGGGGGTGATGCTAGACTTGGAAGCCATATTATTCTTGCTTGGTCCGGTTTGTTGGTTTAGTTTCTTGAGTTGTGCACTGCACTAGGGGTTGTAAGCAATACCGATTACACTTGCTTGCATATATACCTGATAAAAGTAAGAAAGCTCCAGCTATTAACTAACTCTGTTGTGCTATATGACGATTATGGTGAGCTAGAGTGCACTTAATTAGTTTGTTGGAACAGAATTTGGAGGGAAATGTAATTGGCTTTGTGTGGAAGCATTGAGATATTCGTACCTGATCGGGCCTAGCTTTTCCTGTGATGGTCGATGTGGCATCCTTTTTTTTTTCAAACCATGTGGTATCCTTTTTTTTCAAACCATGTGGCATCCTTTTCTTCTCTTGTCAAGTTGTCATCGGTGCTTAAAGTGAAACTTTTAGCTAGTTTATACGTGCAAACCTTGTTAAAACTAACAACAGATTTTGTTTTTGCGCCATGTGAGATCATGTGATAATCGGCTATGCGTATGAGTAACTTCGCAAAGCATTGATTTTCAAAGTTATTCGCAAGTCAAGTGTATGCATACAGATAGGATACAACTCAACCCCCCCCCCGTTTTGGTCTGAGCCCTATAATACGACAAATGTTTGATGTTATTTCCCCTATAAACAGAGTCAGTGCCATCATCATGTCACTGTGCCCAATATACTGAAACTTGCCGTCTTGTACCCCATAGATTTTTATTCCAGATAGTTTGAAAAGTTTTTATATTGAATAATTCACAATGTGAACTATAGAGCCGCTAACTTATGTACTGATCACTCACATTGACAGAATTGATAGACATGCATGGTCCATGACACAAGATCCCACGAGGATTTATATATAACTACTCCCTCCATTCACAAATATAAGATGTTTTTTAATATTCCAATATGGACTATATACATAGTGAAATAAGTAAACAAACACACTAAAACGTGTCTAGATACATTCAACTTTAGAAAAAAGTTAGAACATCTAATATTTGTGAACGGAGGGAGTAGTAAATATGCATGTGCGTTGCACATGCAACCATATATTTTTTTCTCTCACTCATCTTAGCTATGAGGCAACATTTAAACAAAAATCAATAAAAATAAGTCTAAGAGTAACTTTTGTAGAATGCTGAAAAAACTGAGCCTTCTTATATTGGCTTCAAAGGGGCTCTTTAAAAATATTTATCAACTCCAAATCTAACGTGTAAAGCCTTCATATCCCCACTACCTTTTCACATTTCTCTTCAATTTGTGTATATATACGACTTCCTCTTCATATTTCTCTTTAATTTGTATATATATGACCCCCCCCTCTTCATATTTCTCTTTAATTTGTTATGTAAGACTCCCTCTTCATATTTATCTGTAATTTGTGTGTATATGACTCCATTACTCCAATTTCACATGAATATGTGGCAAACTTATATATTTCGACGTCACACGATGTAACAACATTTGAAAGGCATGATTTTCAGAGTTCCAACTTCAAATTCAAATATAGCATAGATAAGGTCTAGATGTGACACACTACATATGCCTAGACATAGATAGATTCCTAATGCGACACAAATATAGATAGGTTATGATGACTACACATATATAGGAATGCAATGGGATGACATATGATGGCTCATGGTTGTCGCCATCGTGGGAGGAGGAGGAGGAGGAAGATATCTCTGATGGCGGCTACGGTTGCCTTGCAGCCTTTCTGCACCTCTCCCACTCGGCTCAGTGACGGAAGCCGCCATCGCGGCCTTGACCATGCACATTTGTTTGGTCGCGGTTGTAGTTGTGGCATGGGTCTCAAGGATCTAGGATTTCGCAAGTGAGCATAATGCAACAAAATTAAGGAGTAGGGTGTTTTGGTGACCGGGCTCCATGGAGCCCTTTATTTTTGAAAAAAATTCAAAATTCAAACTTTCTGATTTAAAAAAATCTGAAAAATATGCAACTATACAAGGATGAAATGTATATTCATGTAAAAATTCAGGATGAAGTACCTTGAAATGCGATGTGTACAAAAAAGACAAAATTCTGGAGTTTGAGGTGAATAGTATCATGTGTTGAAAAGCCCTAGATTTGTTTTTTTCCTTTTGCACATCCCTCATTTCATCGTATTTTGTCCTGAAAATTTACACACATGTACATTATGCCTCTGTGTATATCTGTATTTTTTCAGAATTTTTTAAAATGTAGAAATATGAATTTTGATGACTTTTGAATTTTGCAAAAGGAGGCCTCCATGGAGTTCGGCCTCCAAAAGCAATTTTCGCAAAATTAAGGAGTAGGGTGTTTTGGTGACCGGGCTCCATGGAGCCCTTTATTTAAAAAAAAAATCAAAATTCAAACTTTCTGATTTAAAAAAATCAGAAAAAATATGCAACTATACAAGGATGAAATGTATATTCATGTAAAAATTCAAGATGAAGTACCTTGAAATGCGATATGTACAAAAAAGACAAAATTTTGGAGTTTGAGGTGAATAGTATCATGTGTTGAAAAGCCCTAGATTTTTTTGCACAACCCTCATTTCAACATATTTTGTCCTGAAAATTTACACACATGTATATTATGCCTCCGTGTATATCTGTATTTTTTCAGAATTTTTAAAAATGTAAAAATATGAATTTTGATGAATTTTGAATTTTGCAAAAGGAGGCCTCCATGGGGCTCGGCCTCCAAAAACAATTTTCACAAAATTAAGGCCTTTCTCTTTTTTTTTTGTTACATAAAAATGTGGCAGCAGCCACCATATGCCAACAGTTTTTCTTTTCTTTGCGCAAAATAGATAGATCCCTCTCTATGCATATTGTGCGGCAGCCGGCAATGTAGAATAGGTCCGGTGCGAAAAGTCCATTCTGCACCCGAGCTCATATGCTCCCGCATGAACAGTAAAATAAATTTTTTTAAAAAAATTCCATTTTTTTTGAGAGAAACATCGACAAAAGTTCTAAGTGACTGCAAAAATTCATCATGAAATCACATTCCTGTAAGGTGTGGCAAAAAAAACAAATTCAGTGCTTCAAAATGCGTTTGAAAGTAGCTTTTTCAGAGTACTGTTTTTGCTTTTTTTGCCACGCCTTCTAGGAATGTGATTTCATGACGATTTTTTGCAGGCACTTAGAACTTTTGTCAATGTTTCTCTCAAAAAAAAATTGGAATTTTTTGAATTTTACTATTCACCCGAGCTCAACGTGCAAATTAGCCGCGTCCGGTCCGGTGTACCTAGTTTCCAAAATTTAGCCAAAAAGCCATATCAGGTCGTGAAAACGCCCTAAAAATGACGCACATATATGCCGGTTCATATTGCAACTTTTAATTTATGCGACAATGATTTGGCAAAATAGAAAAAAATATCGACGCCTGAGAGATTCGAACTCTCGCGGGCAGAGCCCATGTACTTAGCAGGCACACGCCTTAACCACTCGGCCAAAGCGTCGTTGTTGAAAAGATTCCCACATAGCTCTACTCGACTTGGTACCCAAGCATGCCATTTGTGTTCTTTGGCCGTCAATTGGTTTTCGAGAATTACAATTCCTTTTGCCTCCACATGCCTCGCCCGTGTACACGTCAGGCTGACGAGGCAAAGCGATGGCTTTCCTTGGACGATTGACAAAAACCTTTTTTTTTTGCGGGTGACAAAAACTGACCGCCTTGCACGGTTTTCCCGCGAGCAGCTAGCATCGCCTGACTCCCGGTGACTCGCCACTCGCCAGAGCAAATCGCAGACGCTACAGCTAGCTGCCTTGTGGCAGCAAGCAATGGGCTTGTGAGCCAAGCAAGCGCGCATGGCGATGGACGCCATAGACCACCGATGAGCATGCAATTGCTTGGCTTGCAAGAACCGGCCACCGCCACCACCACCGCGTCCGGGCGGAAAACATGGCCGCCACGTGAGCTCACGTTATCCTGTCGCTGCATGCTGCCCTGTTAATTCCAGCTATTAGCGAGGGCCCGGCAAGCAAGAAAGCGCCCGTAAATGGCTTTGCTTTTTTTTTTTCCATTTTGAGTCGATCTAGGTTAGCCGCAAGCAAATGGAGAGTGTGCCTTCGGAGCCAGTGGGTCATGCACTCATGCGTGCCACCTCAGAGATGATCGCTTCCCAAAGCGGAGTTCAGACCGTTCGTCCAGACTCCAGACACAGGTCCATGTGATGAGCGAAGCTTCAGATGTGGGAGGAAAACGTGGAGGCTTGCACCACCTCCTACGCCGCTTGCGTGCAAGGCTCACGCCGCCGGAAAGGCAACTTGATGCAAGCCGCATGCCGGCCAGCTCTATATATAAACAACGACCAATCGTACACAGGACACAGAGCACAGAGCACGTTCTCTTCGACCATAAGCTGCTTACACATTCTGATCGCGTCGGTACGTGGTGTCGTCGACTGTCATCAGCGAGCAATCGAAGTCAGTTCTTGGGAATGGGCAACGTGGTGGAGGCGGCGGCCGCGATCTCGCCGGAGCTCGGCGACGCGCTGGCCAAGGTGGCCGTGTTCGCGCTCGTGCAGGGGCTGGTCTACCTCATCCTGCGCAAGTCCTCGGACGTCTTCTCCACGGCCAGCGCGGCGAGGTCGCTCAGCTTCCGGCCGATGCGGAGCATGAGCGTCCGCCGCGTGCTGGCGGCCTTCTCCGACGTCCCCGTCGGCGTTCCCGACGACGGTGTCTCCTCCGTGCCGCCGCAGGCCGGTGATGCCGCGCAGACTAGTTGAACTGCTTTGTGTTGAGCTAATGTACGAGTCAGTAGTGAGTGCTTTCTTAGTTATCTTAGATATCGTTGGTAGTGTTGTTCTTAAGAAAGGATCGTACGATGGCATAAAAAAGTTTGTGTATGTACAGTAGATTGAACTGCAATGGATCATTCGATTTTAGTTTAAACGAAATCTACTCCTGTTTCTAGCTGCTTATCGGGGTCGATATATAGCTGTTGCTTTGTGTTCAGCATGGTTTCAATCTTCAGAAAGGCAGACTCCCCTTTTGCAAAATTGCTCCATATTTTTTTTGAGGGCAAGATAGCTCCATATATATGGTCCAAAATGCAGCCTCCCTTTGTTTCTTTGGTAGAGAGACTGCCAATATTAGGTGAATTTTGGCAAAGACAGTTAGAGTTATGTGAGAATCTTCTCAAAAATGACGCTTTGGCCGAGTGGTTAAGGCGTGTGCCTGCTAAGTACATGGGCTCTGCCCGCGAGAGTTCGAATCTCTCAGGCGTCGATATTTTTTTTCCTATTTTGCTAAATTTGTCGCATGATTTATCAGGACGAAAATAGTAATAATTAAAAAGTTGCAACATGAACCGGTATATACGTGCATGATTTTTTTGGCATTTTCACAACTTACAGATACAACTTTTTTCCGCTAATTACACCAGACCTATTCTATATTGTGGCACAATATGCATACAGATGGATCCATTATCCTGCAAAGAAAAGAAAATCTGTTGGCATATGGGCATGGCTGCTACGACATTTTATATAAAAAGATTCTCACATAATATTGGTTGTCCCCTACCAAAATTGCTTCACTTTGGCCCAAAATGCAGCCTCCCTTTGGTTTTTTTTTCGTATGCGGAAATGCACTTTGGCAAATGGGAGCATATGCATAATTCTCACCATGCACAAAGGAATTGCGTCTCGGTTTGTAGAGTGCAATTTTGTTCATGAGTATAGGAGCTCGAACTTTGAGTCTCACAATCTAGCGAAGCATGCTTTAAAGCTAGGGGTGGGCCGCCATGTTTGGCTAGGACACCCCGGTAATCTTGATTTTGTCCCTGTAAACATTATTTCAGGATAAATAAAGCTTCGCGTGATTGTCTCAAAAAAAAATGGGAGCATATGCTCCTGGTATTGGAAAAACATTTTAAAATGTCAAAAAGTTCCAAACAAAAGTTCGGCGTGTACATCTCGATATTCTATGTGGGCACGGCAAGTTTCATGGAAAACCGACATTTTTTATAGTTTATGTAAAAAAGACAAAAAGATGTCTAGTGAAAAGTCCTTTTTAACACCAAATTTTATCTTTTTCACACGCAACAAAAAAATTATCTGTTTTTCACAAAACGACTTTGTGGGTATGTAGAATGTTGAGATGTATGCCCAAAATATTTTGCTAAAATTTTGTGACATTTCAAAATACATTTAAAACACACTTTAAAAAACAGGAGCATATGCTCCTAGGTGCTAAAACGCCGCTCTCGAGAGACAGCCAATATTAGGTGAATTTTGGTAGAGAGACAGCCAGCATTATGTGAGAATCTTTTCAAAAACGACGCTTTGGCCGAGTGGTTAAGGCGTGTGCTTGCTAAGTACATGGGCTCTGCCCTCGAGAATCCGAATCTCTCTGGTGTTGATATTTTCTTCCTATTTTGCTAAATTTGTCGCATGATTTATCAGGACAAAAATAGTAATAATTAAAAAGTTGCAACATGAACCGGTATATATGTGCATGATTTTTTGGCATTTTCACAACTTATAGATACAACTTTTTTCGCTAATTACACTAGACCTATTCTATATTGTTGCACAATATGCATAGAGATGGATCTATTATCCTGCAAAGAAAAGAAAATCTGTTGGCATATGGGCATGGCCGCTACGACATTTTATATAAAAAGATTCTCACATAATATTGGTTGTCCCCTACCAAAATTGCTTCACTTTGGCCCAAAATGCAGCCTCCCTTTTTTGGTAGAGAGACAACCAATTATAATGGGGCCCGCCTCAATCCTTAGGAGGCCGAGCAATGCTACACTTATAGGCAATTTTTTACAGACTTAGTCTTATGGAGAGTGATTGCATTATCAGATTGGAGGGAATGGGGCCCCACCCCGTGAATTCAGGGGTGGGTAAAATTAGTCGCTACCAGCCCTGATTTTCCAGTGTGGCAGCAACTAAGTCTGTAAAAAATTGCGTGTACGTGTAGCATTGCTCTTAGGAGGCCCATCAAACCAAGTGGAGCCTTTTGCCAGTTAGCTCCATATATATGGGGAGAATGCCAATTTGGCTCCCGGGCTCAGTTGCACCCGCTCCGAGGAAAAAAATCAAAACAAATACTAGAAAAATAAAATAAAAAATCAAATTTTTTGTGTGGTAGATAATTTGATGCGTGAGGTTCGCTGTAAATTTCAACTCATTTGGACATTTGAGCAGCTCTCTGCAAAAAAGACAAAATCGGGGTCTGTAAAAAAGCTTATTGTTGACGAACTATTTTGACCCGATTTGTCTTTTTTGCCGAGAGCTGCTCAGATATCCAAATGAGTTGAAATTTGGAGCGGACCTCACGCATCAAATTATCTACCACACAAAAAAATTGGATTTTTTTGAATTTTTCTAGTATTTGTTTTGAATTTTTTCTGAGCGGGAGCATCTGAGCCCGGGCTCAGATGCCGATTTTTGCCACATCGGATAGAACTTGCACATAGCTAGCCCATATTACCCTCAGCTCATCTCTGAAAACCCGGAAATTAATGTGGCAATTCAGCAAACCAGCAATGGAGATGCTTCCTGCTCTCTCACTAATCACAAAGAATCCTCTTAGCACGGAAAATTCCAGTTAAGTTTCTGAACACCATCACGTTCCCGGCAAAATGCGAAAGCATTTTCTTTCTTTCCTTCTGATTTTCTGTGAAAATTGAACTGCCACCCTTGGACGAGCTGCTGGAAACAACACATATTTCTTTGCACCCAGTCAAACACCTACAGAGAAGCAGAGAGCAATTGCACATGGTCCCCCAGACATACCGGAAAGAGAGCATGCATATATGGTCCAGCAAGTAGCCATACAAAGGTCAGCATCGCAATAACCAGCGCCCATATTTACTCCCATCAACCGGCCACATGGACCTGCCGGCCGTAGCATATGCATGTGCTACTCCCCGTTGCCCAGCACCGGCCGGAACATAGAGCTCAGAACGCCGCTAACCCGTTCCTACTCCGTCATGCACAGTACGCAGCATGTTGGAGGCGCCCAAACCTGCACTAGCTCCATGCATAGCACAGACATGACAGCGAGGGGTAGAATAGAGAGTAGTACGTACGTGGCAGCTTTCGGATCGGCCATGGCGGTGCATGGCCCGCCGGCAGATCCGGCCACTCGGCCAGGCCGGATCAAATCCGGCAAAGTGCCCTTAAAATGCCGCGTCCGGCTGGGTCCCATACGCGTGCCTTTTATCTCCGGGGACGCTTCCGGCTGCCCTGCCTTAAAAGCTGTACGTTGGCTTTGAGGCTCCTTTGAGAAAGGGCCGGCCGAGTGCGTATGCGTAGTGGAAAACTGAAGCAGCAACTTCAATGGGGCGACCCATTCCATCCGCGGCCGATCGTTTGGGTCGGCGAGGACAAAAAAGTCGGCCCAACGCGCCGACCCAAACGGACGCGCGTCCGCTTTTGTCCGCCTGCCAACCTATTTTCGGCCCATTTTAAGCTCGATTTGCGTCGCGACATTGAAACGGACGCTGCCTCGCCTCTTTTCTCATCGGACCCGCTGGTAGGTGGCACATTGGATTCACACACTCGCCCGCCTGCTATGTCACCAACGCCGCTGGCCATTTTTTCAGATTAAAATGGATACATAAATAGTTCTAGCGTACACAGATAAAAGAAAAAGACCACTACTCGTCGCTTTCTGACTCCGACTCGGTAATGTCCTCCTCCGACGTCTGAATGTAGGCGTAGCAAGCTGCTCGTCTTCAAAGTTCCAACCCGACGTTTCTCGTAGCTTCAGTTTTAATTGAGCTGCCTGCTTCCACGAACGCTTGTCCTCCCGATAGGCGGCTCGCTCCCTCCTCCTCGCGTCCCTCTCCAACCTCAATTGCTTGTAGAACTGGCGCTCGTCGACGATGTCCTGCGGGAAGCCTCCGCGCCACACCACCAAGGCTTCCATGTCCTTCTCTGCGATGGCGAGGCGACGCTGCCGCCTTCGGTGGACACGACGATCCTCGTCGGTGAAAAGCCGCGGGAGAGGTGCCAGATCCTGCGCCCGCTGGCTCGACACATTGGAAAAATTCATATCCCGACGAGGCCTCCGGAGGCGCCACGCCGCCGCGTCATGCGTGTGGGCCGCCTCCTCTGCGGTGTCGAAGGTGCCGAGGATGAGACGTTTCTCGCGAAACCAGATCTCGAAGGAGAAGGCGTCGGAGCGGAGCTCGCGGACTCCGCGAAAATCCGAAGCGCCCAGGCGGGGGATCGACATGGTGGCGCAGAGGCGGTGAGAGTGGGCGGCGGACAGAGTGTGGAGGGAGCGCCTTCTTTATAACGAGGGCCGGCCGTGGCGCTGCGCTGCCCTTTTTCCAGCTACCGGGCGCTAAAACCAGCCTGAACCTTTCCTGCTACCTGAGCGCCAAAACCAGGGCGATGGCATGATCTTAAACGTGCGCGATCATGAAATGGGTCGGCCCGTTGGGCGCACCGTTGACCCAAAACTAAAAGAGGACGGACGGCGGGCGGGCGGCCGACCCAAACGGACAGAAAGCGGACAAAAACACTGTCCGTTTGGGTCGGCCCGTTGGAGTTGCTCTCAGTGAGTTCAAGGTTCAGATTTTTGGAACTGTGACTCGAAGAATTTGAAGCATCATTTTTTTTAACGTAAAATCTGGTGCAAACTTTCTTACATCAAGGACGCGCCTACAGACTTGGTGGGGGAAGTTTTTTTTTTGAAAATGGAGGCATATGCCCCCGGTCTCTGGATCATGATGATGCATGTGGCCCTCTTGTTAACAATCCAAAGAGTATAGTCATAAATGTATTACAGCTCGCAAACGGAGCAAAACAAAGTAAAATAAGAAAAAATATATGTGGACAATGACAACCGATATGGTGATAAGAAGGATAAGCTTCCTACACTCCTATCCTGTTATGCGAGCGCCATCCTAACCGGTTGAATATAACCCGAGCTACCATCTCCCATTGGTTGCACCCAGTAACCAAAGGCTTCCTGGAGTCCATAGGAGTGAGTAAGGACCACGTACAGATCCAAGTTGTAGCTCTAAAGATAACCTGCAAAAAGGTTAAAGTGTGTTGTCTGTTAAAAATCATAACATTCATGCAGTTCCATATGGCCCATAATAGCGCACATATTCCAATCCGAATACGAGCCACAGTAATCTGTTCAACCCCAGCTAACCACGTTTCAAACAAAGACGCAATATCTACTGGAGGATTAATATTAAAAGCTATATGAATCGTTCTCCAAAGTAACTTGACAAGTGGGCATTCAAGAAATAAATGTTGTATTATTTCATCTTGATCACAAAAACAACACCGCGAATTACCTACCCATCGCCTCTTAATTAAGTTGTCCTTTGTGAGTATCACTTGCTTGTGGACAAACCATATGAAGATTTTAATACGCAAAGGAACCTTAACCTTTCAAATGTGTAGTGACCGTGAGAGTGTGCCAGAATTAATCAGATCCATATAGAATGATTTCACCGTAAACATCCCATTTTTAGTTAACTTTCAGTGTGTTGAATCCGGCAGGTCGGAGAGTTGAACTTCTATCAATCTCCGAACCAAGTGCATCCAGTCGGTCCATCTCTCACCACCTAACACACGTCTGAACTGGATGTTTAAGGGGATAGTTTGAAGGACGGTGCCTACGTAATCCTCCTTACGTTGCACAATATTATAGAGGGTAGGATATTGTACGGCCAGGGGTGTCTCCTCTAACCACGTATCTTCCCAAAATCTTGTTGACATCCCGTTGCTAACCAAGAATTTGACCCTACGAAAGAGCAGATCCTTCGTTCTCATAAGTCCCTTCCAGAACGGCGAGTTAGTCGGTCTCATGGTAACCTGGGCTAGCGTTTTCGAGTGCAAATATTTATTGCGCAGGATTTGAAACCACATGCCCTCCGGCTCTATCTCTAATCTGTATAATCATTTGCTCATGTGTTTAAATCAGTCTAGAAAACACTTGTGTTGGATTTTTTCTTTTTGGAGCTAAAGGGTGTTGGAGTTTGGAACTGTGAGTGCAAGGTTCAGTTTTTTTTTGGCACCGTGACCCGACGAATTTGAAGCATCATTTTATTTAATTCGTTCTATACTAGCAAGGCTGTAATGTGCACCGCAACACCATTTGAATTAGTTCAGGAACGCCATTGATTAAATTTGGTACTTTTCTTTGAGCCTAAAATGATGATAAAGGGTTTCCCCCGCTTTTATATTGTAAAGCAACAATCCGAGCATACAACATGCCATACAACAGAAGAAAAGAAAAGAGCAAGGACGGTAAAGATACAAGACACCGAAAGAGCCACTAACGAGCGTCGAATGCAACAAGCGCAAGCCTGAGCATCGAGGCCCTCGGCGAACACGATCCTGCAGAGGACACGACAAAGACAGGGCAGTGACCCACAACCAGAGGAGGCCACACTCTATCAACTCCGCCGAGGCTAACCATAGTTGATCAACCAGCCACATCTACCTCCGAAGAAGGCGCCCCTGCCCTCTTGCCCCGGACTGTAGGACGCCACGCCGTCGGCAGGTAAAGCCGCTCACCCCCGAGCAGAAGGTCGGAACCAACTGGATGCCGGGGAGAGGACTACAAGCACGACCAACTCCACTCGCAGCGCCACACCCCAATATAGCCATCGCCGCAGCCGGATCAACGTCCACCGTAAGCAGCCGAGCAGGAACATCGCTGAAGAAGAAAAACTACGCCGGCGTGTCATCACCACCCAACTGGAGATTTTGGGCTTTCACCCAGGTCGCGGAGGTAGAGGGTGAAGGAAGGACTGTCGGTGTCAAAACCGGCGGATCTCGGATAGGGGGTCCCGAACTGTGCGACTAAGGTTGATGGTAACAGGAAGCAGGGGACACGATGTTTACCCAGGTTCGGGCCCTCTCTATGGAGGTAATAGCCTACTTCCTGCTTGATTGATCTTGATGATTATGAGTATTACAAGAGTTGATCTACCACGAGATCGTAATGGCTAAACCCTAGAAGTCTAGCCTATATGATTATGATTGTTCCTCTACAAACTAAGCCCTCCGGTTTATATAGACACCGGGGGGCTAGGGTTTGTACAAAGTCGGTTACAGAGAAAGGAATCTTCATATCCGAACGCCAAGCTTGCCTTCCACGCCAAGGAGAGTCCCACCCAGACACGGGTGAGAGTCTTCGGTCTCGTATCTTCACAGCCCAACAGTCCGCGTGGCCCACATCAATAGGTCGGATGCCCGAGGACCCCTTAGTCCAGGACTCCCTCAGTAGCCCCCGAACCAGTCTTTCAATGACGACGTGTCCGGCGCGCAGATTGTCTTCGGCATTGCAAGGCGGGTTCCTCCTCCGATTTCTTCAAGGTACCTGATTTACAGAGTAGTATTCGGCTTTTCCATTTAATGTCGTGCCCCTCGGCTTCCACGCCTCCACAATTTCAGCTTCCACGTGTCGAGCGAATACAAGCGGTCGGGGTATTTTTGCACATATCACCCTGACTGTCGGAGTAATGGGCCATGGGTAGGCAAACCCGAGCCCCCGGACCTTTCAAGACATCGGGGCAGGCTGCGCCCCTCAAGACCCCAAGACGAAGAGCCGCCTTCTGAGAGTCGGCGGCGCCCGCCGACCGCCTCACGGCCGAGTCCCGAGACGGCTTCGAGATAAGCCGACTCCCACCGGGCGGCTTCCAGAGAAGCCGACTATGGGATCGGCCCGACTCAACCACCTCCTGCCTCGCGACTACGGACGGGATGGGGTGCGGCGCCACTGCCCATCCCCGCCCGTTCACGAAGGGCGAGCATAGCCTGATGCACCAGATCGACGGAGATCTCCGTCCGTGGCAGCTTGTAGCCACGCCGACCTCGACATCAGCCCCGTGTGGCGGCGCCGAGCCCACGACATATCTCTGACGACCAAGACGGCGGCGGGACCCGCTGTCGGGGTGCGTAAGGCGGCGAGCGCCACAAGACGGACCCGTTGGGAGTCGTCCCCAAGAGTCGGCCGCCCTCCCACAGCTCCGCACGCCATTAACCGCACAAGACAGGAATGGCAATGATCGCCGTCGGCGGCGGCCTTGCCATGACCCCATGACCAAGCCAGCGTCATTAGAGGCGCGGCTACTGTAATCCAGCAGCGGGAAGACCCGCTGCACAAGGGCAAGGCTTGTCGGCCCCATGTCAAGCCATCGGCGGGGCCCACTAGTCGGCGGGCCCGGCGAGTCGGCGGAGAAGACGGCGACCGGAGAGACAATGGTGGGACCTGCCCAGCCGGATTACTATTGTACCCCTGGGGGGTAGGCCTATATAAACCCCCCGGGGCACCCATGCAAGAGGTTGGACCCTAATAGCTATAGACACACATAGAGGGAAGAGAAGAGCTAGCCGTGCCCTTCTCCTTCCTCACCCCGAACAGCTCAAGGAGCAACCTTGTACCCACTTTGCCATAGTGATCATGTGGAGACCCCGCAGAGCAACAAGAGGGGTATTATCTCCACGGAGAGCCCTGGCTGGTAAGATCCGCCGCGTGCATGCCTACGCCTCATCCGCTTCTGTGCACCGCGACGCTTCTACTCGCCCCCACCATGATAAGCCATCCTTTGGCATATGTCGCACCAACCCGACATTTGGCGCCCACCGTGGGGCTAGGTGCACCGTTGTCCGGAGACCTGCTCGGGCGGAAACCCTTTTCTCCTGGGCGAAGCGAGCGAGCTCGCACGCCATACAGAGTTCTGCGCCGACGCCGCTGCATGGCGCTGAGATTGCCTGCGCGGCCAGCTGCCTCGCCGAACTTGTCGGCGAGGTTCACCTCTCCGACGAGCCTGCTTCTGACGCAGGCACGGGCGGCCCCGAGAGCCTCCTCGCGGGCCTCCTCGACCAACTCCACGTCGCCGGCGAGCCTGCCACAGACTTGGAGTCCGTAGGCTCCACCGACCCGATGCTGGTCGACTCCGACACCGCGTCGCTCGACGCGTTCCCCACCAACGTGGTGGTCTACAACGAGCCGCTCCCTCGCGCGGAGAGCGGCGGAAGCACAGTCACGGAGGTGCTCGTCATCGGTCATGGAGAGCATTCCGGCAAAGGAGCTCATGACCCTCTCGACGCGGCTCTGCAAAACCTAACCGCGCCTATTCCGGAAGACGCTGACGCCCAGATGCTGGAGGCACGCCGCCTTCAGCTCGTCGAAGGCGTGAGAAAGCTGGCAAGCATGAGACGGTTGTCAGAAGCCTACCAGCGCGAGATGGATCGCGCCGTGGGCGGCTCGCCGGCCCCGACCGGGCCTAGCCGCCTAGGCGCGGTCCAACAGCGCGGCGTGGCCATCGCCAACCTGTTTGGGCCAATCGCCCTGTGTACGCCACGCCTGCGGAGAACATCCGCGCCGCCCAGGCGGCGGCGGACGAGCTGGACAACTTCGAGGGTGAGGAGCGCCTCCTGATGACGGAGCGAGTCCAGCAGCTCCTCGACGCGGCTGCCGCGCAGAACGAGGCCGGCTTCCGCACAGAGGCGCCGCAACGACAAAACGATGACCTGCCTCCCCGCCGAGATCAAGGCACGACGTCTCGGACGCCGACTGGCGGTGTCCGCAGAAGAAAAAACAAGGATCCGGCTGTCAGCCACAGTCGGACTCACATCTCGATCGAGCGCGACCAAGACGACCGCCCAAGAGTAGTGGAACGGCGGGACGATTATCTGCCTCCCCCTCCTCGCAAGGAAAGGCGAGTCTCCCCGCCACCCGTTGAGCATTCGACTCTCGGCGACCGCCTTGGCCGCCGAGAGGGAGTCGGAGAAAACGACGCCCGCCACCGGATAGACTGACTCCACCGATCCCTGGCGCTGGAAGAAGAAGACGAGTTGGGTCCGCCCTGTTTCGGACCTCGCATCCGAGACGAGCCCTTTCCCAGAGGGTTCACGCTCCCCCGAGATACGCCCAAGTACACCGGCTCCGTGAAGCCGGAAGACTGGCTGGTCGACTACTCCACGGCCGTCAACATAGCGAACGGCAACAAGCGTGTTGCCGTAAAGTATGTTCCGCTCATGCTCCAGGGCACGGCCCGGACATGGTTGAACAGCCAGAAGCCCCGCAGCATCAACAGCTGGGTCGACTTCACCGAAGCCTTCGTCCGCAACTTCACAAGCACATACAAGCGACCTCCCAAGCCTCACCAGCTTTCCTTGTGCGTGCAAGGCCCCAACGAGTCGACTCGCGACTACCTCACACGCTGGGCCGAGCTTCGGAACTCCTGTGAGGGCGTGCACGAGGTGCAGGCTATCGAGTACTTCACCGCCGGGTGCAGAGAAGGCACCCTCCTCAAGCACAAGCTCCTTTGCGACGAGCCGGAGACCCTCGACGAGCTGCTGATCATAGCAGACAAGTACGCTATAGCCGACTCCTCCATGAAGGCGGAGATTGAAGTCAGTCACGGCCGCAAAGTGGCTCCTCGAGCTCCCGAACTCCGGTGGAGACACCAATCGGCGACAAAGAACAGAGCGATCACAAGCGCAAGGCCCCACAAACCGCTTCCAAAGAGTGGCAGGTTCGCGACAGTTGAAGACCAACAGCCGGAGGGGCAGCCTCCGGCCAAGCGACAGAAAGGCAGCAAGTCCAACTGGTTGCCGGCCTTCTCTTACGAGCAAACTCTAGATGGTCCCTGCAAGTTCCATAGCGGCGCGAAGCCATCAAACCACACCACCCGGAAGTGCCACTGGCTCACCAGGATCGCCAAAGGAGAAGGCCTCCTGCCTCCCCCTTTCTTTGGGCCGCCGCCTCCACCGCCTCAAAGAGCGGGTCTGTCGAGCCGGTCGGCCTTGAGACAAGACGAGTACCCAGAAGAGCACGGAGCCTATGTGGTGTTCACCAGTGTGGCCGGCGATCGACACAGTAGGCGGCAGCAGCAGCAAGAAGTGAATGCAGTAGCGTCAGATACTCCAGAGTTCATGCACTGGTCCGAGAGGCCTATCAGTTGGAGCAGAGCTGATCACCCAGAGGTGATGCCGAATCCGGGCTCCTACGCCCTGGTCTTGGGAGCCACCCTTGCCACGGATAGGCGGGCCGCTCGCTTCTCACGAGTCTTGATAGACGGAGGCGATAGCATCAACATCCTGCATAAGGACACGATGGAGAAGTTAGGAATCAAGCAAAGACAGCTTCAGAGCAGCGGAATGTGTTCCACGGCATTGTACACAGCCTTTCCGCTGCGCCGATCGGCAAGATCCTGATAGATGTCCTCTTTGGGGACAAAGATCATTTCCGCCGAGAGCCAGTTTGGCTCGAAGTGGTGGACCTCGAAAGTCCGTACCACGCTCTGCTCGGCCGACCTGCTTTGGCCAAGTTCATGGCGGTCCCCCACTACGCCTACCTCAAGATGAAGATGCCGAGTTCCAAGGGGATCCTGACCGTAGCCGGTGACTACAGAAAGTCGTCCGCTTGCGCAGCTGAAAGCAGTCGGCTAGCCGAGTCCCTGGTGATCGCAGCTGAGAAGCGGCTTCTTGATCGGGTTGTGGCGATGGCCGGCAAGCAGCCCGAGATATCGCCCAACCCCAAGGAGTCGGAAGTGAGGGCCTGCTCAAGCCGCCAAAGAAACGAAGAAGATACCCTTGGACCCGGAGCACCCGGAGAGGTACGCTGTCATAGGTGCAAACCTTGACAACAAATAGGAAGGCGAGCTCGTCGATTTCCTCCGTGAGAATCGGGACATTTTCGCATGGTCCCCTAAAGACATGCCAGGTGTACCGACGGAATTCGCCGAGCACAAGTTACATGTCCGATCTGATGTGAAGCCCGTCAGGCAGCCCCTGCGCCGCCTGTCAGAAGAGAAGAGAAGAGTTGTTGGAGAAGAAATAGCCCGACTCCTAGCAGCCGGTTTCATCATGGAAGTGTTCTTTCCAGAATGGTTAGCAAACCCGGTCCTAGTACTGAAGAAGAACAAGCAGTGGCGGATGTGTATTGACTACACAAGCCTCAACAAAGCTTGCCCCAAGGACCGTGTGCTCTGCGAGAATTGATCGGTGATAGACTCCACACCGGATGCGAGCTGTTGAGCTTCTTAGATGCATATTCAGGATATCACCAGATCAAGCTGAACCCGGCTGACGGACTGAAGACCGCCTTCATCACGCCGTTTGGAGCCTTCTGCACCGACCATGACGTTCGCTTAAGGAATGCCAGCGCCACCTTTCAGCGTTGATGCGAAGTGCCTCCTCAAGCAGCTCGGCGAAGCCCACGCTCGTGGGCGATGTGGTGGTGAAGATGGAAAACGAGGACACTTCTTGGAAGACCTCATGGAAACCTTTGAGAACTGCGCCGATTCCAGATCAAGCTCAACCACGAAGTGCGTCTTGAGTACCAGCCGCCAACTCCTTGGTTTCCTGGTCTCTGAACGCGGCATAGAGTGCAACCCTGTGAAGATCAAGGCCATCGAGAGGATGGAAGTACCCCGCCGACTGCTAGATGTGCAAAAGTTCACCGGCTGCTTGGCGTCCACCAGCCAATTCATCAGTCGGTTGGGCGAGAAAGCTCTCCCTTTATACCAGCTCATGAAGAAGACCACCTTCTTCGAATGGAATCACAAGGCGGACGAAGCTTTTCTCCAGTTGAAGAAAATGCTGACTACTCCCCCCGTGCTGGCGGCCCCGACTCCCAAAGAGCCCATGCTCCTGTACGTTGCCGCCACCAGCCGGGTAGTCAGCATAGTCATTGTAGTTGAGCGCAAGGAGGAAGGCAAGGCGCTACCTGTCCAGAGACCAATATATTACCTGAGCGAAGTACTGTCGACCTCCAAGCAGAACTACCCCCACTACCAGAAGATGTGCTACGGCGTGCACTTTGCCGCCAAGAAGTTGAAGCCTTACTTTCAAGAGCATCCAATCACTGTGGTCTGTACAGCCCCACTAGCCGAGATCATCGGAATCCGAGATGCTTCTGGCCGAGTGGCCAAATGGGCCATAGAGCTGGCCGCCTGGCCCCCTACACCATCTATTACCAGCCCCACACCGCCATCAAGTCGCAAGCACTGGCCGACTTCCTCATTGACTGGGCCGAGACCAAGACCTACCGCCAATTGAGACTCCACCCATTGGCGGATGCATTTCGATGACTCAAGATGCGCACCGCTTGGGAGCCGCGTTGTCCTCACTTCCCTAAAGGCGATAAGCTCAAGTATGCGCTGCAGATCCATTTCGCCGCCTCCAACAACGTCGCCGAATCTGAGGCGCTCATTCACGGGCTCCGCTTGCCAAAGAACTTGGCATTCGCCGGATCCTGTTATGGCGACTCCGACTTGGTGGTCCAACAACATCCGCGATTGGGACGCCAAAGATGCAAACATGGCGAGCTACCGCTTCTGCACAAAGAACTCGATGGATATTTTGAGGGTGCGAGTTCCTTCACGTGCCAAGAAATGACAACGACCAAGCGAGACACCACGCACGAATCGACTCCACCCGCCAGTAATACCATCCGGCGTCGCCCTTCAGCGCCTCTTCAAGCCATCTGCAAGCCTTCACCGTAATCAGATTCCATTTTGTGCCGCTCCCCACAAGAAGTCGGATCCGACTCCAAAGCCTCAGCAAACGGCAAAAGAATTCTTACAAATGGCTCCAAGAATGCCGCAGTCGAAGCGGCCCGGGGACTTCAGAACCCGGCCCGGGGACTGCAGCAACCATTGCAAAGACCCCAGAGCTCGGCCGGGGACTGCACCGGTCCGCCGGGGACTTCATCAACTCAAGAAGCGGCCGCGGACTCCAGCCGCCGCCTCCCAGCCCAGCCGCCTCGCCCAAGTAGCAGTACTGGCAGTTGAAGAAATAGCAGCACCCTCATGGGGCCAGCCCATCCTGAAGTTCCTAGTAAGCAGAGAGCTACCAACCGATGAAATCTTGGCTCGGCAAGTACAACGCCGAGCGGCATCCTACACCATAGTCAACAGAGAGCTTGTCAGGCGCAGCGTTATTGGTGTCTACCAGCGTTGCGTCGAGCCAGAGCAAGGCCAAGCGATTCTCGAAGACATTCATCAAGGCGAGTGCGGTCACCATGCGGCCTCAAGAGCACTCGTCGCCAAAGCCTTCCGACACGGTTTCTTCTGGCCAACTGCCCTAGAAGAGGCCAAGGAATTAGTGCAAAAATGCAAGGGGTGCCAGATGTTCCGCTCCAAGCCGTGTCAGCCGGCTTCCGCACTCAAGACTATCCCCATCGCCTGGCCCTTTGCTGTTTGGGGCCTGGATATGGTAGGACCATTCAAAGCAGCACGAGGTGGCCTGACTCATTTACTTGTCGCGGTGGACAAGTTCACCAAGTGGATAGAAGTAAAGCCCATCAAGAGGTTGAATGGTCCAACTGCAGTGACTTTCATCGCCGACATCACGACTCGGTACGGCGTACCACACAACATCATCACCGACAATGGCAAAATTTTGCCAAAGGCGCCCTGGCCCGTTTCTGCACGACACAAGGCATCCTACTGGACTTAGCGTCCGTTGCCCATCCGCAGTCAAACGGCCAGGTGGAGCGAGCAAACGGCCTCATCCTATCTGGCATCAAGCCTCGACTGGTCGAACCACTGGAGCGTTCGGCCGGCTGTTGGTGTAACGCCCCGGATTCGATGCGCCAGGTGTCTGCCAGTTATTCGCCGTCGTTGCCATGTCATGTGCTTGCGTGTTGCACTTTACCATGTCATCATATGCATTTCATATCATGTCATCATGTGCATTTCATTTTTGTGCCGGCTCCCCCTGAAGAAGTCGGATCCGACTCCAAAGCCTCAGCAAACGGCAAAAGAATTCTTACAAATGGCTCCAAGAATGCCGCAGTCGAAGCGGCCCGGGGACTTCAGAACCCGGCCCGGGGACTGCAGCAACCATTGCAAAGACCCCAGAGCTCGGCCCGGGGACTGCACCAGTCGGCCCGGGGACTTCATCAACTCAGCAAGCGGCCGCGGACTCCAGCCCGCCGCCTCCCAGCCGCCGCTCGTCCAAGTAGCAGATCGGCAGTTGAAGAAATAGTAGCACCCTCATGGGGCCAGCCCATCCTGAAGTTCCTAGTAAGCAGAGAGCTACCAACCGATGAAATCTTGGCTCGACAAGTACAACGCCGAGCGGCATCCTACACCATAGTCAACAGAGAGCTTGTCAGGCGCAGCGTTATTGGTGTCTACCAGCGTTGCGTCGAGCCAGAGCAAGGCCAAGCGATTCTCGAAGACATTCATCAAGGCGAGTGCGGTCACCATGCGGCCTCAAGAGCACTCGCCGCCAAAGCCTTCCGACACGGTTTCTTCTGGCCAACTGCCCTAGAAGAGGCCAAGGAATTAGTGCAAAATGCAAGGTGCGGATGTTCCGCTCCAAGCCGTGTCAGCCGGCTTCCGCACTCAAGACTATCCCCATCGCCTGGACCTTTGCTGTTTGGGGCCTGGATATGGTAGGACCATTCAAAGCAGCACGAGGTGGCCTGACTCATTTACTTGTCGCGGTGGACAAGTTCACCAAGTGGATAGAAGTAAAGCCCATCAAGAGGTTGAATGGTCCAACTGCAGTGACTTTCATCGCCAACATCACGACTCGGTACGGCGTACCACACAACATCATCACCGATAATGGCACAAATTTTGCCAAAGGCGCCCTGGCCCGTTTCTGCACGACACAAGGCATCCTACTGGACTTAGCGTCCGTTGCCCATCCGCAGTCAAACGGCCAGGTGGAGCGAGCAAATGGCCTCATCCTATCTGGCATCAAGCCTCGACTGGTCGAACCACTGGAGCGTTCGGCCGACTGTTGGTGTAACGCCCCGGATTCGATGCGCCAGGTGTCTGCCAGTTATTCGCCGTCGTTGCCATGTCATGTGCTTGCGTGTTGCACTTTACCATGTCATCATATGCATTTCATATCATGTCATCATGTGCATTTCATTTTGCATACGTGTTCGTCTCATGCATCCGAGCATTTTTCCCGTTGTCCGTTTTGCAATCCGGCACTCCTATGTCCTCCGGCGCCCCCTTTTACCTCGTTTCGTGAGTGGCCGAAAAATGTTCTTGGAATGGGATGCAACTTGGCATGCGGTCTTATTATAGTGTAGACAGAGCGCCTGTCAAGTTTCGTCGCATTCGGAATCCGTTTGACTGCCCAACCGTTAAACATATAGCGGTACCGCTGTCGGTACCTTCGTCGGACGTTTCGGTCTCCGAAACTGCCGCCGGGCTGCATTTCTCTTCTCTCCCCTCAGCCCAAAACATCTCTCTCACAGCCCACTAATCCCTCCTCGGCCCAGTCTAACTCCCCCTCTCCGACCGGAACCGTTCGATTGCGATCGGAGGGCTCCGAAACCCCCTCCTAACCCCTCAAACCCTAGCCCTACCTATAAATGGAAGCCCCCTTCCATTTTTGGCAGCAGCCGAACCCCCCTCCTCGAGCCCCGCGCCACCAACCTCCCTCCGCTTCCGCCGGTCGGCCATCCGCCGCCACTTGGCGCTGTCCCCGCCAACGCCACCCAGTAGCCGCTAAGTCACCAGCTACTTCGCCGCACTCCCCGCCTTCCACGCTCCCCCATCGTGCCTCGAGCCGCCATGCTCATGAGGCCCATCCGTGGCCCGCCGTCGGGCCGAACTGGCCCCACCAGCCTGCGCGCCTGCTTCCCCGCCAAGGCCCGACCTCCTCCGCCGCCCGCTTCGCCGAGTCCGCCCGCCGCCTCGGCACCAGCCCGCAGACTGCCTGCCTGGCCCGTCCGCTGCCTTGCCTGCCAGCACCGCCAAGGCCTCCGCTCCTCCTCCTCGTCGTGGCATCGCCGCCGCCCCTCCGCCGCCAACGTGAGTTCCGTTCCTCGTCGGATCCGCCCGCCCGCCCGCGCCAGTGCCGCCCGCCTCTCTTCTCGGCCAGATCCGGGCCGGCGCCGCCGGATCCGCGACCCCGACCTGCCGGCGCTGTTCTCCGGCCTTCTCCGCCGCCAAGCGCCCGCCTCTCGGCGACATCTCCGACGTGCCTCGTATTCCGCGCCACGGTTGACTTCCCCCCCTCTGAAATCCACTAAGTCCCGAATCTGTGATTATTTTCATGCATTTTCATCATGCCATAACTCTGTGCTTGTAGCTCCGCTTTAGTGCGTGTAATATGTCAAATTGTTCGCCTCAAGAGTAGATCATTTCATCTCATTGCATCATTTACATTTGAGCTCATCTTGATGCCCAAAATGCTGTTAGAAGAGTGCTATGTGATGTTAGTTTCGCTTTCTTAACGTAACATGCACTTTTGTCATTTTGCCATGATTGATGTGTGCACCCTATGAACTTGAGTCCTACATGTGTTTTGTAATATGCCATGCCATCTTTCCAGGGGTGTATGCCATGTGTTTTGTGATCTCTGTGGTGACTAGCACAAGCATGCAAACTAGGCTTCATGATGTTGCTGATTTCAGCCCTGCTCACTGATATTTTTATGCCATGTAAACTTGATGCTACCGAGAGATCCATGCTTATTTTGAGATACTTCAGTAAGGATGTTTTGTTCTACATGTCATGCTCTATCCATCCATGCCCTTGTTTGCAATTATGGAGTGCCATAGCTTGAGTCAATCGAGCTCTACTTTTGCTATAAAATGTTACCTGGCAGATTGTTTACATGTTATTCAATTTTGCCAAGGTTGTTGTAGTTGATCCTTGCATGCTATGTTGTTGTTCTTTCCATGTATAGCTTCTATGCCATGTCTTCTTACTGTTGGTTGCCTTGCCATGCTATGTATTGCTCTGTGGTGAGTGGTTCAAGCTCACCAACATGCCTACTTATTGTTGTTCCTGCCATGTATGAATCTGTAATATAATTTGCCATGTTTACATGGGTGCCAGCATATCTTCTGATCCTTTTTGGCTCATGGTCAGTAAAGGACTTTTGTTCTATGCAATTAGTAGATTCATGCCATGCCTTTGTTTCCATGTTAAGTTCCTGTAACCTATTGTTTGATAGCTCTAAACATTGCAATCTGATGTTATTTCTGCTAAAGTCTGAAACTGTTATTATTTGCAATCTTGCCATGTCATTTTGAGCATGTTCTAGTGATTTCTGGGGATAGCTCAGTGTTCATGTTTTGTAATGCTTTACCTGTACATCATGCCCATGCCTTTTTTTTTCATGTTGAGGTCCTGTAGCATGTTGTTTTGATGCTTGCAATATGCCTAGTTGCTGTTTTGGACAACTTGTTCTTTAAACTTGTTTCATGTGTATGTGTTGAACCGTTGCTCCATTTTGAGTGTGCTCTATATGAAAATTGCTTGATTTTGCATGTAGTTTCATATTATCATGTTGCATACTTGTTTTGAGGTGTTTGATTGATGTTTGTATGCATTTTGCATCAATGCCATGCTTATCTTGTTTTGCTCATATCTTCTAGGCCGTAGCTCCGAATCTAATGAACTTTATATGTAACTTGACTAGAATTTTGTGTAGATCATCGTGGTGCATCTTAACTTGCTGTTTAACAACTTGAATATAAGGTTTATTCAGATCTGGACCAATTTCGAAATTTGCATATGAGGACTTACCGGAATTGTTATATGTTGTTTCCGGCCTCATTTAAACTTGCTTTGATGTGTTGCTCTTGTATGCATCATATCTTGCCATGAGTAGCTTTGTCATGCATCATGCTTGTTGTGCATCGTGCTTTGTTCCTGTGTGGTGTATTTACTATGTTGTGTGCTTCTTCTTGTTAGTTCCTTTTTCGCTTGTGATCGTGAGGATTCGCTTCGCTCACGCTTGGTTCGCTCTTCATGGCTTCGCTTTCTTCATGGACTCGTTCTTCTTCCTAGCGGGATTTCAGGCAAGATGACCGCTACCCTGGATCTCACTACTATCATTGCTATGCTAGTTGCTTCGCTCTATCGCTATGCTGCGCTACCTATTTACCTGTTCCTCAAGCCTACCTAATTGCCATGTCAGCCTCTAACCTTTTGCACCCTTCCTAGCAAACCGTTGTTTGGCTATGTTACTGCTTTGCTCAGCCCCTCTTATAGCGTTGCTAGTTGCAGGTGAAGATGAAGTTTGTTCCTTGTTGGAACATGGAGATGTTGTTCCTTGTTGGAACATGTTTACTTGTTGGGATATCACAATATATCTTATTTAATTAATGCATCTATATACTTGGTAAAGGGTGGAAGGCTCGGCCTTATGCCTGGTGTTTTGTTCCACTCTTGCCGCTCTAGTTTCCGCTATATCGGTATTATGTTCCCGGATTTTGCGTCCCTAACGCGGTCGGTGATTTATGGGACCCCTTGACAGTTCGCTTTGAATAAGACTTTTCCAAAGAAGGCCCAACATTGGTTTTACCATTTGCCTCACCTATGCCCTTTTTCCCTTGGGTTTCGGAGCCCAAGGGTCATCTTTATTTTAGCCCCCGGCCAAGGCTTTTCTAAGTGTTGGTTCGAACCGAAGTCACCAAGGGCCACCACGGGAAACTCGAGGCTTGGTTTTACTCAGAGCCTGTCTCATCCGGTGTTGCCCTCGAGAACGAGATATGCAGCTCCTATCGGGATTGTCGGCAAGATCGGGCGGCTTTGCTGGTCTTGTTTTATTGTTGTCGAAATGTCTTGTAGCCGGATTCCGAGACCGATCGGTCTTCCCGGGAGAAGGAATATCCTTCGTTGATCGCGAGAGCTTATCATGGGCTAAGTTGGGACACCCTGCAGGTATAAACTTTCAAGAGCCGTGACCGCGTTATGTGGCGATGGAATTTGTTAATATCCGGTTGTAGTAAACTTGAAGCAAACTCTTCTAAAATACACCAACCGTAGCGTAATCGTGAGTGTCTCTTTTCGGGTTGATCGAGAGGAGAACACGGTTTCGGGTTATGTCTCGACGTAAGTAGGAGTTCGGATCACTTCTTGATCATTACTAGTTGACGACCGCCTTTGTTTCTCTTCTCGCCTCATTTGCGTATGTTAGCCACCATATATGCTTAGTCGCTGCCGCAACCTCACCACTTTACCCCTTCCTTTCCCTTTAAGCTTTGCTAGTCTTGATACCCATGGTAATGGGATTGCTGAGTCCTCGTGGCTCACAGATTACTACACCAACAGTTGCAGGTACAGGTTCTGCGATGGTCATGACGTGAGAGAGCGATGCTTGCTTGTCTTGAGTTCTTCTTCTGCTTCTTCGATCAGGGGATAGGTTCCAGGTCGGCAGCCTGGGCTAGCAGGGTGGATGTCGTTTGAGTTTCTGTTTATGTTTCATCCGTAGTCGGATGTTGATCTTGTATATGATGTTGATGTATTCTTGTGGCATTTGTGCCTTATGTATGTATCCCCATCTATTATGTAATGTTGATGTAATGATATCCACCTTGCAAAAGTGTTTCAATATGCGGTCTATCCTTGGTGGGACCGCGAGTTCCTTTTGGATAGGGTCGCATATTGGGCGTGATAGCTTGGCTTGAGGAGTTGCCACCGTCCCTCCGGAGTTTGCGCACGACTCCAAACAAGTCAACCGGGTTTCACACCTTTCTTCCTCGCTCACGGTGCTGAAGCCGCCATCCCAACGGACATAGAGTTCGACTCCCATGAAGTCACCATGTACACCGAGGAGGAAGCGGTAGAAGCGCCAAGACGGGCGCCGATCTCTTTGAAGAGGGCCGGCTGTTGGCACTCACCGGTCCATCATCTACCAAAGAGCTCATGCCGCTACTACAACAACAGGAAGGTCAAGCCGAGATCTTTCCAAGAGGGCGACCTTGTGCTCCGCTGATCCAAATGAACAGCCGCCAGCACAAGTCGCCGGCACCTTGGGAAGGCCCCTTCATTATCAAAGAAAGTGTCAAGTAACGACTCCTACTACTACGATCGACGCCGAAGCCCCGAGCACGCAAGAAGGGACGACTCACAAAGAGACTTGAACGGCCATGGAATGCGAATCTTCTCCAAGATTTTACAGCTTGATGCAGTATGTACCACGCTACCTTTTGTGTTAAAGTACCAAGATTTCGGGCCCCAGACGAGCTCGGGACTGCCCTTTTTGTTATCTCGTATGATAAGAATTATGCCTTCGAGTATATTACTCTTTGTTATGTCGCTTGGCACCGGGTTCGACTAGTCGGCCCGGGACTCGCCACTTTGCGCTATGAAATGTTTCCTGCAATGGACAAGTAGTGTGCGGTGCCTAAGCCGCCTCCTCAAAGCCGCAGCTCGCAGAGCGACTGCTTGGTAAGCAGGAGTAAGGAAGAATGGGCGCCACATGAAAAATGGCTAAGGACCCAAAGCATAAACATAGCTTAAGCCGTTTCTAGCCCTTCTTCAAAAACCGACTCTTGAGTAGTCGGCTTGCCGCTTATCTAACTTGTTAAAAAGACTCTAAAAATGGTTAAGTACTTGTTTTCCCAAGAGTAGCCAAGCACTTGATCCAAACGGCAGTCCATAGAGCGTTGTCCGACGGCAAGGCGGCAACTAAGGAAGGCGGCAAAGGAAAAATCCATAGGAGCAATGTGCATGGAAAGATAGAATTAGGATAATATTTACACAAAGATAGGCCCTCGGCTGAATCTTCGAGCGTGTTCAAAATACACCCCTGGGTGGAATTGTGCTTACTTAACAAGTTTTTCAAAGACTATCAAAGAAGATAAAATAAAGGCAAGACGGCAGCCTAGGAAGCGGCAGACGGGTTTGAGGGCCGGAGGAGACGGCGTGTCGTAACCGGGCGGCCGGGCCGGACAGCCTCGCTTGATCATCTCTCGGCGGCAATGCCCAGACGGCGCGGCGTTCGCCGGAGGCGCGGTCGAGCCGAGGCTGGTCGCCGCTCCGCCTTCCGGGCGCCTGCCTCATCTCCGCCTCCGCCGCTTTCCTCCTCGGTGCGCTGAGCCGATCACCTCCGCCGAGTCTCGCTATAATCCGGTTCATCTCGAACCACTCAGCGGCGCCCTCGCTGCGCCCTCACCCCGCCAGGGACGAAGATGTGGTGTCCGTAGTCGTCGACGATCGCGCCAAGACGCCGACAAGGGCGTCTTCCGCAGCCACCAGCTCCGCTGGCCTCGACCGAACGCAGCTAGCCGGTCCAGATCCAGCCTCGATACCACGCTTTGACGATTCCAAGGCCCGGCGCTCCAAGCCCGGGCCGGGAACTCTTCCAGTGCTCAAGACGGCCAGCCGCGACTCTCCAGCCGGTTGGCAGTCCGACTGGAGTGCGAAACCGCATGTTCCGCCATAGGGCAGCAATCGCTGGCGCCGACGCTGAAGCCGGGCGAAGATCCGATGGGCCGCCGCAGACGAGCCTCGATGCTCGGCTGCTCGTCAAGGGTCCAGGGGCGCTTGGCAGCAATCTCGCGCCATTTTCCCTCGGCGCCATCAGCCTCGATGGCTTGATTGGCGCCTGCGCAGGCTGGGAAGAAGTCTGCCAAGACGAAAAAGAAGCAAGTCAAAAACCAGAGTCAGCCCGACCTATAGTCAGCGGCTCAAAGAAAGAAAGTAAAAGAAACTCACCGTCGACGATGTCCTCGATTTCATGGAAGCCGGAGGTCAGCTGCGCCCCTTGTCGGTCCAGAGGAGGAGCTGCTTAACTCGCCAAGAGAGCGCCTCTCTCTTCTCCACCTCGCCATGTGCCTTCTACAGCTCCTTTGCTCCGCCAACCGCGAGCCAGCAGGTCGCGCTCATGGGCGTAGCTTGTTGCACTCCTCCCTTTAGCACGCAAGGCGATGTCGGCTGCGCCCAGCTGCCGCCGGAGAGTGGCGTTGGCCTCAAGAATAAAAAGGAAAAGGGCGTTAAGTCGTCAACTAAGAAGGTCGCTGAAGATCCGCCCGACCGCTCGCATCGCCCAATCTCGGGATTACAGCCAGCTGGAAGCCAGTAGCGCCCGCTGAACAAGAAAGAAGACTCACCTGCCTCGACAAGTCGGCGGTCCGCTGCCCAGCTCTTCAACATTGCGTTGAAGGCAGTGACGCTGAGGTTGTGATACCCCGTGATAAGCATTTCGCATAAGGGTAAATATGTGGAATTATCGATGGAGTTCGAGCCGCTACCCAAAGCCGCCCAAACTCGGGACTACACTCAGCAGGTAGGCGGGCGCCTCTACAGAGAAGAACAAGGAAAATTCAAAGAAGAAACATAGCCGCACGGCGTTCGCGACGCCAGCGCCTTGGTGCAGCTCGATGGCGCCGCTTCGCTCGCAGCTTCGTCAACGCTTTAGAAGCATCGTGTTCAGCGGACTGTGCCGCTTCTCACACCCACCTAACGGGCGCGCGCTTGTCGCCGGGCGCTCGATGGCCGAAGTTGGCGGCGCCGGTCTCCGGGGCGGGCGCCGTCGCTTTTCAAGACGGGCGACGACTGGCGAGGCGATTTGAAGGAGCAGCCGCCACGCGCTCGCCTCGGCCGGCGGCACCGGGCGGTCCGCCTGCTGTTTACTCGCAGACTCCCAAACGGAGGTGGAGGCGGCGGCGGCACGGCTTGCATTCGGCATGGAGGCCTCGCCGCCTTCCTTCTCCATGATGGGGTGCCGCCACGGCTCCTCAGCTTGCCCTGCGAACTCCGGGCGGCGGCGCTGGAGCTCAGCGGGTGACGAGTAACGCCGATTGAGGCGGCGTCTCGCCCGCCGCTTAGCGCGACCACGGCTTCTGCCTCCTCGCCTTCCTCCGGGCGGAAGCCGCCGCTTTCGCGCCTCCGCCTTTATCCAGCGGGCGGCTTCTTCCTCGTCGCTTTCTCCCTGCTTCATTCGCCGCCTCCCGGAGGTCGGCGGCGGGTCAATCCGCCGAGTATTGGCGACATCTCTGCCGAATTCCCATGACGGAGGCGGCGAAGACTCTCTAAAGTAAGGGGAGCCCGATGCGAAGAAGATGTGTAAAAGATTTGAACAAGATTCACCAAGAAAACAAGACAAAGCAGAAGCACTTACGCTGGAGACCAATGCGGCTTTTTTCACTTCCTTGCGAAGCGGTTAGCCTTTTGCGATCGCTTCTTCCCGCTTGGTCGCGCGGTCGCCCCTTAAACTTCTTCGACCGTCGCTTAGCAAGCTCGGCCCGCCCGACGCTTCCACCGCCGACCACCTGCCGGGCGGAGGAACTCGCTACCGGCTGGCCGACCTTCTCATTGGCGGCGTGGGACGACTTCCCTCGCCGTCATCTTCAGTCAGTCACATGGGTAGCCGAGGGCCTGAAGTCGCTCCCTCCTCCTCCTCCTCCTCCTTCGGGCCACCTCCCATCGCCGCCCCCTCAAGTCGTGGTCGCCGACATCGCCTCCGCCGGTCGGGGACGAACTCACGGCTGGCCCTGTGGTGCCGGGCTGTGGGTTGCATGAGGGGTTCTAACTCGAAAACCAAAGAAGATCGAGGTCGGATTCGCTGAAAAGAAAATGAAGAGGAAAAGAGACGACTTACCACAAAGGGGTTGGCGCCATGAGTACGTTCCTCGTCGAACTGCCAATCCGCCGTGAGATTGCAGTTCGCCATGAAGTTCACCGCGTCCGCCACCTCCGCTGGGGCATGTCCTTCGAGCACAGCCGATCGGGTCCCGTGGCCGCCATCCGACAGATCATATGAGGTCGGCCTTGAGCGGAGGACTCAAGCCCAGAAGGCGCCAGCCGGTCGGCCTCGTCAAGCCCTCCGATCGCGCCAAGACTCGAGTCGCTGCGGCGGCGCGCCGCCAACAGAGTCGGGCCCTGACTGGGGACCAGCTGGAAGCGCCCCGCCAAGACGCCGGCTTCAGAAGGCGGCAGATTGACCAGCCGCCTCGAGCGACGCTTTCATGTAGAAGTAGGATCGCTACCACATCTTCACCGACTTGATCAGCGGAATGGCGGAACGGATTGTCGGCCACCGCCTCGTGATCGCGATGAAGGTGCCGCGACAGAAGCCGGCACGCCGCGACGTGCGTGCCGAGCTTGGATCGAAGAATTCCCCATAGCTCGATGGTGGGAGAACGCCGAGAAGCCTTTCAGACAAGGCGGCGGCAGCCATCAGCACCACCGTATTCGGAGGAGGTGGTGCGGCCGGAGCCCATGGAACTCCAAGAAAGCGCGAAGAAGCCGCCACGGCAGCCCTAGGTCGCGCATGAGGTGCGAAGCGGATACGACCCGCCGCTTTCCTCCGCGCCGGCGCGCATTTCACCTGGCTGGCGCTGGGCGCTGGTCCGCACTAGGCTCTTGCCGGGATGCGACGCCTCGGGCGGAGGAACTCGATGTGGTCGCCGCCCACTCGAGTCGCCCCACACGCCGGAGCGTGCGGCGGGAGGTGCAGCGGTGGAGGAAGAGCTCATCTCCGCGGCGTGGCGTGGTTCGACGCGGCGGCGGCAAGAAGAAGAAGAAGCGAGAGGAAGAAGGAGCAAGAGGAAGCGGGGGAAGCGGGGAGATGGGTGCGCGTGCTTCGCCGCCCCACTCCTCCCGCCTACTTATAGGCTCACGGGTTGAGAAGCCGATGGGGCGGGCGTGGGATTAACTACGCCCGCACTTCACGCCTAAGATTTAATTCCACGGGTTATCGCGCGCAGAACGACGCGAATTTCAACCGCCCGCACGATCGCGAACGGATCCGCTCGGCCCCGAGGCGCGGTAGTGGCGGGTCCCGCCGACGGCCTGTCTCTCGCTGCGCTGGTGGGCAGATCGACCGCCGCTGGATGCCGCGCGACGGGCTCAGAACGGGCGGCCACGGAAGCTTATCGCACGCTGCCTCGTTCCCGCCATGCACTTTCAAACCTTTTAGGAGCAAGACGGCCTCGCGAGTCCGACTCAACTAGTCGGCCTAGAGGAAGACGGCGAGCAAGGCCCAGATTCTTCCACCAGAGGGATGAAACTGTTGAGGCTTCGACATGTTGCCCACGGCGCTCACCAGCCTTCGGGACTACTGTTGAGTAATGGGCCACGGTAGGCAAACCCGAGCCCCGGACCTTTCAAGACATTGGGGCAGGCTGCGCCTCAAGACCCCAAGATTAAGAGCAGCTTTCGAGTCGTCGGCGAGCCGCCGATCGCCTCACGGCCGAGTCCCGAGACGGCTTCAGATAAGCCGACTTCCAACCGGGCGGCTTCCAGAGAAGCCGACTATGGGGAGTCGGTCCGCGACTCCAACCACCTCCCGCCACGCGACCACGGACGGATGGGTGCGTTGCCGCGCAGCCCATCCCTGCCCTGTTCACGGCGCGCGTATGGCCACAAGCACAATCAGATCGACGAGATCTCCGTCCGCGCTGCATCAAGCACGCCGCCCTCGACATCAGCCCTGCTGCGGGCGCCGAGCCCACGACGAAATATCTGTGACGACCAAGACGGCGGGATTTCCGCCGCCGGCGGGGTGCGTATATGGCGAGTGCCACAAGACGGACCCGCTGGGAGTCGCCCTCAAGAGTCGGCCGCCCTCCCACAGCCCGCACGCCATTAACTGCATAAGACAGGAATGGCAATAAGGATCGCCTGTCAGCGGCGGCATCGCTGCATGACCCCATGACCAAGCCCGCGTCATTAGAGGCGCAGCTACAGTAATCCGCAGCCGTGGCGGGCAAGGCTTGTCGGCCCCATGCTGGGCCGTCGGCGGGGCCCACTAGTCGGCGGGCCCCAACAGTCGGCGGAGAAGACGGCGACCAGAGAGACAAACGGCTGGGACCCGCGCCAAGCCGGATTACCATTGTACCCCTGGGGGGTAGGCCTATATAAACCCCCCCGGGGCACCCATGCAAGAGGTTGGACCCTAATAGCTTTAGACACACATAGAGGGAAGAGAAGAGCTAGCCGTGCCCTTCTCCTTCCTCACCCCGAACAGCTCAAGGAGCAACCTTGTACCCACTTTGCCATAGTGATCATGCGGAGACCCCGCAGAGCAGCAGTAGGGGTATTATCTCCACGGAGAGCCCTGAAGCTGGGTAAGATCCGCCAGCGTGCATGCCTACGCCTCATCCCATTTCCATGCATCGGCGACGTTCTACTCGCCCCCACCATGATAAACCATCCTTTGGCATATGTCGCTCCCAACCCCCGACACTGACCGTATAAAAAAGGTGTCTATTTAAGGAGATTGAGATCTTCAGATGCATTCCACACCAAGCGGGAAATCCTCAGAGCTTGCTAGGAGAAACCACTCCAACATGGCTAATGCTCACAACTCTTCCTCCCGTCCCCACGGCTCCGAAAAAGGTGAGTGGGAGATATGTTCCGTCTCCCACAGTCAGCTAGAGAAGCTACAGACGCAGGGATTCCTTCCCCCCGCGGATCTAGTCCCTGTTCGAGCAGGATTGACTTCCTTCGACGGAGGGGTCCAAGCGGAGAATTTCCCCAATCCATCCAGGAGGGAGCGAGTGTGCTTTATTCCTTACTTGCTAAGAGGCGTGGGATTTCCAATCCACCCGTTCCTCCGAGGACTTCTGGAGTATTATGGCCTCCAACTGCACAATTTCACTCCTGCCTCCATCCTGCACATCGCGGGTTATGTTGCTCTTTGTGAGCTATTCCTGGGCTGTGAGGCCCATTTTGAATTATGGAGGAAACTATTTTGCCTCGTCCCTCGCAACCATGAGGGGTCAATATTTGAAGTGGGCGGAGCCGAGGTATGGCGCATCGTCGGGACAGAATACCTGTCCGGCACGCCGAAGAAGGCATCCGAAGAGTGGCCTTCCGAATGGTTCTATATCGAAGACATCGCCCTTCCCGACCCAACCCGTATGGGTCTTCCCGAATTTTTGAGCGTTCCATTGAAGAAGCGCCACAGCTGGCGCCCTCGGAGTCTCGAGGAGGAAGATAGCGCGGAAGTCCGTGAATTGATGGGCAAGATAACGATACTCGCCCAGTCCGGACTATCAATAGTCGAGGTAATGGTGACCACCATAGTACGGGGGGTTCAGCCACTCCAATACAGAGGGCTTCCCATGTGGCACTATAATGGGGAAGATGACGCCTCCCGCTGCGGTCGGAAGTGTCTGGGCACTCCCGCCGCTCTGGCCAAAATATTGGCCGAACTATACAAAGGGGAGAAAGAGGAATTCACTCGTATTAAGTTCCGAGATGGATTTTCCATGTACGGTCCTCCTAGCTGGGTGAGTTCAAATCCCACTACTTTACTCAAACTTCTCCTTGAGTATATTTCAAAGGGTATTAATCCATACATTGGTAACATGAATGGCGGAAAATCACCAAGGGGCTCCACAGCCCCGCCCCACAGCCTGAGGACCACAACCGGGATCTTGACCCCGGATTTGAAGAGGATTCAGACATATTCGTGGAGCTTGAATACGGGGTATTCTACCAGGCGAGCTATGACGGCACAGAAGTAGCCATCACCGCCGACTATCCCGGTCTTCTCCCTACCTCACATGTAAGTGATCGGGAGACATTGCCTCCGAAAGAGCTCCCTCATTCTACCTTACCCACCGCACTATCTTGTGCTCCAAAGGGGAGGCGTTCGGCGCGCCATCCCACGCCAGGGGCGACACCCAAGAGAGCGGCGCCCACGCCGGGTAAGCCCTCAAAGAGGAAGGCAAGCGAAGATACGACAGAGCCGTTGTCAAAGAGGTATGGCTTCGTAATTATGCCCTTTGGTGGTCACATCCAACTGTGACATTGTCCGTTTGTGCCTTATCAGGAAGAGTATTCGCCGGACTATGTCCGAGAGTCCTGCCGGTCACCTTCCCAACAGCCAGGCTTCAGACCTTGCTGCAACGACGAGGGCTGATATGGGAGTGACGCCGGATTGTCCTTTAGCGGAAGATAAGGATAATATGTCTGTCACAAACTCGGAAGTGGAGAGCCCCATGAACCATCGGCACCGAAGGGCCGCTCTTCGCGACCCCGGCTTTATAAAAGAGGCATTTAATGTCTTCAGTTTGGCTGATGCATATATCCGAGCTGCTCGAGACGGGCTTGCCAGAGCCACAGACCAACATTTGAAAGTTATGCGGGTGAGCTCACATTGCACAAAACTGATAATTATGTACCAGTAGCCCCCGAGACTTGAAGCAGTTGATTCAACTGATTTAAGGATCATTGTATAACCAGGTGCTTACGGGGAAGAACAACCTATTGTCTCAGGAACTAGAAAAGTGTCGGACCCAGCTAACTGCTGCTACCGCCGAACTGGAGAAATCCAAGAAGACATCACCTGGTAATGTTTCCCTCCATCGAGAAAACATAATTACATACCGGCAATGCTAACACTGTTGCTCATCTTATGGCAGGATTGTCGGATCAACTGAAGGAGCAACTGAAAGCCGCCCAAGCGGAAGAACGAGAGGCCAAAAGACTGTTGGTCATGGGCGAACGTAGTGGCGACACGAGTCGAGACGAAAAAACAAGTCATAGATGTTCACACCAGCCGGGCTAACAATCGAAGATGTACGGGCCCAGCTGGCTGATTCCGTGAAGGAAAATAAGAGGCTGCACGGCGGTGTTAACCCACAAGTGTAGGGGATCGCAACAACTTTCGAGGGTAGAGTATTCAACCCAAATTTATTGATTCGACACAAGGGGAGCCAAAGAATATTCTCAAGTATTAGCAACTGAGTTGTCAATTCAGCCACACCTGGATAAGTTAATATCTGCAGCAAGGTATTTAGTAGCAAAGTAATATGATAGTAGTGGTAATGGTAACAAAAGAGTAATGAAAGCAAAAGTAATATTTTTGGTGTTTTGTAATCATTGTAACAAAGAGTAACGGAAAAGTAAATAAGCGTAAACCAAAGATATGGAAAGCTCGTAGGCATTGGATCGGTGATGGATAATTATGTCGGATGCGGTTCATCATGTAATAGTCATAACATAGGGTGACATGGAACTAGCTCCAATTCATCAATGTAATGTAGGCATGTATTCCGAATATAGTCATACATGCTTATGGAAAAGAACTTGCATGACATCTTTTGTCCTACCCTCCGGTGGCAGCGGCGTCCTAATGGAAACTAAGGGACATTAAGGCCTCCTTTTAATAGAGAACCGGAACAAAGCATTAACACTTAGTGAATACATGAACTCCTCAAACTATGTTCATCATCGGGAGTGGTCCCGATTATTGTCACTTCGGGGTTGCCGTATCATAACACATAGTAGGTGACTATAGACTTGCAAGACAGGATCAAGAACACACATATATTCATGAAAACATAATAGGTCCAGATCTGAAATCATGGCACTCGGGCCCTAGTGACAAGCATTAAGCATAGCAAAGTTATAGCAACATCAATCTCAGAACATAGTGGATACTAGGGATCAAACCCTAACAAAACTAACTCGATAACATGATAAATCTCATCCAACCCATCACCGTCCAACAAGCCTACGATGGAATTAATCACGCACGGTGGTGAGCATCATGAATTTGGTGATGGAGGATGGTTGATGATGACGACGACGATGAATCCCCCTCTCCGGAGCCCCGAACGGACTCCAGATCAGCCCTCCCGAGAGGTTTTAGGGCTTGGCGGCGGCTCCGTATCATAAAACACGATGATTTCTTCTCCTTTATTTTTTCCTCCCCGAAAGCAAATATATAGAGTTGGAGTTGGCGCCGAGGAGCTCTGTGGGGCCCACGAGGTAGGGGGCGGCCCTAGGGGCGCCCCACCCTTGTGGATAGGGTGGGCCCCCTGGTCTTCATCTTTGGCAAGGATTTTTTATTATTTTTAACTAGATGTTCCGTGGAGTTTCAGGTCATTCCGAGAACTTTTGTTTTCTCGCACAAAACAACATCATGGCAATTCAAAAAACAGCCATCCAAGTTAGTTCCATTCAAATCATGCAAGTTAGAGCCCAAAACAAGGGCAAAAGTGTTTGGAAAAGTAGATACGGCGGAGACGTATCAACTCCCCCAAGCTTAAACATTTGCTTGTCCTCAAGCAATTCAGTTGATAAACTGAAAGAGAAAAAGAAAAACTTTTACAAACTCTGTTTGCTCTTGTTGTTGTAAATATGTAAAGCCAGCATTTAAGTTTTCAGCAAAGATTATAACTAACCACATTTGCAATAATTCTCAGGTCTCATATTTACTCATATCAATGGCATAATCAACTAGCGAGTCATAATAATAAATCTCGGATGACAACACTTTCTCAAAACAATCATAATATGATATAACAAGATGGTATCTCGCTAGCCCTTTCTGAGACCGCAAAACATAAATGCAGAGCACCTTTAAAGATCAAGGACTGACTAGACATTGTAATTCATGGTAAAAGAGATCCAATCATAGTCATACCCAATATAAATTAATAGTAATGGATGCAAATGACAGTTGTGCTCTCCAGTTAGTGCTTTTTAATAAGAGGGTGATGACTCAACATGAAAGTAAATAGATAGGCCCTTCATAGAGGGAAGCAGGGATTTGTAGAGGTGCCAGAGCTTGGTTTTGAAATAGAGATAAATAATATTTTGAGCGGCATAGTTTCATTGTCAACATAGCAACTAAGAGATGGTGATATCTTCCATGCTACACACATTATAGGCAGTTCCCAAACAGAATGGTAAAGTTTATACTCCCCCTCCACCAACAAGCATCAATTCATGGCTTGCTCGAAACAACGAGTGCCTCCAACTAACATCAGGTCCCAGGGGGAGTTTTATTTGCAATTATTTTGATTTAGTTGCTTAAAGCATGGGACTGGGCATCCCGGTGACCAGCCATTTTCTCGTGAGCGAGGAGCAGAGTCCACTCCTCTTGAGAATAACCCGCCTAACATGGAAGATAAGGGCAATATTAGTTGATACATGAGCTATTCGAGCATACAAAACAAAATGTTTATTTGAAGGTTTATAGTTTGGCACATACAAATTTACTTGGAACGACAGGTGGATACCGCATATAGGAAGGTATGGTGGACTCATATGGAATAACTTTGGGGTTTAAGGGATTGGATGCGCAAGCAGTATTCCCGCTTAGTACAAGTGAAGGCTAGCAAAAGACTGGGAAGCAACCAACTAGAGAGCGACAACAGCCATGAACATGCATTAAAATTAATAAACATTGGATGCAAGCATGAGTAGGATATAATCCACCATGAACATAAATATCGTGAAGGCTATGTTGATTTGTTTCAACTACATGTGTAAACATGTGCCAAGTCGAGTCACTTAAATCATTCAAAGGAGGATACCACCCCACTATACCACATCACAACCATTTTAATAGCATGTTGGCACGCAAGGTAAACCATTATAACTCATAGCTAATCAAGCATGGCATAAGCAACTATGATCTCTAATTGTCATTGCAAACATGTTTATTCATAATAAGCTGAATCAAGAACGATGAACTCATCATATTTACAAAAACAAGAGAGGTCGAGTTCATACCAGCTTCGCTTATCCCAATCAATTCATCATATATCGTCATTATTGCCTTTCACTTGCACGAATCGAACGATGTGAATAATAATAAGAGTGTACGTGCATTGACTAAGCTGAATATGCGAGCATTCAATAAGGGAGAAGACAAGGCAATATGGGCTCTTGGTTAAATCAACAATAATGCATATAAGAGCCACTTCAACAATTTAATCACGTCTTCTCCTGTCGACCCCCAAAGAAAAGAAAGGAAATAAAAACTATTTACACGGGAAAGCTCCCAACAAGAAAAAGAAGAACGGGAAATATTTTTGGGTTTTTTTAATTATTACTACTACAGCAGGAAAAGTGAACTAACTAGAAGCTATTACTAATTTTGTTTGTTTGTTGTTGTCTTAAATTTTATCAAACACACAAGAAGAAAGAAGGAAAAAGAAAATAAACTAGCATGAATATTACAGTGAAAGAGTATGAGCACCGACATTCAGTAATGAGTGTGTGTGAACATAAATGTAATGTCAGTGGGAAATACATACTCCCCCAAGCTTATGCTTTTGGCCTAAGTTGGTTCATTGCCAGGGATGGCCTGGCGGATATCCGTAGGTGTAGCTGGGGTCGTACTGAGATGCAGCGGCTATCGCCTCCTGAGTTGCAGCGTGGCGTCGAGCTGCCTCCGCTCTCCTCTCATACTCATCTGCCTCCTCTCTGGTAATAACATATCTTCCTTTTGCCTGATAATCAAAGAAGGCAGGGGCAGGGAGAGTAATACGGACAACACGCTGTTTATCAAAGATTAGTCGATATAGGAGAGGTGATTCATTCCTCTCGACAAACTGGTGAGAGACTATAGAATTAAAATCTAAATAAGTAGGACACAACTCCATATCATCCTCACGAACATCCACCTCAAGAAAATTAGCTTAGCGGGTTGCATAAATTCGTCCAAAGAAATCTCCATTATATCTATTATGATGCAACCTACGTGCTACAATGGCTCCCATATGATAAGATTGGTCTCCTAACATAGCACTCCTAAGAATATTGAGATCAGGGACACACATGTGACATGCTTCATCTTTACCACTTATGCATCTACCTATGAATAGAGCAAAATAATGTATAGCAGGAAAACGAATGCTCCCTATAGTAGCTTGTGTTATATCTCTATATTCCCCCACGGTTATACCAGCAAGAAAGTTTCTAAATTTAGATTTACGGGGATCATTAATACTACCCCATTGTGGGAGTTTGCAAGCAGAAGTAAAATCCTCTAAGTCCATAGTATAAGATTTTTTATAAAGATCAAACATGACTGTTGGAGAATTACGTGAAGATGAAAATTCAAATTTCCTCACAAATTAGCTTGTGAGTTGATGGTATTGGGGGCATTTGTCGGCCTCAAAGCTCACAAGATCGGCGTTACGCAAATATGCGTTAAATTCAGAGCGACTCAGACCAATGGATCAAGTCTCTGTGCTCGGTGTCATCCTGGATCAAGAATGCCGACACCACACAAGATTTCAAGGATTTATAGCAGAGTAGCAATCACACACTTATTACATTGTTGTCCACAAGGGAACTTAATACAATAATATGGCTTAAGGCCATCTAATAATAACAGCGAAGGCTTGGAAGATAAGCGAGTCCATCAACTCCAACGGCATCACTAAGTATAGAACTACCACCTAACACCTTACTCGTCATTCAAAAGTCCTCGAACGTGAAAGTTGTAGCCCGAAAACGGGTCAGCACATGGAATATGCTGGCAATGTAACACATAAGGAGCAATGAAGAAATAAGCCTATAGTACATGCATATTTGGCTGGTGGTAAGGCTCTATGGTTACAGTTTTTGCGAAAAGCCAATTTTTCCCTACTTCAAAGGAATAAATTTATTTAACTATCATGGTGGTTGTTAAACATTGAGAATGGTTGACAGCATCCTCAATCCCAATTAAAAAGTACTCATCAAAACCCAATACATTTATTAGAAGTAACATGTTGAGATTCACATGATATTCAATTACCGGATACTCAAAACGTCCATAACTGGGGACACGGCTAATCATGATTAGTTTATACACTCGCAGAGGTTTATGACTTTTCCCCATTAAGACTCGATCGCCTCCGCTTGGTTCTCGTGACCATGTGGTGTTTGAGAAACGGATGACCGAGACATAGTCTTCGTAAGCGCTTAGCACCTTACATGTGGGTAGACCGCATCAACCTACATCCCCTACATCAGCTAGCCTACCCGTAAGAGTTCGCACGACTTAGTCAACTACGCCAGAGCCCATAATTGGCTTGTGGCTGCACACGGAAGTTTCCAGCTTGAATAATCTTATGATCCCTTAGAGCCTGGGTGGCGGTCCAAGAAATACAGCAAGTCCTCGATAGAAACCAGTGCCTCAATCCACCCAGATGTGTGTTTAGGTTGCCACCTTAGATAAACCATTAATTAACAATCTCACATCTGTCATGGATATTCACTCACCCAATCCACGCCTACTAGCATAGCATGGCACAATAAGCAAACGAGAAGTAACTCCCAAGGTTTCATAAGTAAAACAGGTAATAGGTACTACCTCAATCTACTTCCCAAACCCACAATTTAATTTGATCCTAAACATGCAAGTGTTTGAGGGTTTGATCTAATGCATAAAAACTGGGTAGTAGAAAAGGTATGATCAAAGTGTTACTTGCCTTGCTGATGATCCGCGAGACCTAGGGATTCGAAGTAACAAGCGGCGCACTCCGGGTGATCTAACGCAGACAAACAACAAGCATACAATAAGTACTCATCTAATGCACGAGGAAATCTCAAATAAAAGATTTAACCAGAAAGTTCAACTTAAGAACCCTGGTTGCAAAAGAATCGAATCAAATAAAGCATCGAAAGTCGAAACTCGAGAGAGAACGACTCGGTTTAGCAATATGAAACCAGGTCAAAATTTTACAGTAGCAAAACTCTGTGTAAGTAGGTTAGTCGGAACAGCGGTTTCGTTACGAAACTCTAGGCGCTTGAATCACCTGATTCCGATAAACGAGCAAGAAATAAAACAGATTTGAAAATCGGATCGGAAATCGAATCAGAAAAATAACGGATTAAATCCGATTAAAAGAAAATGACGAACGGATTAAATAACGGACGTTCGTTAACAGAACTAATCCAACGAACACGTTTATTGAAACGAACGGTTCGGTGAACGTCATAATTAAGAAAACCAAAAAATAAAACCATCTAGATTTTTTTTTGAAAAACCGAACATTATGGAAAAAACCGGATCGGTCTTTAGGGAAAACTGGATCGAACGGAGCGGGCGGCGGCTACTCCGGCGGGGTTGCCGGCGAGGTCCGCGGGCTCCGGGCGGCGGGGTCCGCGGGGTCGGAGGGGCGGCGGGTCGGCGGGCGCCCGGCGACGGCGAGGAACGGCGGCGGCGGGCGGTTCTCAAGGGCAAGGGGTCTCCGGTCGGGCGCTGGTGAGGGCGGCGGGCGGGTGAGAGAGGGGGGGCGCGGGTATTTAAGGAGGGGGGATGAGTCGGCTTGGGGAGGGGGCAAGGCGCCGGGTGGAGGCGGACTCCAAGGGCGGCGGGCGGGCGGCGGCGGCGGGAGATCACACACAGGAGAGGAGGAGGCGGGCTGGGCCTTGGCCTGTGGGGGCGTTTTTTTTAAAATTAAACCAAACTAATTAAAAAAATACCAAACGAACTCCGATTTTAATAAAAACAATTTTCCCGACTCCTAAAAATGAGTCTAACAAAATGAACTTTAAAACGGCAAACATGCATATATTTTTAAATGCTCATTTTGCCTAAGCAAAATAAATCTTTCAAAACCAAATTTGATTTATTTATAAAATCTTCATTTTTCCTAAATGTTGGGAAAGTCATATTATTCCTCTCTTAATTTTTTATAGGAAAACTTTATGAAGATAATTAAATAAACTAAATGATCCTATTTTCAAAATTTGGGAAATCCCAAATATGAAAATAATGAAACTTCCAACTTTCTCCGAGGGTCCTTGAGTTGCGGAAATTTTCTAGGATCGGAAAATGCGAGAAAATATGATATGCATGATGACTCTAATGTATAACATTCCAAATTGAAAATTTGGGATGTTACAAACCTACCCTTTAAGATGAATCTCACCCTCGAGATTCGGGTTGGCTAGAAAATAGGTGAGGGTGGTCCTTACAAAACTTCCTCTCTTTCCTGTGTGGCTTCATCCTCAAGTGTGGTGGCTCCATCGAACTTTGCAAAACTTGATAACTTTGTCATGGGTAACTCACTGGCATAATCGAGAATCTTAACCGTTTTTCCTCATATGTTAAGTCATCCTTCAACTGAATTGCTTCCAGTGGCACTGTGTTCTTAACGGTACCTCTGCTATCTCGGGTGACATTTCTTCAATCGAGAAACATGGAATACATCATGAACTCCCCGACAGTCCTTCCGCAATTCCAACTTATACGCAATTCTCCCATGCGCTGCAAAATCTTATACGGTCCAACTAAACGGGTGCTAACTTTCCTTTAACTCCAAAACGCTTAACTCCTCGGCGCGGGATACTCTAAGATATACTGCTCCAACCTCATACTCAATCGCTGGCGCTTTGAATCGGCATAGCTCTTCCGTTCGATCGGGCTACCTTGAGCCTGTCTCAATTAACTTAACTTTCTGCTCGCACTTTAATCAAATCTGGTCCAAACAATCAAGATCTCCGGTTTATTCCCCATGACAACGGTGTCCTGCACCTTCTTCCATACAGCGCCGAAGGTGCCATCTTCAAGCTGGTTTGGTAACTGTTGTTGTAGGAAAATTCTGCATACGGCAAATTATCATCCCAGCTAGATCCATAATCTAGTGCACAAGCTCTCAGCATGTCCTCCAAAATCTGATTGACTCTCTCGGTCTGTCCATCGGTCTGTGGGTGGAAAGCTATACTGAATTCCAGTCTGGTTCCCAATGTTTCGTGCAACTGGTTCCAAAATTTCGAGGTAAACTGGGTTCCTCTATCCGATACGATGCTCCTCGGAACTCCGTAAACACACAATTCTGGTCATGTATATCTTTGCCAACTTAGCACTGCTATAGGTAGTCTTGATCGAATGAAATGAGCTACCTTGGTCAAACGGTCGACTATGACCCAAATCGAGTCATATCCTGAACGAAGTCTTTGACAAACCTGTGATGAAATCCATGCCTAGTTTATCCCACTTCCATTCGGTATCGCAACGGTTGTAATAATCCTCGCTGGCTTCGATGCTCGCTTTTACTTTCGACATACGCCACAAACTGCTACATACTCCGCAATATCCTTCTTCATTCCGTCCACCGTAAAATATTCTTCAAATCCAAATACATCTTGGTATTTCGGTGAATCAAATAAGGTGAATCATGGGCTTTTGCAAAATCAACTTCCCGATCTCTCGGGTCATTGGGCACATAAACACGGTCTTCAAACCATAGGGTATCGTGCTCGCCCTCACGAAATCCTTTAGCTTTTCCTTTACTCATTTTCTCCTTTATAGAGGCAACTTCCTTATCTGCCTTTTGGGCATCTCTCGATTTTGTCCATCGTTGTCGATCGAATCTCCAATGCTGCTACATAGCCTCTCGAACTATTTCCGCATATAGCTCTCAAGGTCCTCGCTAACTCATTGGGTATTCCTCCCATCATTAGGGTATTGACGTGGCTCTTACGGCTCAATGCGCCGCCACGACATTAGCCTTCCGGGTGATAATGCAATCTCATATCATAATCCTTGATAAGTTCTAACCATCTCCTTTGTCTGAGATTCAATTCTTCGTGTGAAGATGTACTTCAGACTCTTGTGATCCGTGTATACTTCACAATGATTTCCAATGAGAAAATGTCTCCACGCCTTCAAGGCGTACAACGGCTGCTAACTCCAAATCATGAGTGGCATAATTCAACTCATGGGGCTTAAGTTGTCGTGAAGCATACGAAACAACTCTTCCTTCCTGCATAAGCACGGCTCCAAGTCCTCGACGTGAAGCGCCGCAATACACCTCATAATCCTTAGTCCGATCCGCAATATCAAACCGTGAGGTAACCAATCTTTTCTTCAACTCCTGAAAAATTGCCTCACAGTCCTCACCCATATGAATTTGTTTTCCTTTTCAACAATTCAGTCATAGGCTTTGCAATTCTTGAGAAATTTCAATGAATCTTCGGTAGTATCCTCGCGAGTCCAAGGAAACTCAATCTCTCCAACTGTCGCTGGTGCTTCCCATTTAGTTACGGTTTCAACCTTTGTGGGTCAATCGCTATCCTTCTCCGGATATAACATGTCCGAGAAATCCAACTTCCTTTAACCAAAACTCACATTTGCTGAACTTGGCATACAACTGGTGTTCCCTCGCCTCCAAAACCAATCGCAAATGTTCCTTGTGTTCCTCTTCATTCTTCAAAAATCAAAATGTCATCAATGAACACCACGATTTAACTTATCCAAAACTCCATAAACACTTTGTTCATCGTGTTCATGAAATAGGCTGGTGCGTTAGTCAGTCCAAATGACATAACGGTATACTCGCATACCCATATCTCGTGGTAAATGCTGTCTTGGGTATGTCTTGCTCCTAATCTTCAATCGATGGTACCTCGATCGCAAGTCGATCTTGGAAAACACCTTGGCTCCTTGCAAGCGATCAAACAGATCATTTATCATAGGTAGTGGGTACTTGTTCTTGATTGTTACTTCATTCAATCCACGATAATCAACAACCATTCTTAACGATCCATCCTTCTTCTCTACTAACAAAACGGGTGATCCCCAAGGTGATGAACTTGGGCGAATAAAACCTTTATCCAATAGTTCCTTAATCTGTTTCTTGATTTCCGCCAAATCCTTTGCGGGCATCCTGTACGGTCGCTTCGATATCGGGCCTGTTCCTGGCAACAGCTCGATCAAAAACTCAATGTCTCTATCCGTGGCATTCCCGCAACTCTTCCGAAATACATCAGATAATCCTTCACCACTGGTACTTCTTCCTGCACCAGTCCTGATAAGCAATTAACTTGTGCTCTCCTCGGCTCGTGCCGTGATACATACTTAATTCTTCTTCCTTCTGGTATGGTGAGCAAAATTGACCTTGTGGTACAATCTATGTTTCCTCCATACTTTGATAACCAATCCATTCCTAATATCACATCCAATCCTTGGGATTCCATAACTATTAGGTCTGAGGGGAAAACATAGTGTCCAATCCTTAGTGGCAGTCGATCACACCATTTACTAGCCATGTACTCTGCTCCGGGTGAGGTTACTAGCATGGGTGACCTAAGGGCTTGGGTCGATAATTTGTACTTATCCACAAATCCCTTGATATGTATGAATGCGATGCACCAAGATCGAAAAGAACAACTGCAGAAATGACTTAACCAAAAACTTACCGACATCGCATCGGGCTGATCTTCAACCTCCTCCACATCAATGTGGTTCACTTGTCCCCTGTTGAAAGGGTTTGGCTTCTTTCCGAGCTTCCATTGCCATTTCCGCTCGCCTTCGATAGTCATTTGCATAGTGCCCACCTTGCGGCACTTAAAGCAAGTAATGTGGCTCAGTCTACCTTGGATGGTGTTGACGGGTTGGTGCGGTTCTGTCCATTGCTTCCTCCATTCCCTGCTCCCATTCTTGGTGCCATTATGGTTGTGCTAATTACCTCCTCCATGGGTATGTGAAACTGAATTCTGATTTAGGGTATAACGAGGCTTCATTGGCTCCGAGTTATACTTCCCTTGTCCATACTTCCGCTATGTTCTCAATTTGTCTGCTGCTTTCCTTCAATCATGAGGGCTCGGTCTACCAACTCCTGGTAGTTGTTGAAACTTGCCACCATCAACGGCATGCTGAACTCATCATTCAGTCCTTCTAGAAACTTCTCCTGTTTAGCTGCATCCGTAGTAACGCTATCCGGGGCATAACGTGCTAATTTACTAAAGTCATCCACGATCGCCAACAGTCCTTCCTCCTTGGCGTAAGTTGCGAAACTCACGCTTCTTCATGGCCATAGCTCCTGCCGAGACATGGGCAAAGGCGAAAAGCTTGTCAAACCGGTCCCATGTGATGTTGTTCACGGGTAAGTGGCTGTGAAATTCTCCCACCATGCCGATGCGGGTCCTTCAAGCTGATGTGCTGCAAACTTCACTCTTTCTCCATCTGCATCCCGCAGTGGTCAGCTCCTTCCTATCTTATGGAGCCAATCATCTGCTACAATCGGCTCGGTGTTATCGAATACACCGCGGATTCACCTAAGGAAACGAGTCGTGATCCGCAGTGGTGGTGGTGGTGGTGGGTTGTTGTTGTTGTTGTTGCCATGGTTCGCACCAATGTTTGAATCAGGTATTCTCGCTGCTGGATCAATTGGGTGATCTCTCAAGGAAAACGAACCGGGTCGCGTCTCGGAGGCATCCGAGGGGTTTTAGAAAAGAAGAGAAATGTAGAATAGAATGAGGTCTAAGGGGAATCACTACCCATATGCACATGAGCAAAAACACACAAAATCACTTCATTCAATCAAACAAGGGCTTACAACGATCTAACTATCGCAAAAGGTGCGTGTACTATAATGTTTACATGGAGGGAATACTACTAATATGTGGGGGACTTCTACTAATTTGAACCGGTGGAAGACTCCATGATGTCTGCTCCAGCTTCGTCTTCAAAGTCGGGTTCACTTGGATCCGAATCGGTGTCGTCGATGTTGATGTAGTCGCTGGGTATTCGACATACCGGTCTTCATTCCCGAGCGCCAACTTCTTCTTGAGTTCTTCGATCTCGCATTTAAGATCGTTATTGTGTCTTGCCGTAGCTACGATCTCGCCCATGTAGTCCTTGCGCAGTAGTCTTTAGTTCTCCTTCCAGCTTCGATGATCCTTCCTTTGTCTTCGCAACTCCAACATGTCGTTGACATTTCGCTCTCCGGCGCCGAATGTGCTGATTTAACTCCCGGATGAACGCTGCAATGGATCTATCCTTCTTGGTGCCGACGACGTCCCGCTTGTCATCTCGGCGTCCGCAAATCTGATAGATGGTGTCCTTGAGGTCTTCTTGATAAACTTCTCCAATGCGTCCCATGGTGATGTGAGCTGCCATGCTCTTTCCTGCACTCCAAGTTGGTGCAATCAAAACACTATCTATAGGCTTGGTGATTGAGGCGAATGTCCTTCCCGAACGTATGAATCTTCCAAATAGCCCCTTCTTGAGCAGTGGCGTTGAAAGTCCCGTGAAGCTTGGTAGTCCAATGTTCGTGTACTTGGTAACTTCCTTCAAGTGAAATCCAAAAGGTGTGCCTTCATCTGGTTGGGTGTACTTGATCTTCGGTCCGTCATCCTAAAGAGAGTAGAAAAGATGAGGAGTTAGAAAATGGGAAGAGAGTAGTGATCTATGGCTTTAACTTAGTGGTCGTGTCCTACAATCAGTGTGCTCGATACCATTCTCTCAGAGCGACCAGACCTCAATGGATCAATTCTCCGTGCTCGATGTCATCCCCGGATCAAGAATGCCGACACCACACAAGATTTCAAGGATTTATAGCAGAGTAGCAATCACACACTTATTACATCGTTGTCCACAAGGGAACTTAATACAATAATATGGCTTAAGGCCATCTAATAATAACAGCGGAAGGCTTGGAAGATAAGCGAGTCCATCAACTCCAACGGCATCACAGAGTATAGAACCACGACCTAACACCTTACTCGTCGTCTGAAAAGTCTGCAACGTGAAAGTTGCAGCCCGAAAACGGATCAGCACATGGAATATGCTGGCAATGTAACACATAAGGAGCAATGAAGAAATAAGCCTATACTACATGCATATTTGGCTGGTGGTAAGGCTCTATGGTTACAGTTTTTGCGAAAAGCCAATTTTTCCCTACTTCAAAGGAATAAATTTATTTAACTATCATGGTGGTTGTTAAACATTGAGAATGGTTGACAGCATCCTCAATCCCAATTAAACAGTACTCATCAAAACCCAATACATTTATTAGAAGTAACATGTTGAGATTTACATGATATTCAATTACCGGATACTCAAAACGTCCATAACCGGGGACACAGCTAATCATGATTAGTTTATACACTCTGCAGAGGTTTGCGACTTTTCCCCACAAGACTCGATCGCCTCCGCTGATTTCTCGTGACTACATGGTGTTTGAGAAACGGATGAACGAGACATAGCCTTCGTAAACATTAACTCTCTACTCCGGTAGACCATACCAAACCTACAAAACCCACTAACTGCTGATCTACCTCTTCAAGAGCTTCACGTATCTTACTCAACTATGCTAGAGCCCATAATAGCTTCTGGCTGCGCACGAAAGTTTCTAGCATGAATAAACTCAGTTCCCTTTGAGCCTGGGTGGCGGTCCATAGGAAGATCACACGGGTACCCCGGGATTTCCAAAAATAAAACAGACAACACTAGGTTCCCCAGGTGCCTCAATCCACCTAGATGTGTATTAAAGTTGCCACCTTAAGTTAAACCAGTAATTAACAATCTCACATTTGTCATGGAATACACTCAAACCCAAACCACGTCTACGAGCATAGCATAGCAATATAAGCAACACATAGAAGTAACTCCCAAGGGTTTGATAGTAACAGGGCAATAGGTTCAAACTCAACTGCTACTTCCCAACCCACAAATTAATGAAATCCTAATCATGCAATATTTGAGGATTCAGCTAATGCATAAAACTGGGTGTGAAAAGAGTATGATCAAAGTGTTCCTTGCCTTGCTGACGATCCGTGAATCCTAGAGACTCGTAGTAACACGCTTCGCACTCCGGGAATTCTATCGCAAGCAAACAATAACATACATAAGCAACAAGAAAATATGCACAAGTAAAACTCAACTAAAAGAGGCTGACCAGAAAGTTCAACTTAAGAACTCCGGTTCGCAAAAAGAATCAAACCAAAGCGAGCAAGGAAACTCAAACTGCGAAAGAAATAAGATTCGTTTACTAATCTGAACTAGGGTCAAATTTTACAGAGGCAAAAACTTGTTTGAGTTGGTTATTCGGAAAGAGGGTTTCGAGATGAAACTCCAGGCGCTTGAATCGCTTGATTCCGATAAACGAGCGAAAAGTTATACTAGTTCGAACATCGGATCAGAAATCGCGATCAGGAAAATCGCGGAATAAATCATATAAAAAGAAAAATGACGAACAGCTTAACGAACGAACGTTCGTTAACTGAAACTAAACGAAGAACGCGTTCGTTAAAACGAACGAACGAGAGAACGCTCGCTAAATAGATCAACCAGAGAATAAAACCGATCTTTAAAAAAAACGAATCTAGGGTTTAAAAAAAAAACACTTCGTTTTTTTTAAAAAAATCGCCGACTTCAGGCGGCTCAAGCGGATACTCCCATGAGGTCCTCCGGCTGGGCGGGCGGCTCATGGCTAGCGAGGGCGGGCGGGAGGGGCGGCGGCTAGAGGCGGCGGCGGCTAGGGCGGCGGGCGGCGACGGGCGGCGGTCATGGGCGACTCGGGCTCGGGCTCCGAGCTCGGAGGCGGTGGTGGTGGTGGTGGTTAGAGGGGGGGGTATTTATAGGAGGAGGGGGGTCGGTGCCTTAGGGAGGGCAGGCGGCGGCGGAGTCCGAGCCGACTCAAGGCGACGGACGGGCGCGGGAGGAAGGCGGCGGCGTGGCGGCTTGGGCCGCCTGGCTGGCTGGGTCATGCCCGATCCAGTCTTGGCGCCATGATTTTTTTTAAATAGGTCCACGACAGAAAAATTCCTATAAAATAAAATAAAATTCTAAAATTGCCAAAACAAATTTTCACCGTCTAAATGAAATATTTAGAACAAGATGAACATTTTCTTGGCCCCTAAAATGCAATTTTTAAAACGTGCAATTTTCTAGGGCGAATAAAATTCCAAATAAAATCAAATAACATCCAAATAATGATTTTAACATTTTCCCTCCATTATTTCAATTATTTTGGAGAAGTCATATTATCTCCCCTCATTATTTTTTTAATATGAAATATTTTCCGGAAAGAAGAATAATTAAAATAAAAAATCCTCGTTTTCAGTATTTGATAAAAATCAGATATGAAAACCGGAAAAATCCCCAACTCTCTCTGAGGGTCCTTGATTTGCTTAGGATTTCGAGGATTGCGGAACGAAGATGCAATAAAATATGATATGCATAGATAACCTATCTATAACATTCCAAATTGAAAATTTGGGATGTTACAAACCTACCCCCCTTAAGATGAATCTCGTCCTCGAGATTCGGGTTGGCTAGAAAATAGGTGCGGATGGTCCTTGCGAATATCATCTTCTCGTTCCTAGGTGGCTTCTTCCTCGGTATGGTGGCTCCACTGAACTTTGCAAAACTTAATAACCTTGCTGCGAGTGACTCGGCTATCAAAGTCAAGAATCTTTTCTGGCTTCTCCTCATAGGTCGATTACTATCCAACCAATCGCCTCCAGGCAATCAGATTCTTAACGGTATATCGGCCATCTCAGCATGACACTTCTTCAACTTCGATACGTGGAACACATCGTGAACTCCTGACAATCCTTCAGGTAACTCCAGCATGTAGGCAACTTCTCCCATCCGTTCCAAAACACGGTACGGTCCTACAAATCTTGGAGCTAGTTTTCCCTTAACTCCAAAATGTTTCACTCCTCGCAAGGGTGATACTTGCAGATAGGCTCGGTCTCCAATTTCATAGGTTACTTCCTTGCGTTTTGAATCTGCATAACTCCTCTGCCTGGACTGAGCAATCTTTAATCTGTCTCGGATTAGTTTAACCTTCTCCTCCGACTCTTTGATCAAATCTGGTCCAAACAACTGACGGTCTCCTACCTCATCCCACATCAGGGGTGTCCTACATCTGCGTCCATACAGAGCTTCAAATGGTGCCATCTTCAAACTGGCCTGGTAACTGTTGTTGTACGAGAACTCTGCGTAAGGCAAATTGTCATCCCAACTAGAGCCATAATCTAGCGCACAAGCTCTCAACATGTCCTCCGTAATCTGATTGACTCTCTCGTCATCCATCCGCTCATGGGTGGAATGCGGCATCAACTCCAACTGGTACCCAAGGTCCGTGTAGCTGATGCCAAAATTTTGAAGTAAATTGTGTTCTATCTCGATACAATGGTCCTCGAACTCCATGCAAACATACGATCCTCGACATATATATCTTGGCCAACTTTGCACTTGTATAAGTTGTTTTCACCGGGATGAAGTGAGCTACTTTGGTCAAACGATCCACTACTACCCATATTGAGTCATATCCTGCTTTGGTTCGGGTAATCCGTGATAAAGTCCATGCCTAGTTTATCCCACTTCCATTCGGTATCGGCATAGGCTGTAACAGTCCTGCCGCTTCGATGCTCGCCTTCACTCTCGACATACATCACATACGGCTACATACTCGCAATATCCTTCTTCATACCAGTCCACCAGAAATGTTCCTTCAAATCCAAATACATCTTGGTGTTTCCGGGGTGTATCGAGTATGGTGAGTCATGGGCCTCTTGAAGTATTAACTTCCTGATCTATGGGTTGTTGGGCACATAAACTCGGTCCTCAAACCATAAGGTATCGTGCTCATCCTCGCGAAAACCTTTGGCTTTACCTCCGCTCATCCTTTCTTTTATTTCCGCAATCTCTTTGTCTTCCTTCTGAGCTTCTCGAATCTTATCCAACAATGTCGACCGAACATCCATTGTTGCAATGAAACCTCTTGGGAAAATCTCCAACCGTAGTTCCATGATATCCTCAGCTAACTCCTTTGGCAACCCTTTACTTTCGAGGATATTGGCATAACTCTTCCGGCTCAAGGCGTCTGCTACGACATTGGCCTTTCCGGGATGATAGTGTAGCTTCATATCATAATCCTTTATAAGCTCCAACCATCTCCTTTGTCTAAGGTTCAACTCCTTCTGTGTGAAAATGTACTTCAAACTCTTATGATCTGTGTACACATCACAACAATTTCCAATAAGATAATGTCTCCAAGTCTTCAATGCATGTACTACTGCTGCTAGCTCCAAATCATGCGTGGCATAGTTCAACTCATGAGGCTTCAGTTGTCGTGAGGCATACGAAACAACCTTTTCCGTCCTGCATAAGCACACATCCCAGTCCCAAGCGTGAGGCGTCACAATACACTTGAAACTCCTTATGTATATCTGGCAAGGTTAGCACTGGGCTGTAGTCAAACGTTTCTTCAACTCCTGAAAACTTGCCTCGCAATCTTCTGTCCATTTAAACTTAGTACCCTTCTTCAGCAATTCAGTCATTGGTTTAGCAATCTTGGAAAAATTCTCAATGAATCTCCGATAATATCCTCGCGAGTCCAAGGAAATCATGGATCTCACCAACTGTAGTGGGTGCCAACCATTCAAAGGATCGATCAACTTCATCGATCTACCGCTATACCTTCTCCCGATATAACATGCCCAAGAAATCCAACTTCCTTCAACCAAAACTCGACTTGCTGAATTTGGCGATAACTGGTGTTCCACAGTTTCGAGAACCAAACGCAAATGCTCCTTGTGCTCTTCTTCGTTCTTCGAGTATACCATAATATCATCAATAAATACCACCACAAACTTGTCCAAATACTCCATGAACACCGTGTTCATCATACTCATGAAGTAGGCAGGGGCATTAGTCAGTCCAAACGACATGACTGTATACTCATATAATCCATATCACGTGGTGAACGCTGTCTTTGGTATATCCTTTTCTTGGATCTTCAACTGGTGGTATCCCGATCGTAGATCAATCTTCGAAAACACCTTAGCTCCTTGCAACTGATCAAACAGATCATTGATCATTGGTAGTGGATACTTGTTCTTTATTGTTACTTCGTTCAAGGCTCGGTAATCAACGACCATCCTCAGGGATTTATCCTTCTTCTCGACCAAAAGGACTGGTGCTCCCCAAGGTGATGAACTCCTTCGAATATAACCTTTCTCCAATAACTCCTTGATCTGCTTCTTAATTTCCTCCAGATCATTCGCGGCCATCCGATATGGTCTCTTGGATATCGGCCCTGTACCTGGCAATAGCTCTATCAGGAACTCGATGTCTCGATCTGGTGGCATGCATGGTAACTCCTCTGGGAAAACATCTGGAAAATATTTTACTACCGACACTTCCTCCTGTACAACTCCCGTGAGGGCATTCACTTGGCTCCTCCTAGGCACATGCCTAGATACATACTTAATCCTTTTTCTCTCCGGGGTGGTAAGGTAAATTGACTTGCTAGCACAGTCAATGCTTCCTCTGTACTTTGACATCCAGTCCATGCCTAATATCACATCCAAGCCTTGCGACTCCAAGATGATTAGGTCGGACGGAAAAACATGCGTGCCAATGGTTAGTGGTATCTGGGTGCACCATCTGCTAGCCATGTACTCTACTCCAGGCGAGCTCACTAAAAGAGGGGTCCTAAGGGTTTGGGTTGGTAACTTAAACTTATCCACAAATCCCCTTGATATGTATGAATGCGATGCACCAGTATCAAAAAGAACAAGAGCGGTAAATGACTTAACCAAAAACTTACCTATTACCGCGTCCGGCTGCTCTTCAACTTCCTCCACGTTAACGTGGTTCACTTGTCCTTTGTTGAATGGATTGGGCTTCTTCCCAGCGCTCCCATTTCCGTTTCCATTCCTTCCTTCAGGGTAATCATTGGCATAGTGCCACGTCTTCCCGCAATTAAAGCAAATAACTTGGCTTAATTCCCTCTTGGCGGGTGTAGATGGGTTAGAGCGGTTCTGATTGTTATTGACTCCGTTCCCATTCCCATTCTTCGCACCATTTGGGTTATGCGATCCTCCTCTATTATGGTTATGACCTCCATGGTTATGGACAAGTCCTCCCGAGTTCGGGGTTAAACGAGGCTTCTGGTGAGCTCCTGAGTTGTACTTCCCTTGTCCATACTTCCTCTTACGGCTCTCAATTTGCTGCTGCTTCCCTTCAATCATAAGGGCCTTGTCTACCAACTCCTGGTAGTTGTTGAAAGTTGCCACCATCAACTGCATACTCATCTCATCATTCAGCCCTTCCATAAACTTCTCCTGCTTCGCGGCATCTGTGGCCACATCATCAGGGGCATAGCGTGATAACTTGCTAAACTCATCCATGTACTGGGCCACAGTACGGTTCCCCTGCCGTAAGTTGCGAAACTCACGCTTCTTCATCTGCATGGCTCCAGTTGAGACATGGGCCGTGCGAAAAGCTTGTTGAAACTGGTCCCAAGTGACATTGGCTATAGGAAAAGTAGTCGTGTAATTCTCCCACCATGCGGCTGCTGGTCCATCCAATTGATGTGCGGCAAAGCGCACCTTCTCAGCATCCGTGCATCCTGCGGTGGTTAACTCCCTTCCAATACGGCATAGCCAATCATCAGCAACTATTGTAGCGACCCGACCTCAGACGGTCAAGCCTCTGTGTTGTTGTGCCATCCTCGATCAGATATCTTTGGCACACACAACATCAATGTATATATCAAAGTGCAATCATATGTATAATTAACGAAACTGATATATACCTCATAAGTCACAGCGAAACAAATAGTCGGTGTGGAGTCCCATCAACGCCATCGGCAGGTTGAGTGTAGACCGTAAACCTGTATCGTAACTCTTACTCGCCGAGGAAATATTTGCAACATGATACGTTGGAGCTGTGTAGGTCAAGACATTGAATGTACCGCAAGATCACAATAAGAGAAAACAGATGGTAAAATTAAACTATATGCAGATGGCTTTGTGGCTCAGATTCGAGTTTTGTTTATGTAAAGCTGGTTTTATTTTCCCTACATCAAAGGAATAATGAAGTCTGTACTATGGAGTTTTCTATCATGACATGGTTCCGCCAACCGATGTCTCATAGCCCAAAATTATCATAAGTTGCCCACAATTAAGTTATCAATCCGTGTTGAGAGTTCGAGATAGATCCAAGTCCAGATGCTCAAATTGTCCGTAACGGGGACACGGCTAATCGATTAGGTTTTAACCCTCTGCAGAGGTTTGTACACTTTACCCGCAAGATTCGATCCTCTTTTACGCTCGCACTTCGGGTGTTTGAGAACAAGACGACCAAACATGGTCTTCCAAGAGTTCCTCGACCACCGTCCGGTGCTCATCCAATCCTACCGTAGTTCTACATCTGCTAGCACCGCCCCAGCCAGAGTCACAACTAAGGTCAACCAAGCCAGAGCCCATAGTGACTTGCGGTTGCATGTAAGCTTCCGGCATGAAGTATTCTTCCGTCTCTTTGAGTCTGGGTGAAGCTTTCCGCAAGATGTCATGGCGCTTCTCCATGCATCCCGCCAACCACTGGTTTCTCCAGGTGCCCACAACCGCCCTTCACCCAAGAGTGTGTATTGAATTCTTGTCTCGAGTCTTGAAGTCTTGAGGCCTTGAAGATGCAGTCCTTGCAGATTCCATCATGGAGTTGTCGCCATTGACGAGATCCTCCATTCTCACACCACTCCCGAGCACTCATACCAACCCCGCCTACAATAGTGTAGCATTAAAATAAATAACGCCCCGGGCTTGGTAACAGGTGATGGGTTCCTACCTCATGCATACTACTCAACTACAAGGATTCAATATCACTATCGGAGGGTTGTTGCAAAGATGCCACTAAATGCAATAAAACATAGGTATGAAAGCATGGTCAAAGTGAACTTGCTCGTAATACTTGATGAAGATAACAACGCTGTCGAAAATGACTTGGTAGAACTAATCGTCACTCCGCTGAAAATCTATATAGTCAAACATAGCATTCACATAAGCAAACATCCTAGCAAACAATTTTAGCACTCAAATAACAATCAAAACAGCAAGGAAAATCGATAATAAAACTCAAACAAAATCAAAAGAAACTTCCAATAAAACTACAAAGAAAAACTACTAACGAAGATCTATGACTTTGCTACAAACATCTAATATAGTTTTGCCGTAAGTAAAAACTTAACAACAATTAAAATACTAAACTAATAAATTAACAGAAAATAAAATGTAAAATAACTAATTTAACTGAAAGTATTTTTCCATAAAACTTTATTTGCAAAAAGAAACAAATAAAAAGCTTTTATAAAACTCTAACTATGACCTATAGAAGGTTTCATACAAAACTAAGGAAAATAAATTTTTTAAATAAAATAAATTTTCTCCTGTTTTCTAACAGAACACAACTAATTTTGTCAAAAGTGACAAAAAGAAATAATTTAAAACTAATAAAAACAATAAAGAAAAAGCTAAAACAGAACTAATAATAAAACAGTACTGTTTTGCTAAAAACCTAATTTAAATTAACCTAGAAATAAAATACTAAATACTACTGGATAAACAAAGGTCCTAGAGACCAGGAGCAAAAAGAATTAATTAAAACCTATTTTAAACTCAAGTTATGGCCAAAATACTAATCTGAACAAAATTTATCAAATTCAAATTTAAACTACTCAAATTTGAAATCCAGAGACACTAACAGAAACTTCAGCAAATTTTGACACATAGCAATTGGAATCACTCAAAATACTAAAAACTCTAAAAGATATGAATTTTCTAAGATTGCTATTTTCTGAAAAAATGAATTACGGGATTTCTTTGATCTCACCGGAGTAGTCGTCGGAGTTGGGGAAGAAGATCGGATCCGATGTTGCAGTTGCTCCTAGAGGAAAGGAGATCACGGGACGGTGGAGAAGAGATCATATAAACCTCAGGAGAGGTCGAGGCGGCAGCAGCACTGGCGGCGGCGGCAAGCAAGCAAGGCGGCAAGGCTGGTGAGGCGGCGGGCGCTGGTGTGGGGCTGCTGCTGCTGAGAGAGAGAGGAGAGGAGAGGTGTTGGTTTGATGTGTTGGAGGGGGGGGGGGTGCTTGGGTATTTATAGTGGGGAGGGGAGGGTTTTGCTTGGGGTAGGGGGCAAGAAATAGACTAGGATTAGGAAACAAAAGGGAAAAGATCTAGAAACAAATCAGAATAAACAGAAGTAGGAAAAGAATCCTACTAGGATTGGAAAAAGGAGGCTCCCTGGCTCCCTTGGTGCGTGCGGCCATGGCCTTGTGGCCGGCCGGCCGCTGGCTTGGCCTTGGGCCTTGGGCCTTGGGCCTTGGCCCTTGGCCCGGCGGGGTGCAGCGATTTTTTTTTGAAGACAGAGACAACAAAACAAAAATAAAAAATTTTATATAGGCATATAATATATCAAAATTTTCAGAAAAAGATTTTCTACAACATGAACACTATTTTAGCTTGAAATGAAATACACACAAATTTTAATAATTCACACAGTGCTACTGGTCCAATAAAATCCAATAAAATCATTTTTAAAATACCAAAATAACTTCAAATTAATTTCTCTCAATTTTCTGATGTAGGAATCATGTTACCCTATTTTCCATATATTTTGTTTTTGGAGAAAAATAATTTGAATAAAACTCAAATAACTCCAATTGGAAATAAATTCAAAAGAACTTTGAATTTAATTCATATCAAAATTTTCAGAAAAACATTTCCTACATGATGAACATTACTCTAGCATTAAATAAAATACACACAAATTTAAATAAAGCAAAGAGTGCTTCAGCTCTAATAAAATACAATAAAATCATTTTAAAATACCAAAATGAATTCAAATTTATTCCTCTCAATTTTCTGATGTAGGGAATCATGTTACCCTATTTTCCATATATTTTGTTTTTGGAGAAAATAATTTGAATAAAACTCAAATAACTCCAATTGGAAATAAATTCAAAAGAACTTTGAATTTAATTCTTTAAAACTCCCAACTCATATTTCATTTAATTTGAAGAAGTCATTTTATCTTCTCTCGTGAAAATCATTGAGTTGCATAAAGTTTCAGAATTGGAAATATTTTCCAAATGAAATTCAAATATTTTCAACACCCTTGTCATTTAAATAAATGGAAGAAGTCATGTCATCTTCTCTCCGTGGTTTTGTGATGAAAAGAATTTGAATCCCGAAGATCATAAAAGCAAAAATGAAAGTTTGGGAAAGTCCTTTATTCCTCTCATTTAACTTTCAAAAAGTTTCAAATTCCACTCAATTTCCCACAATCAATCACTCAACAATCAAACAAACAATCAGAGTTATTTTTTTAATATAACATTCCAAAATTTAGAATTTTGGGATGTTACAAATCTACCACACTTAAAATGAATCTCGGCCTCGAGATTCGAAGAGGCTAGCAAGAAAGGGTTAGGGGTTGGGGGTCTTCTAGCAAATCCATTGATCTGAATGGTCTAGTGTGCTACCACACTTAGAAGCATGGTTATTGTTCCGACAAAACTCATGTACTCCATTCCTTTGGGTTGACAATGTCGGTCTTCTCGTATATTAAGGACAATTCCTTCTCTGGGCTCTTCCGTAGTGGCATAACCTTCTCCTCAATTCTTTTGTCCTTTACTCTTGGTAAGGTTATTCGAGACTGGTCTTCATAGTCGACGGTCCGGCGCCAATTCTAAACAAATATCGGTATCTCATGGTGGTTAACGATTTATGGTTTCCCTAGAAAACGGGTCAGGTTGAACCTCACCGTATAACCTACGGTTGGCAACAACTGCCGTGTACAGGGAAAAAATACCTATACCTTTCTAAGGTTTAAACAAGGTTTTGATCGTCGCCTCTACTATAGGTAAGTCACTCAGATTTTACCATCCCATATAGCAAAGCGATAATAAGAGTAAGTCGGTATGGTGATCAATCCATCCCGCACTTAAATCATTACCTTGTACATGGTTTAGCGAATCTCGCATTCTAACACTCGGTCATCCTCACAAGCATTGCAGAATTTCTCTTGTCGACGAACCAAGTTCGAAAAAATCCATTGATTCTGCAGCCAAACAAACATCTATCGCTCCTTAACAACTCTCGGGTTTTATGTAAACTCCTATAGAATCGCTTGTTGATCAAATCGTAGTCTATTCCCAAAATTTCTTTCTCCAAAGGGTACTTGATCCTTATTAATTCTTGGGCCTGTGGGTTATGAGCCCACTTCAACACTTGTACCAATTTCACTCATCCTTGGAGTTACAATTGCTCCATTTTCCAACATTACACCACTTTAGATCCAATAACATTTCATTTCTTAATACCATCATATCAAAGATAAAACTTGAACTCATTTTTTTCCAAACTCCAACCTGTGGGACACATTTCCATTTCCATTGGTCTAGTGTTCTTCATAGGGTACTATCACCCTTAAAATGAAATTCACAAATCCATCCATAGACCATATTTCTCATATCCTCAAAAATGGTCAAAATCCGTGTTCATAGAGTAACAACTCATACAATTAAACTTATGAAAACATGTCACCTTAACTTTATTGATTTCATGAATCCATTAAAACTCGAGCACCCATTACATAACTCAACTTATTGTACTCATGAAAAAAATTGGTTTCTACCACTCTTATTATCCATATCAAAATTCCAACTACTCAACTCCAGCTTCCTTCTTGTAGGAACATTTAGTAGCATAATGTCCTGCTTCCTTGCAATGAAAACACATAAACTTCCGACATGTCTCGGGCTTCTTTGTGATTATGTAGGCTCCTTGGATTCTTGGCTTCTTTTCGGACATTTACTAGCGTAATGACCTAAATCCTTGCACTGTAACAAGTGATATGACTCAGGTCCTTCTCTGCGAAAATTGTGTTGTTCGAGTTGCCTTCTTTTCTCTTCCGGATTTCTCTGTAATGATCAGAGCTTCTATTTCCGAGGGTCAAACTTCACTTCGCTGTCGGAAATATCCCATACTCTTTTCTTTCCTTGGTGCAATCTGCGAAAAATGTCCTTCTTCTCCACGTGAATAGCAGGCATTGGAGTAAAATCTGTTGAGGCCTTCTCCATCGTGGTCTTCAACACATTCCTTCATCACAGGTTCTTTCATAACTTCTGAGAGGCTTCTTTCATCCTTCTTCCTGCTCTGAATAGTTTGTTGCACCATGGGGTAAATGTGACACTGGTCGGGTAGTGGGTGGTTCCTTCACACAAGAAACAAGTCACCGACTAGTTGGGCATTCCTCACTGGGTGTTTCTCCTCACAATGAGGGCATCCATCCTTGTGTTCCTCCCGGTGTGTCCTATTTCTCCATAAATCTTGCAGCGCAAGGTTTCTTCTTCGGTTATCATAGTGCTCCCGGATGAGACGTGATCTCAACAGGTCTTCTTGAATTCCTCCCAAGTTCTTGCTCCATTAAATCCTTGTATGGCTTGATGCATTTTCCACCAGTGTTGCAGCACTTCCTTCAAAGTAATCAAGAGCGTATGATACTTCATTCTTCCTTGAAACCAAATTGCTCTCAAGTGATTCTCCATGTTCCGAATCCATAGCTCTGCCTCCGGCTGAGTCTTCGGTCCAGAGAATATCAGTCCAACTTCATTCATCATCTATGGGGTCCAAAATTTTTGGGATGAGATATGAGAGAGGTGGGGAGGGATATACACACAATACAAACAATAGTTTTTGAAGAAACAAGTTTTATTTTGTGAGCTGTAAGAAAACATCAAACAAATGACAGCTCACAAATCGTCGCATCTAACGTAAGTATGTAACAGGGGTTTGGTCTTCTAAAGGTCAAATAATTCTTCAGATTCTTCAAATTCTTCTAGTCTTCGGAGTCTTCAATTGTTGCAGCTTCAACTCTTCTAATGCATGGTGAAACCCTTTGTTACTTTGAAGAGGTCATCAGCTGTCCGATATTTTTCTTGGAGCGGCTTCAGTTGATCCTCCGTGTGGTCAAAAAGGAAAGGGGTATATTCTAACTATTTGAGATAAGAGGGGATATTTGATAAAATCAGAAAAGACGAGATGTAAAGGATCCTTTTGAAAATAAAGTTTTTTTTGAGACATCCTATCCTAGGGGCTTTCCGATTTCTAGGGTCACGTCCTACAGTCAACATGTGCTCTGATACCATATTTGTAGCGACCCGACCTCGAGACGGTCAAGCCTACGTGTTGTTGTGCCATCCTCGGATCAAGATCTTTGGCACACACAAGACATCAATGTATATATCAAAGTGCAATCATATGTATAATTAACGTAAAACTGATATATGCCTCATAAGTCACAATGAAACAAATAGTCGGGTGTGGAGTCCCATCAACGCCATCGGCAGGTTGAGTGTAGACCGTAACCCTGTATCGTAACTCTTACTCGTCGAGGAAATATTTGCAACATGATACGTTGGAGCCGTGTAGGTCAGTACATTGAATGTACCGGCAAGATCACAATAAGAGAAAACAGATGGTAAAATTAAACTATATGCAGTATGGCTTTGTGGCTCTGTATCTGAGTTTTGTTTGCGTAAAAGCTGGTTTTATTTTCCCTACATCAAAGGAATAACTGAAGTCTGTACTATGGAGTTTTCTATCATGACATGGTTCCGCCAACCGATGTCTCATAGCCCAAAATCATCATAAGTTGCCCACAATTAAGTTATCAATCCGTGTTGAGAGTTCCAGATAGATCCAAGTCCAGATGCTCAAATTGTCCGTAATCGGGACACGGATAATCGATTAGGTTTTAACCCTCTGCAGAGGTTTGTACATTTTACCCGCAAGATTCGATCCCTCTTTTACATTCTCGCACTTCGGGAGTTTGAGAACAAGACGATCAAACATGGTCTTCGAAGAGTTCCTCGACCACCGTCCGTGCTCATCCAATCCTACCGTAGTTCTACATCTGCTAGCACCGCCCCAGCCAGAGTCACAACTAAGGTCAACCAAGCCAGAGCCCATAGTGACTTGAGGTTGCACAGTAAGCTTCCGGCATGAAGTATTCTTCCGCCTCTTTGAGTCTGGGTGAAGCTTTCCAAGATGTCATGGCGCTTCTCCATGCATCCCGCCAACCACTGGTTTCTCCAGGTGCCCGCAACCGTCCTTCACCCAAGAGTGTGTATTGAATTCTTGTCTCGAGTCTTGAAGTCTTGAGGCCTTGAAGATGCAGTCCTTGCAGATTCCATCATGGAGTTGTCGTCATTGACGAGATCCTCCATTCTCACACCACTCCGAGCACTCATACCAACCCCGTCTACAATAGCGTAGCAATTAAATAAATAACGTCCGGGCTTGGTAACAGGTGATGGGTTCCTACCTCATGCATACTACTCAACTACAAGGATTCAATATCACTCTTGGAGGGTTGTTGCAAAGATGCCACTAAATGCAATAAAACATAGGTATGAAAGCATGGTCAAAGTGAACTTGCTCGTAATACTTGATGAAGATAACAACGCTGTCGAAAATGACTTGGTAGAACTAATCGTCACTCCGTTGAAAATCTATATAGTCAAACATAGCATTCACATAAGCAAACATCCTAGCAAACAATTTTAGCACTCGAAATAACAATCAAAACAGCAAGGAAAATCGATAATAAAACTCAAACAAAATCAAAAGAAACTTCAAATAAAACTACAGAGAAAAACTACTAACGAAGATCTATGACTTTGCTACAAACATCTAATATAGTTTTGCCGTAAGTAAAAACTTAACAACAATTAAAATACTAAACTAATAAATTAACAGAAAATAAAATGTAAAATAACTAATTTAACAGAAAGTATTTTTTCCATAAAATTTTATTTGCAAAAGAAACAAATAAAAAGCTTTTATAAAACTCTAACTATGACCTATAGAAGGTTTCATACAAAACTAAGGAAAATAAATTTTTTAAATAAAAATAAATTTTCTCCTGTTTTCTAACATAAACACAACTAATTTTGTCAAAAGTGACAAAAAGAAATAATTTAAAACTAATAAAAACAATAAAGAAAAAGCTAAAACAGAACTAATAATAAAACAGTACTGTTTTGCTAAAAACCTAATTTAAATTAACCTAGAAATCAAATACTAAATACTACTGGATAAACAAAGGTCCTAGAGACTAGGAGCAAAAAGAATTAATTAAAACCTATTTTTAAACTCAAGTTATGGCCAAAATACTAATCTGAACAAAATTTATCAAATTCAAATTTAAACTACTCAAATATGAAATCCAGAGACACTAACAGAAACTTCAGCAAATTTGTGACACATAGAAATTGGAATCACTCAAAATACTAAAACTCTAAAAGATATGAATTTTCTAAGATTGCTATTTTCTGAAAAAATGAATTACGGGATTTCTTTGATCTCACGGAGTAGTCGTCGGAGTTGGGGAAGAAGATCGGATCCGATGTTGCGGTTGCTCCTAGAGGAAAGGAGATCACGGGGCGGTGGAGAGGAGATCATATAAACCTCAGGAGAGGTCGAGGCGCGGCAGCACAGCGGCGGCGTGTGGCAAGCGGCGGCGGCGGCTGGTGAGGGCGGCGGGCGCTGGTGTGGGCTGCTGCTGCTGCTGAGAGGAGAGGAGAGGAGAGGTGTTGGTTTGATGTGTTGGAGGGGGTGCTTGGGTATTTATAGTGGGGAGGAGGGTTTTGCTTGGGGTAGGGGGCAAGAAATAGACTAGGATTAGGAAACAAAGGAAAAGATCTAGAAACAAATCGGAATAAACGGAAGTAGGAAAAGAATCCTACTAGGATTGGAAAAAGGAGGCTCCTGGCTCCCTTGGTGCGTCTTGGCGATGGCCTTGTGGCGGCCGGCCGCTTTGCAACCTTGGGCCTTGGGCCTTGGCCCTTGGCCCGGCGGGGTGCAGCGATTTTTTTTTTATATATAAACATTTTTTTTCCAGAAAAACAAAATAAGAAGAAAGCAAAATAAATAAAAATAATATATAGGCATATAATATATCAAAATTTTCAGAAAAACATTTCCTACATGATGAACATTACTCTAGCATTAAATAAAATACACACAAATTTAAATAAAGCAAAGAGTGCTTCAGCTCTAATAAAATACAATAAAAATCATTTTAAAATACCAAAATGAATTCAAATTTATTCCTCTCAATTTTAGGTTGTAGGAATCATGTTACCCTATTTTCCATATATTTTGTTTTGGAGAAAATAATTTGAATAAAACTCAAATAACTCCAAATTGGAAATAAATTCAAAAGAACTTTGAATTTAATTCTTTTAAAACTCCCAACTCATATTTCATTTAATTTGAAGAAGTCATTTTATCTTCTCTCGTGAAAATCATTGAGTTGCATAAAGTTTCAGAATTGGAAATATTTTCCAAATGAAATTCAAATATTTTCAACACCCTTGTCATTTAAATAAATGGAAGAAGTCATGTCATCTTCTCTCCGTGGTTTTGTGATGAAAAGAATTTGAATCCCGAAGATCATAAAAGCAAAATGAAAGTTTGGGAAAGTCCTTTTATTCCTCTCATTTAACTTTCAAAAGTTTCAAATTCCACTCAATTTCCCACAATCAATCACTCAACAATCAAACAAACAATCAGAGTTATTTTTCAATATAACATTCCAAAATTTAGAATTTTGGGATGTTACAACTATTGGCTCGGTGCTACTGGAAAACACCGGCGGTTGTAACCTCAGGAAACGGGCTAAATTGTCCACTGGCGGCGGGTTGTTATTGTTGTTGTTGTTGCCCTGGTTCTGAACTAGCAATTGCATCAAGGCATTTTGTCTGCTGAATCAACCCCAGGTGAGCTCCGTGGGAAAACAAAACCGTGTCACGTCTTGGAGGCATCTGAGGGTTTAGATGGAAGAGATCAGAATAGAAAAAAGGTCTAGTGGGAAAACACTACCCATATGCATATGAGGCAAACACAATCATTTCACTCAATCAATCAAGCAAGGGCATACAAACGGTCTAGGACTATCGCAAAAAGTGCTCAACTACTACTAGTTACATGGGGGACATACTACTAATATATGGTGGTCATCTAGAAATTTTGATCGGTGGAAGACTCCATGATGTCTGCTCCAGCTTCGTCTTCATAGTCATCATCACTTGGATCGGAATCAGTGTCGTCAATGACGATGTAGTTGTCCGGGCAAGTGGGATCTTCTTCCTCTTCTTCCGGTGCGGGTCCTCCCATGAATACTCCAATCTTCTTGACTAGATCGTCGTTCTTCTCCAGTAGTATCTTCATTTCCTCCTCATATCCATCGCATGTAAACTTGAGTTCTTCCTCCAGATCGATGATTCTGGTCTTCGCCTTCTTCAACTCCGTCATGTCTGCGCACATCTGGTTCTCCTGACGTCGAATGTGCTGGTTTAGCTCCTGGATGAAAGCTGCAATGGATCTATCCTTCTTGGTGCTGATTACTTCCCATTGCTCGTCTCGGCGCCCACATATTTGGTAGATGGTGTCCTTAAGCTCCCTGTTGTAGACTTCTCCAATACGTCCCATGGTAATGTGAGCTGCCATACTCTTGCCAAGACTCCAGGTGGGTTCTTCGAAAGAAAACTCTATGGGCTTAGAAGTTGGTGAGAACGTCCTTCCTGGAACTTGTACTTGAATCATCCAGCGCTCCTCTTCTGGTAAAGTGGCGTTGTACGTCCCGGTGAAGCTTGGTATTCCAATGTTCAAGTACCTAGTGACTTCCTTCAAGTGGCGTCCAAAAGGCGTGTCTTCATCCGGTTGTGCAAACTTGTTCTTCATCTCCGTCATCCTAGAGAGTGGAAAAATTTAGAGGAGTCAGAAATGAGTGGAGAAGAGTGACCTATGGTTTATCTTAGTGGTCTTGTCCTACACTCAGCGTGTGCTCTGATACCATCTTGTAGCGACCCGACCTCAGATGGTCAAGTCTCGTGTGTTTGAGGTCATCCTGGATCGGTAATGTTGACACACACAAAGACTCAAGGATTTATAACAGAGTAGCAATCACACACTTATTACATCGAATGTCTCAAAAGAGAACTTATTACAATAATATGGCTTAAGGCCATCTAATACGATAACAGCGGAAGGCTTGGAAGATAAAGTGAGTCCATCAACTCCAACGGCATAACTGAGCTGCACGGCAATGACCTATCGAACCTTACTCCTCGTCTGAAAAGTCTGCAACATAATACGTTGCAGCCCGAGAACAGCACATGGAATATGCTGGCAATATAACACAGTAGAGCAAGAATAAACTATCACTACATGCAATATTTGGCTGGTGGAAAGCTCTATGGTTATGTTTTTGCGAAAAGCCAATTTTTCCCTACAACAAAGGAATAAGTTTTAATTTAACTATCATGGTGGTTGAAACATCATTGAGAAGGTATAACCCCAACTCAATCCCAATTAGAGTAATTAACATCCCAGCAATATTAATTAAGAGTGATGAGATACATGTGAATACTCAAATACCAGATACTCAGAATTGTCCATAACCGGGGACACGGCTAACCATGATTAGATTGTACACTCTGCAGAGGTTTGAGCACTTTTCCCCACAAGACTCAATCGCGTCCGTTGATTTCTCGCACTACATGGTGTTTGAGAAACGGATGACCGAGACATAGCCTTTCAGAAACATTAACTCTCTACTCCGGGTAGACCATACCAAACCTACAAAACCCACTAACTGCTGATCTACCTCTTCAAGAGCTTCACGTATCTTACTCAACTATGCTAGAGCCCATAATAGCTTGTGGCTGCACACGAAAGTTTCTAGCATGAATAAACTCAGTTCCCTTTGAGCCTGGGTGGTGGTCCATAGGAAGATCACACGGGTATCCCGGGATTTCCAAAAATAAAACAGACAACACTGGGTTCCCCAGGTGCCTCAATCCACCCAGATGTGTATTAAAGTTGCCACCTTAAGTTAAACCAGTAATTAACAATCTCACATCTGTCATGGAATACACTCAAACCCAAACCACGTCTACGAGCATAGCATAGCAATATAAGCAACACGTAGAAGTAACCCCAAGGGTTTGATAGTAACAGGGCAATATGTTCTAACTCAACTACTACTTCCCAACCCACAAATTAATGAAATCCTAATCATGCAATGTTTGAGGACTGAGCTAATGCATAAAACTGGGTATGAAAAGAGTATGATCAAAGTGTTACTTGCCTTGCTGACGATCCGTGAATCCTAGAGACTCGTAGTAACACGCTTCGCACTCCGGGAATTCTATCGCAAGCAAACAATAACATACATAAGCAACAAGAAAATATGCACAAGTAAAACTCAACTAAAAGAGGCTGACCAGAAAGTTCAACTTAAGAACTCTGGTTCGCAAAAAGAATCAAACCAAACCGAGCAAGGAAACTCAAACTGCGAAAGAAATAAGATATGTTTACTAATCTGAACTAGGGTCAAATTTTACAGAGGCAAAAACTTGTTTGAGTTGGTTATTCGGAAAGAAGGTTTCGAGATGAAACTCCAGCCGCTTGAATCGCCTGATTCCGATAAACGAGCGAAAAGTTATACTAGTTCGAACATCGGATCAGAAATCTCGATCAGGAAAATCGCGGAATAAATCCGATAAAAAGAAAAATGACGAACAGCTTAACGAACGAACGTTCGTTAACTGAAACTAAACGAAGAACGCGTTCGTTAAAACGAACAAACGAGTGAACGCTCACTAAATAAATAAACCGGAGAATAAAACCGATCTTTTAAAAAAACGAATCTAGGGTTTTTTTTTAAACGAAGTGGTTTTTCAAAAAAAAATGGCGACTCGGGCGGCTCGGGCGGTACCTCCCAAGGGCGGGCGGCTCGGCGGGCTAGCGAGGGGCGGCGGGTGGCGGCGGGGGGGGCGGCGGCGAGAGGCGGCGACGGCGACTCGACGGCGGCGGCGACTCAGGCTCGGCCCGAGCCCGGAGGCGGTGGTGGTGGTGGTCTTGGTTAGAGGGGGGGGTATTTATAGGAGGGGGTGATTGCCTTGGGAAGGGCAGGCGGCGGAGTCCAAGCCGGACTCTGGCGGCGGTGGCGGGCGTGGGAGGAAGGTGGCGGCTTGGGCCGGCTGGCTCGGCTGGGTCTGCTGCCCGATCGAAAGTGGCCACATGAATTTTTTTTTAAATAGTTCATGACAGAAAAATTCCTATAAAATAAAATAAAATCTAAAATTGCCAAAACAAATTTTCACCGTTTAAATGAAATATTTAGAACAAGATGAACATTTTCTTGGCCCCTAAAATGCAATTTTTAAAACATGCAAATTTCTAGGGCAAATAAAATTCCAAATAAAATCAAATAACATCCAAATAATGATTTTAACATTTTCCTCCAATATTTCAATTATTTTGGAGAAGTGATATTATCTCCCTCATTATTTTTTAATATGAAATATTTTCCGGAAAGAAGAATAATTAAAATAAAAATCCTCGCTTTGATTTTGATAAAATCGATATGAAACCGGAAAATCCCCAACTCTCTCCGAGGGTCCTTGAGTTGCTTAGGATTTCGAGGATTGCGGAACGAAGATGCAATAAAATATGATATGCATAGATGACCTATCTATAACATTCCAAATTGAAAATTTGGGATGTTACATGGCAGCTCCCCCCGCGGTGTTTTCAATACCATAAATCCTCAAATATTCCCGAAAAAATCATATTAAATTGGCATGGCATTTGGAGGACTGAGGGAGTCCTGGATTAGGGGGTGTCCGGATAGCCGGACTACCATCATCAACCGAACTATCATTTGCCGGACTATCATCATCGACCGGACTCCAAGACTATGAAGATACAAGATTGAAGACTTCGCCCCGTGTCCGGATGGGACTTTCCTTGGCGTGGAAGGCAAGCTTGGCGATACGGATATGTAGATCTCCTACCATTGTAACCGACTCTATGTAACCCTAGCCCTCTCCGGTGTCTATATAAACTGGATGGCTCTAGTCCGTAGGACTAACATCAACAACCCTTACAATCATACCATAGGCTAGCTTCTAGGGTTTAGCATCCTTGATCTCGTGGTAGATCCACTCTTGTAAACATCCACAATATCAATATCAATCGAGCAGGACGTAGGGTTTTACCTCCATCAAGAGGGCCCGAACCTGGGTAAAACATCGTGTCCCTTGTCTCCTGTTACCATCCGCCTAGACGCACAGTTCGGGACCCCCTACCCGAGATCCGCCGGTTTTGACACCGACATTGGTGCTTTCATTGAGAGTTCCTCTGTGCCGTCACCGATAGGCTTGATGGCCTCTTCAATCAACAACGACGCATTCCTGGGTGAGACTTTTCTCCCCGGACAGATCTTCGTATTCGGCGGCTTCGCACTGCGAGCCAACTCACTTGGCCATCTGGAGCAGATCGAAAGCTACGCCCGGCCGTCGAGTCAGGTTTGAAGCCTAAACTTCACGGCCGATATCCACGGGACTTGATCTTGATGGATCTGAGCCACAGCCGAAGCGTGCGCGCTGTCACGATGGGCATGACCTAACTCGCCGCGGACAGCACCTTGAGGTCAGCTGCGAATCCGCTCCGACTCATAGTCCGGAGCCGATCGCTCGGATCGAGGACGGATGGCTGGACACCGCCTCAGGAGCGACAACTTCTACGACGATGGATCCGAACACTTACCTTGTCCCGCATAAAGCTCATGACTCCGAGGTGCCGGACTCCCTGCCGAACTCCGAACCTCCTGCGCCCCTGCCAGTCGAATCCGACTGTGCGCCGATCATGGAATTCACCGCCGCGGACATCTTTCAGCACTCGCCCTTCGGCGATATCATAAATTCACTGAAGCATCTCTCGCTATTCGGAGAGCCCTGGCCGAACTACGGCCAGTATGGTTGGGACGCAGACGACGAAGAAATTCAGAGCCCACTCACCACCCACTTCGTAGCCACCGTCGACGATTTAACCGACGTACTCGACTATGACTCCGAAGACATCGACGGTATGGACGACAATGCCGGAGACTACCAAGAACCAATACCTACAGGACACTGGAAGACCACCTCGTCATACGACATATACATGGTGGACACCCCAAAAGATGGGGACGGCGAAGAAGTAGCAGAGGCCGATTCCTTAAAGAAACAGCCCAAGCGCCGACGTCAGCGGCGCCGCTCTAAATCCCGCCACGGCAAGAATGGAGATTCCGCACAGAGATAATAACACCCGTAAAGTGCGAAGACAACTCCCTCCAAAGACGATCCAGCGCAAGAGGAGGCGAAGCAAGCCCCACGATAGGGCGGCGGGGCGAAGAGGTCGAGGATGACAACTACTTACCTCCCTCCGGAGACGAGGCAAGCCTCGGCGGCATTTAATCGTCATGCCCGAGGATCCCATCGAACAAGAGCGTTTGAGACGCAGGCTAATGGCCACGGTAAACAGCCTAAAGAAAAAGCAGCAACAGCTTCAAGCTGATCAAGACCTACTGGCCGACAGATGGACCGAGGTCCTCGCGTCAAGAGTATGAACTCGACGCCCCTCCAAAAGTTACCCAAAACGCAAGTTGCTCCCCGATTAGAGGAGGAGGCGACAAACCTGCATCACCAGCGCTGTCTACGGCAGACCGGCCACCCGTGGCGCGACAGAGAGGCATGCAAGCCCTCCACCAAAACCGTACCCCGGCATCGCTCAAAAAGCATGAAGCCACGGGGGAACGCGCCGGACTTGTGGGATATATTGGAGGACAAGGCAAGACAATCCAGATCTATCTATGGATCACGTGGGCGCCCCAAGACCCACGACGAATACCGTCGCGCCGGATATAACTACTCCGGCCGGGCCGAACACAGCGCATAACGCTCTCGAGCTACGCTGCGATATTGCTCAATACAGAGGCACCGCACACCCACTATGCTTCACTGACGAAGTAATGGATCATCAAATCCCTGAAGGGTTTAAACCCGTTAACATCGAATCCTACGATGGCACAACAGACCCCGCGGTTTGGATTGAGGATTATCTTCTCCATATACACATGGCCCGCGGCGACGATCTTCACGCCATCAAATATCTCCCTCAAGCTTAAAGGACCAGCTCGGCATTGGCTTAACAGCCTGCCCGCAGAGTCAATTGATGTTGGAAGACACGGAAGCCGCATTCCTCGACAACTTCCAGAGGCGCGTATGCGACCACCGGACGCAGATGACCTAAGCCACATAATCCAACAGCCGCATTTAATCGCCGTGCAATTCGACACGGTTCTTAACAAAGAAAATCAAATCATCGACCGTCCGGATGCAGAGGCCCTCGCTGCCTTCAAACATAACATCCGCGACGAGTGGCTGGCCCGCACCTAGGACAGAGAAGCCGAAATCCAAGGCAGCCCTCAAATCACTCATGACCCGCTTCTGTGCGGGAGAGGATAGCTGGCTAGCTCGCAGCAACAACCTCAGCAAAAAGGTTGGCAGTCCGGATACCAAGGACCGCAATGGCGGGTTGCGTCGAAACAAAAACAAACGCCGCATTAACGGTGACAGCAATGAGGATACGGCAGTCAACGCCGGATTCCGAAGCTCCAAGCCCGGTCAACGGAAGAAGCCATTCAAAAGAACCACTCCGGGCCCGTCCAATTTGGACCGAATACTCGACCGCTGTTGTCAAATACTTGGAACCACAGAAAAGCCAGCTAACCACACCAACAGAGATTGTTGGGTATTCAAGCAGGCAGGCAAATTAATTGCTGAAAACAGTGACAAGGGGCTACACAACGATGGCGAGGAAGAGACCCGGCCGCCGAACAACAGAGGACAAAAGGGATTTCCCCCTCAAGTTCGGACGGTAAACATGATATACGCAACGCATATTCCCAAGAGGGAGCGGAAGCGTGCACTAAGGGGCGTATACGCGATGGAGCCATCGCCCCAAAAATTCAACCCATGGTCCTCTTGCCCGATCACTTTCGATCGAAGAGACCATCCGACCAATATCCGCCATGGCGGATTCGCCGCATTGGTTTTAGACCCAATCGTTGATGGATTTCACCTCACGAGTCCCGATGGACGGCGGCGTAGCTGAACCTGCTTTATCGAGATACAAAGGCGCAAGATGGGCATAGACCCTTCAAAGATTAAACCTACAAAGACAACCTTCAAAGGTGTCGTACCAGGTGTCGAGGCCAATTGTGCAGCTCGCCACATTGGAAGTGGTCTTGGATCCCGGATAATTTCCGAAGCTAGGAGTTAATCTTGACATAGTCCCTTTCATGGCGGCTATCATGCTCGCTTTCGGACGAACCGCGTTGCAAAATTCAACGCGGTGCCGCATTATGCATACCTTAAGCTCAAGATGCCAGGCCCTCGTGGAGTCATCACGGTCAATGGAAACACGGAACGCCCCCTCGAACGGAGGAACATATAGCGGCTCTCGCGCAGAAGTACAGAGCAGCCTTTTAAGGCAATTCTCGAGTCCGGCCGCTAAACGACCGGACACGACCAAACGCGCCCGGAGCAACATCAACCAAGACCACCTAGCACGCCCGAGCATCGCGTAGTAATGCGGCCTTAACCCCAGCCCCGCAAAATTGTAAGACAAGCTCTCCGCGTACATAATTACGCCTTGGAGATACCATGGGCATAGGGGGAAAGGCACAACCACAACAGACCCAGAGTGCGGTTCGACCACACCAGGGGCTCCCAAGTGTGTCGCTCTTTTTTCTTTTTCTTTTTCTCTTTTTTATACAGAACTATGTCCGGCGGCGACCCTGCCGAACTCATGATGCAACAGCCAGGGAAGGACAAAGGCTGCGACAAACACTCAGGTGGTCTCCATCACAAGCATTAAATTTGTTACATACAAACATTCCGCGGCCTACCCCTGGAGGGAGACGCCTTTAATTCGTCCAATCCCTTGCTTTCCGCACTATTTGTATCATTCCGCACTCATAGAATATCTTCTCGAATAAAATGTAGCACCTTTTTGCCTATAATTGCATTACCTTATATATACATATATGTTCATTTACGACACGTTGCATCCGTACACTTTGGTACGGCCAAATACACCAGGGGCTCATGTTCTCCGCATTATGGTGTGATAAAGTCCGCACACTTTCACAAGTGCGGCACCCCGAACTTATAGCATTATATGAATCGGCTCCGAATCATGTCTTGGGTCAATAGTTGGGTTTGCCCGGCTCCCATGTTTGGCACCTTATGTTCCGTTCTACTACCTCCGTACGGGTTTATTAGACCCGAAGACCACTTTGGCAGGACCAAGGCATTGCTGAATAGATGTGTGTGAAAGTTAGAGCTCAAACTAGCCAATCAGCCAGCTTCAGTCCAGCTCAGGGTAAACGAAAAATAATGAGATTGTAGCTCCCCAACGCTTGCATGCAAGGATTAACTGCACGCCCGAAAACGAGGCACAAGATGCGCGCCAGATTCAGAACAACGACATGCATGCATTGGCTTGCATGCAAACCTCATCGATCGCACATGAAACAAGGTGTGCAGCCTGGGATTAGGCGAAGGAAAACGCTGGTCATTGGTGCAGGCTTAGCTCGAGCGGCCTAATATTTTCGGACGGGGCTTCGTGACCAGCGGGCCTTTTAAACCCGGACGGAGGTAGTATTGGCTAAGGTAGCACTGGGAGAACCACTGCGATTGCGCCCCGGTTGAGCCGGGTTAACGCCTCAGTGGAGAAAGCTAAAACTGACTGTCATGATAAGGCGAGAGACTGGTCGCTGTTCGAGAGGTCCTTTCGGGTCCTTAAAGACCTACGCCGCTTCGAGCGAAGTTCCGGATTATGTCCGACGAAGGCGTGGATAGCGCCCCAATTCGGACCTCCGAATACTAGGGGCTTCGCCGAAATTTAAAATTATAGAATTCTATGGCTAAGTGAGAGTGTTCAAGCACTATAAGTCCGGTTGCCTTGTTTGTTGTGTTGAGCGCCTCCTCGATGGACCCAAAATGGGAACTAGAGCACTCAAGTTTATCCCAACACCCCAAAGACTGTGGCATGGGGGCTGAAGCCGACGACTTGCCATCTCTCGATTTAATAAACGACCGCATGAAGGTAATATTTTAAATTAACAAGCGTTGCTTAGCGATACGAACAAAGTTTTCAGCGCACAGGATAACACATTGCTAATTTACTCCAAAATTACATCCTGGGGCACTCATCCGCAATCTTGCGGGCACCCTTCAGACAGCCTTATAGTACATTTCAGCGACGATGTTCCTTGCTCGCTTTGGCGCGCGTCGCTGATTAGCTTCTCCGCATCCAGCTTGCCGCAATGCACCTTTGCGCTGGCAAGGGCCCGACGAGCACCTTCAATACAAAGCGGAGCGCTTGATAACCTCCACCCGAGGCACGATCCACCAGCCGTCGCGACGTGGCGAAGTAGCTCCTGTGCATGGCCTCTCTAGGCCATAGCCGGACTATGAGGCCCTTCATGGCCTGCTCGCCACCTTGTGAAGCTCGACGAGCTGCTTCACTGGTCGCTAGAGGGCACTGGATGGCCGGCCTCAACATACTTGAGACCGAAGACCTTCTCCGCTGAGCTCCCTCCTCGGCTCGGTAGAATGCGGCGCATCGACACGCCGCGAGGCAGATCTGCAAACGCCTCGAGAGCTCCGACCGGTAAGTAACACGTAATTTACATTCACATGCTTGCTTTGCATGAAAAATGCCTTACCCGCTGCTATCTTCCTCATCAACTCAATCTCCTGAAGGGACATATGGGCCTCGGCCTTGGCGGTTTTGGCACTTTCAAGAGCCGAGGCAAGCTCGGACTCTCGAGTCTTTGAGTCACGCCCAAACTCTCATGCTTTTCCATGAGAGCCTGGAGCTCTTGCTGAACCACCGCCACCCGCGCCTCCTGCTTTTCTCGCTCTGCCTGCCTGCGTGGCGCATTATGCTCGCCACGGACACGGCCTCCTTCAGTCGCCGCCTCGCTCGTGGCCCCGCAGCACCCATGTTATCCTTGTTATTTTTGTTGCAACCTAAATCCTTTTCTCAGAAGGTACAAGTTCACAGTGGTGTTACTCACCTTCTTTGTCCCGAGCTGCTTCTGGCGCTGCCGAGCTCTTGCTCGACCGCCGAGCTCTGCTTCACAGCACCGACCTCCGCATCAAGGCGGCAGAGGTCAGCAGCGCAGCCTCGCAACCCATATTGACATAATTTTTAGCAACCCTGCAGATATCTTTTTTTTCAGATCCTCATCCGCTTTTCTTTTGAACACCGAACCGAGCATCGGGGCTACTGTCTATGCGGTATCACATTGCATATTTTAACTTCTTACCTCAAAGCCCGATAGAAGGCTATCAGAAGCTTCGGTCAGCCCGCCTTGGCGAAGCTGCACCTTTCAATCACCGCACTCATAATAGTGCGGTGTTCTTCCTCGATGGAAGCGCTTGGCGCCTCAACAAGTTGTCCGCGCCCGGTTGGGCGGAAGCCGTCGGCGTCACGGTCTTGCCCTTCGCTTGAAGGGCTGCGCCGACCCGGAACCACTGCGGATTCTGCTGTGGAGTCCGGCGCAAAGTCCGGAGGACGCCTTGTGGCGCCCGAGCCTCCCGATGGGTCCCATTTTGGGATCCCACCTCGGCGTCCTCGGTGTCGCGAGGGGTGGAGGCGGTCGGGATGGAGTCTACATCCGACGGAGCCAACGACCCGCTTGATGAAGCGGGGAGATCATCACTGGCCGGACTACAGGCAGCATGCGGCATTAGAATGACACTATGTGACACAGAAAAAGAAACTATAAATCATTCAGGAATCCGGATACTTACGATCTCGCCGAGGCCTGGCCCTTGAAGGCCATTCTTCCTCGCCAACGTTGATGTTGGCGGAGCTGTCCGGGAATAGTCCTTCCCTCTTGACTGCTCGGCCTCCCCTGCTGGGGAAGCCTTCCTCTTCCTCTCTCCTCCTCCGAGAGAGTCCTCTTCCTCCTCCTCATTTTCGGGAGGAGTCCGCCCGAGTCGTCGGACACCTGAAAACGGAGCTCTTTCGAGCACCCGTGGCCTCCTTCTTGGCCTTCTTCTCCGCACCACGTGCGGTGCGGAACCAGCAGCCGCGCTTAGATGAGCGTCTCTGGATTTTCCGCATAGGAGCCAGACAGTAATCTGCTCCGCCTTCCTCATCCAGTCCTGTCAAAGGAAAAGGGAAATTAAAACCCGTGATAGAGTCAAACTATGAAAACAAGTGTCCCGTAAAGGGTAGAATCACTTACCTCGTCGGCCTGGTGTCATGAGCGAAATCCGCGATCTTCATCGCGGATGCGGGTCTTGGCGCCTTGAACAACACCTTCCAGCGCTTTCAGATGTTGTGTCAAGAGCTTATTCAGCGCTGGTGCTGTTCCGGATCGAACTCCCATAGATTGAATGCCCGCTTGGCATGGGAGTATCCGCGGACGAGCATGACTTGGACCACGTTAACCAGCCCGAGCTTCTTCACCACTTCTTGATGCAGGCTTGGAGTCCCGCAGCTCCTTCAAACTACCCCACAGCAAGCCCTTCTCTTTCCGGAGGTGAGCTGCATGGGGATACCAGATCTAAACTCGGGGGCCGCCGCCCATTTAGGGTCACGCGGCTCGGTGATATAGAACCACCCCGATTGCCACCCCTTGACGGATTCCACGAAGGCCCTTCTAACTAAAGGACATTGGGCATCTTGCCCAACATGGCGCCCAAGACTCCGCTTGAATGCCCTTCACTACCTTCGCTTGACATTGAAGGTCTTGAGCCACAAGCGAAGTGGGGCTCGATGCGAGGAAGGCCTCGCACACGATGATAAACGCCGAGATGTTGAGGATGAAGTTCGCGCCAGATCATGGAAATCCAGGCCGTAGTAGAACATGAGCCCCTGGACAAAGGGGTGAAGTGGAAAGCCCAGTCCATGGAGGAAGTGGGGAAGGAAACGACCTCTCATGGGGCCTGGGGTGGGGATGAGCTGCCCTCGTCGGGCAGCGGTCTGTGATGTCGCCGAAAGGTATCCGCGCCGCGCAGTTTGACGATGTGCTCCTCCTTAACGGTGGAGGCCAACCATTTACCTCCCGCCCGGACATGGTCGGAGAAGGTTGAGACGAGATGCACGAACTTGGGCGCCGGAGCTCGAAAAGCGGAGATGGATAAGTAAAGGAGGAAGAAGGCGAGGTGAGAAGGTGAATCTTATCCCTTATATGGGCGGGCGAAATCTACGCGCCCCCACGGCCCGGTAAAACTCGCTATCTCCCAAGCGCCACCATCAATGGCGCGTTGGGTTACCCACGCCGTATTGATGAGAATCCGGATTAAGGGAAACATGATCTCTGCTCGACAAGACGTGCCAAGGAAACCGCCTCGCTGAACGCTACCGAGGTGGAAAGGTAAAAACAATTCGAGTAATGGCTTGGTAGTGGTGTGACGTCATGCCACAAAAACGCCGCAGATTGAACTTGTGTATATATTATTATTCTCTCTCTGACGGTGGAACGTGGAATTTATTTTGCGAGCCGACACTATCCCGGTGTTCACAATCTTCTATCATTCGAGGAGGAACCCGCCTTGCAATGCCAAGCAATATACGCTACCGGACTTATCGCCATTGAAGCCTGGTTCAAGGGCAACCGAGGAGTCCTGGATTAGGGGTGTCCGGATAGCCGGACTACCATCATCACCGAACTATCATTTGCCGGACTATCATCATCGACCGGACTCCAAGACTATGAAGATACAAGATTGAAGACTTCGCCCGTGTCCGGATGGGACTTTCCTTGGCGTGGAAGGCAAGCTTGGCGATACGGATATGTAGATCTCCTACCATTGTAACCGACTCTATGTAACCCTAGCCCTCTCCGGTGTCTATATAAACTGGATGGCTCTAGTCCGTAGGACTAACATCAACAACCCTTACAATCATACCATAGGCTAGCTTCTAGGGTTTAGCCTCCTTGATCTCGTGGTAGATCCACTCTTGTAAACATCCACAATATCAATATCAATCGAGCAGGACGTAGGGTTTTACCTCCATCAAGAGGGCCCGAACCTGGGTAAAAACATCGTGTCCCTTGTCTCCTGTTACCATCCGCCTAGACGCACAGTTCGGGACCCCCTACCCAAGATCCGCCGGTTTTGACACCGACAAGGACTTTTATTTTCGAGGTATTTTGATATTGCACAGATAAATCAGAAAACAGATAGAAAAATACTATTTTTACTTTATTTCAACTAAATAACAGAAAGTATTAAGAGGGTACAGAAGGTTGTGCCTTCTAGTTTCATCCGTCTCATGCTCATCAAAAGGAATCCACTAACAAGGTTGATCAGGTCTTGTTAACAAACTCATTCCGAATAACTTGGAACCAGAGAAATTTTGAATAACACTATGTTACCTCAACGGGGATATGCACATCCCCAATAATAAGAATATCATATTTCTTCTTGACAGTAGGAAGAGGAAATTCAAAACCTCCAAATATAATCGATGAAAATTTTCCAATAGAATTGATACTATGAACGTGAGGTTGTTTCCTCGGAAAGTGTACCGTATGCTCATTGCCATTAACATGAAAAGTGACATTGCCTTTGTTGCAATCAATAATAGCCCCTGCAGTATTCAGAAAAGGTCTTCCAAGAATAATAGACATACTATCATCTTAGGGAATATCAAGAATAACAAAGTCCGTTAAATTAGTAACGTTTGCAACCACGACAGGCACATCCTCACAAATACTGACAGGTATAGCAGTTGATTTATCAGCCATTTGCAAAGATATTCCAGTAGGTGTCAACTTATTCAAATCAAGTCTACGATATAAAGAGAGAGGCATAACACTAACACCGGCTCCTAGATCACATAAAGCAGTTTTAACATAGTTCCTTTTAATGGAGCATGGTATAGTAGGTACTCCTGGATCTCCAAGTTTCTCTGGTATTCCACCCTTAAAATTATAATTAGCAAGCATGGTGGAAATTTCAGCTTCCGGTATCTTTCTCTTATTTGTAACAATATCTTTCATATACTTATCATAAGGATTCATTTTGAGCATATCAGTTAACCGCATACGCAAAAAGATAGGTCTAATCATTTCAGCAAAGCGCTCAAAATCCTCATCATCCTTTTTCTTGGATAGTTTGGGAGGAAAAGGCATGGGTTTCTGAACCCATGGTTCTCTTTCTTTACCATGTTTCGTAGCAACAAAGTCTCTTTTATCATAACGTTGATTCTTTGATTGTGGGTTATCAAGATCAACAGCAGATTCAATTTCTACATCATTATCATTATTATGTTGAGCATCATTATGAACATAATCATTAACATTTTCACTAGGTTCATGTTCATTACCAAATTGTGTTTCAGCATCAGAAATAGATATATCATTTGGATTCTCAGGTGGTTCGGCAATAGGTTCACTAGAAGTTTGCAGAGTCCTATAATTTTTCTTTTTCTTCATTTTAGAAGAACTAGGTGCATCAATATTATTTCTCTGAGAATCTTGCTCAATTCTCTTAGGGTGGCCTTCAGGATACAAAGGTTCCTGAGTCATTATACCAGTTCTAGTAGCCACTCTAACAGCATAATCATTATTCTTACTATTCATTTCATTGAGAAAATCATTTTGAGCCTTAAGTACTTGTTCTACTTGAGTGGTAACCATAGAAGCATGTTTGCTAATAAGTTTAAGTTCACCTCTAATATTAGCCATATAATCACCCAAGTGTTTAATCATATATGCATTTTGTTTTAATTGTCTACCAAAGTAAGCATTGAAATCTTCTTGCTTAAACATAAAGTTATCAAACTCATCCAAGCACAGGCTAGCAATTTTAGTAGGAGGGACTTCAGCTTTATCATATCTATAGAGAGAATTTACCTTTACTACCTGTGTCAGGTTATCAAGACCATGAGGTACTTCAATAGGTAATGGATCAAGATCATATGTTTCTTCGACAGCCGGTAAATTAAGACCATGTATTTCTTCAATAGGAGGTAAATTCTTAACATCTTCAGCTTTAACACCTTTTTCTTTCATGGATTTCTTTGCCTCTTGCATATCTTCAGGACTGAGAAATAGAACACCTCTCTTCTTCGGAGTTGGTTTAGGAATAGGCTCAGGAATTGGAGCAGGAGCTGGTTTAGGAGGTGCCCAATTATTTTCATTTGTCAACATATTATTCAATAGAATTTCAGCTTCATCTGGTGTTCTTTCCCTGAAAACACAACCAACACAACTATCCAGGTGGTCTCTGGAAGCATCCGTTAGTCCATTATAAAAGATATCAAGTATTTCATTTTTCTTGAGAGGATGATCAGGCAAAGCATTAAGTAATTGGAGAAGCCTCCCCCAAGCTTGTGGGAGACTCTCTTTTTCAATTTGTACAAAATTATATATATCCCTTAAAGAAGCTTGTTTCTTATGAGCAGGGAAATATTTAGCAGAGAAGTAATAAATCATATCCTGGGGACTACGCACACAACCAGGATCAAGAGAATTAAACCATATCTTAGCATCACCCTTTAATGAGAACGGAAATATTTTAAGGATATAAAAGTAACGAGATCTCTCATCATTAGTGAACAGGGTGGCTATATCATTTAATTTAGTAAGATGTTCCACAACAGTTTCAGATTCATAGCCATGAAAAGGATCAGATTCAACCAAAGTAATTATATCAGGATCAACAGAGAATTCATAATCCTTATCGGCAACACAAATAGGTGAAGTAGCAAAAGCAGGGTCGGGGCTCATTCTATCTCTAAGAGATTCCTTACTCCGTTTAGCTAATAACCTTCTAAGCTCATTGTTATCTTTGCAAGCAAAAATAGCAGCAGAAGCTTCTTTATAAAAAATATAACCCTCAGGAATAACAGGCCTATCTTCATCATCACTTTCATCAACATGATCAGTTTCAATAATTTCTTTCTCTCTAGCCCTAGCAATTTTTTCATCAATAAACTCACTAAGGGGCACAGTAGTATCAAGCATAGAAGTAGTTTCATCATAAGTATCATGCATAGCAGAAGTGGCATCATCAATAACATGCACATATCGTAATCTAATAGCGTAAGCAGGTTTAGGTGTCGCAAGCTTACTCAAAACAGAAGGTGAATCAAGTGCAGAGCTAGATGGCAGTTCCTTACCCCCCCTCGTAGTTGAGGGATAAATTGTTGTCTTAGCGTCTTTCAAGTTCTTCATAGTGACCAGCAGATATAAATCCCATGTAACTCAAAGAATAGAGCTATGCTCCCCGGCAACGGTGCCAGAAATTAGTCTTGATAACCCACTAGTGTAGGGGATCGCAACAGCTTTCGAGGGTAGAGTATTCAACCCAAATTTATTGATTCGACACAAGGGGAGCCAAAGAATATTCTCAAGTATTAGCAACTGAGTTGTCAATTCAGCCACACCTGGATAACCTAATATCTGCAGCAAGGTATTTAGTAGCAAAGTAATATGATAGTAGTGGTAATGGTAACAAAAGAGTAATGAAAGCAAAAGTAATATTTTTGGTGTTTTGTAATGATTGTAATAGTAGCAACGGAAAAGTAAATAAGCGTAAACCAGTATATGGAAAGCTCGTAGGCATTGGATCGGTGATGGATAATTATGCCGGATGCGGTTCATCATGTAACACTCATAACATAGGGTGACACAGAACTAGCTCCAATTCATCAATGTAATGTAGGCATGTATTCCGAATATAGTCATACGTGCTTATGCAAAAGAACTTGCATGACATCTTTTGTCCTACCCTCCCGTGGCAGCGGGGTCCTAATGGAAACTAAGGGATATTAAGGCCTCCTTTTAATAGAGAACCAGAACAAAGCATTAACACTTAGTGAATACATGAACTCCTCAAACTATGGTCATCACCGGGAGTGGTCCCGATTATTGTCACTTCGGGGTTGCCGGATCATAACACACAGTAGGTGACTATATACTTGCAAGATAGGATCAAGAACACACATATATTCATGAAAACATAATAGGCTCAGATCTGAAATCATGGCACTCGGGCCCTAGTGACAAGCATTAACCATAGCAAAGTCATAGCAACATCAATCTCAGAACATAGTGGACACTAGGGATCAAATCCTAACAAAACTAACTCGATTACATGATAAATCTCATCCAACCCATCACCGTCCAGCAAGCCTACGATGGAATTACTCACGCACGACGGTGAGCATCATGAATTTGGTGATGGAGGACGGTTGATGATGACGACGGCGACGAATCCCCCTCTCCGGAGCCCCAAACGGACTCCAAATCAGCCCTCCCGAGAGGTTTTAGGGCTTGGCGGCGGCTCTGTATCGTAAAACGCGATTATTTCTTCTCCTTTATTTTTTCCTCCCCGAAAGCAAATATATAGAGTTGGAGTTGGCATCGGAGGAGCTCCAGGGGGGCCACGAGGTAGTGGGGCGTGCCCTAGGGGGGCGCCCCCGCCCTTGTGGATAGGGTGTGGGCCCCCTGGTGTTCATCTTTGGCAAGGATATGTTCCGTGGAGTTTCAGGTCATTCCGAGAACTTTTGTTTTCTGCACATAAAACATGGCAATTCTGCTTAAAACAACGTCAGTCCGGGTTAGTTCCATTCAAATCATGCAAGTTAGAGTCCAAAACAAGGGTAAAAGTGTTTGGAAAAGTAGATACAGCGGAGATGTATCAGACGACATGTTTGGTATGTGGTCACACTTACCTCCGTGTAGTTCGGAGATGAAGGGGACCGATGAATTATATCTCAGAGATCTTTGACCGCCATCCCGAAGAGGAGATGTCCGGAATCTCGGGAGATCTGCTACAAGAGCTGTCGCAAATGCATGAGCAAGCTCGGCAGGCGATGCGAAGTATTGCCAAGGCCTTGTAGCCATCCGCCTCCCCTCCAGGAAGGATGGATGAGCTTATACAGCTATTCAAGGGAGCGCGGCGGCGCTTCCGATTATGGAAGATATCTGCCTGCCGGGAAGGTGCACGAGAAGCCTGGGCCATGGTGAAAACACGGTACACCAAGCTTGATCCGAATCAAATGGCCCGGGTCGGACCTCTAGGGTCAGATGGGAAAGAAATTCCCGTGAATTTGGTATATGACCAAGCAGAAGTAGCCGCCAGGTATTCCCAACAGGATTGTAAGTTAGACAACCTGTTAGACGGTATAGAGGAGGAAATTTATGAGTCTAAGTGACTATGTACTTTCCTTGACATATTTGTCCCTAGCCGGATTGTAAAACGATTGTCATGGCAGACCTTTTCGCTTCGACCTCTGGACCCGAAAGTGTAGAGTGTTTCCGAATACCTGAGCGACAAAATAGACCGGGGTATGCATGGAAACCAGGCGTAGGGGTCATGATTGCTTGAACAGACAAGTTGTATCCGGCTAGCTATGTTATATTACATTGAGATTGTAAGAAACATCTTCCAGAGAGAATAGTTCCGTTAAGGGTTCCTTTCCCTGGGTGTACATGCGTTAATGTGCATATTCGAACTGTGATTGAGAAAATCGCAGTATATTCAACATCTGGGGGTTCATATTTTAATGAATGTAAAAACATCTTTAGTTCGCCGACCGAATATTCCCTTAAGAACGCTAGCTTTCGGCTTCACCCAGTCTGAGGTACACATCCGGATGACCCGGTAGTAACAATCGCAGAGGTGCTCCCTTTATGCCCTAGACGAACTAACGGGAACGTAGGGCATAAGCACAGGAGCCAGGCAACCCAGCTTGGCCAAAACTGAAGTCATATCGATGCATATAATGGCGAAGAAAAGGTACATATGGGGAAAGCGTGTATATGTGATGAGCTTAATACTCGAAAAATAACAATAATAAGCTTCTGTCAAAGAAGCCCCCAGGTATAATTGGCGTACATATTTGAGGATGTGTATGTCACAGGTGTACGGTTTAGCCGCACACTAATCTTTTAAGGCTAAAAAAGGAAAAAAGCGAAAAGACAGGAAAAAGTAATGGAAACAATAGGGAGAAGGAGACGAACACAGAGTTCGGCGCTAGGCATAGAATCTTCGAGTCTGGCCGCGTTCCAGGGGTTCGGCTCTAGGCGATTGTTTGACGCATCATGCAGGCGGCACGCTCCTCCGGTAAGAACTTCGTCAATGATGAAGGGGCCCTCCCACTTGGGCTTGAGCTTATCCTTTTTCTTCTCCGGCGGGCGTACAACAAGTTCGCCGAGATTATAAGTCTTGGCCCTGAAGGAAATATGCCCTAGAGGCAATAATAAAGTTATTATTTATTTCCTTATATCATGATAAATGTTTATTATTCATGCTAGAATTGTATTAACCGGAAACATAATACATGTGTGAATACATAGACAAACAGATAGTCACTAGTATGCCTCTACTTGACTAGCTCGTTAATCAAAGATGGTTATGTTTCCTAACCATAGACATGAGTTGTCATTTGATTAACGGGATCACATCATTAGGAGAATGATCTGATTGACATGACCCATTCCGTTAGCCTAGCACTTGATCGCTTAGTATGTTGCTATTGCTTTCTTCATGACTTATACATGTTCCTGTAACTATGAGATTATGCAACTCCTGCCACGGAGGAACACTTTGGTGCTACCAAACGTCACAACGAATCGGGTGATTATAAAGGAGTACTACAGGTGTCTCCAAAGGTACATGTTGGGTTGGCGATTTGAGATTAGGTTTTGTCACTCCGATTGTCGGAGAGGTATCTCTGGCCCTCTCGGTAATGCACATCACTATAAGCCTTGCAAGCAATGTAGCTAATGAGTTAGTTACGGAATGATGCATTACGAACGAGTAAAGAGACTTGCCGGTAACAAGATTGAACTAGGTATTGGATACCGACGATCAAATCTCGGGCAAGTAACATACCGATGACAAAAGGAACAACGATGTTGTTATGCGGTTTGACCGATAAAGATCTTCGAGAATATGTAGGAGCCAATATGGGCATCCAGGTTCCGCTATTGGTTATTGACCGAGAATAGTTCTAGGTCATGTCTACATAGTTCTCGAACCCGTAGGGTCCGCACGCTTAAGGTTTCGATGATGCTTATATTATGAGTTTATGAGTTTTGATGTACCGAAGGAGTTCGAGTCCCGGATGAGATCGGGGACATGACGAGGAGTCTCAAATGGTCGAGACGTAAAGATCGATATATTGGACGACTATATTCGAGTTCGGAAAGGTTCCAATGATTCGGTATTTTTCGAGTACCGGAGAGTTACGGGAATTCGCCGGGAGAAGTATTGGGCCTTATTGGGCCCTGCGGGAAAGAGAGAGGCTGCCTAGGGCAGGCCGCGCCCCAAGGCCTAGTCCGAATTGGACTAGGGAGGGGCCGCACCCTTCTTCTCTTCCCTTCCTTCTCTCCTACTCCTACTAGGAAAGGAGGAGTCCTACTCCCGTGGGAGTAGGACTCCCCCTGTGCGCGCCTCCTTTGGCCGCCACCTCCTCCTTGCTCCTTTATATACGGGGCAGGGGGCACCCCATGACACACAAGTTGATCTACGGATCTTTCCTTAGCCGTGTCGGTGCCCCTTCCACCATATTCCACTTCGGTCATATCGTCATGAGCTTAGGCGAAGCCCTGCGCCGGAGAAGTCATATCGTCATGAGCTTAGGCGAAGCCCCGCGCCGGTAGAGCATCAACATCGCCACCACGCCGTCGTCTTGACGGAACTCATCCCGACACTTTGCTGGATCGAGTCCGGGATCGCCATCGAGCTGAACGTGTGCAGAACTCGGAGGTGCCGTCGCTCGGTACTTGGATCGGTCGGATCGTGAAGACGCACGACTACATCAACCGCGTTGTTATAACGCTTCGCTTTCGGTCTCACGAGGGTACGTGGACGACACTCTCCCTCTCGCTGCTGTGCCATCACCATGGTCTTGCGTGATCGTGGGAAATTTTTGAAATTACTACGCTCCCCAACAAAGGCATCCGAGCCTGGTTTTATGCGTTGATGTCATATGCACGAGTAGAACACAAGTGAGTTGTGGGCGATACAAGTCATACTACCTACCAGCATGTCATACTTTGGTTCAGCGGTATTGTGAGATGAAGCGGCCCGACCGACATTACGCAGACGCTTACGCGAGACTGGTTTCACCGCCCGAGCACTCGTTGCTTAAAGGTGACCGGCGGGTGTCTGTCTCTCTCACTTTAGTTGAATCGAGTGTGGCTACGCCCGTCCTTGAGAAGGTTAAAACGGAGTCTATTTGACAAACTATCGCTGTGGTTTTGATCGTAGGTAAGAACGGTTCTTGCTCAGCCCGTAGCAGCCACGTAAAACTTGCAACAACAAAGTAGAGGACGCCTAACTTGTTTTTGCAGGGCATGATGTGATGTGATGTGGTCAAGACGTGATGCTATATTTTATTGTATGAGATGATCATGTTTTGTAACCGAAGTTATCGGCAATCGGCAGGAGCCATATGGTTGTCGCTTATTGTATGAAATGCAACGCCATGTAATTGCTTTACTTTATCACTAAGGAGTAGCGATAGTCGAGAAGCAATAGTTGGCGAGACGACAACGATGCTACGATGGAGATCAAGGTGTCGCGCGGTGACGATGGTGATCATGACGGTGCTTCGGCGATGGAGATCACAAGCACAAGATGATGATGACCATATCATATCACTTATATTGATTGCATGTGATGTTTATCCTTTATGCATCTTATCTTGCTTTGATTGACGGTAGCATTATAAGATGATCTCTCACCAAAATTATCAAGAAGTGTTCTCCCGAGTATGCACCGCTATGAAAGTTCTTCGTCTTTGAGACACCACGTGATGATCGGGTGTGATAGGCTCTACGCTCAAATACAACGGTGCAAAACAGTTGCACACGCAGAATACTCAGTTAAACTTGACGAGCCTAGCATATAACAGATATGGCCTCGAACACGAGACCGAAGGTCGAGCGTGAATCATATAGTAGATATGATCAACATAGTGACGTTCACCATTGAAACTACTCGATCTCACGTGATGATCGGACATGGTTTAGTTGATTTGGATCACGTAATCACTTAAGATGACTAGAGAGATGTCTATCTAAGTGGGAGTTCTTAAAGTAATATGATTAATTGAACTTTAATTTATCATGAACTTAGTCCTGGTAGTATTTTGCAGATTATGTTGTAGATCAATAGCTCGCGTTGTTGCTTCCCTGTGTTTTTATATGTGTTCCTAGAGAAAATTGTATTGAAAAATGTTAGTAGCAATGATGCGGATTGGATCCGTGATCTGAGGTTTATCCTCATTGCTGCACAGAAGAATTATGTCCTTAATGCACCGCTAGGTGACAGACCTATTGCAGGAGCAGATGCGGGCGTTATGAACGCTTTGGCTAGCTCAATATGATGACTACTTGATAGTTTAGTGCACCATGCTTAAAGGCTTAGAATCGGGACTTCAAAGACGTTTTGAACGTCATGGACCATATGGGATGTTCCAGGAATTGAAGTTAATATTTCAAGCAAATACCCGAGTTGAGAGATATGAAGTCTCCAACAAGTTCTATAGCTAAAAGATGGAGGAGAATCGCTCAACTAGTGAGCATGTGCTCAGATTGTCTGGGTACTTCAATCGCTTGAATCAAGTGGGAGTTAATCTTCCAGATAAGATAGTGATTGACAGAATTCTCTAGTCACCATCACCAAGTTAGTAGAACTTCGTGATGAACTATAATATGCAAGGGATGACAAAAGTAATTCCCAAGCTCTTCGTGATGCTGAAATCGACGAAGGTAGAAATCAAGAAAAAACATCAAGTGTTGATGGTTGACAAGACCACTAGTCTCAAGGAAAATGGCAAAGGGAAGAAGGGAACTTCAAAAGGAACGGCAAGCAAGTTGTTGCTCGAGTGAAGAAGCCCAAGTCTAGACCTAAGCCCGAGACCGAGTACTTTTGCTGCAATGGAACTGGTCACGGAAGCGAACTACCCTGAATATTTGGTGGATAAGAAGGATGGCAAAGTGAACAAGGTTATATTTGATATACAGGTTATTGATGTGTGCCTTACTAGTGTTTATAGTAGCCCCGAGTATTTGATACTGTTCGGTTGCTAAGATTAGTAACTCAAACAGGAGTTACGAATAAACAGAGACTAGTTGAAGGGAAGTGACGATGAGTGTTGGAAGTAGTTCCAAGATTGATATGATCATCATCGCACACTCCCTATACTTTCGGGATTAATGTGGAACCTAAATAAGTGTTATTTGGTGTTGAGCATAAATATGATTTGATCATGTTTATTGCAATACGTTATTCATTTAAAGTCGAGAATAATTGTTGTTCTGCTTACATGAATAAAACCTTCAATGGTCATACACCCAATAAAATAGTTTGTTGGATCTCGATCGTAGTGATACACATATTCATAATATTGATGCCAAAAGATGCAAAGTTAATAATGATAGTGCAACTTATTTGTGGCACTCGCCGCTTAGGTCATATTGGTGTAAAGCGCATGAAGAAACTCCATGCTGATGGGATTTTGGAATCACTTGATTATGAATCATTTGATGCTTGCGAACCGTGCCTTTTGGGCAAGATGACTAAAACTCCGCTTCTCCGAACAATGGAACAAGCTACTAACTTGTTGGAAATAACACATATATACCGATGTATGCGATCCAATGAGTGTTGATGCTCGTGGCAAGTATCGTTATTTTCTGACCTTCACAAGATGATTTGAGTAGATATGGGTATATCTACTTGATGAAACATAAGTCTGAAATAGTTGAAAGGTTCAAAGAATTTCAGAGTGAAGTGGAAAATCATCGCAACAAGAAAATAAAGTTTCTGCGATCTGATCGTGGAGATGAATATTTGAGTTACGAGTTTGGTCTTCAATTAAAACAATGTGGAATAGTTTCACAGCTCATGCCACCGGAACACCACAACGTTATGGTGTGTCCGAACGTCAGAACCGTACTTTATTTTGATATGGTGCGATCTATGATGTCTCTTACCGATTTACCAATATAGTTTTGGGGTTATGCATTAGAGAAAGCTGCATTCACATTAAAAAGGGCACCATCTAAACTGCTGAGACGACAACATATGAACTATGGTTTAGCAAGAAACCCAAGTTGACGCTTTCTTAAAGTTTGGGGCTGCGATGCTTATGTGAAAAGTTTCATCCCGATAAGCTCGAACCCAAATCGAGAAGTGCGTCTTCATAGAATACCCAAAGGAAATAGTTGGGTACACCTTCTATCACAGATCCGAAGGCAAGTTATTCGTTGTTAAAATGGATCCTTTCTAGAGAAGGAGTTTCTCTCGAAAGAAGTGAGTGGGAGGAAAGTAGAACTTGATGAGGTAATTGTACCTTCTCCTTATTGGAAAGTAGTTCATCACGAAATCAGTTCCAAGTGATTCCTACACCAATTAGTAAGGAAGTTAATGATGATGATCATGAAACTTCAGATCAAGTTGCTACCAAACCTCGTAGATCTTCCAGAGTAAGATCCGCACCAGAGTGGTGCGGTAATCATGTTCTGGAAGTCATGTTACTAGAACATGATGAAACCTACGAACTATGAGGAAGCGATGATGAGCCCAGATTCCGCGAAATGGCTTGAGACCATGAAATCTGAGATGGGATCCATGTATGAGAACAAAGTATGGACTTTGATGGAGTTGCCCGATGATCGGCAAGCCATGTTATATAAATGGATCTTCAAGAGGAAGACAAATGCTGATAGTAGTGTTACTATCTACAAAGCCCGACTTGTCACAAAAAGGTTTTCGACAAGTTCAAGGTGTTGACTACAATGAGATTTTCTCAACTGTAGCGATGCTTAAGTCTGTCCGAATCATGTTAGCAATTGCCACATTTTATGAAATCTGGCAAATGGATGTCAAAACTACATTCTTTAATGGATTTATTAAAGAAGAGTTGTATATGATGCAACCAGAAGGTTTTGTCAATCCTAAAGGAGCTAACAAAATGTGCAAGCTCCAATGATCCATCTATGGACTGGTGCAAGCATCTCGGAGTTGGAATAAACGCTTTGATAGTGTGATCAAAGCATATGTTTTTATACGACTTTTGGAGAAGCCTGTATTTACAAGAAAGTGAGTGGGAGCACTACAGATTTCGATAAGTATATGTGAATGACATATTGCTGATCGGAAATAATGTAGAATTATTCTGCAAAGCATAAAGGAGTATTTGAAAGGAGTTTTTCAAAGAAGGACCTCGGAGAAGCTGCGTACAAATTGAGCATCAAGATCTATAGAGATAGATCAAGACGCTTGATAAGTTTTTTCAAAAAGTACATACCTTGTCAAGATTTTGAAGTAGTTCAAAATGGAACAGTCAAAGAAAAGTTCTTGCCTGTGTTGCAAAGGTGTGAAATTGAGTAAGACTCAAATCCCGACCACGGCAGAAAATAGAAAAGAGAATGAAAGTCATTCCCTATGCCTCAATCATAGTTCTATAAAGTATGCTATGCTATGTACCAGACCTATTGTATACCTTGCTCTGAATTTGGCAAGGGAGTACAATAGTGATCTAGGAGTAGATCATTGGACATTGGTCAAGAACATCCTTAGTGAGGACTAAGGAAATATTTCTCGATTATGGAGGTGATAAAAGAGCCCGTCGTAAAGAGTTACATCGATGCAAGTTTTTACACTGATCCGATGACTCTAAGTCTCAATCTGGATACATATTGTAAGTGGGAGCAATTAGCTAGAGTAGCCCGTGCAAGCATTGTAGACATAGAATATTTGCAAAATAGATACGGCTCAAATGTGATGACCTGCTGACTAAGCTTCTCTCACGAGCAAAACATGATCATACCTTAGTACTCTTTGGGTGTTAATCACATAGCGATGTGAACTAGATTATTGACTCTAGTAAACCCTTTGGGTGTTGGTCACATGTCGATGTGAACTATGGGTGTTAACCACATATAGATGTGAACTAGTGATGTTAAATCACATGGCGATGTGAACTAGATTATTGACTCTAGTGCAAGTGGGAGACTGAAGGAAATATGCCCTAGAGGCAATAATAAAGTTATTATTTATTTCCTTATATCATGATAAATGTTTATTATTCATGCTAGAATTGTATTAACCGGAAACATAATACATGTGTGAATACATAGACAAACAGATAGTCACTAGTATGCCTCTACTTGACTAGCTCGTTAATCAAAGATGGTTATGTTTCCTAACCATAGACATGAGTTGTCATTTGATTAACGGGATCACATCATTAGGAGAATGATCTGATTGACATGACCCATTCCGTTAGCCTAGCACTTGATCGCTTGGTATGTTGCTATTGCTTTCTTCATGACTTATACATGTTCCTGTAACTATGAGATTATGCAACTCCGCCATCGGAGGAACACTTTGGTGCTACCAAACGTCACAACGAATCGGGTGATTATAAAGGAGTACTACAGGTGTCTCCAAAGGTACATGTTGGGTTGGCGATTTGAGATTAGGTTTTGTCACTCCGATTGTCGGAGAGGTATCTCTGGGCCTCTCAGTAATGCACATCACTATAAGCCTTGCAAGCAATGTAGCTAATGAGTTAGTTACGGAATGATGCATTACGTAACGAGTAAAGAGACTTGCCGGTAACAAGATTGAACTAGGTATTGGATACCGACGATCAAATCTCGGGCAAGTAACATACCGATGACAAAAGGAACAACGATGTTGTTATGCGGTTTGACCGATAAAGATCTTCGAGAATATGTAGGAGCCAATATGGGCATCCAGGTTCCGCTATTGGTTATTGACCGAGAATAGTTCTAGGTCATGTCTACATAGTTCTCGAACCCGTAGGGTCCGCACGCTTAAGGTTTCGATGACAGTTATATTATGAGTTTATGAGTTTTGATGTACCGAAGGAGTTCGGAGTCCCGGATGAGATCGGGGACATGACGAGGAGTCTCGAAATGGTCGAGACGTAAAGATCGATATATTGGACGACTATATTCGGAGTTCGGAAAGGTTCGAATGATTCGGTATTTTTCGAGTACCGGAGAGTTACGGGAATTCGCCGGGAGAAGTATTGGGCCTTATTGGGCCTGCGGAAAGAGAGAGGGGCTGCCTAGGGCAGGCCGCGCGCCCCCCCAAGGCCTAGTCCGAATTGGACTAGGGGAGGGGGCCGCACCCCTTCTTCTCTTCCCCTTCCTTCTCTCCTACTCCTACTAGGAAAGGAGGAGTCCTACTCCCGGTGGGAGTAGGACTCCCCCCTTGGTGCGCCTCCTCCCTTTGGCCGGCCACCTCCTCCTTGCTCCTTTATATACGGGGGCAGGGGGGCACCCCATGACACACAAGTTGATCTACGGATCTTTCCTTAGCCGTGTGCGGTGCCCCCTTCCACCATATTCCACTTCGGTCATATCGTCATGAGCTTAGGCGAAGCCCTGCGCCGAGAAGTCATATCGTCATGGAGCTTAGGCGAAGCCCTGCGTCGATAGAGCATCAACATCGCCACCACGCCGTCTTGACGGAACTCATCCCGACACTTTGCTGGATCGGAGTCCGGGATCGCCATCGAGCTGAACGTGTGCAGAACTCGGAGGTGCCGTGACGCTCGGTACTTGGATCGGTCGGATCGTGAAGACGTACGACTACATCAACCGCGTTGTTATAACGCTTCCGCTTTCGGTCTACGAGGGTACGTGGACGGACACTCTCCCCTCTCGTTGCTGTGCCATCACCATGGTCTTGCGTGATCGTAGGAAATTTTTTGAAATTACTACGTTCCCCAACAGGCCCGCACTTCCCTGCTTTGATATCTGCGAGCCTGCTGCTGATAAAATGCGGAACGGGCTTTTGCAACATCGCGCTCCTCCTCCAGGGCATCTATGCTGTCCTACCAATCAAGCTTGGCCTCTCTCTCTTCGTACATGCGCACTCGAGGTGAGTCATGAATAATGTCGCAGGGTAACACAGCCTCTGCGCCGTACACCATGAAGAAAGGTGTGTACCCGGTAGTGTTGTTGGCCGTGGTCCGCAGCCCCTAGAGTATGGAGTCGAGCTCCTCCACCCAGTGCATGTCTGATTCTTTCAAAGACCGCACTAGTCTAGGTTTGATGCCGCTCATAATAAGACCATTGGCTCGTTCGACTTGACCGTTTGTTTGCGGGTGGTAGACAGAGGCATAATCGAGCTTAATGCCCAGATTGGCGCACCAGTTTTTCACCTCATCGGCTATGAAATTGGAGCCATTATCGGTGATGATGCTGTGTGGGACACCATAACGGTGTACAATGCCGGATATAAAGTCTATCACCGGTCCGGCTTCAGCCGTTTTAACTGGTTTGGCCTCTGTCCACTTAGTGAATTTATCCACCATGACTAGCAGATATTTTTTCTTATGGCTACCTCCTTTGAGGGGTCCATGTTGGAAATATGCCCTAGAGGCAATAATAAATTAGTTATTATTATATTTCCTTGTTCATGATAATCGTTTATTATCCATGCTATAATTGTATTGATAGGAAACTCAAATACATGTGTGGGTACATAGACAACACCATGTCCCTAGTAAGCCTCTAGTTGACTAGCTCGTTGATCAACAGATGGTTACGGTTTCCTAACCATGGACATTGGATGTCGTTGATAACGGGATCACATCATTAGGAGAATGATGTGATGGACAAGACCCAATCCTAAGCCTAGCACAAAGATCGTAGTTCGTATGCTAAAGCTTTTCTAATGTCAAGTATCTTTTCCTTAGACCATGAGATTGTGCAACTCCCGGATACCGTAGGAATGCTTTGGGTGTACCAAACGTCACAACGTAATCGGGTGGCTATAAAGGTGCACTACAGGTATCTCCGAAAGTGTCTGCTGGGTTGGCACGAATCGAGATCGGGATTTGTCACTCCGTAAACGGGAGGTATCTCTGGGCCCACTCGGTAGGACATCATCATAATGTGCACAATGTGACCAAGAGGTTGATCACGGATGATGTGTTACGGAACGAGTAAAGAGACTTGCCGTAACGAGATTGAACAAGGTATCGGTATACCGACGATCGAATCTCGGGCAAGTACAATACCGCTAGACAAAGGGAATTGTATACGGGATTGATTGAGTCCTTGACATCGTGGTTCATCCGATGAGATCATCGTGGAACATGTGGGAGCCAACATGGGTATCCAGATCCCGCTGTTGGTTATTGACCGGAGAACGTCTCGGTCATGTCTGCATGGTTCCCGAACCCGTAGGGTCTACACACTTAAGGTTCGATGACGCTAGGGTTATATGGAATAGATATACGTGGTTACTGAATTTTGTTCGGAGTCCCGATTGAGATCCCGGACGTCACGAGGAGTTCCGGAATGGTCCGGAGGTAAATATTTATATATGGGAAGTCCTATTTTGGCCACCGGAAAATGTTTGGGATTTTTCAGTATTGTACCGGGAAGGTTCTAGAAGGTTCCGGAGTGGGGCCCACCTGCATGGGGGGACCCACATGAACGTGGGTAGTGGGGGCAAGGCCCCACACCCCTGGTCAAGGCGCACCAAGATCCCCCCTTAGAAGGAATAAGATCATATCCCGAAGGGATAAGATCAAGATCCCTAAAAAGGGGGGATAACAATCGGTGGGGAAAGGAAAGGATGGGATTTCTTTCCTCCCACATTTGCGATCGCCCCAATGGACTTGGAGGGCAAGAAATAATCCCCCTCCACCCCTATATATAGTGGGGAGGCGCATGGGAGCTGCACCCTTGCCCCTGGCGCAACCCTCCCCCTCTCCCAAGTCCTCCTCCTTCCACGCGGTGCTTGGCGAAGCCCTGCAGGATTGCCACGCTCCTCCATCGCCACCACACCGTCAGTGCTGCTGCTGGATGGAGTCTTCCCAACCTCTCCCTCTCTCCTTGCTGGATCAAGGCATGGGAGACGCCACCGGCTGTACGTGTGTTGAACGTGGAGGTGTCGTCTGCTCGCACTAGGATCTCCGGTGATTTGGATCACGACGAGTACGACTCCTTCAACCCCGTTCTCTTGAACGCTTCCGCTTAGCGATCTACAAGGGTATGTAGATGCACTCTCCTTCCCCTCGTTGCTACTTTCTCCATAGATAGATCTTGGTGACACGTAGGAAAATTTTGAATTTCTGCTACGCTCCCCAACAGTGGCATCATGAGCTAGGTCTATTGCGTAGATTCTTTGCATGAGTAGAACACAAAGTAGTTTTGGGCGTTGATTTTGTTCAATATTCTTACCGTTACTAGTCCAATCTTGTTTCGACGGTATTGTGGGATGAAGCGGCCCGGACCGACCTTACACGTACACTTACGTGAGACAGGTTCCACCGATCGACATGCACTTGGTGCATAAGGTGGCTAGCGGGTGCCGCCTCCCACTTTAGTCGGAACGGATTCGATGAAAAGGGTCCTTATGAAGGGTAAATAGCAATTGGCATAACACGTTCTGGTTTTGCTTAGGTAAGAAACGTTCTTGCTAGAAACCCATAGCAGCCACGTAAAACATGCAAACAACAATTAGAGGACGTCTAACTTGTTTTTGCAGGGTATGCTATGTGATGTGATATGGCCAAGAAGAATGTGATGAGTGATATGTGATGTATGAGATTGATCATGTTCTTGTAATAGGAATCACGACTTGCATGTCGATGAGTATGACAACCGGCATGAGCCATAGGAGTTGTCTTAATTTATTGTATGACCTGCGTGTCATTGAACAAACGCCATGTAATGACTTTACTTTATTGCTAACCGGTAGCCATAGTAGTAGAAGTAATAAGTTGGCGAGACAACTCCATGGAGACACGATGATGGAGATCATGATGATGGGGATCATGGTGTCATGTCGGTGACGATGATGATCATGGAGCCCCGAAGATGGAGATCAAAAGGAGCAATATGATATTGGCCATATCATGTCACTATTTGATTGCATGTGATGTTTATCATGTTTATACATCTTATGTGCTTAGAACGACGGTAGTAAATAAGATGATCCTCATTAAAATTTCAAGAAAGTGTTCCCCTAATCGTGCACCGCTATGAAAGTTCGTCGCTTCAAGCACCACGTGATGATCGGGTGTGATAGATTCTTACGCTCACATACAACGGTGTAAGCCAGATTTACACACGCGAACACTTAGGTTAACTTGACGAGCCTAGCATGTACAGACATGGCCTCGGAACACAAGAGACCGAAAAGTCGAGCATGAGTCGTATGGAGGATACGATCAACATGAAGATGTTCACCGATGATGACTAGTCCGTCTCACGTGATGATCGGACACGGCCTAGTTGACTCGGATCATGTAATCACTTAGATGACTAGAGGGATGTCTATCTGAGTGGGAGTTCATGAGATGAACTTAATTATCCTGAACATAGTCAAAAGCCCTTTGCAAATTATGTCGTAAGCTCGCGCTTTAGTTCCACTGCTTAGATATGTTCCTAGAGAAAATATAGTTGAAAGTTGATGATGGCGATTATGCGATCAAGAGAAAGCTTATGTCCTTAATGCACCGCCAGGTGCAGAACCCCAAACGCCGCCTGTGGATGTTGCGAACATCGGACATACACGTTTTGATAACTACGTGATAGTTCAGTTAAACGGTTTAGAGTTGAGGCACCAAAGACATTTTTGAAACATCGCGGGACATATGAGATGTTTCGAGGGCTGAAATTGGGATTTCAGGCTCGTGCCCACGTCAAGAGGTATAAGACCTCCGACGATTTTCTTAGCCTGCAAACTAAGGGAGAAAAGCTCAATCGTTGAGCTTGTGCTCAGATTGTCTGAGTGCAACAATCACTTGAATCGAGTGGGAGTTGATCTTCCAGATGAGATAGTGATGTTTCTCCAAAGTCATTGCCACCAAGCTGCTAGAGCTTCGTGATGAACTATAACATATCAGGGATAGATATGATGATCCTTGAGCTATTCGCAATGTTCGACACCGCGAATGTAGAAATCAAGAAGGAGCATCAATTGTTGATGGTTAGTGAAACCACTAGTTTCAAGAAGGGCAAGGGCAAGAAGGGGTACTTCATGAAACAGCAAATCAGTTGCTGCTTCAGTGAAGAAACCCAAGGTTGAACCCAAACCCGAGACTAAGTGCTTCTGTAATGAGGGGAACAGCCACTAGAGCATAATTACCCTAGATACTTGGTAGATGAGAAGGCTAGCAAGGTCGATAGAAGTATATTGGATATACATTAAGTTATTGTGTACTTTACTAGTACTCCTAGTAGCACCAGGGTATTAGATACCGGTTCGGTTGCTAAGTGTTAGTAACTCGAAATAAAGGCTACGTAATAAACGGAGACTAGCTAAAGGTGAGCTGATGATATGTGTTGGAAGTGTTTCCAAGTTTGATGTGATCAAACATCGCACGCTCCCTCTACCATCAAGATTAGTATTAAACCAGAATAATTGTCATTTGGTGTTTGCGTTGAGCATAGACATGATTGGATTATGTCTATCACAATACGGTTATTCTTTTAAGGAGAATAATGGTTACTCTATTTATTTGAATAATACCTTCAATGGTCTTGCACCTAAAATGAATGGTTTATTGAATCTTGATCGTAGTGATACACATGTTCATGCCAAAAGATATAAGATAGTAATGATAGTACCACTTACTTGTGGCACTGCCACGTAAGTCATATTGGTGTAAAACGCATGAAGAAGCTCCATGTTGATGGATCTTTGGACTCACTCATTTTTGAAAAGTTTGAGACATGCGAACCATGTCTATTGGTGTATATGCATGAAGAAACTCCATGCAGATGGATCATTTGGACTCACTTGATTTTAAATCACTTGAGATATGCAAATCATACCACATGGACAAGATGACCAAAAGCCTCGGTTTCAAAGAAGATGGAACAAGATAGCAACTTGTTGGAAGTAACACATTTTGATGTGTGCAGTCCAATGAGTGCTGAGGCATGCGGTGAATATCGTTATGTTCTTACTTCACAGATGATTTGAGTAGATGTTGAGTATATTTACTTGATGAAACACAAGTCTGAATTATTGAATGGTTCAAGTAATTTCAGAGTGAAGTTGAAGATCATCGTGACAAAGGATAAAATGTCTATGATATGATCATAGAGATGAGTATCTGAGTTACGAGCTTTGGCACGCAATTAAGACATTGTGGAAATTGTTTCACAATAAATACCGCTGAACACCATAGTGTGATGGTGTGTCCGAACATCATAGTTGCACCCTATTGGATATGGTGCGTACCATAATGACTCTTATCGAATTACCACTATCGTTCATGGGTTAGGCATTAGAGACAACCACACTCACTTTAATAAGGGCACCACGTAATTCCGTTGAGATGACACCGTTTGAACTATGGTTTGGAGAAACCTAAGCTGTCGTTTCTCAAAAGTTTGGGGCTGCGACGCTTATGTGAAAGAGTTTCATCGTGATAAGCTCGAACCCAAAACGGATAAATACATCTTCATAGGATATCCAAAATGGTTGGGTATACCTCCTATCTCAGATCCGGAAGCAAAAGTAATTGTTTCTAGAAACGGGTCCTTTCTCGAGGAAAAGTTTCTCTCGAAAGAATTGAGTGGGAGGATGGTGGAGACTTGATGAGGTTATTGAACCATCACTTCAACTAGTGTGCAGCAGGGCACAGGAAGTTGTTCCTGTGGCGCCTACACCAATTGAAGTAGAAGCTTATGATAGTGATCATGAAGTTTCGGATCAAGTCACTACCGGACCTCGTAGATCGACAAGGACACGTACTACTTCAGAGTGGTACGCAATCCTGTCTTAGAGGTCATGTTGCTAGACAACAATGAACCTACGAGCTATGGAGAAGCGATGGTGGGCCCGGATTCCGACGAATGGCTCAAGGCCATAAAATCCGAGAGAGGATCCATGACTTTGGAAGCAATACTTGATGGTCGTAAGGCCGTTGGGTAAAGATGGATTTTAAAAGGAAGACATACAATGATGGTAAGTATCACCATTAAGAAAGCTCGACTTGTCGTTAAAAATGTTTCCCGACAAGTTCAAGGAGTTGACTACGGTGAGGCTTTCTCACTCATAGCGATGCTAAGAGTCTGTTGGAATTGGATTAGCAGTTACTGCATTATTTATGAAATCTTGCATAAAGGATGTCAAAACATTGTTTCCTTGACAGTTTTCTTGAGGAAAGGTTGTATGTGATACAACCATAAGGTTTTTGATAATCCTGAAGACGCTAACAAGTATGCAAAGCTCCAGCAATCCTTCTAAGGACTGGAGTAAGCATCTCGGAGTTGGAATGTACGCTTTGATGAGATGATCAAATATTTTGGGTCTATACAAAGTTTATGAGAAACTTGTATTTCCAAAGAAGTGAGTGGGAGCACTATAGAATTTCTGATGAGTATATGCTGTTGACATATTGTTGATCAGAAATGATGTAGAATTTCTAGAAAGCATAAAGGGTTGTTTGAAAAGTGTTTTTCAATGGAAAACCTGGATTAGGCTACTTGAACAATAAGCATCAAGATCTATAAGATAGATCAAAATGCTTAATAATACTTTCAAATGAGCACATACCTTGACATAATCTTGGAGGTGTTCAAGATGGATCAGTCAAAGAAGGAATTCTTGCCTGAGTTGTAAGGTATGAAGTTAAGAGTTAAAGCTCGACCACGGCAGAAGAGAGAGTAAAGACGAAGGTCGTCCCCTATGTTTCAGACATAGGCTCTATAGTATGCTATCTTGTGTACCGCACCGGAAGTGTGCCTTGCCATGAGTCAGTCAAGGGGTACAAGAATGATCCAGGAACGGATCATTGGACAGCGGTCAAAATTATCCTTAGAGAAATAAGGAAATGTTTCTCGATATGGAGGTAATAAAGAGTTCGGCGTAAAGGGTTGCGTCGATACAAGCTTTAACACCTATCCAAATGACTCTGAGTAGCAAACCGGATACGTATAGTGGAACAACCATTTGGAATAGCTCCAAGTGGAGCGTGTAAGCAGTATTTACAATATGACCTAGAGATTTGCGTAATACATACGGATCTGAATGTTGCAGACCCATTGACTAAAACCTCTCTCACAAGCAAAACATGATCAAACCCCAGAACTCATTGAGTCTTAATCGCATGATGATGTGAACTAGTTTAGCGACACTAGTAAACTCTTGGGATGTTAGTCACATGGCGATGTGACCTGTGAGTGTTAATCACATGGCAATGTGAACTAGATTATTGACTCTAGTGCAAGTGGGAGACTGTTGGAAATATGCCCTAGAGGCAATAATAAATTAGTTATTATTATATTTCCTTGTTCATGATAATCGTTTATTATCCATGCTATAATTGTATTGATAGGAAACTCAAATACATGTGTGGGTACATAGACAACACCATGTCCCTAGTAAGCCTCTAGTTGACTAGCTCGTTGATCAATGATGGTTATGGTTTCCTAACCATGGACATTGGATGTCGTTGATAACGGATCACGTCATTAGGAGAATGATGTGATGGACAAGACCCAATCCTAAGCCTAGCACAAAGATCGTAGTTCAGATGCTAAAGCTTTTCCAATGTCAAGTATCTTTTCCTTAGACCATGAGATTGTGCAACTCCGGATACCGTAGGAATGCTTTGGTGTACCAAACGTCACAACGAATCGGGTGGCTATAAAGGTGCACTACAGGTATCTCCGAAAGTGTCTTGGGTTGGCACGAATCGAGATCGGGATTTGTCACTCCGTAAACGGAGAGGTATCTCTGGCCCACTCGGTAGGACATCATCATAATGTGCACAATGTGACCAAGAGGTTGATCACGGATGATGTGTTACGGAACGAGTAAAGAGACTTGCCGTAACGAGATTGAACAAGGTATCGGTATACCGACGATCGAATCTCGGCAAGTACAATACCGCTAGACAAAGGGAATTGTATACGGGATTGATTGAGTCCTTGACATCGTGGTTCATCCGATGAGATCATCGTGGAACATGTGGGAGCCAACATGGGTATCCAGATCCCGCTGTTGGTTATTGACCGGAGAACGTCTCGGTCATGTCTGCATGGTTCCCGAACCCGTAGGGTCTACACACTTAAGGTTCGATGACGCTAGGGTTATATGGAATAGATATACGTGGTTACCGAATTTTGTTCGGAGTCCCGGATGAGATCCCGGACGTCACGAGGAGTTCCGGAATGGTCCGGAGGTAAATATTTATATATGGGAAGTCCTATTTTGGCCACCGAAAAATGTTTGGGATTTTTCGGTATTGTACCGGGAAGGTTCTAGAAGGTTCCGGAGTGGGGCCCACCTGCATGGGGGACCCACATGAACATGGGTAGTGGGGCAAGGCCCACACCCCTGGTCAAGGCGCACCAAGATCCCCCTTAGAAGGAATAAGATCATATCCCGAAGGGATAAGATCAAGATCCCTAAAAAGGGGGGATAACAATCGGTGGGGAAAGGAAAGGATGGGATTTCTTTCCTCCCACATTTGCCAACGCCCCAATGGACTTGGAGGGCAAGAAATAATCCCCCTCCACCCCTATATATAGTGGGGAGGCGCATGGGAGCTGCACCCTTGCCCCTGGCGCAACCCTCCCCCTCTCCCAAGTCCTCCTCCTTCCACGCAGTGCTTGGCGAAGCCCTGCAGGATTGCCATGCTCCTCCATCGCCACCACACCATCGTGCTGCTGCTGGATGGAGTCTTCCCCAACCTCTCCCTCTCTCCTTGCTGGATCAAGGCATGGGAGACGTCATCGGGCTGTACGTGTGTTGAACGCGGAGGTGTCGTCCGTTCGGCACTAGGATCTCCGGTGATTTGGATCACGACGAGTACGACTCCTTCAACCCCGTTCTCTTGAACGCTTCCGCTTAGCGATCTACAAGGGTATGTAGATGCACTCTCCTTCCCCTCGTTGCTACTTTCTCCATAGATAGATCTTGGTGACACGTAGGAAAATTTTGAATTTCTGCTACGCTCCCCAACAGTCCAACCATATCAAGCCCCTAGACCGCGAAAGCACAAGTGATGGGGATTGTTTGTAGAGCGGTGGGTGGCATATGGCTTTGGTTGGCAAAAAGTTGGCATCCGACGCATCGTTGGACAAGGTCCTGTGCATCTGCTCGGGCCGTCGGCCAAGAAAAACCTATACGGAAGGCCTTTCTTACAAGGGCCCGAGCTGCGGCGTGGTGGCCGCCGAGACCGGCATGAATTTCAGCCAAGACCTCCCGCCCTTCTTCCTCGGAGATACATCTTTGAAGTACTCCGGTAGCGCTTTTCTTGTAGAGTTCTCCGTTATGAATCCTGTAGGCTTTCGAGCGCCGTACAATGCAGCGAGCCTCATTCTGATCCTCAGGGAGTTCTCGCCTATCAAGGTAGGCCAAGAATGGTTCGGTCCATGGGGCAATGACTGCCATGATAAGATGAGCCGACGGTGTTATTTTGGTGGCTGAGCCCCCGATGATATCGGTGTGTTCAGAATCTGGGGTTATATTTGGATCCAGACTGGTATTGCCGCTCTCCCCTTGCCACACCATGGATGGCTTGAAGAGCCTTTCCAGAAAGATGTTAGGTGGAACGGGGTCGTGTTTAGCGCTGATGCGAGCAAGGACATCCGCCGCTTGATTACTTTCTCGAGCCACATGATGAAACTCGAGCCCCTTGAACCAATCCAACATTTTGAGAACAACGTGGTAAGCCGCCATCTTCGGATCTTTGGCATCAAAATCTCCATTTATTTGAGATATTGCGAGGTTTGAATCCCAGCGCACTTCCAGGCGTTGAATGCCCATGGAGACAGCCATCCGAAGGCCGTGCAATAAGGCCTCGTATTCGGCTGCATTGTTGGAGTCTGTGTATAATATCTAGAGTACGCATTGGACTGTATCTCCAGTGGGGGATGTTAAGACTACGCCCGCTCCTAAGCCTGCTAGCATTTTGGAGCCGTCGAAGTGCATGACCCAGTTGGAATATGTGTCGTACTCTTTAGGGAGTTCAGCCTCTGCCCATTCGGCGACGAAGTCGGCTAGTACCTGAGATTTAATAGCTCGGCGCAGTTTGTATGTTATGTCGAATGGGAGGAGCTCAATGGCCCACTTGGTGATCCGGCCCGTGGCATCGCGGTTATTTATTATGTCATTGAGTGGTACTTCGGAGGCCACCGTGATTGAGCACTCTTGAAAATAGTGTCGTAGCTTCCGGGATGCCATGAAGACCGCGTATGCTATTTTTTGATAATGAGGTTACCGGGATTTGCATGGTGTGAGGACGATACGTAGTATACCGGCTTCTGAAGCGGGAATTTGTGTACGTCCTCTTCTCGTTCAACGACGAGCACCGCACTCACGACCTGGTGTGTTGCCAATATGTATAATAACATGGGTTCGCCAGCGCTCGGTGCGGCCAAGATCGGATTGCTCGCTAAAAGAGCCTTTATTTCTTCCAGTCCGGCAGTTGCTGCGTCCGTCCACTCAAAGTGATCAGTGCGTCAGAGAAGGCGGTAAAGTGGCAGTGCTTTTTCTCCTAATTGGGAGATAAAGCGGCTTAAAGCGGCCACACATCTGGCTAGTTTTTGGACTTGTTTAAGGTCTGTTGGTATAGCCAACTATGACAAAGCTCGGATTTTGGTTGGGTTTGCCTCAATTCCTCTATTGGAAACGATGAAGCCCAGCAGTTTTCTGGCGGGGACGCCGAAAACACACTTTTCCGGATTGAGCTTGATGTCATATGCATGGAGGTTGTCGAATGTAAGACGTAGATCGTCTATTAACGACTCGATGTGCCTAGTTTTTATGACGACGTCATCCACATATGTTTCAACTATCTTGTCGATCTGTTTCTCCAGGCATGTTTGAATCATGCGTTGGTATGTAGCGCCGGCGTTTTTGAGTCCGAAGGGCATAGTGTTGAAGCAGAAAGGCCCATATGGGGTAATAAATGCCGTTACGGCTTGGTCGGATTCTTTCATTTTGATTTGATGGTATCCGGAGTATGCGTCGAGGAAACACAGTGAATCGTGTCCGGCCGTGGCATCGATAATTTGATCGATGCGAGGAAGGGGAAATGGATCTTTAGGGCAAGCCTTGTTGAGGTCTTTGAAGTCCACGCATAGGCGCCAGGATTTATCCTTCTTTGGCACCATCACCAGGTTTGCTAGCCAGTCCGGGTATTTTATTTCTCTGATGAATCCGACCTCTATTAACTTGGCTAGCTCCTCCCCCATGGCTTGTCGTTTGGGTTCAGAAAAGCGTCGCAGTGTTTGCCTGACCGGTTTATATCCCTTCAAGATGTTGAGGCTGTGCTCGGCTAACCTGCGCGGGATGCCTGGCATATCAGAAGGGTGCCAGATGAATATATCCCAGTTTTCGCGCAGGAATTCTCGTAGCGCGGCATCAACTGTTGGGTCCATCTGTGCCCCAATGGATGCTGTCTTCTTGGGGTCTGTCGGGTGGACTTGAAATTTGACTATTTCATCTGCTGGTTTGAAGGAGGTGGATTTGGGCCGCTTGTCCAGGATTACGTCGTCCCTATCCACCATGGAGCGCAGTGCAGTTAGTTCTTCGGCCGCGAGGGCTTCGGACAATGCCTCGAGGGCCAAGGATGCGGTTTTGTTTTTGGCGCGGAGTGCTATGTCCGGATCACTTGCAAGAGTGATAATACCATTGGGCCCTGGCATTTTGAGCTTCATGTACCCGTAATGAGGTATGGCTTGGAAGCGTGTAAATGCATCTCGCCCCAATAGGGCGTGATATCCATTGTTGAAAGGGGCCACTTGGAAGGTTATTTCCTCGGACCGATAATTCTCCGGCGTGCCGAATACCACGTCAAGTGTGATTTTTCCCGCGCATCGAGCCTCCCGACTAGGAATAATTCCTCGGAAGGTCGTGCTGCTTTGCTCAATGCGGCTCCTGTCTATTTCCATTTTGTTGAGGGTGTCCTCGTAAATGAGGTTTAGTCCGCTGCCGCCATTCATGAGCACTTTGGTAAGCCGAAAGCCGTCCACGATTGAACTAAGGACCAAGGCTGCTGGTGCCCGGACTATCCTGAACTTTGGTTCGTCGCCGGCATTGAAATTTATGGCCGTGTCGTCCCAGGGGTTTATCGTTGCAACTTGGCAGACTTCGGCAAGGCTGTGGAGTGCCCTTTTCGCCTATTGTTTGAAGCGAAAGTCTCGAAGACCGTCAATACTCTAAGGTTGTCGTCCTCCGGGGGGTGTTGTTCAGAGGTATTTTTGGTGAGGATATCCTCACCGCTTTTGGCCACTTGTCGGAGTATCCAACATGCTCTAAGGTTGTGGGTTGGTATGGTATCCGTTGTTGTGAGTATTTTGCATGGCCTATCGAGCCATCCCTCCAGAATGGTTCCGCGCCCCGTAATGGGCTTAGTGAAGGAAATATGCCCTAGAGGCAATAATAAAGTTATTATTTATTTCCTTATATCATGATAAATGTTTATTATTCATGCTAGAATTGTATTAACTGGAAACATAATACATGTATGAATACATAGACAAACAGAGTGTCACTAGTATGCCTCTACTTGACTAGCTCGTTAATCAAAGATGGTTATGTTTCCTAACCATAGACATGAGTTGTCATTTGATTAACGGGATCACATCATTAGGAGAATGATCTGATTGACATGACCCATTCCGTTAGACTAGCACTTGATCGTTTAGTATGTTGCTATTGCTTTCTTCATGACTTATACATGTTCCCGTAACTATGAGATTATGCAAATCCGTTTACGGAGGAACACTTTGGTGCTACCAAACGTCCACAACGTGAATCGGGTGATTATAAAGGAGTACTACAGGTGTCTCCAAAGGTACATGTTGGGTTGGCGATTTGAGATTAGGTTTTGTCACTCCGATTGTCGGAGAGGTATCTCTGGGCCTCTCGGTAATGCACATCATTATAAGCCTTGCAAGCAATGTGACCAATGAGTTGGTTACGGATGATGCATTACAGAACGAGTAAAGAGACTTGCCGGTGACGAGATTGAACTAGGTATTGATACCGACGATCGAATCTCGGGCAAGTAACATACCGATGACAAAGGGAACAACGATGTTGTTATGCGGTTTGACCGATAAAGATCTTCGAGAATATGTAGGAGCCAATATGGGCATCCAGGTCCCGCTATTGGTTATTGACCAAGAATAGTTCTAGGTCATGTCTACATAGTTCTCGAACCCGTAGGGTCCGCACGCTTAAGGTTTCGATGACAGTTATATTATGAGTTTATGAGTTTTGATGTACCGAAGGAGTTCGAGTCCCGGATGAGATCGGGGACATGACGAGGAGTCTCAAATGGTCGAGACGTAAAGATCGATATATTGGACGACTATATTCGAGTTCGGAAAGGTTCCGAGTGATTCGGTATTTTTCGAGTACCGGGAGTTACGGGAATACGGGGAAGAGTATTGGGCCTTAATGGGCCTTAGTGGGAAGGAGCCAGGAGGTGGCGCGCGCCCCTCCCAAGCCCAGTCCGAATTGGACAAGGGGTTTGGGGCGCAGCCCCCCTCTCCCTTCCTTCTCCACTTCCCCCCTTTCCCCCCTTCTCCTAGTTGGACTAGGAAAGAAGGAGTCCTACTCCCTGGGAGTAGGACTCCCCTTGGCGCCCCTCCTCCTAGGGCGGCCTCCTCCTCCCTCCCTCCTTTATATACGGGGCAGGGGGCACCCCATGACACACAAGTTGATCTACGATCGTTCCTTAGCCGTGTGCGGTGCCCCCTCCACCATATTCCACTTGGTCATATCGTCATGAGCTTAGGCGAAGCCCTGCGCCGTGAATTCATATCGTCGCGAGCTTAGGCGAAGCCCTGCGTCGGTGGAGCATCATCATCGCCACCACGCCGTCGTCTCGACGGAACTCATCCCGACACTTTGCTGGATCGGAGTCCGGGATCGCCATCGAGCTGAACGTGTGCGAGAACTCGGAGGTGTCGTGACGCTCGGTGCTTGGATCGGTCGGATCGTGAAGACGCACGACTACATCAACCGCGTTGTTATAACGCTTCGCTTTCGGTCTCACGAGGGTACGTGGACGACACTCTCCCCTCTCGTTGCTATGCCATCACCATGGTCTTGCGTGTGCGTAGGAAATTTTTGAAATTACTCGCTCCCCAATAGTGGTATCGAGCCAGGTTTTATGCGTTGATGTCATGTGCACGAGTAGAACACAAGTGAGTTGTGGGCGATATAAGTCATACCGCTTACCAGCATGTCATACTTTGGTTCGGCGGTATTGTGAGATGAAGCGGCCGGACCGACATTACGCGTCGCTTACGCGAGACTGGTTTCACCGCTTGAGCACTAGTTGCTTAAAGGTGACCGCGGTGTCTGCTTTCTCACTTTAGTTGAACCGAGTGTGGCTACGCCGGTCCTTGCGAAGGTTAAAACAGCACCAACTTGACAAACTATCGCTGTGGTTTTGATGCGTAGGTAAGAACGGTTCTTGCTCAGCCGTAGCAGCCACGTAAAACTTGCAACAACAAAGTAGAGGACGCCTAACTTGTTTTTGCAGGGCATGTTGTGATGTGATGTGGTCAAGACGTGATGCTATATTTTATTGTATGAGATGATCATGTTTTGTAGCCGAAGTTATCGGCAATCGGCAGAGCCATATGGTTGTCGCTTATTGTATGAAATACAACGCCATGTAATTGCTTTACTTTATCACTAAGCAGTAGCGATAGTCGAGAAGCAATAGTTGGCGAGACGACAACGATGCTACGATGGAGATCAAGGTGTCGCGCCGGTGACGATGGTGATCATGACGGTGCTTCGGCGATGGAGATCACAAGCACAAGATGATGATGACCATATCATATCACTTATATTGATTGCATGTGATGTTTATCCTTTATGCATCTTATCTTGCTTTGATGGACGGTAGCATTATAAGATGATCTCTCACTAAAATTATCAAGAAGTGTTCTCCTGAGTATGCACCGCTGCCAAAGTTCGAGTACCCGCACACCACGTGATGATCGGGTGTGATAAGTTCTACGTCCATCTACAACGGTGCAAAACAGTTGCACACGCGAATACTCAGTTAAACTTGACGAGCCTAGCATATAACAGATATGGCCTCGGAACACGGAGACCGAAAGGTCGAGCGTGAATCATATAGTAGATATGATCAACATAGTGATGTTCACCATTGAAACTACTCCATCTCACGTGATGATCGGACATGGTTTAGTTGATTTGGATCACGTGATCACTTAAGATGACTAGAGAGATGTCAGTCTAAGTGGGAGTTTTTATATAATATGATTAATTGAACTTAAATTTATCATGAACGTAGTCCTGGTAGTATTTTGCAAATTATGTTGTAGATCAATAGCTCGCGTTGTTGCTTCCCTATGCTTTTATATGTTTGTTTTGATATGTTCCTAGAGAAAATTATGTTGAAAATGTTAGTAGCAATGATGCGGATTAGATCCGTGATCTGAGGTTTATCCTCATTGCTGCACGTAAGAATTATGTCCTTAATGCACCGCTAGGTGACAGACCTATTGCAGGAGCAAATGCGACGTTATGAACGCTTTGGCTAGCTCAATATGATGACTACTTGATAGTTTAGTGCACCATACTTAACGGCTTAGAATCGGGACTTCAAAGACGTTTTGAACGTCTTGGACCATATGAGATGTTCCAGGAGTTGAAGTTAATATTTCAAGTAAATACCCGAGTTGAGAGATATGAAGTCTCCAACAAAGTTCTAAAGCTAAAAGATGGAGGAGAATCGCTCAACTAGTGAGCATGTGCTCAGATTGTCTGGGTACTTCAATCGCTTGAATCAAGTGGGAGTTAATCTTCCAGATAAGATAGTGATTGACAGAATTCTCTAGTCATCATCACTAAGTTACTAGAAATTCGTGATGAACTATAGTATGCAAGGGATGACGAAAACGATTCCCGAGCTCTTCATGATGTTGAAATCGACGAAGGTAGAAATCAAGAAAAGACCATCAAGTGTTGATGATTGACAGGACCACTAGTTTCAAGAGAAGGGCAAAGGGAAAGAAAGGGAACTTCAAGTGGAAAGACAAGCAAGTTGTCACCCCTGTGAAGAAGCCCAAAGCTGGACCATAGCCTGAAACCGAGTGTTTACAATCAAAGGAAATGGTCATCGAAGCGGAAATGCCATGAATATTTGGCGGATAAGAAGGATGGCAAAGTGAACAAAGGTATATTTGATATACAGATTATTGATGTGTGCATTACTAGTGTTTATAGTAGCCCCTGAGTATTTGATACTTGTTCGGTTGTTAAGATTAGTAACTCAAACAGGAGTTACGTAATAAACAGAGACTAGTTGAAGGGAAGTGACGATGAGTGTTGGAAGTAGTTCCAAGATTGATATGATCATCATCGCACACTCCCTATACTCTCGGGATTAGTGTTGAACCTAAATAAATGTTATTTGGCGTTATGCTGAGCATGAATATGATTTGATCATGTTTATTGCAATACGGTTATTCATGTAAGTTAGAGAATAATTATTGTTCTGCTTACATGAATAAAACCTTCTATGGTCATACACCCAATGAAAATGGTTTGTTGGATCTCGATCGTATGATACACATATTCATAATATTGAAACCAAAAGATGTAAAGTTAATAATGATAGTGCAACTTATTTGTGGCAATCGACGCTTAGGTCATATTGGTGTAAAGCGCATGAAGAAACTCCATACCGATGGGCTTTGGAATCACTTGATTATGAATCACTTGGTACTTGCGAACCGTGCCTCATGGGCAAAATGACTAAAACTCCATTCTTCGTAAAATGGAACAAGCTACCGACTTATTGGAAATAATACATACCGATGTATGCGATCCAATGAGTGTTGATGCTCGTGGCAAGTATCGTTATTTTCTCGACCTTCACAAGATGATTTGAGCAGATATGGGTATATCTACTTGATGAAACATAAGTCTGAAATAATTGAAAGGTTCAAAGAATTTCAGAGTGAAGTGGAAAAATCATCGTAACATGAAAATAAAGTTTCTGCGATCTGATCACGGAGACAAATATTTGAGTTACGAGTTTGGCCTTCAATTAAAACAATGTGGAATAGTTTCACAGCTCATGCCACCTGGAACACCACAACGTTATGGTGTGTTCGAACGTCAGAATCAAGACTTTATTTTGATATGGTGCGATCAATGATGTCTCTTACCGATTTACCAATATCGCTTTTGGGGTTATGCATTAGAGACAGCTGCATTCACGCTTAATAGGGCACCATCTAAACCGCTGAGATGACACCGTATGAACTATGGTTTAGCAAGAAACCTAAGCTGTCGTTTCTTAAAGTTTGGAGTTGTGATGCTTATGTGAAAAGTTTTCAACTGATAAGCTCGAACCCAAATCGAGAAGTGCGTCTTCATAGAATACCCAAAAGAAAATGTTGGGTACACCTCCTATCACAGATCCTAAGGCAAGTTTTTCGTTTAAGATGGATCCTTTCTAGAGAAGAAGTTTCTCTCGAAAGAAGTGAGTGGGAGGAAAGTAGAACTTGATGAGGTAATTGTACCTTCTCCTTATTGGAAAGTAGTTCATCACGTAAATCAGTTCCATGATTCTTACACCAATTAGTGAGGAAGTTAATGATGATGATCATAAAACTTCAGATCAAGTTGCTACCAAACCTCGTAGGTCTTCCAGAGTAAGATCCGCACTGAGTGGTACGGTAATCATGTTCGGAAGTCATGTTACTAGACCATGATGAACCTACGAACTATGAGGAAGCGATGATGAGCCCAGATTCATGAAATGGCTTGAGGCCATGAAATCTGAGATAGGATCCATGTATGAGAACAAAGTATGGACTTTGATTGACTTGCTCTATGATCAGCAAGCCATGTTAAATAAATGGATCTTCAAGAGGAAGATGGACACCGATAGTAGTGTTACTATCTACAAAGCTAGACTTGTCGAAAAAGGTTTTAGACAAAGTTCAAGATGTTGAATACAATGAGATTTTCTCACTTGTATCGATGCTTAAAAGTCTGTCCGAATCATGTTAGCAATTGCCACATTTTATGAAATCTGGCAAATGGATGTCAAAACTACATTCTTTAATGGATTTATTAAAGAAGAGTTGTATATGATGCAACTAGAAGGTTTTGTCAATCCTAAAGGAGCTAACAAAATGTGCAAGCTCCAGCGATCCATCAATGGACTAGTGCAAGCATCTCGGAGTTGGAACATACGCTTTGATGTGTTGATCAAAGCATATGATTTTATACAGACTTTTGGAAAGGTCTCAGATTTACAAGAAAGTGAGTGGGAGCACTACAACATTTACGATAAGTATATGTGAATGACATATTGTTGATCGGAAATGATGTAGAATTATTCTGCAAAGCATAAAGGAGTATTTGAAAGGAGTTTTTCAAAGAAGGACCTCGGTGAAGCTGCTTACATATTGAGCATCAAGATCTATAGAGATAGATCAAAGACGCTTGATAAGTTTTTCAATGAATACATACCTTGACAAGATTTTGAAGTAGTTCAAAATGGAACAGTCAAAGAAAGAGTTCTTGCCTGTGTTACAAGGTGTGAGATTGAGTAAGACTCAAAACCCGACCACGACAGTAAGATAGAAAGAGAATGAAAGTCATTCCTATGCATCAGCCATAGGTTCTATAAAGTATGTCATGTTGTGTACCGGATCTATTGCATATTCTACCACTAAGATTGGCAAGGAGTGCAATAGTGATCTAGGAGTAGATCAATGGACAGCGGTCAAAATTATCCTTAGTAGAATAAGGATATGTTTCTCGATTATGGAAGTGAAAAAAAGGTTCGTCAGTAAAGGGTTACGCCGATGCAAGTTTTAACACTAATCTAGATGACTCGAGTCTCAATCTGGATACATATTGAAAGTGGGAGCAATTAGCTAGAGTAGCTCCGTGCGAGCATTGTAGACATAGAAATTTGCAAAATACTTACGGCTCTGAATGTGACAGACCTGTTGACTAAAATTATCTCACAAGCAAAACATGATCACACCTTAGTACTCTTTGGGTGTTAATCACATAGCGATGTGAACTAGATTACTGACTCTAGTAAACCCTTTGGGTGTTGGTCACATGTCGATGTGAACTATGGGTGTTAACCACATATAGATGTGAACTATTGATGTTAAATCACATGGCGATGTGAACTAGATTATTGACTCTAGTGCAAGTGGGAGATGAAGGAAATATGCCCTAGAGGCAATAATAAAGTTATTATTTATTTCCTTATATCATGATAAATGTTTATTATTCATGCTAGAATTGTATTAACCGAAACATAATACATGTGTGAATACATAGACAAACAGAGTGTCACTAGTATGCCTCTACTTGACTAGCTCGTTAATCAAAGATGGTTATGTTTCCTAACCATAGACATGAGTTGTCATTTGATTAACGGGATCACATCATTAGGAGAATGATCTGATTGACATGACCCATTCCGTTAGCCTAGCACTTGATCGCTTAGTATGTTGCTATTGCTTTCTTCATGACTTATACATGTTCCTGTAACTATGAGATTATGCAAATCCTGCTTACGGAGGAACACTTTGGTGCTACCAAACGTCACAACATAACTGGGTGATTATAAAGGAGTACTACAGGTGTCTCCAAAGGTACATGTTGGGTTGGCGATTTCGAGATTAGGTTTTGTCACTCCGATTGTCGGAGAGGTATCTCTGGCCCTCTCGGTAATGCACATCATTATAAGCCTTGCAAGCAATGTGACCAATGAGTTGGTTACGGATGATGCATTACGAACGAGTAAAGAGACTTGCCGGTGACGAGATTGAACTAGGTATTGGATACCGACGATCGAATCTCGGGCAAGTAACATACCGATGACAAAGGGAACAACGTATGTTGTTATGCGGTTTGACCGATAAAGATCTTCAGAGAATATGTAGGAGCCAATATGAGCATCCAGGTCCCGCTATTGGTTATTGACCAAGAATAGTTCTAGGTCATGTCTACATAGTTCTCGAACCCGTAGGGTCCGCACGCTTAAGGTTTTGATGATGCTTATATTATGAGTTTATGAGTTTTGATGTACCAAGGAGTTCGAGTCCCGGATGAGATCGGGGACATTACGAGGAGTCTCGAAATGGTCGAGACGTAAAGATCGATATATTGGACGACTATATTCGAGTTCGGAAAGGTTCCGAGTGATTCGGTATTTTTCGAGTACCGGGAGTTACGGGAATACGGGGAAGAGTATTGGGCCTTAATGGGCCTTAGTGGAAGGAGCCAGGAGGTGGCGCGCCCCTCCCAAGCCCAGTCCGAATTGGACAAGGGGTTTGGGCGCAGCCCCTCTCCTTCCTTCTCCACTTCCCCTTTCCCCTTCTCCTAGTTGGACTAGGAAGAAGGAGTCCTACTCCCGGTGGGAGTAGGACTCCCCTGGCGCGCCTCCTCCTAGGGCCGGCCTCCTCCTCCCTCCCTCCTTTATATACGGGGCAGGGGGCACCCCATGACACACAAGTTGATCTACGGATCGTTCCTTAGCCGTGTCGGTGCCCCCTCCACCATATTCCACTTCGGTCATATCGTCATGAGCTTAGGCGAAGCCCTGCGCCGTGAAGTCATATCGTCGCGAGCTTAGGCGAAGCCCTGCGTCGGTGGAGCATCATCATCGCCACCACGCCGTCGTCTTGACGGAACTCATCCCGACACTTTGCTGGATCGAGTCCGGGATCGCCATCGAGCTGAACGTGTGCAGAACTCGGAGGTGCCGTGACGCTCGGTGCTTGGATCGGTCGGATCGTGAAGACGCACGACTACATCAACAGCGTTGTTATAACGCTTCGCTTTCGGTCTCACGAGGGTACGTGGACGACACTCTCCTCTCGTTGCTATGCCATCACCATGGTCTTGCGTGTGCGTAGGAAATTTTTTGAAATTACTACGTTCCCCAACACTTAGGTTTCTTTACTATTGGATCGGGTGCCTCACGGGGGTGCACCCTTTTTCCCCGGACAAAGGATTGAGTGGAAACCGGTGGTTCTCAGCGAGCTGCCTGAGTTTTCCAGGCACTTTCCATTGCGCAGTACTTGTGTACTATGGTTGCCAAGTCAGCAAAGTGTATTACGCGACAACAGTTGATGGTGTTGTGGATTCCTTCGTCCGTGCAATTGTTGCAGAATACTGAGATCGCGTCTTTGTCGTGGCAATCTTTTATCTTGTCTTTGACAAGGAGAAATCTGGGCCAAAAGTGATGGACCGTTTCCTAAGACTGCTGTCGTATGTTTGTGAGATCACGTATATCTGGGTGGGTGGGTGGCTTTAAATTCGAACCCTGGCCCAATTTGGGAACCGGAGTTTGAGAAACTTCCGAATTTAATGGTTCGGGCTCCGGGATGTCAACTATTTTTTCTGGCCCGTCGTCCGATTCTAGGTTCGGGGGGCAGGGCGCGTTGTTTCGCACACAGGTGACCGGCTCCTTAAGTTCGGAAATCCGAACATAGTTCGTCCTCAGTATGGAGGGAGAGTCGTTGTCTTGCTCCTCTATTATCGCTACCTGATGGGTGATCGGTGGAGATTTGATATCTCTCTGATCGGGTTTAAGCCCAATCCGACCGTAGTCTGTAGCAACCCCCAAGGCGGCGATGCGATCCAGTTCGTTTAAAGACGACAACTCTATTAGATCCATCTATTTGGAGTATTCGGAGTCAACACGAAGGCGAAGAGGTCATCGCCGGCTTAATGGCCGGAGGGGCGGCCATGATAAAGCCGCCCAGCCGGAGGGTTTGGCCTGGGGCCAACGCTCCTCCAGAGGTGATACCATCCTTAATAACAAGGCGAGCCATCAATCCTGTTCTCGACGTCACAGTGGAACTCTCAATGAAAGCACCAATGTTGGTGTCAAAACCGACGGATCTCGGGTAGGGGGTCCCGAACTGTGCGTCCAAGGCTGATGGTAACAGGAGGCAGGGGACACGATGTTTACCCAGGTTTGGGCCCTCTCTATGGAGGTAATACCCTACTTACTTCTTGATTGATCTTGATGAATATGAGTATTATAAGAGTTGATCTACCACAAGATCGTAATGGCTAAACCCTAGAAGTCTAGCCTGTATGATTATGATTGTTCCTCTACAAACTAAGCCCTTCGGTTTATATAGACACTTTGGGGGGACTAGGGTTTGTACAAAGTCGGTTACTGAGAAAGGAATCTTTATATCCGAACGCCAAGCTTGCCTTCCACACCAAGGACAGTCCCATCCGGACACGGGTGAGAGTCTTCGGTCTTGTATCTTCACAGCCCAACAGTCCGGCCCACATCAATAGGTCGGACGTCCGAGGACCCCTTAGTCCAGGGCTCCCTCAAGGACCTCGATGCCATGATAACCCACAAAGTATAGGGGATCGTTTGTAGCCTTCTTCGATAAATAAGAGTGTAGAAACCAACGAGGAGCTAAAGGCAGAACAAATATTCCCTCAAGTTTTATCGACCATCGATACAACTCTACACACACTTAACGTCTGCTTTACCGAAAACAAGTAGGAAACTAGTTTGTAGGAGTGATGCTAGAACTACTTTGCAAGAATAAAACTAGAAGTACTTTGCAAGATAATTAAAGTTAGGTGTTTAGTAAAAGGGTTTGTGTCAACAAGAAAGTTATTTGTCCCTAGGCAATCGATAACAAGTACCGGTAATCATGCTTGTAATTTTATATGAGGGAGAGGCATGAGCTAACATACTTTCTCTACATGGATCATATGCATTTATGATTGGAACTCTAGCAAGCATCCGCAACTACTAAAGATCATTAAGGTCGTGAAACCCAACCATAGCATTAAGTATCAAGTCCTCTTTACTCCTATACGTCATACCCCACCTACTCGGGTTTAAGTTTCTGTCACTCTCGCAACCCACCGTAAGCGAACCATGAACATATTGCAACACCCTACAAGGGGGGCCCCTCACGTTTGCGCGAGACGGATGGCACCATAGGACAACACCATAAATAAAATATAATCATACCAACCAAGATCACGATTAACCCATAGGACAAAATGGATCTACTCAAACATCATAGGATAACCATGGATCATTGGGAAATAATATATGGAGTTGAGCACCATGTTTAAGTAGAGATTACAGCGGGGAGAAGAGGTGTTACACCGCTGCATAGAGGGGGAGAAAGTTGGTGATGACGGTAGCAAGGTTGTTGATGTAGATCGCTGTCACGATACTAGCCCTGGCGGCACTCCGGCTCCACCGGGAGAGAAGGGGAGAGAGCCCCCCTCCTCCTTCTTCCTTGGCCTCCCCCCTAGATGGGTGGAGGGTTCCCCCTCTGGTCCATGGCTTCCATGGCAGCAGAGGGGCGGGATCCCCTCCTACATTGGATCTCCCTCTCTGTTATCTTCTGTTTCGCGCTCCCCAGATGTGGCCCTTCACGGTTTCTTAAATTCCCGGAGATCCGTAACTCCGATTGCGCTAAAAATTTTACACGATTTTTTCCTCATAAATCATCTTTCTTGCGCCAGAAGAAGGGCCCCAACCAACATTCGAGGAGGGCACAACCCACAACCACGCGCCAGGGGCCTCTGGCGCGCCCTGGTGTCTTGTGGGCTGTGTGGGCCCCCGTTTGCATTGATTCCACCTCCTAAAAATCACATATATTCCCAAATAATTCTCCATAAATTTTTATCGTGTTTGGACTTCGTTTGATATGGATTTTCTACGAAACAAAAACATACAACAAACAGGAACTGGCACTGGGCACTGGATAAGTAAGTTAGTCCAAATAAATCATATAAAAAGTTGCCAAAAATATGTGAAAGTTGTATAATATTGGCATGAAACAATCAAAAATTATAGATATGATGGAGACGTATCATGCCGCCACCAGAGGAGAACGATGTTGCAGCGCCACCGACATCGTGGCCGCAGCAGCCGGCCAAGGGTTTCCCCCGGTCCATGCCCACCCAACCCTCCATCCCCAACTGGCCGCCTGAGACAGGCAAACGAATGCTGGTGGGGCAGGAAGAGGCGCAAGTGAGGAGGCCACTACTCCAGATCCGCTCAAGGGGCCAACGGAGAGACCCATAGAGCAAGCTCCATGTCCGCCCCCGCCCGCCGCCCACGCGGCCACGCACGGCGCCCTTCCGCATCAACACCGGCCACCCACCGCAGGGAAGCCGATGTGCCTCCCGATAGTGGCCGCCGCCACAAATCCGGCGCATCACGCGCATGCACCACCTCCCGTCGCACGCGCAGGGACCATCACCATAGGTCGTTCGCATTGCCACCAGGCATCGACCCCGCAGCCGTTGCCCACCGCCGCGCCCACTGCTAGCGTCGCGCTACCACTCGACCTCGCCGGCCCGCGCTAGCCACCGCCGGAGCAAGGAAGACTTCCACCGCCGTCGACGCAGACAGGGCTTCGCCCTTCCACACGAGCCGGCGGCAGTGCGGAAAAGATGGGAGAGGGCTCGGGGCCGGTGGCTAGGGTTTCCCCTCTGCATTGCTTGCGGGAGCGACCGGGAGGGGGAGAAAATGAACCCCCGCTACTATCCTTTGAACGTGAAATTTGGTGCATACTTTGTTACATCAAGAACGCGCTTACAAGCTTGGTTGGGGAATTGATTAAATCAGTCTACGTGTTCGTGGCCCTAGGCTATTATGTTACTCATCAACTTCTTGTTTTTTAGGGGGGGAAAACACGTCTCTTGTTTTTCTGAACACAGTACAGACGCAAGTGCTCATATACACGCGCATACACTCACCCCTATGAACACACATGCGCACACTCTGCCCCTATGAGCACCTCCGAAAGACTGAGCCGGCAAATCATCTTGAAATTTACGAAGTCACCATAGGCACCTCGACGTCGAAAGGAACGTCTCCTCCCACTGAATGTGCACCGTCGAAAATTCTGAAATAAATCCAAAAATAAATGCGAGCATCAGAGTTTGAACCCTGATAGGCTAGGGATACCACAGTCCCTTCCAAGTTGGTTCGCAAACACGTCTCTTGTTGATCCGTTCGGAAACAGTCCACGAAAGTCAAAGGCTGGCGTCGGCCATCACCAAAATTTACCAGACCACACCATAAAAACACACACATTATATATACTGGGTAATTCTAAAAAAAACGTGTATACTGGTGTTGGAGTTTTTTTAGGTAAGGGTGTTTTTTACCCGTTTTAGGTAAGGGTGTTGGGAGTTGGAATCGGGTATGGTTTCGTGGTTTGTATATAGGCGTCCGGGCCGTACTCGTGCTGAGGCGATCGTCGGTTCATGCACGGAACTTCCTCGTGCCGACGGAAGATAAAATTGACGCCTTCCCCGGCCCCCAAACCCTGATTGTGCCCTCCTGTCGCCGCCGGACAAGATGCCGAAGCTACCGTCATCCTTGACGCAAGCCAGCAAGCCGATCTCCCACCGGCGGACGAACAAACCTCCGGCCCCGGACTGTCCAACACTCTCCTCCTCCTCTCGCCGGATCTCGACAAGAGCCGTCCCTGCACCCTCTCGGCCCCTCTAGGGCCCAGACGATCACTACTCCAGGATCCTGACCCGTACCATGAGACAGAAGCTTCCAGAGAGCGACGATGGTCTGAACTCCTCACAGCAGATCCCCATCTGGGGGGCGAAGCGAGCACGATGTTCCTCTGCTGGAATCCAACCCGATTCTTCCTCCGCTTCCAGCAGGGACTGGACTGTTAAATTATGATCTAAATTCTAGTACCGTATCGGACTAGACGTAGTACATACGGTGTGGGCCTTTGCGCTGACGCCGACGCTGCATTTAGTACAACTCGTTTACTTGTCCTACAAGGACTCTTATGTGTTGTCCCTCATATATACCCCATGTAGTCGCACCTCAGACGGCCTGTCGTCTCGTGCCTGTAATACTCCTCCTCATAGTGATTGCGCCTTCGTGCGTCCGTGGTTTTTCTCCCGCAAGGGTTTCCACGTAAAAATCCGTGTCTCTTTGTCTCGTTTATTTCTCCTTATTATCTAACAAGTGGTATACAGAGCTGAGGTTCGAGATACGAGATTTGAGATTGAGAGGATTAGAGTTCCGCGCAGTAGCCGGCGCGTGACCAAGCGATCCGAAGCCGGATCGATTTTTCAGCCGAGACCGACAGGATTTCCCACGGGAGCAGTTGTCCGTGGCCAACACAGCTTCCGCCGCTCCGTCGCGTCAAATCGCCAAGTCGGCAGACCGAGTTTTTTCCGCTGCAGCCGTTCGTACCAAGTCGTCGAGAGTTCCGCCGAGTTTTGCCTTTGCTGTTGCACTAGGGGCGCTGTTCACGCTGCCCTGCTACTGTTCTACATCAAATCAGAAGGCTTCAAGTCCCGAGGGATTCATCCACTGCTGCTACTTTGTTCCTTGACGTGAAGCCGATCAAGTACTAGTACTACCAGCATTAGTACGTGACGAAGACTAGTACTAATTGAGTACTAGATCAGATATTCAACTGATATTCAACTTCTTCTGCTACGCCCACACCCAATGACTACCGGTGCTATCTCTTCTGGTTCTTTGTCTGCATATTAATTCTGTCAAGAATTTTTCTACGGGTTTGTACTACTTTGTGTACACAGATTTATCTACTCATGGCTTCCATGAAGTACGATCTTCCGCTGCTGGACCGTGACACAAAGTTTACCCTATGGCAAGTCAAGATGCGAGCATTGTTGGCACAGTCCGACTATGATGAAGCACTGGATAGTTTTGGGAAGAATAGAATTCAGGACTGGACTGACGAGGAGAAAAGAATTGATTGTAAGGCTTTGTCACAAATTCATCTCCATTTGCATAATAATATTTTGCAGGAAGTTTTGAGCGAGAAAACTGCCGCCGCTCTATGGTTAAAGCTGGAAGGGATTTGCATGACTAAAGATCTCACCAGCAAGATGCATCTGAAGCAAAAATTATTCCTGCACAGGTTACCCGAGGGAGGTAATGTTTTGAATCATATTTCATAATTTAAAGAGATCATATCTGATCTAGCTGCAATGGAGGTTAAGTATGAAGAGGAAGATATCGCTTTAATGTTACTTTGTTCACCGCCAAGTTCTTATACCAATTTTAGAGACACCATATTATACAAATGTGATACTCTCACACTTAATGAAGTTTATGAAGCTTTGAACTCTAAGGAGAAGATGAAATTAATGGTGCCTCATGATGGTTCAAGTTCATCCCAAGCCGAGGGATTATCTGTTCGTGGCAGGACAAAGGAGAAGAACTCCAATAATGGAAACAGAGGCAAAAGTAAGAACGGCTACAGGGGCCGGTCGCAATCCAGAGACAAGAAGTATTGCAGATATTGCAAGAGAGACGGGCGTGACATCTCTGAGTGTTTCAAGTTGCAGAACAAGGAAAAGAGGAAAGGTAACAAACAAGGTGAAAATTCTGCTAACGTTGCTCGTGATGATAGTTCGATGATGCTCTTGTCGTTATTGCCGGATGTCTTTGAGACCAATGATGAGTGGGTACTTGACACTGCATGCACTTTTCATATGTGTCCACATAGAGATTGGTTTAATACTTTTGATTACACTACTTCTGCTGGTTCCGTTTTGGGTTTTGATAATTCACCATGCAAGATTGAAGGCATAGGTTCTATTCGAATCAAGATGTTTGATGGCATAATCAGAACTTTGACAGATGTTCGGTATATTCAAGATGAAGAGAAATCTTATTTCTATGAGTGCCCTTGATGCAAAGGGATACAAGTATTCAGGTGGAGATAGTGTTTTGAAAGTCACCAAAGGTTCCTTATTGTGATGAAAGGTGACTTGAGTTCGACCAATGGTCTTTATTACCTTCGAGGTTCTACCGCTTCGTAACGCTACTCCAGCTTGTTTCAAAGAATTCTGATTGTGATGCTGCTAACCTTTGGCATATGCGCCTTGGACATATGAGTGAACTTGGTTTAGCGAGTTAAATAAGAGAGGTCTTCTTGATGGATATGAACCTGGTAAATTGAAATTTTGTGAGCATTGTATCTTCGGCAAACACAAGAGGGTGAAGTTCAACACTTCGACTCATACAACTGAAGGTATTCTTGATTATGTGCATTCTGATTTATGGGGACCATCTAGCAAGAAGTCACTAGGTGGTGCTAGTTACATGCTGACTATTATTGATGACTATTCGAGAAAAGTTTGGCCTTATTTCTTGAAGCATAAATATGAAGCATTCTCAGCTTTTAAGGAGTGGAAGATTATGGTTGAAAGACAAACTGAAAGGAAGGTAAAAATACTTCGCACTGATAATGGTATGGAATTCTGCTCTAAGCAATTTAAGAATTATTGCAAGTCTGAAAGCATTGTCAGACATTACACCGTTCCTTATACTCCTCAACAAAACGGTGTTGCTTGAGCGATGAACAGGACCATTATTTCCAGAGCCGTTGCATGTTGTCCAATGCAGGTTTGCATAGGCGTTTTTGGGCTGAGGCCGCTTCCACCGCTTGTTATCTCATTAACCGCTCACCATCTATTGCTATTAATAAGAAAACTCCAATTGAGGTATGGTCTGGTTCACCGCTGATTATTCACAGTTGAGAGTTTTTGGTTGCAATCGCTTATGCTTATGTTGATAATGGAAAGTTGGAGCCTAGGGCTGTTAAGTGCATCTTTCTTGGTTATAAGTCTGGTGTTAAAGGTTTTAAATTGTGGAATCCTGAAACCCGTAAGGTTGTTATTAGCGAAATGTTATCTTTAATGAAACTGCTATGTTGCATGATGTTTCATCTACTAATGTTCTGTTGAGAGTGAACAGCAGCCTACTATTCAGCAGCCTCACTGCTCGTGTGGAGCATGTTATTGAAACAGGTGATACATCTGGTAATGAAATTGTTGATGCACATGATGAACCCGTAGTTGATGATGAACATGTCACTCCCACTCCAAATCAGCCTATTGTTCCACCCAAATGGAATCTTGCACGTGATGAGTTAGACGGGTATTAATAAACCCGATAGGTTAATTGAAGAGTGCAATATTGTTTCTTTTGCTTTATCTGCTGCGTAAGAAATTGAAGGTAATGCTGAGCCTTCTTCATATTCCGAGGCTATTATTTCTAGTGATAGTAATAAGTGGATGACCGCTATGCATGATGAGATGGAATCACTTAAAAGAATGGCACTTGGGATTTAGTAAGATTACCTAGAGAGAAGAAACCTATTCGTTGCAAGTGGGTTTTCAAGAGGAAAGAAGGTGTTTCTCCTAATGATGAGACAAGATATAAAGCAAGGTTAGTTGCTAAAGGTTACAATCAGATTCCGGTATTGACTATAACGAAGTCTTTTCTCCTGCTAGAAGCATAGCTCTATTCGCACTTTACTCAAGATTGTTGCCATGCATGATCTTCACTTGAACAATTGGATGTTAAAACTGCATTCTTACATGGAGAATTAGAAGAGGATATTTATATGGAACAACCTGAAGGTTTTGTTATTCCCGAAAAGAAAAGCTTGTCTCGCAAGTTAAAGAAATCTCTTTATGGATTGAAGCAATCCCCTCAGACAGTGGTACAAGAGATTTGACACCTTTATGCTCTCTCAAGGTTTCAAAGGTCTAATTATGATAGTTGTGTTTATTTGAAAACTGTCAATGGTTCAACTATTTATTTGCTCCTTTATGTTGATGATATGCTAATTGCTGCAAAGAGTATGTCGAGATTGATGAACTAAAGAAGCAATTGAGTAATGAATTTGAGATGAAGGATTTGGGTGCAGCAAAGGAAATTCTTGGCATGGAAATATCCAGAGATAGACCGTCTGAAAAGTGTATCTCAGTCGGAAGGATATATTGATAAAGTTGTTCGTTGTTTTAATATGCATAATGCCAAGCGGTGAGTACTCCGTTAGCTGCACACTTCAAATGATCATCGACTTTATGTCCTAAGTCGATGCGATATTGAGTACATGTCTAGAGTTCCCTATTCAAGTGCAGTTGGTTCACTTATGTATGCCATGGTTTGTTCTCGTCCGGATTTATCTTATGCATTGAGTGTTGTCGAGATACATGGCTAATCCTGGAAAAGAGCATTGGAGAGCAGTTCAAGGATTTTCAGATACCTGTGTGGTACTTCTAATGCTTATTTACAGTTTGGGAAAACTGGAGATGGACTTGTTGGTTTTGTTGATTCTGATTTTGCTGGTGATTTGGATAAGAGAAGATCACTCACAGGTTATGTTTTCACCATTGGTGGTTGTGCTGTGAGTTGGAGAGCAACTTTGCAGTCTATTGTGGCTTGTTCCACTACTGATGCCGAGTATATGGCTATTTCTGAGGCATGCAAAGAAGCTATCTGGTTGAGAGGTTTGTACACTGAGCTTTGTGGAGACTCATCTTGCCCTACCGTATTTAGTGACAGTCAAAGTGCTATATATCTTACAAAGAATCCAATGTATCATGAGAGAACAAAGCACATTGATGTCAGATTTCACTATATTCGAGATGTTGTTGCTGAAGGTGATTTGAAGGTATGCAAGATAAGTACTCATGATAATCCTGCTGATATGATGACAAAGCCAGTTCCGACCAATAAGTTTGAGCTTTGCTCAGGCTTAGTTGGTATTTCTCACTAGTCCTATGGACTTTGACGCACAAGGTGTTTATGCTCATTTGGATGGAGTTATTCACTTTCTTCGACTACTGGAGGGAATTTGGATCAAGGTGGAGATTGTTAAATTATGATCTAAATTCTAGTACCGTATTGGACTAGACGTAGTACATACGGTGTGGGCCTTTAACGTTGACGCCGACGCGTCATTTAAAGACAACTTGTTTACTTGTCCTACAAAGACTCTTATGTGTTGTCCCTCATATATACCCCATGTAGTGAACCTCGGGCGGCCCGTCGTCTCCGTCCTGTAATACTCCTCCTCATAGTGATTGCGCCTTCGTGCGTCCATGGTTTTTCTCCCGCAAGGGTTTCCACGTAAAAATCCGTGTCTCTTTGTCTCGTTTATTTCTCCTTATTATCTAACAAATCTCGGGGACGGGCCCATGGGGCTGATCGCGGAGCGCCTGCTCGCCGGCGACGTCGCCGACTACGTCTTCTTCCGCGCGGTCTGCCGTCCATGGCGGCTCTGCTGCACGGACCCGCGCGCGCACGGCATCCTGGACCGCCGCTTCCACCCGCGCCACTGGATCATGCTCAGGGAAACAGGAGACTCGCCGCGCCGCCGGTGCTTGAACGTCTCCACCGGCTGCTCAAGATGGGCGTACCTGCCGGAGCTCGACGGCCACGATGTGTTCGGCCCCACCACGGAGGGCCTCCTCGTCCTCCTCGACAGGGCCACCTGGGTGGTTCGCCTGTTGAATCCGGTCACCCGCCAGACGGTCGATCTCCCGCCGGCCACCACTCTCATGACCGAGACGGAACGTCTGCAGGGAGCCTCTTTCAGAAGAAATTGCTTGCAGGTGTCGGGCGCTGGCCTAGCCGACGACTGCACCATCGCGGTCCATTTTAGATCGATCAGGAGGCTTGCTGTCATCAAGCCAGGCGATCCACACTGGAAGGTGGTTGACCGTGGCAATTGGCTCTTGCCGGCCATGTCTTTCGCCGGCCGCTTCTACTGCGCCACCTTTGAGGCTGTGATGGTGGTCGAGACTAGTGCAGATGAGCCACCACGGCTGGTCATCGCCGCCAACCTGAAGAGCAAGCTGATTTCCAGTATGATCACGGACACTCTCCATCTGGTGGACAATGGCGGGGAACTGATACTTGTGGACCGGCAATCCACCGGCAATACCCACAAGAGAAAATACACCGTGTACCGAGTGGACCTGGATTCAAGGAAGATGGTGCGCATCCGTGGGCTCGGTGGACGCGCGGTGTTTATGGGCAATGAACTTGCTCTTTCCGTCTCACCTTCGGTGTTCCCATCCATCGACGCCGATGCAATCTACTTGGGGTTTGATGGGCGGATTGATGACAGCATTTTGTGGGAGAATAGCCTGATTCATCTTGTGGATAAAACCACTGACGCTGAGCCTCGACAACTTGGAGGCAGCATCGATGGCATGCCACTTTATCAACCCCTGGGTCTTGATATTTATCTATCTTGGTGCGTCGCTAGTTTTCGTCACACCTTAATGGACATGGTTTGTAGCACCTTTCCTAACTGTGCATTGGAAGCCCACACTCAACCCAAGGTCCAGATAGAAGCAGCCCGACCCATCAGCAATCGCGCGCGCAAGCCAAGCAAGCGTTTCTCTGGCGGAGAGTGGGTGACGTCGCTCGAGTATAAAAAGGAACGAGATCCAAAGAAGTGACCATCGAAGATCGATCACGGAATGGCAATGCAGGGTAGATGGCATGTATACTGGACACGGAACTTACTCCTTCCGTGGGCTCTGTGGACGCGCGATGTTTATAGGGGCTGAATTTGTTCTTTTTGTCTCACCTTCAGTGTTCCCCTACATCAATTTCGATGCAATCTACTAGTACCTGGGAAATGAGGCGCAGATGAAAGGTAAGATGGACAATAGCACAATCTGTCTGGTGGATGACACCGTTGAGCCTTGTTGATACTAATACGGTACTGATGACAACATTTTATGAACTCCTGGGTCTTTGATAACTATCTATCTTAGTGTGTCACGGGTTATCCTGACACCTTAATGAACACAACATGACCCAGCTTGATGCAAAGCGGCTCCATGGGGCATGATCACACGAGCCCGTAGGCCGGCTGCCTGCTTTCTTTCCCACTCGCTCACAGCGTGCATGCATGGCGTTCACGTCTGCTTTAGTTTAGTACCCTTTACAATACAACCACACTTGCAAAGCCGCCCACGATTAAAGCGCATGCACCTAGCTTGCTTCAATCGCACTCCATCAATACTATTGTTTTTTGAGAGCTATGTGCTCGACAGTTTCTGTTTGGAATGCTCAACCAGTTCGGACCAAACGTTGTCAGAAGGGTTAAATTTCGAAGTGATTTATTTCAACGGTGAATCAAGTAGCTAGGGAGATATAAGACTAAGTGAATTATTGGGCATCTATCTAGACAAATAAGAGTGACACGTACTTGGAAGCTGGATCGGATCTTGGCGAAGGAACTCCACACCATGCCACGCACGTGCTACACATCAACAGTCTTTGTGATACGTAGCATGCATGGGTCCTCCTCACCTTTCGTCTAGGAGGGGAAGCAGGACGCGACATTCATGGGCCCTTGATCACTAGGAAGACGATGGCCGACCATGAGAGTTTTGGGGTGCATGTGATCTGGAAAGAATGTTCTAGGTTTTGCGTTTAATTATATTGGGGGGTATGAGAAAGAGTGATGATACTGCTTGGTAGATCCGCATCTCGAGGCACATACATTATTTATTCTCCAGTAGTACTCCTATATCTAAAATTCTTTATGTATGTATATATACTCTTCTTTGCTTAGTCCATGCATGAGCCATATCTCCATTTGGCATGGAGATAGGCAAGTAGTGAGTGAAAACCTGTCTAATTGCTCCACCAAATTCACAAGTCCGGAGCTGCGGCGTAGTGGATCATTGACTAGTGTGTATGGTGGAGTCAGACACTCTGAATCGAAGTGACCTCGTACCTAAACGCCACGCCGTTTTCTTCTTGCTTGGACCCGGCCCGTTCACTCGATCGGTGCGCGTTGTTTTCATCACATCACGCAGCGTTACTATCTCCTCTTCGTCGCTTGGACGATGTGGACGTAAAAAATGGGTTAGTTCCGACCTGAATATAGAGGGGGGAAATCAAATCCTTGTGAGAACGAAGCTCTAACGACTCGAAAAGTGCTGCTGTTTACCATGTCCATGTGCGAGGAAAGTAGCGGGAGCCCATCTCTAATGCAAAAGGAAAAGCGCCGCGCCGGTACTAATAGCTTTTTTGGGGTGAAATGATGTCCCCTTTTGCAACATTAAGCCATCCCGTGCGAGCGTTCTAGGACTACATAGAGGGAGACCTCTCTGGGTAGCCGAGAAATATTTCACCTGCTAACTCTGTACCGTTTGTCCTGCGAAGAAAACTGTACCGCTGTTTGGCAAACGGATGCCACAGTATCCGCGTGCGCTGAGTTAAGAAGGCCGATGCGGCCGGGATGTGAACAATGAGTAAGGAACAAGGCCAGCGTGGCGTGCTAATGATCGATGTTTCACGGAGCACTACTCGAGTTTAGGACCTCTTCAACCGCAACCGTAAAAATTCTTCCGCATCCGTCTGCGGACAAGGAGTACCAGTCCACGGACAGGAATATAGAAGGTCGACATCCAACGCTAGCAGCATACATTTCAAACTCCTTTTCGACAAACCGCGTGAAATTCATGCAAAGACGACCGAATTTTGTATAAACATGACGAATTTCATACAAACTGGACGAGAATGCTTACATTTTGGACATATTTTCAACTAAGAAGCTAAAACTACGTGCACATACTATCGCACGGAGCTCCACTCGCACGGCATGGATATACTACACTAGTCTATGGCCAACTGCGGCTTGTCTTCCCCATGTCCGGCAGCCCTGAATATGCCTGGAGCCCCGGAGGCATGTTCTTCCCCCGTGTCTTCCCTGTGTCCGCCTGCGCCCCTCATCGGAGCAACAAAGAGAGTGCTTTAGACGGAAGGGAAGGGTGCTTCCGTGGAGCTCAAGCGGGTGTCCAACATGGTCTGAGATAAAGGAGAACCGGCTGGGTATCCGGCGGTGCCCTTCCTGGGACCCAAGCGGCGGCGGCCTCCCGTGTTCTACTTCTCCTCGATGATGGGGCGGGCGCGGACGTGTTGGTCGCCACCTCGTCCACATCAATGCAACCGACTTCTTTCTCTGCGTGCATGGCGCGGCTACGCGCGCGTCGACGGTGGATGGTTAGGTCGCAGGCACTGGATGCGGCGATGCCCGTGCCGCTGTGCTCCCCGACGTGCCGGTGTGGAGCAACTCGCCACTCCTCATCGAGTTTGCCTCAAGTGGCGAGTTGTTGAACCACGCGAAGGTTTGGGGCGGCAACTTGCTCCGTCGGGTCAGGCATGGGAACTGGAGCAGCGAGCTGCCTCGCTCGTATCCAGCGGGCTCGGCGCCACCCAGCCGGCTTGTATACCGGAGAACTGCTCTTCGAAAGCCATCGGAAGAGTGGAGAAAATGGTGAAGGAGGAGATGGGGGAGCGGCGAAGGGGTGCGACTCTTGCCTGACATCTAGCCTCGTTTAAATAGAGGACGGGCGGGAGGAGCTCGACAAGCGTTGCATTTAATGCCGGCCCGCTTATGAGCGGATGTGTGGCCGGAGTAGGTTTCTCGGCTTGCACGTGGGTTTAATGGAGGCATATGAATGCAGCGAGGAGGTGTGTTCAGCCGAACGTGCAATGGGTGGCGCCCTCGGCTGGCGAGCCGCTTCAATGGCAGAGTAGTGAGAGGTCGCTTCTGCCCTAGAACGGCCTTCAATGCAGAGCGGCGTGCTCTATAGCGGCATGAATGCTGGCAGCTGGCGCCGGACGGGATGCACGTGCGGGAGAAAGAGGGGGGTTTTTGGTGGGCTAGGGCAATCAAAAGCGGACTTGTGATCGGTCCGGACTCTCGCAAACCTCCCTCACTTTTGTCTTCGGTTTGCGGGAGAAATCACGTTTGGACCGCTCCGCGGACCGATACATGCCTACGTTGGATGACTTCCGTGGTTCGGACAGCGCGGTCCAGACGGATGTGGACGATTTGCGGGTCGGCTTTGGAGATGCCCTAAGAGCATCTACAACCGGACCCCTCAAACCCGTCTGAAACGCCCGGGCAGGCCGCCCGGTTACTGACTGGTCACGAAATTTGGACCCAAACGGGCCTCTCAAACCGCCCTCAAACGCCCGGGCTGACCGGGACCCCTCATATCCGGCCCAAATATGGGGCGGATATTGAAGGAAATATGCCCTAGAGGCAATAATAAAGTTGTTATTTATATTTCCTTATATCATGATAAATGTTTATTATTCATGCTAGAATTGTATTAATCGGAAACTTAGTACATGTGTGAATACATAGACAAACAGAGTGTCACTAGTATGCCTCTACTTGACTAGCTCGTTGAATCAAAGATGGTTAAGTTTCCTAGCCATAGACATGAGTTGTCATTTGATTAACGGGATCACATCATTAGAGAATGATGTGATTGACTTGACCCATTCCGTTACCTTAGCACTTGATCGTTTAGTGTGTTGCTATTGCTTTCTTCATGACTTATACATGTTCCTATGACTATGAGATTATGCAACTCCCAAATACCGGAGGAACACTTTGTGTGCTACCAAACGTCACAACGTAACTGGGTGATTATAAAGGTGCTCTACAGGTGTCTCCGATGGTGTTTCTTGAGTTGGCATAGATCGAGATTAGGATTTGTCACTCCGATTGTGGGAGAGGTATCTCTGGGCCCTCTCGGTAATGCACATCACTATAAGCCTTGCAAGCAATGTGACTAATGAGTTAGTTACGAGATGATGCATTACGGAACGAGTAAAGAGACTTGCTGGTAACGAGATTGAACTAGGTATTGAGATACCGACGATTGAATCTCGGGCAAGTAACATACCGATGACAAAGGGAACAAGTATGTTGTTATGCGGTTTGACCGATAAAGATCTTCGTAGAATATGTGGGAGCCAATATGAGCATCCAGGTTCCGCTATTGGTTATTGACCGGAGACGTGTCTCGGTCATGTCTACATAGTTCTCAAACCCGCAGGGTCCGCACGCTTAACGTTCGATGACGATCGGTATTATGAGTTTATGTGTTTTGATGTACCGAAGGTAGTTCGGAGTCCCGGATATGATCACGGACATGACGAGGAGTCTCGAAATGGTTGATACATAAAGATCGATATATTGGACGACTATATTTGGACATCGAAATGGTTCCAGGTGAAATCAGAATTTTACGGGAGTACCGGAACCCCCCGGTAAATGTATAGGCCTTATTGGGCCATAGTGGAGATAGAGAGAGGAGGCCAGGGTAGGCCGCGCGCCCCTTCCCCTCTGGTCCGAATTGAACTAGGAGGGGGGCGGCGCCCCCCTTTCCTTCCTCCCTCTCTCCCCCTTCCTTCTCTCCTAGTCCAGCTAGGGAAGGGGGGGAATCCTACTCCAAGTGGGAGTAGGACTCCTCCAGGGCGCGCCATAGAGGGCCGGCCCTCCCCCCTCCTCCACTCCTTTATATACGGCGGAGGGAGGCACCCCATAGACACACAAGTTGATCATTGATCTCTCTTAGCCGTGTGCGGTGCCCCCCTCCACCATAATCCACCTCGGCCAAATCGTAGCGGTGCTTAGGCGAAGCCCTGCGTCGGTAGCTTCATCAACACCGTCATCACGCCATCGTGCTGACGAGGCTCTCCCTCGAAGCTCTACTGGATCGCGAGTTCGCGGGACGTCACTGAGCTGAACGTGTGCTGAACACGGAGGTGCCGTACGTTCGGTACTTAGGATCGGTCGATCATGAAGACGCACGACTACATCAACCGCGTTGTCATAACGCTTCCGCTTTCGGTCTAAGAGGGTACGTGGACACACTCTCCCCTCTCTTTGCTATGCATCACCATGATCTTGCGGTGCGTAGGATTTTTTTTCGAAATTACTACGTTCCCCAACAGTGGCATCCGAGCCAGGTTTATGCGTAGATGTTATATGCACGAGTAGAACACAAGTGAGTTGTGGGCGATACTAGTCATACTTCTTACCACCATGTCATACTTTGATTCGGCGGTATTGTTGGATGAAGCAGCCCGAACCGACATTACGCGTACGCTTACGCGAGACTGGTTCTACCGACGTGCTTTGCACACGGGCGGCTGGCGGGTGTCAGTTTCTCCAACTTTAGTTGAATCGAGTGTGGCTACGCCCGGTCCTTGTGAAGGTTAAAACAACACATACTTGACGAAATATCGTTGTGGTTATGATGCGTAGGTAAGAACGGTTCTTGCTCAGCCCGTAGCAGCCACGTAAAACTTGCAACAACAAAGTAGAGGACGTCTAACTTGTTTTTGCAGGGCATGTTGTGATGTAATATGGTCAAGACATGATGCTAAATTTTATTGTATGAGATGATCATGTTTTGTAACAAAGTTATCGGCAACAGGCAGGAGCCATATGGTTGTCGCTTTATTGTATGCAATGCAATCGCCCTGTAATTGCTTTACTTTATCACTAAGCGGTAGCGATAGTCGTAGAAGCAATAGTTGGCGAGACGACAACGATGCTACGATGGAGATCAAGGTGTCGCGCCGGTGACGATGGTGATCATGACGGTGCTTTGGAGATGGAGATCAAAGGCACAAGATGATGATGGCCATATCATATCACTTATATTGATTGCATGTGATGTTTATCCTTTATGCATCTTATTCTGCTTTGTTTGACGGTACCATTATAAGATGATGTCTCACTAAAATTTCAAGGTATAAATGTTCTCCCTGAGTATGCACCGTTGCGAAAGTTCGTCGTGCCGAGACACCACGTGATGATCGGGTGTGATAAGCTCTACGTTCAAATACAACGAGTCTAAGCCAGTTTTGCACACGCAGAATACTCGGGTTAAACTTGACGAGCCTAGCATATGCAGATATGGCCTCGGAACACTGAAACTGAAAGGTCGAACGTGAATCATATAGTAGATATGATCAACATAGTGATGTTCACCATTGAAAACTACTCCATCTGACGTGATGATCGGAAGTGGTTTAGTTGATTTGGATCACGTGATCACTTAGATGATTAGAGGGATGTCTATCTAAGTGGGAGTTCTTAAGTAATATGATTAATTGAACTTTAATTTATCATGAACTTAGTACCTGATAGTATTTTGCTTGTCTATGTTGTTGTAGATAGATAGCCAATGTTGTTGTTCCGTTAAATTTTAATGCGTTCCTTGAGAAAGCAAAGTTGAAAGATGATGGTAGCAATTGCACAGACTGGGTCCGTAACTTGAGAATTATCCTCATTGCTGCACAGAAGAATTATGTCCTAGAAGCACCGCTGGGTGCCAGGCCTGCTGCAGATGCAACTGACGATGTTAAGAACATCTGGCAGAGCAAAGCTGATGACTAATCGATAGTTCAGTGTGCCATGCTTTACGGCTTAGAATCAGGACTCCAACGACATTTTGAACGTCATGGAGCATATGAGATGTTCCAGGAGTTGAAGTTAATATTTCAAACAAATGCCCAGATTGAGAGATATGAAGTCTCCAATAAGTTCTATAGCTGTAAGATGGAGGAGAATAGTTCTATCAGTGAACATATACTCAAAATGTCTGGGTATAATAATCACTTGATTCAACTGGGAGTTAATCTTCCGGATGATAGTGTCATTGACAGAATTCTTCAATCACTACCACCAAGCTACAAGAGCTTTGTGATGAACTATAATATGCAATGGATGGATAAGACAATTCTTGAGCTCTTCGTGATGCTAAAGGCTGTGGAGGTAGAAATCAAGAAGGAGCATCAAGTGTTGATGGTCAACAAGACCACCAGTTTCAAGAAAAAGGGTAAAGGGAAGAAGAAGGGGAACTTCAAGAAGAACAAAAAACAAGTTGCTGCTCATGAGAAGAAACCCAAGTCTGGACCTAAGCCTGAGACTGAGTGCTTCTACTGCAAAGGGACTGGTCACTGGAAGCGGAACTGCCCCAAGTATTTGGCGGATAAGAAGGATGGCAAGGTGAACAAAGGTATATGTGATATACATGTTATTGATGTGTACCTTACTAATGCTCGCAGTAGCACCTGGGTATTTGATACTGGTTCTGTTGCTAATATTTGCAACTCGAAACAGGGACTACGGATTAAGCGAAGATTGGCTAAGGACGAGGTAACGATGCGTGTAGGAAATGGTTCCAAAGTCGATGTGACCGCGGTCGTCACGCTACCTCTACATCTACCTTCGGGATTAGTTTTAGACCTGAATAATTGTTATTTGGTGCCAGCGTTGAGCATGAACATTATATCTGGATCTTGTTTGATGCGAGACAGTTATTCATTTAAATCAGAGAATAATGGTTGTTCTATTTATATGAGTAATATCTTTTATGGTCATGCACCCTTGAAGAGTGGTCTATTTATATTAAATCTCGATAGTAGTGATACACATATTCATAATATTGAAGCCAAAAGATGCAGAGTTGATAATGATAGTGCAACTTATTTGTGGCACTGCCGTTTAGGTCATATTGGTGTAAAGCGCATGAAGAAACTCCATACTGATGGACTTTTGGAATCACTTGATTATGAATCACTTGGTACTTGTGAACCATGCCTCATGGGCAAGATGACTAAAACGCCGTTCTCCGGAACAATGGAGCAAGCAACAGATTTGTTGGAGATCATACATACTGATGTATGTGGTCCGATGAATATTGAGGCTCGCGGCGGGTATCGCTATTTTCTCACCTTCACAGATGATTTGAGCAGATATGGGTATATCTACTTAATGAAACATACGTCTGAAACATTTGAAAAGTTTAAAGAATTTCAGAGTGAAGTGGAAAATCATCGTAACAAGAAAATAAAGTTTCTACGATCTGATCATGGAGGAGAATATTTGAGTTACGAGTTTGGTCTTCATTTGAAACAATGCGGAATAGTTTCGCAACTCATGCCACCCGGAGCACCACAGCGTAATGGTGTGTCCGAACGTTGTAATCGTAATTTACTAGATATGGTGCGATCTATGATGTCCCTTACTGATATACCGCTATCGTTTTGGGGTTATGCTTTAAAGACAGCCGCATTCACGTTAAATAGGGCACCATCGAAAGCCATTGAGATGACGCCTTATGAACTATGGTTTGGCAAGAAACCAAAGTTGTCGTTTCTTAAAGTTTGGGGCTGCGATGCTTATGTGAAAAATCTTCAACCTGATAAGCTCGAACCCAAATTGGAGAAATGTGTCTTCATAGGATACCCAAAGGAAACTATTGGGTACACCTTCTATCACAGATCTGAAGGCAAGACATTTGTTGCTAAGAATGGATCCTTTCTAGAGAAGGACTTTCTCTCGAAAGAAGTGAGTGGGAGGAAAGTAGATCTTGATGAGGTAATTGTAACTGCTCCCTTTTTGGAAAGTAGTTCATCACAGAAACCAGTTCCTGTGACACCTACACCAATTAGTGAGGAAGCTAATGATGTTGATCATGAAACTTCAGATCAAGTTACTACTGAACCTTGTAGGTCAACCAGAGTAAGATCCGCACAAGAGTGGTACGGTAATCCTATTCTGGAGGTCATATTACTTGACCAAGGCGAACCTACGAACTATGAAGAAGCGATGGTGAGCCCAGATTCCGCAAAATGGCTTGAGGCCATGAAATCTGAGATGGGATCCATGTATGAGAACAAAGTGTGGACTTTGGTTGACTTACCCGATGATCGGCAAGCCATAGAGAATAAATGGATCTTCAAGAAGAAGACTGACGGTGACGGTAATGTTACTGTCTACAAAGCCTGACTTGTTGCGAAAGGTTTTCGACAAGTTCAAGGGGTTGACTACGATGAGACTTTCTCACCCGTAGCGATGCTTAAGTCTGTCTGAATCATGTTAGCAATTGCTGCATTTTATGTTTATGAAATTTGGCAAATGGACGTCAAAACTGCATTCCTGAATGGATTTCTGGAAGAAGAGTTGTATATGATGTAACCAGAAGGTTTTGTCGATCCAAAGGGAGCTAACAAAGTGTGCAAGCTCCAGCGATCCATTTATGGACTGGTGCAAGCCTCTCGGAGTTGGAATAAATGTTTTGATAGTGTGATCAAAGCATATGGTTTTATACAGACTTTTGGAGAAGCCTGTATTTACAAGAAAGTGAGTGGGACCTCTGTAGCATTTCTAATATTATATGTGGATGACATATTGCTGATTGGAAATGATATAGAATTTCTGGATAGCATAAAAGGATACTTGAATAAGAGTTTTTCAATGAAAGACCTCGGTGAAGCTGCATACATATTAGGCATCAAGATCTATAGAGATAGATCAAGACGCTTAATTGGACTTTCACAAAGCACATACCTTGACAAAGTTTTGAAAAAGTTCAAAATGGATCATGCAAAGAAAGGGTCCTTTCCTATGTTACAAGGTGTAGTCAGACTCAATGCCCGACCACTGCAGAAGATAGAGAGAAAATGAAAAGTGTTCCCTATGATTCAGCCATAGGCTCTATCATGTATGCAATGCTGTGTACAAGACCTGATGTGTACACTGATCCACACGATTCTAAATCGCAAACCGAATATGTGTTTATATTGAACGGTAGAGCTGTAAGTTGGTGCAGTTCTAAACAAATCATCGTGGCGGGATCTACGTGTGAAGCGGAGTACATAGCTGCATCGGAATCAGCAAATGAAGGAGTCTGGATGAAGGAGTTCATATCCGATCTAGGTGTCATACCTAGTGCATCGGGTCCAATGAAAATCTTTTGTTACAATACTGGTGCAATTGCCTTGGCAAAGGAATCCAGATTTCACAAAAGAACCAAGCACATCAAGAGACACTTCAATTCCATCCGGGATCAAGTCCAGGTGGGAGACATAGAGATTTGCAAGATACATACGGATCTGCATGTTGCAGACCCATTGACTAAGCCTCTTCCACGAGCAAAACATGATCAGCACCAAGACTCCATGGGTGTTAGAATCATTACTATATAATCTAGATTATTGACTCTAGTGACAGTGGGAGACTGAAGGAAATATGCCCTAGAGGCAATAATAAAGTTATTATTTATTGCCTCATATCATGATAAATTTTTATTATTCATGCTAGAATTGTATTAACCGGAAACATAATACATGTGTGAATACATAGACAAACATAGTGTCACTAGTATGCCTCTACTTGACTAGCTCGTTAATCAAAGATGGTTGAGTTTCCTATCCATAGACATGAGTTGTCATTTGCTTAACGGGATCACATCATTAGGAGAATGATGTGATTGACTTGACCCATTCCGTTAGCTTAGCACTTGATCTTTTAGTTTACTGCTATTGCTTTCTCCATGACTTATACATGTTCCTGTAACTATGAGGTTATGCAACTCCCGAATATCGGAGGAACACTTTGTGTGCTACCAAACGTCACAATGTAACCGGGTGATTATAAAGGTGCTCTACAGGTGTCTCCGATGGTACTTGTTGAGTTGGCATAGATCGAGATTAGGATTTGTCACTCCGATTGTCGGAAAGGTATCTCTGGGCCCTCTCGGTAATGCACATCACTATAAGCCTTGCAAGCAATGTGACTAATGAGTTAGTTGCGGGATGATGCATTACAGAACGAGTAAAGAGACTTGCCAGTGACGAGATTGAGCTAGGTATTGAGATACCGACGATCGAATCACGGGCAAGTAACATACCAATGACAAAGGGAACAACGTATGTTGTTATGCGGTTTGACCGATAAAGATCTTCCTAGAATATGTAGGAACCAGTATGAGCATCCAGGTTCCTCTATTGGTTATTGACCGGAGATGTGTCTCGGTCATGTCTACATAGTTCTCGAACCCGTAGGGTCCGCACGCTTAAAGTTCTGTGACGATCGGTATTATGAGTTTGTATGTTTTAATGTACCGAAGGTAGTCTAGAGTCCCGGATATGACCACGGACATGACGAGGAGTATCGAAATGGTCGAGACGTAAAGATAGATATATTGGACGACTATGTTCGGACACCGGAAGTGTTTCGGGAGGTTTCAGACATATACCGGAGTACCGGGGGGTTACCGGAACCCCCCGGGGAGTGTAATGGGCCTATTGGGCCTTAGTGGAGAAGAGGAGGGGCGGCCAGGGCCGGCCGCGTGCCCCCTCCCCCTCTAGTCCGAATTGGACAAGGAGGAGTCCTACTCCAGGTGGGAGTAGGACTCCCCCCTTGGCGCGCCCTCCTCCTTGGTCGTCCGCCTCCCCCCTTGCTCATTTATATACGGGGGCAGGGGACACCCTAGAACACACAATTTGATTGTTTCCAGCCGTGTGCGGTGCCCCCCTCCACCATAATCCACCTCGGTTATATCGTAGCGGTGCTTAGGCGAAGCCCTGCGTCGGTAACTTCATCAACATCGTCATCACGCCGTCGTGCTGACGGAACTCTCCTTCGAGCTCTACTGGATTGTGAGTTCGCGGGACGTCACCGAGCTGAACGTGTGCTGAACACGGAGGTGCCGTACGTCCGGTGCTGAGGATCGGTCGATCGTGAAGACGTACGACTACATCAACCGCGTTGTCATAACGCTTCCGCTTACGGTCTAAGAGGGTACGTGGACGACACTCTCCCCTCTCGTTGCTATGCATCACCATGATCTTGCGTGTGCGTAGGAATTTTTTTGAAATTACTACATTTGCCAACAATAAGCTCTACGTTCACATAAAATGGGTGCAAGCCAGTTTTGCACACGCAGAAATACTCGGGTTAAACTTGACGAGCGTAGCATATGCAAATATGGCCTCGGAACACTGAGACCGAAAGGTCGAGTGTGAATCATATAGTAGATATGATCAACATAGTGATGTTCACCATTGAAAACTACTCCATCTCACGTGATGATCGGACATGGTTTAGCTGATTTGGATCACGTGATCACATAGATGATTAGAGGGATGTCTATCTAAGTGGGAGTTCTTAAGTAATATGATTAATTGAACTTTAATTTATCATGAACTTAGTCCTGTTAGTATTTGCATATCTATGTTGTAGATCAATAGCTCGCGTTTAGCTCCCCTGTTTTATTTTTTGATATGTTCCTAGAGAAAACTAAGTTGAAAGATGTTAGTAGCAATGATGCGGATTGGATCCGTGATCTGAGGATTATCCTCATTACTGCATAGAAGAATTATGTCCTTGATGCACCGCTAGGTGATAGACCAATTGCAGGAGCAGATGCAAACGTTACGAACGTTTGGCAAGCTCGATATGATGTCTACTTGATAGTTTAGTGTACCATGCTTTACGGCTTAGAACCGGGACTTCAAAAATGTTTTGAACACCACGGAGCATATAAGATGTTCCAAGAGTTGAAATTGGTATTTCATACTCATGCCCGTGTCAAGAGGTATGAGACATCTGACAGTACTTGGCCTACAAGATGGAGGAGAATAGCTCAACCAGTGAGCATGTGCTCAGATTGTCTGGGTACTACAATTGCTTGAATCAAGTGGGAGTTAATCTTCCAGATAAGATGGTAATTGACAAAGTTCTCTAGTCACTATCTCCAAGTTACTAGAACTTCGTGATGAACTATAATATGCAAGGGATGACAAAAGTAATTCCCGAGCTTTTCGCGATGCTGAAATCGACGAAGGTAGAAATCAAGAAAGAGCATCAAGTGTTGATGGTTAACAAGACCACTAGTTTCAAGTAAAGGGTCAAAGGGAAGAAGGGGAACTTCAAGAATAAAGGCAAGCAAGTTGCTGCTCAAGTGAAAAAGCCCAAGTCTGGACCTAAGCCTGAAACCGAGTGCTTCTACTTCGAAGGGACTGGTCACTGGAAGCGGAAGTACCCCAAGTATTTGGTTGATAAGAAGGATGGCAAAGTGAACAAAGGTGTATTTTATATACATGTTATTGATGTGTACTTTACTAGTGTTTATAGCAACCCCTCAGTATTTGATACTAGTTCAGTTGCTAAGAGTAGTAACTCGAAACAGGAGTTGCAAAATACACAGAGACTAGTTAAGGGCAAGGTGATGATGTGTGTTGGAAGTGATTCCAAGGTTGATAAGATCACCATCGCACACTTCCTTTACCTTCGGGATTAGTGTGGAACCAAAAATAAATGTTATTTGGTGTTTGCGTTGAGCATGAATATGATTGGCTCATGTTTATTGCAATACGGTTATTCATTTAAGTCAAAGAATAATTGTTGTTCTATTTACATGAATAAAACCTTCTACGGTCATACACTCAATATAAATGGTTTATTGAATATTGATCGTAGTGATACACATATTCATAATATTGAAGCCCAAAGATGCAAAGTTAATAATGATAGTGCAACTTATTTGTGGCACTGCCGTTTAGGTCATATTGGTGTAAAGCGCATGAAGAAACTCCATGCTGATGGGCTTTTGGAATCACGTGATTATGAATAACTTGATGCTTGCAAACCATGCCTCATGGGCAAGATGACTAAGACTCCGTTCTCCGGAACAATGGAGCGAGCAACTGAATTATTGGAAATAATACATACTGATGTATGCGGTCCGATGAGTGTTGAGGCTCGCGACAGGGTATCGTTATTTTCTGACCTTCACAAATGATTTGAGCAGATATGGGTATATCTACTTGATGAAACACAAGTCTGAAACATTTGAAAAGTTCAAAGAATTTCAGAGTCAATTGGAGAATCATCGTAACAAGAAAATAAAAGTTTCTACGATATGATCGCAGAGGTAAAATGTTTGAGTTAAGGAGTTTGGCCTTCAGTTAAAACAATGTGAAATAGTTTCACTACTCACGCCACCTGGAACACCACAGTGTAATGGTGTGTCCGAACATCGTAACTGCATTTTATTAGATATGGTGCGATCTATGATGTCTCTTCTCGATCTACCACTATCGCTTTTGGGGTTATTCATTAGAGACAGCTACATTCACGTTAAATAGGGCACCATCTAAATCCGTGGAGATGACACCTTATGAACTGTGGTTTGGCGAGAAACCTAAACTATCGTTTCTTAAAGTTTGGGACTACGATGCTTATGTGAAAAAGTTTCAACATGATAAGCTCGAACCCAAATCGGAGAAGTAAATCTTCATAGGATACCCAAAAGAAACTGTTGGGTACACCTTCTGTCGTGGAATTGTCACGGCAGATGTCCTAGCAAAAGGACTTAGTCGTGGAGCCATCGCAACTAGGAAGCAAGAAGGGGTTAATCGGGACAAAGGACACGAGGTTTATACTGGTTCGGCCCCTTATGGTGAAGGTAAAAGCCTACGATGCAGTTTGAGGTGGGATTGCTTATGTCTCGATAACCAGGGAGCGAATTCGCTTAACCTAGCTCTCGGGTTGATGTTACTTTCCCTAAGCCGCCGCTGGGTCGTCCCATTATATACACGGGTTGACGTCCCGCGGCCTACAAAGTCCCGGCCGGCTTATAAACAGTGTCCGGCTCGGTGACTAGTTAATCTTGCCTTACAATACAAGTCATGTCATTATGGAAGTTTATCACTACGGGCCTTAAGTCACCTTTGGGCTTTGGGCCCCTAACTGAACCGCCATCTTCAAGCTTGATATCGGGCTTCATATGATGAATCGCCATAGCGTAACCCGGCCCCTCCTAGCCAGGTTACACTAGTAGTTATATCCCCAACATTAGGCCCCAGATTGATTTGAACTGGTTCATGTCAATCTTCAACACTTAAGAAAAAGTCTTTTGTCTTCCACCTGTGCGAGAATTTGTAACCCGCCGTGACGTCATCTGCCCTTTAATTCATATTTTATTCAATCATATCCTAACAGATCCTTATCTTTAATGACCATTCCGAAGATCGAGGCGTCTGAGTAGCTGGATAACCATGTTTCGGCCTCCTCGTTTCTCACGCCCACTCTGTCAGTCTTCCCTTATAAATAGGCACGACCAAGTCTTTCTTCATCCTCTCTCTTTCTGTCATTGTCTTCCTCTCGCGACTCCGCTGCTGCTCGGGCTCCACCGCCGCCGCTGCAGAACACCTCGTCTTCATCAACCTCGGCCGCTGCATCAACTTGAACCAGTCCAGAGAACGGCGGCGACCCTCCGCAGTAGATATGCAACTGTAAGTTTTCGTCTTCCCACATCTCAGATCCGCATTAGGGTTTGCGAGTTCCTCTGCGTTCTTCGTGGTTCATCCCGGATTCTTCATGGTTATTTACCGCGACCTTATTTGATCCAAAAGTAGTACAGAACTCATACTGTAGTTGTTTCTCGTCCATTTTTTATATTATCAGATCCCTTTTTGCTTGCAAAGAAACTTCATTAGGACTCACGAACTCATCTGTATCATGTTTTTAGGTCTAGAATATTTTCTTTCTGAACAGTTGTTTGATCCAAAATAATAGTCGCAACATGTGAAAACTATTTATGCGACACTTAGGCAGAATTGTATTTGTTAGATCCATCTAGCCATGGCGACTCTTATCTCCGGCTTAAAAAAGGGCAGCGCTCAAGTGATAACCTTGACCACCCATGGCGGTTTTGGATAACTTAACTGCTTATGAAGCTCATGGCGGCTTAAATAATCTGCCGTAACCATCCTCATACCATTAGGCCCCTTTGAAAATCGCCATCTTGAATATGCCTTGTAATTTTTCCTCCGGCTTATAGTTAAACCGACAATTTTCACTCTTTGCTAGGCCTCCATCTTCATAATGACTCCGAAAGCGCCCAAAGCACCAGTGACATGTAATTGGGTCAAATCCATCGTCACAGAAAGTACCCTTGCTGATTTTGTGAAGACGGGCTATCTGCCAAAGAAGGAAGTCATGTCCTACCGTGCTCCTGATCCAACAGAGGAAAAACCTCAACCCAAAGAAGGGGAAGTCATTGTCTTTACTGATCACATGATCCGGGGCTTTTCTCCACCCGGCTCAAAGTTTTTCAGAGACGTTCTGCACTTTTTTTACCTCCAACCTCAAGATATCGGGGCCAACTCAGTGTCTAATATCTGCAATTTCCAAGTGTTCTGTGAGGTGTACCTTGGAGAAGAACCCAATTTGCTGCTCTTCAGAGAATTATTTTACTTGAACCGCCAGAATGAACGCGCCAACGGGCCTAGCTTGGAACTTGGTGGGATCTCAATTCAACGATGGAGAGACTGCATTTTCCCGTATGCCGATCCACCGAGTCACCCCAAAGACTGGAACTGGACATGGTTTTATTGTCAAGATACTTCTCCGGCTGGTGAGAACCCACTGCCTGGTTTTCGCGCCCTGCGCCTTGAGTCCACTCATCCTCTACCAGATAAGCTGTCTCCTACTGAACGCCAGAAACTTGCCCCCACCATAAGTAAAATCAAGGCTCTTCTGGGGAACGGCTTGAATGGCATCGACTTGGTCTGGGTTTGGCTTGCTTGGCGGGTTATTCCATTGAGCCGCCGCCCTGGCCTGATGTGCGACTATATGAGTGAGAAGAATGATCCTCTGCGGCACAGCCCTGACGATTTACCTGAAAATGTCATTGCCGATATGACAAAGTCAATCATGAATGAAAGCCTGGCAGACTGTGGCCAAGTAGGCTTAAATTCTTTCTACAAGGCTAACCCGGCTCCAGCGGTAAGCCACTAATTTAAGCATGTTTATTTTCACCTTTGAAGGTTTTACCTTTACTCAAAACTCTTGTTGTAATTCACAGGCCACTGACGACTTTTGGAAGGCCAAGTATGACCATGAAGCTGCAAGGAAAGCCAGAAAGGCCAAGAAAGCTGCCCGGAAAGCCGCTGACAGGAAGAAGGGAAACAAGACCAGTGCATCCGATTTACATCATTTAGAAGATACCTCTGAGTCGGAGGTAGCCCATGACTCTCTTGGCTCCTTTATTAACTACCTTATTGACATTGATTATCAGCAGGAAGACACGGGAACCAGTAATGGGAATACTGAAGAGGTAACTATCATTTCTTCTGACTCCGAGCCTTTGCCAAGACAGAAAAACCCGAAGAGTAACCCGGAAAGTAAGATTTTCACATCCCTTAGCTTATCACGGTCCTCAATTTCTTTTGAAGCAACAGATTGTTGAGAGCCGGAGGAAGACCCGAACCAGCAAAAATGCAGAACTCTCCTCCGGCTTACCGAATACACTGAAGAAGCGCCGGAATGAGGTCACCTCCGATTTAAGTCCCTTTTATCCTTTGGCGGGTCTCACTCGTCAACTACTCAATTCTTCTGACTCAAATTACCAGGAAACTTCACCTTCTTCTGGCGAGTCAATGTAGTCCAATTTGCCGGCTTTCAAAACTGCTCCAGGGTAATGATAACCCGCTTAACTTGTACTCGTTTTAGTTTGTTGTATTTGTACTGACCTTTTGATCTTATGAAGTGGAAAAGCAAAGCCCAGCAAAAGGGAGTAGAAAAGCAAGCCGGCTGAAGAACCAATCTTAACTGAGTCGGAACTTGGAACGATCGCACCTGAAGCCTCCACCCATGAGCCGCCGCCTGAGCTAACTCATGACACGCCAACTGCTACTGCTGACCCACCTGTCGAGCAAGCCGTCGATGGTTCTGAAAACCCGGAAGTTCCTAGCCCGGCCAGGACGGATAATCCTCAAGATGCTGATGTCGAAATAACCAAGACCAGCTTTGTTGAACCGGGAAGACCAACCGTACTAGCCAAGTGCTCTGCCGAGGAAGAACTACTGGAATGCCGCCGGGTTAAATTTGATGTCGCTGACTATACTCACCTGAGTATTAGTGAAGTCTTTTCTGGCTATACGAACCAAGTGCACAGCAGTCGTGACACCGAAATTGATATGGTGAAGCAAATGTATTAGAAGTTTGAGGCACAACCTTTCCTCCATACTCATTTATCCTTACCATGCCAGCCCCCAAGTCTATCGCTTATGATGAATGTGATGTAGACTTAGAAACAAAATTAGTGATAGTAGTGCTATATTTGAATAGAACATATAAGAACTCCGGCTTACTCCGTAGTCCCCAAGGGGCGGCTGAACCAGCATGGTAGAGCCGGTCCTTATTATACTTGAATCAAGTAAAAGACTTGTAAAACAGCAATATGCATTAGCCCCCAAGTGCCAAGTATTCTTGCTTGCAAAGTGCTTGGGACTTACTGTCATGAACCAGCACTTAAGCAAAAAATTCTTTAGCATACATTAGCCCCCAAGTGCCAAGTGTTTTGCTTGCGAAAGGCTTGGGACATAACATTGTATTATGATAACCCTGACTCTGACCCGGTGTTTGGACAAGCCACCACAGGTCAATTTGAATCAGAAATATCTGGTTTGAAGAGCCGCCTAGAAGCACAGGAGGCCGAAACCCAAAAAGCCAACTCCAAATTTGAATTTAGTGTATCTGAACAGGAAAAACTGAAAAAAGACTTTGAAGCTGAAAAGAAGGCCTGGGCTGATGAAAAAATAGCCTTGACTGATCGGGCTGAAAAAGCAGAGGCGGCTCTTGCAGAGACAGCCGCCAAACTATCCGGCTTAAAGCGTCGTATATCTCAGATGGTCTCAGCAATCTTTGGTAAGTCGCCCTGTAATTGTTAAGTATTTGAATTTATTCAATGAACATATCAATTTTATTAACTCACCTGATATTGTACCGCAGGCCCCAGGAGTTCAAATCTGAACCAAAGCATGCTGACAAAATTGAAGGCGGTTTATACTCTAGTGGAACAACTCTACACCGGGTCTCAGCGTGCTTTAACCGCAGTAGCATTGTCAAATGAAGCTCCCACCCTCCTGGCGGATGTGTTAAAGCAGCTTGCCAGGCTACCTCAGTGGTGCAATGAATTAAGGCGATCTTCTGCGAGAGCCGGAGCTATGGCTGCATTGAGCTGGGCCAAGGCGTGGCTTCCGGAACTAGACCCGGCCGACATTGCCACTGGATATCCAAGTCTGAAGGAGGACGGCACACCCTTTGAACAGGAGGACTTCACCACTTGTGTGAAGGAGATACGCCCTGTAGCCAGCCTGATTGGTAATGACACAGATCTTACAAAATACCAACCGGGTTATGACGCAGAGAACCGGAGGATTCCAACTCCTCATTGTGAAGTGATCAGCCTGATCCCTCCAATTCGTAAGCATACCTTCGCCCCTGAAGTTGACCCGGCCGGATTAATTGATGATGAAGCTGAATTTGAAGCTTTGAGTGGCATTGACTGGTCATCATCAACCTTCCAGGACAGGGAACAAGGATGAGCGGAAAGGGATGACCCGGGGGCTTCCGGCCAACAAAACAATTGACCCGTCATGCGGCTCATATCTGCATTTTGCTGGAAAAAACAATGTTAATCTTTTGTACTCGAGGAGTCATGTAATAGGATAGAAATAACTTGGTGTTGTCGTGCCATCGTGCACGTATTTGGCGCTCAACAATGTTAAGCCGCCGTCTGATATTCCTCCATATTATGTTGATCATATGTTTCCTTATGCCTTAAGAGAGTTTGATTCAACTGTCCTGCATACAGAAATAAGTCACAAGATCCTTGGCGACTTACCGCAAGGCGGGTCATATAACTTATATAAAACCCAAAAAGAGTCATAGATAGATAAGCCTGTTATCAATTATAACCTTGGAATACAACTGATGATATCATACTTATGATTCTTTGAATGATACCGCCAGTTTATGTGACCCGGACAGTGATTTTAAAAACTGTACAAAAAACAGACAAAATTTTGAAGCTTCTGATTCGAATACGATCACTAAACCGTTCCAAAGGGGTGAAGCTAAGATTCGAATACGATCTTATAGCCCCCAGTGGCTTTGGCGTTGCCGATCAAGACGGTACCGACAGCTATGTTCTCTTTGGTTCGAATACGACCTATGTTTGAACAGGAAGCCCCCAAATGACCTTGAGAGTTGTTTAACGATGCTGATTCGAATACGATCCATGTCGGACCCAAAGGGGTTGAGCTATGATTCGGATACGATCAAGAAGCCCCCAAGTGGGTTTGGCAGTGTGCCAATCAAAAGGGTACCGCCAGCTATGTTCTCTTTGGTTCGAATACGACCTATGTTTGAACAGGAAGCCCCCTAGTGATCATGATATTTAGCGACTAGATTCGAATACGATCATGAGCCGGATCAATCGGGTCAAACTAGATTCGAATACGATCAGCCCCCAAGTGATTATTTATAAGACAAATGATAATGATAATGACATATTACCTTTGAAGGATGCAAAAAAAGTACAGAGGTCCTGCTTTATTATGTATTATAATATATACATTGTCAAAAATATGTACATCATGAGAGCCGGTGGCTCAAGTGTAGTAAGGCTGAAGATGAGCAATATTCCACGGTCGGCGGGTCTCCACCTCCGACTTACGTGAGTCTTTGTGATCTCGAACATCGATGAGGTAGTATGACCCGTTGTTCAAGTTCTTGCTGACCACAAAGGGTCCTTCCCAAGGTGGGGATAGCTTGTGCGCATCGGACTGATCCTGGATGAGTCGGAGCACCAAGTCGCCTTTTTGAAAGGCTCTGGACTTAACCCGGCGGCTGTGATATCGGCGCAGGTCCTGTTGATAAATCGCCGAACGGGCTGCCGCTAAGTTACGCTTCTCATCCAACAGATCCAGCACATCCTGACGGGCTTGTTCATTATCAGCTTCAACATAAGCCGCCACGCGGGGTGAGTCATGTCGGATGTCACTGGGCAGAACCGCCTCGGCACCATAAACCATAAAGAAAGGCATGTAACCCGTAGACCTATTCGGGGTCGTATTAATGCTCCATATTACCGAAGGCAACTCTTCTACCCAACAACCCGGCGTCCGTTGCAAAGGGACCATAAGCCGGGGCTTGATGCATTTTAAGATTTCCTGATTGGCTCTTTCTGCTTGGCCATAGGATTAAGGATGAGCCACTGAGGAAACATCGAGCCAGATATGCTCATGTTGACAGAACTCCTCCATGGCTCCCTTGGACAGATTAGTGCCATTGTCAGTTATAATGTTGTGTGGAAAACCAGAGCGAAAAATCACCTTTTTCATGAATTGGACTGCCGTGGCTGCATCACACTTACTGACCGGCTCTGCCTCAACCCACTTTGTGAATTTATCAACCGCCACCAGGAGGTGGGTCTTTTTGTCTTTGGATCTTTTGAAAGGCCCAACCATGTCAAGCCCCCAGACTGCAAACGGCCAGGTAATTGGAATCATCCTTAACTCTTGAGCCGGCACATGAGCTCTTCTTGAAAACTTATGACACCCATCACATCTACTGACTAGATCTTCTGCATCAGCGTGAGCCGTCAGCCAATAGAACCCATGACAAAAGGCTTTAGCCACAAGGGATTTTGAGCCGGCATGATGACCGCAATCTCCTTCATGAATCTCATGAAGAATTTATTGACCTTCCTCAGGAGAAACACAACGCTGAAACGCCCCAGTGACACTGCGATGATGCAGCTCGCCGTTGAAAATTGTCATTGACTTAGACCGCCGGGTTATCTATCCGGCCAAGGTTTCATCTTCAGGCAACTCGCCTCGGGTCATGTAAGCCAAATATGGCACTGTCCAATCTGGAATGACATGAAGAGCCGCCACCAACTGCGCTTCCGGGTTAGGCACAGCCAAGTCTTCCTCTGTAGGTAACTTGACAGAAGGGTTATGCAGAATATCCAAGAAAGTATTAGGCGGCACCGGCTTACGCTGCGAGCCCAAACAGCTTAAGGCATCAGCCGCCTCGTTCTTTCTCTGATCAATATGCTCCACCTGGTAACCCTTAAAATATCCTGCAATGGCATCAACTTCATGGCGATAAGCCGCCATGAGAGGATCTTTGGAGTCCCACTTGCCTGACACTTGTTGAGCCACCAAATCTGAGTCGCCAAAGCATCTTACCCGGCTTAAGCTCATCTCCTTAGCCATCCGTAGACCATGGAGCAAGGCCTCGTACTCAGCTGCATTGTTAGTACAGGGAAACATCAACCGTAGTACATAACAAAAATTTTCACCTCGAGGGGAAGCTAAAACAACTCCAGCCCCCGAGCCCTCCAATTGCCTTGACCCGTCAAAGTGAATAGTCCAATATGTGTTGTCCGGCTTTTCTTCAGGTATCTGCAATTCTGTCCAATCATTAATGAAGTCCACCAATGCCTGAGACTTGATAGCCGTGCGTGGCACATAATTTAAACCATGTGGCCAAGGCTCAATGGCCCACTTGGCGACTCGCCCTGTGGCCTCTCTGTTTTGAATGATGTCTCCCAAAGGAGCAGAACTGACCACAGTGATGGGATGACCCAGAAAATACTTCTTAAGCTTTCGGCTTGCCATGAACACCCCATAAACGAGCTTCTTCCAATGTGGATATCTCTGCTTGGACTCAATAAGCACCTCACTGATGTAGTAAACCGGCCGTTGAACCGGATGTTCCTTGCCAGCCTCCTTACACTCAACCACAATGGCAACACTGGCAGCACGTGTGTTAGCAGCCACATACAGCAATAATGGCTCCTTATCAACGGGATTAGCAAGGACCGGCGGCTCAGATAACTGTCTCTTCAAATCTTTAAAGGCAGCATTAGCAGCATCACTCCAGACAAAGTTGTCCGTCTTCTTCATCATCTGATATAGCGGTATGGCCTTCTCACCTAGCCAGCTTATGAACCGGCTTAGGGCAGCAATACGACCCGCCAGACGCTGAACGTCATTGATACACGCCGGTTTAGCCAAAGAAGTGATCGCCTTGATCTTCTCCGGGTTAGCCTCAATGCCTCTGTTAGAAACCAGAAAACCCAAAAGCTTGCCTGCTAGCACTCCAAAAACACACTTGTCCGGGTTAAGCATCATCTTGTAAACCCGGAGATTATCAAAGGTTTCCTTCAGATGATCTATCAATGTTTCCTTCTCTCTGGACTTCACCACAATGTCGTCCACATAAGCATGAACATTGCGCCCAATCTGATTGTGGAGACAGTTCTGCACACATCGTTGATAACTTTTAAGCCCAAAAGGCATAGATACATAGCAGAAGGCTCCAAACGGAGTAATGAAAGCCGTCTTCTCCTGGTCCTTAACTGCCATCTTGATCTGATGATTACCAGAATAAGCATCCAAAAAACTCAAAAGCTCGCAACCCGCCGTAGCATCAATGATTTGATCAATACATGGGAGAGCAAAAGGATCAGCCGGGCATGCCTTGTTTAAATCCGTGTAATCCACACACATACGCCAGGTGCCGTTCTTTTTTAGTACAATCACCGGGTTAGCCAACCACTCTGGGTGAAAAACTTCAACAATAAACCCGGCCGCTAAGAGGCGGGCCACCTCCTCACCAATAGCCTTGCGCCTCTCCTCATTAAACCGCCGAAGGAACTGCCTGACCAGCTTAAACTTTGGATCAATATTAAGAGTGTGCTCAGCGAGTTCTCTCGGTACACCCGGCATGTCAGAAGGTTTCCACGCAAAGATGTCCCGTTTCTCACGGATGAACTCCATGAGCGCGCCTTCCTATTTAGGATCCAAATTGGCGCTGATGCTGAACTACTTAGATGAGTCGCCTGGGACGAAATCGACAAGCTTGGTGTCATCAGCCGACTTAAATTTCATCACCGGCTCATGTTCCGTGGTTGGCTTCTTCAAAGACGTCATGTCCGCCGGGTCAACATTGTCCTTGTAGTACTTCAACTCCTCTGTTGCGCAAACCGACTCAGCATAGGCACCGTCGCCTTCCTTGCACTACAAGGCTATCTTCTGACTCCCAGCATTGTAATGGTGCCCTTATGACCCGGCATCTTGAGCTGTAAATATACATAACACGGCCGTGCCATGAACTTGGCATAAGCCGGCCGTCCAAATAGTGCGTGATATGGGCTCCGGATCTTGACCACCTCAAAGGTTAATTTCTCAGCCCTGGAATCATGCTCATCCCCAAAGGCTACTTCCAGCTCAATCTTACCCACTGGATATGCCGATTTACCGGGCACTACTCCATGGAAAACAGTGTTGGATGTCTTGAGATTTTTATCAGTCAATCCCATGCGACGAAAGGTCTCATAATAGAGGATGTTGATGCTGCTGCCTCCATCCATGAGCACTTTTGTGAATTTATATCCACCAACTTGAGGTGCCACCACTAACGCCAAGTGACCCGGATTGTTAACCCGTGGAGGATGATCCTCCCTGCTCCATAAAATAGGCTGCTCAGACCATCTCAAATAATGAGAGACCGCCGGTTCAACGGTGTTTACAGCCCTCTTATGAAGTTTCTGGTCCCTCTTGCACAAACTGGTGGTAAACACGTGATACTTCCCACTATTCAGCTGCTTCGGGTTACTCTGATACCCGGATTGCTGCTGCTGCTGACCTCCTTGGCTAGATTGCTGATTATAACCACCCGGGTTACCTTGAGGACTTTGAAAATTGGAATTTGAGCCGCCACCCGGGCCATGAAAGCCGCCACCGTCTGAACCGCCACCAGGCCCATGACCGTCGTCAAACATATTGGAATTTTTGAAAGCCTTCATGATCGCACAGTCATTCCACATGTGCATGGTTGGCTTCTCCCGGGTGTCGTGTCTTGGACAGGGCTCATTTAACAACTGCTCAAGCATCGGACATGACCCGCCAGACCGAGGAGGTGGCCTCCCCTTGCGTCGTTGGTTGTTGCCCTGCGCATTAGCCACAAACTCTGAGCTGCCGTCAGCCTTACGTTTATTATTACCTCCTTGATTCGCCAGGTTATGCTGAAGACCCTTAGCGTTGCCGTTCTTCTTTCCCTTCCGTGTCTTTTCCTCATCAGACGCGGGATCCTTGGTACTACCAAAGTCGGCGTATTTAACTAGAGCCGCCATCAGTTCGCCCATGTCATTACAATCGCGCTTGAGCCGCCCCAGCTTCTGCTTTAGAGGTTCAAAACGGCAATTCTTCTCCAATATTAAGACTGCAGAGCCAGCATCCATCTTATCAGATGAATGTATTATCTCCTTCACCCGCGGCACCCAATGGGTTGTAGACTCACCTTCCTCTTGCCTGCAATTAGTCAAGTCCACAATCGACATGGGCTGCTTGCATGTATCCTTGAAGTTCTGAATAAACCGGGTTTTTAACTCGGCCCAGGAACTAATGGAATTAGGCAGCAGCCCTTTTAACCAAGTGCGGGCCGTTCCATCCAGCATCATAGTGAAGTACTTAGCCATCACCGCGTCACTGACCTCCAGTAACTCCATGGCCATCTCATAGCTTTCGATCCATGCTCCGGGCTATAAATCGGCCATGTAATTAGGCACCTTTTGAGGCCCCTTAAAATCCTTAGGCAAACGCTCATTACGCAGCGCCGGTACTAAGCAAGGGACACCTCGGTTCTCGTGGTTGCACCTGCCTCAATAGAAGCCGCTGGATAAACCGGAAAAGATTGGTAAGCCGCTTGCTCAGCCGCCTGCTGAACCGCTCGCTCAGCCTCTTGGCGTATCCTGTCCCAATCAATCAAGTTAGAGGCCCCATCCCGCACCGGGTCACGCCCGCACGGTTGGTCACGGTGTCGGGCGTTGCTTGAAACTGCCGTCGAGTCCATATGCCTGCTATAACTCGTGCTCCATCTTGGGCGAGGGGTTGAATGAATCATGTCTCGACTATAAGAGAATGCCTCCTACTGTGCCAGAGCCGTCTTAAGAAGTTCTCTGGCCCTTCGTGTTTTGATCGCCGTCGGAGAGTCGCCCTCCACTGGGAGAGCCGCCAGCCTAGCCCCCACCGTGATCATTTTATCCAAAGGATTAGAATAATGACCCGGCAGTGTTGGCATATAACGAGGTGGGGCAGTATTCACACGAGGTTCCATCACTTGCGGTTGAACCGGTATCCCTGCCCCAGGGGCTACAACTCGGTCTGCACCCGGTGGGTTACTAGGCCCTGCACCGGGTGTATGGAAAAGGTTTCGAGGATCATAAACCGGAGGCAGACAAGATTGATACTTCTGGTGCCTTCTCCTCATGACCTCGTTTGACGCATTCATGTTCATTGTGAGCTGGAACGCTTCGGATTGAATCTGTTGAGCTCGAACATCTAAAGTCGCCCGCTCTATGGCCAATATGGCGTCTTCGGCTGCTAGGTTTTCCTTGGCTTGAGTTATCTCCTCACGCAGCCGTGCCACTTCTGCGTCATGCTCAGCCTTGTCCGCCAGGTTAACTGTGGCGGTTAACAGGGCCGCCAACCTATCTGTGAGATCTATCAACACCTGAGCCGACGGGCGCACAGGGTCTCCTCCCCCGGCTGCCGCTGACCCGAAGGTTATTGCTGCCGCGGCCGTAGAATTTTGGCCGGGTTGAGTGCCAACCATGAAGATCCCTACTCTGCTCGGCGGCTCAAAGGGGTCCGGAATACTGCTGCCATCGGAACAACCCCCAAGCTCGCCGTCTTGTAGGTTATACAACGAATCTGTCTCACCCATGGATGACTCACCGTCAGAATAAACGGCCGTATCACCACCAGATACGGATCCCTCAGAAAATTCCCCTCCATGGATGCATCCCACGAAGGCACACTTCATGGCGGGCAGAGCCTGGGCGGGTCTCGCACGCTGAGCCATCTCGATGATGTCGGTGCAGATGTCCGGCTCAAGGCCCGGCTCGCCAATCCGGCCGATGAAAACGTGAATTCCACCGAAGGGGGCCCGGTACCCGTACTCAATTGAGCCGGCGTCGGGGCCCCAGCCCGCGTCGTCGATGTAGAGTTTGCCGCGACGACTCTTGGTCATCCGGCCCATAGCGTATCCCTTGAGCCCTTCGAAGCTGCCCTTCAAGAACTCAAATCCACCGTGCGCTAGCCCCACGGTGGGCGCCAACTGTCGTGGAATTGTCACGGCAGATGTCCTAGCAAAAGGACTTAGTCGTGGAGCCAAAGCAACTAGGAAGCAAGAAGGGGTTAATCCGAAGGCAAGATATTCGTTGCTGAGAATGGATCCTTTCTAGAGAAGGAGTTTCTCTCGAAAGAAGTGAGTAGGAGGAAAGTAGAGCTTGATGAGGTAATTGTACCTTCTCTTGAATTGGAAAGTAGCTCATCACTGAAATCAGTTCCAGTGATGCCTATACGAATTAGTGAGGAAGTTAATGATGATGATCATGAAACTTCAGATCAAGTTACTACCAAACCTCGTAGGTCAACCAGAGTAAGATCCGCACCAGAGTGGTACGGTAATTCTGTTTTGGAAGTCATGTTACTAGACCATGACGAATCTACGAACTATGAGGAAGCGATGATGAGCCCACATTCCGCAAAATGGCTTGAGGCCATGAAATCTGAGATAGGATCCATGTATGAAAACAAAAGTATGAACTTTGGTGGAATTGCCCGATGATCGGCAAGCCATTGAGAATAAATGGATCTTCAAGAGGAAGACAGACGCTGATAGTAGTGTTACTATCTACAAAGCTCGAATTGTCGCAAAAATGTTTTCAACAAGTTCAAGATGTTGAATAAAATGAGATTTTCTCACTTGTATCGATGCTTAAAAGTCTGTCCGAATCATATTAGCAATTGCCGCATTTTATGAAATTTGGCAAATGGATGTCAAACCTGCATTCCTTAATGGATTTCTTAAAAGAAGAGTTGTATATGATGCAACCAGAAGGATTTGTCGATCCTAAAGGTGCTAACAAAGTGTGCAAAGCTCCAGCGATCCATCTATGGACTGGTGCAAGCATCTCAGAGTTGGAATATACGCTTTGATAAGTTGATCAAAGCATATAGTTTTATATAGACTTATGGTGAAGCCTGTATTTACAAAACCGAGTGGGAGCACTACGGCCTTTCTGATAAGTATATGTGAATGACATATTGTTGATCGGAAATAATGTAGAATTTTCTGGAAAGCATAAAGGAGTATCTGAAAGGAGTTTTTCAAAGAAAGACCTCGGTGAAGCTGCTTACATATTGAGAATCAAGATCTATAGAGATAGATCAAGACGCTTGATAAGTTTTTTCAAAGAGTACATACCTTGACAAGATTTTGAAGTAGTTCAAAATGGAACAGTCAAAGAAGGAGTTCTTGCCTGTGTTGCTAGGTGTGAAGTTGAGTAAGACTCAAAACCCGACCACGGCAGAAAATAGAAAGAGAATGAAAAGACATTTCCTATGCCTCAGTCATAGGTTCTATAAAGTATACTATGCTATGTACCAGATCTATTGTATACCCTGCCCTGAGTTTGGCAAGGGAGTACAATAGTGATCTAGGAGTAGATCACTGGACATTGGTCAAAATTATCCTTAGAAGACTAAGGAAATATTTCTCGGTTATGGAGGTGATAAAGAGTTCGTCGTAAAGAGTTACGTCGACGCAAGCTTTAACACCGATCTAGATGACTCTGAGTCTCGATCTGGATACATATTGAAAGTGGGAGCAATTAGCTAGAGTAGCTCCGTGCAGAGTATTGTAGACATAGAATATTTGCAAAATACATACGACTCTGAATGTGGCAGACCCGTTGACTAAACTTCTCTCACAAGCAAAACATGATCACACCTTAGTACTCTTTGGGTGTTAATCACATAGCGATGTGAACTAGATTATCGACTCTAGTAAACCCTTTGGGTGTTCGTCACATGACGATGTGAACTATGGGTGTTAATCACATGGTGATGTGAACTATTGGTGTTAAATCACATGGCGATGTGAACTAGATTATTGACTCTAGTGCAAGTGGGAGACTGAAGGAAATATGCCCTAGAGGCAATAATAAAGTTGTTATTTATATTTCCTTATATCATGATAAATGTTTATTATTCATGCTAGAATTGTATTAACCGAAACTTAGTACATGTGTGAATACATAGACAAACAGAGTGTCACTAGTATGCCTCTACTTGACTAGCTCGTTGAATCAAAGATGGTTAAGTTTCCTAGCCATAGACATGAGTTGTCATTTGATTAACGGGATCACATCATTAGAGAATGATGTGATTGACTTGACCCATTCCGTTAGCTTAGCGCATGATCGTTTAGTATGTTGCTATTGCTTTCTTCATGACTTATACATGTTCCTATGACTATGAGATTATGAAACTCCCAAATACTGGAGGAACACTTTGTGTGCTACCAAACATCACAACGTAACAGGGTGATTATAAAGGTGCTCTATAGGTGTCCTCGATGATGTTTGTTGAGTTGGCATAGATCGAGATTAGGATTTTTCACTCCGATTATCGGAGAGGTATCTCTGGGCCCTCTAGGTAATGCACATCACTATAAGCCTTGCAAGCAATGTGACTAATGAGTTAGTTACGGGATGATGCATTACGGAATGAGTAAAGAGACTTGCCGGTAACGAGATTGAACTAGGTATTGAGATACCGACGATCGAATCTCGGGCAAGTAACATACCGATGACAAAGGGAACAACGTATGTTGTTATGCGGTTTGACAAATAAAGATCTTTGTAGAATATGTGGGAGCCAATATGAGCATCCAGGTTCCACTATTGGTTATTGACCGGAGACGTGTCTCGGTCATGTCTACATAGTTCGCGAACCCATAGGGTCCGCACGCTTAACGTTCGGCGACGATCGGTATTATGAGTTTATGTGTTTTGACCATCGTATCATGCAATTAACCTCCCGAAGATACTTCCTTCGGTCGGTAAAAATTCATTATATAATCTCCCGAAGATTTTGACCTCCGTATCACGCAATTATCCTCTGTTTTTGTTGCGAGCAGTTTTCTGCCAGACTTTTCAAGGCCAGGCATCATGTCGCCCCCCCACCCCTCCAACAATGGTGACAACGATGCTTGGCTAATGAAGATAGAGCTGAAGAGAGAAGAACCCAGGGAGATTAACAAGGATGATGGGATCAAGAAGGCCATGGAGGATCAAACTCCGACAGCAGAAGAAGAAGACATCCTTCCACCTCTCTTTACCCCGACTGAGATTGAAGCTTTCAAGATGATTGAGTTAGCTCGTATACAAAACAAGTATCTCACAAGTGAAAATATTTTGTTGAAGGAGCACATCTTCGCACTCAAGGGCATCATTCACAAGTTGGAGGATCTCTTACACTCGATGTGCGACTATCCATCATCACCACCATCTTCTCCACCTCCGAGGAAGGAGATATAATCACATGGGTATGGGCACTCCCCTTGGCAACTGCCAAGCTTGGGGGAGGAGCCCCAGTATTGTATCACCATCACACTCCTATCTTTACCCTTTTTCTTAGTTCGATCCTTTTGATAATATTTTGATCTAGTGGAGTAAAGTTTTGCTTTATGATCCTTCTATGTAATCGAGTCTGTGAGCTATATATAATAAAGATTAGTGTTGAGTCAAGGGATTGATTATCTTGGTATGATCTTGAGTGAATAAAAGAGAAAAAGAAAGAGTAAAAAGAAATAAAGAGATCATATTTATCTTATGGAGAGTAATAACCTCACATATAAAGAGTATGATAATTAAAAGTTGTTGAGAGTTGACAAACATAGTTTTGGACATCGTTGCAATTAATAGGAAGTAATAAAGAAAGAGAGGTTTCACATATAAATATACTATCTTGCACATCGTTTATGATTGTTAGCACTCATTAAAATATGACATGCTAAAGAGTTGATGTTGGACAAGGAAGACAACCTAATGGGTTATGTTTTCTTATATCCGAAATAAAGTATATTGTCATGGATCATCCAACATGTTGAGCTTGCCTTTCCCCCTCATGCTAGCCAATTCTTTGCACCAAGTAGAGATACTACTTGTGCTTTCAAATACCCTTAAACCCAGTTTTGCCATGAGAGTCCACCATATCTACCTATGGATTGAGTAAGATCCTTCAAGTAAGTTGTCATTGTTGCATGCAATAAAAATTGCTCTCTAAATATGTATGATTTATTAGTGTGGGAGAGAATAAGCTTTATACGATCTTGTGATGTAGAAGTAATAAAAGCGATGGACTGCATAATAAAGGTCTATATCACAAGTGGCAATATAAAGTGACATTCTTTCGAATTAAGATTTTGTGCATCCAACATAAAAGCACATGACAACATCTGCTTCCCTCTACGAAGGGCCTATCTTTTACTTTTATCTCTACCTTATGCAAAAGTCATGGTGATCTTCACCTTTCCTTTTTAACTTTTTATCCTTTGGCAAGCACATTATGTTGGAAAGATCCTGATATATATATCCAATTGGATGTGAGTTAGCATGAGCTATTATTGTTGACATTACCCATGAGGTAAAAGGTTGGGAGGCAACACTATAAGCCCCTATCTTTCTCTGTGTCCGATTAAAACTCCATAACCATAAGTATTGCCTGAGTGTTAGCAATTGTGAAAGACTAAATGATAGTTGAGTATGTGGACTTGTTGAAAATCTCTTACATAGACTCTTTCCGATGTTATGATAAATTGCAATTGCTTCAATGACTGAGATTATAGTTTGTTAGTTTTCAATAAGGTTTCTGATTCATACTTGACATTGTGAATAGATTGTTACCTTATCATAAGAATTCATATGACAGTATTCATATATGTTGCTGTTATAAGAATGATCATGATGCCCTCATGTCTATATTTTATTTTATCGACACCTCTATCTCTAAACATGTGGACATATTTTTCGATATCGACTTTCTCTTGAGGGCAAGCGAGGTCTAAGCTTGGGGGAGTTGATACGTCCATTTTGCATCATGCTTTGATATTGATATTTATTGCATTATGGGCTGTTATTACACATTATGTCACAATACTTATGCCTTTTCTCTCTTATTTTACAAGGTTTACATAAAAGAGGGAGAATGCCGGCAGCTGGAATTCTGGGTTGGAAAAGGAGCAAATATTAGAGACCTATTCTGCACAACTCCAAAAGTCCTGAAACTCCACGGAAGTTATTTTTGGGATTTATAAAAAATATTGAGCATAGAAAATTCCAGAGGGGACCCACACCCTGGCCACGAGGGCGGGGGACGTGCCCTACCCCCCTGTGCGCGCCCCCTGCCTCGTGGGCCCCCTGGCAGGCCTCCGGTGTCCATCTTCAGCTATATGAAGTCTTTTACCCTGGAAATAATCATAAGCAAGCTTGCGGGACGAAACTCCGCCGCCACGAGGCGGAACCAATCTAGGGCTTCGGCGGAGCTGTTCTGTCAGGGAAACATCCCTCCGGGAGGGGGAAATCATCGCCATCATCATCACCACCGATCCTCTCATCGGGAGGGGGTCAATCTCCATCAACATCTTCACCAGCACCTTCTCCTCTCAAACCCTAGTTCATCTCTTGTATCCAATCTCTGTCCCAAAGCCTCAGATTGGTACCTGTGGGTTACTAGTAGTGTTGATTACTCTTTGCAGTTGATGCTAGTTGGTTTATTCGGTGGAAGATTATATGTTCAGATCCTTAATGCATATTAATACCCCTCTGATTATGAACATGAATATGATTTGTGAGTAGTTATGTTTGTTCCTGAGGACATGGGAGAAGTCTTGCTATTAGTAGTCATGTGAATTTGGTATTCGTTCGATATTTTGATGAGATGTATGTTGTCTCTCCTCTAGTGGTGTCATGTGAACGTCGACTACATGACACTTCACCATTTTTTGGGCCTAGGGGAAGGCATTGGGAAGTAATAAGTAGATGATGGGTTTCTAGAGTGACAGAAGCTTAAACCCCAGTTTATGCGTTGCTTCGTAAGGGGCTGATTTGGATCCATATGTTTCATGCTATGGTTAGGTTTACCTTAATAATTCTTTTGTAGTTGTGGATGCTTGCAATAGGAGTTAATCATAAGTGGGATGCTTGTCCAAGTAAGGGCAGCACCCAAGCACCGGTCCCCCACATATCAAATTATCAAAGTACCAAACGCGAATCATATGAGCGTAATGAAAACTAGCTTGACGATAATTCCCATGTGTCCTCGGGAGCATTTTCCTCTATATAAGAATTTGTCCAGGCTTGTCCTTTGCTACAAAAAGTATTGGGCCACCTTGCTGCACCTTATTTGCTTGTGTTACTTGTTGCTCGTGACCAATTACCTTGTCACAAAACTATCTGTTACCGATAATTTCAGTGCTTGCAGAGAATACCTTACTGAAAACTGCTTGTCATTTCCTTCTGCTCCTCGTTGGGTTTGACACTCTTACTTATTGAAAGGACTATGATAGATCCCCTACACTTGCGGGTCATCAAGACTCTTTTTTGGCGCCGTTGCCGGGGAGTGAAGCGCCTTTGGTAAGGGGAACTTGGTAAGGAAAATTTTATATAGTGTGCTGAAATTTACTGTCACTTGTTACTATGGAAAGTAATCCTTTGAGGAGCTTGTTCGGGGTATCTTCACCTCGTCTAGTAGAGCAAAGAGTTGCTCCTCAACCTACTGAATCTATTGAAAATGTTTACTTTGAAATTCCTTCGGGTATGATAGAGAAACTGCTAGCTAATCCCTTTGCAGGAGATGGAACATTGCATCCCGATTTACACCTAATCTATGTGGATGAAGTTTGTGGATTATTCAAGCTTGCAGGTATGCCCGATGATGTTACCAAGAAGAAGGTACTCCCTTTATCTTTGAAGGGAGAGGCATTTACATGGTATAGGCTATGTGATGATATGGGATCATGGAACTACAAACGATTGAAATTGGAATTTCATCAGAAGTTTTATCCTATGCATCTTGTTCATCGTGATCGCAATTATATATATAATTTTTGGCCTCGCGAAGGAGAAAGCATCGCTCAAGCTTGGGGGAGGCTTAAGTCAATGTTATATTCATGCCCCAATCATGAGCTCTTAAGAGAAATAATTATTCAAAACTTTTATGCTCGGCTTTCTGACAACAATCGCTCCATGCTCGATACTTCTTGTACTGGCTCTTTTATGATGAAGACTATTGAATTCATATGGGATTTATTGGAAAGAATTAAACGCAAATCTGAAGATTGGGATCTCGACGAAGGTAAGGAGTCAGGTATAACACCTAAGTTTGATTGTGTTAAATCTTTTATGGATACCGATGTTTTCCGTGAGTTTAGCACTAAATATGGACTTGACTCTGAGATAGTAGCTTCTTTTTGTGAATCATTTGCTACTCATGTTGATCTCCCTAAGGAGAAGTGGTTTAAATATCATCCTGCCATAGAAGTAAAAGTAGTTGAACCTATTAAAGTTGAAGAAAATACTATCACTTATAATGATCCTATTGTTCCTACTACTTATGTTGAGAAACCACCTTTCCCTGTTAGAATAAAGGATCATGCTAAAGCTTCAACTGTTGTCAACATAATATTAGGACACCCAAAACCCCTGAGAAAATTAAAGTTGAACCTAATATTGCTTTGGTTAAAGATCTCTTGGCCGATAATATTGATGGGCATGTTATTTACTTCTGTGATGAAGCTGCTAGAATTGCTAGACCCGATTCTAAAAATAAACATAGACCTGTTGTAGGCATGCCTGTTATTTCTGTTAAAATAGGAGATCATTGTTATCATGGCTTATGTGATGTGGGTGCTAGTGCTAGTGCAATACCTCATTCTTTATACAAAGAAATTATGCATGATATTGCGCCCGCTGAGATAGAAGATATTGATGTTAAAATGAAGCTTGCCAATAGAGATTCTATATCACCGATTGGGATTGTTAGAGATGTCAAAATCTTGTGTGGGAAGGTTAAATATCCTGCTGATTTTCTTGTTCTTGGTTCCCCACAAGATAGCTTTTGTCCCATTATATTTGGTAGACCCTTCTTGAACACGGTTAATGCTAGGATAAACTGCGAAAAGGATATTGTTACTATTGGTCTAGGCGATATGTCTAATGAGTTTAACTTCGCTAAATTTTATAGACAACCCCGTGACGAGGAATTGCCTAGTAAAGATGAAATTATTGGTATTGCTTCTATTGTCGTGCCTCCTAACGATCCTTTAGAACAATATTTGCTTGACCATGAACATGATATGTTTATGAATGAAATAAGGGAAATAGATGAGGTATTCTTTAAACAGGGACCTATTCTGAAACACAACTTGCCTGTTGAAATCCTAAGGGATCCTCCTCCACCCAAGGGTGATCCCGTGTTTGAGCTTAAACCATTAGCTGTTACTCTTAAATATGCTTATCTTGATGAAAAGAAGATATATCATGTTATTGTTAGTGCTAACCTTTCAGAGAAGGAGGAAGAGAAATTATTAAAAACTCTGAAGAAGCACCGTGCTGCTATTGGATATACTCTTGATGATCTTAAGGGCATTAGTCCCACTCTATGTCAACACAAAATAAATTTGGAGAAAGACGCCAAAACAGTTATTGATCACCAACGACGGCTAAATCCTAAGATGAAAGAAGTGGTAAGAAAGGAAATATTAAAGCTCCTTGAGGCAGGTATAATTTATCCCATTGCTGATAGTTAGTGGGTAAGTCATGTCCATTGTGTCCCTAAGAAGGGAGGTATTACTGTCGTTCCTAATGACAAAGATGAATTGATCCCACAAAGAATTGTTACAGGTTATAGAATGGTAATTGATTTCCGTAAGTTAAATAAAGCTACTAAAAAATATCATTACCCTTTACCTTTTATTGATCAAATGCTAGAAAGATTATCCAAACATACACATTTTTGCTTTCTAGATGGCTATTCTTGTTTCTCTCAAATACCTGTGTCAGCTGAGGATCAAGAAAATACCACTTTTACTTGCCCTTTCGGTACTTTTGCTTATAGACGCATGCCTTTTGGTTTATGTAATGCACCTGCTACCTTTCAAAGATGCATGATGGCTATATTCTCTGACTTTTGTGAAAAGATTTGTGAGGTTTTCATGGATGATTTCTCCGTTTATGGATCCTCTTTTGATGATTGCTTGAGAAACCTTGATCGAGTTTTGCAGAGATGTGAAGAAACTAATCTTGTCTTGAATTGGGAGAAGTGTCACTTTATGGTTAATGAAGGCATTGTCTTGGGGCATAAAATTTCTGAAAGAGGTATTGAAGTTGATAAAGCTAAGGTTGATGCTATTGAAAAGATGTCGTGTCCCATGGACATCAAAGGTATAAGAAGTTTCCTTGGTCATGCCGGTTTTTATAGGAGGTTCATTAAGGACTTCTCAAAAATTTCTCGGCCTCTGACTAATCTATTACAAAATGATATACCTTTTGTCTTTGATGATGATTGTGTAGAAGCATTTGAAATACTTAAGAAAGCTTTGATTTCTGCACCTATCGTTCAGCCACCCGATTGGAATTTGCCTTTTGAAATTATGTGTGATGCTAGTGATTATGCTGTAGGTGCTGTTCTAGGGCAAAGAGTCGATAAGAAATTAAATGTTATCCAATATTCTAGTAAAACTCTAGACAGTGCCGAGAGAAATTATGCTACTACTGAAAAAGAATTTTTAGCAGTTGTATTTGCATGTGATAAGTTCAGACCTTATATTGTTGATTCTAAAGTAACTATTCACACTGACCATGCTGCTATTAAATATCTTATGGAAAAGAAAGATGCTAAACCTAGACTTATTAGATGGGTTCTCTTACTACAAGAATTTGATTTGCACATTATTGGTAGAAAGGGAGCTGAGAACCCTGTTGCAGACAACTTGTCTAGGTTAGAGAATGTTCTTGATGACCCACTACCTATTGATGATAGCTTTCCTGATGAACAATTAGTTGTCATGTCATAAATGCTTCTCATACTGCTCCTTGGTATGTTGATTATGCTAATTACATTGTTGCTAAATTTATACCACCTAGTTTCACATACCAGAAAAAGAAAAAGTTTTTCTATGATTTGAGACATTACTTCTGGGATGACCCACACCTTTATAAAGAAGGAGTAGATGGTGTTATTAGACGTTGTGTACCTGAGCATGAACAGGAACAGATCCTACGCAAGTGTCACTCCGAGGCTTATGGAGGGCACCACGCTAGAGATAGAACTGCACATAAGGTATTGCAATCCGGTTTGTATTGGCCTACTCTCTTCAAAGAGGCCTGTAAGTTTGTCTTGTCTTGTGATGAATGTCAAATAATTGGTAATATTAGCAGACGTCAAGAAATGCCTATGAATTATTCACTTGTTATTGAACCATTTGATGTTTGGGGCTTTGATTATATGGGATCGTTTCCTTCCTCTAATGGGTATACACATATTTTAGTTGATGTTGATTACGTTACTAAGTGGGTAGAAGCTATTCCAACTAGTAGTGCTGATCATAACACCTCTATTAACATGCTTAAAGAAGTTATTTTTCTGAGGTTTGGAGTCCCTAGATACTTAATGACTGATGGTGGTTCACACTTTATTCATGGTGCTTTCCGTAGAATGCTTGCTAAGTATGACGTTAATCATAGAATTGCATCTCCCTACCACCCACAGTCTAGTGGTCAAGTAGAATTGAGTAACAGAGAGCTTAAATTGATTTTGCAAAAGACTGTTAATAGATCTAGAAAGAATTGGTTCAAGAAACTTGATGATGCATTATGGGCTTATAGAACTGCATACAAAAATCCTATGGGTATGTCTCCATATAAAATGGTTTATGGAAAAGCATGTCACTTACCTCTCGAACTTGAACATAAGGCATATTGGGCTATTAAAGAGCTCAATTATGATTTCAAACTTGCCGGTGAGAAGAGGCTATTTGATATTAGCTCACTTGATGAATGGAGAACCCAGGCTTATGAAAATGCCAAGCTGTTTAAAGAGAAAGTTAAAAGATGGCATGACAAAACGATACAAAAGCGTGAGTTTAATATAGGTGATTATGTTTTGCTATTCAACTCTCGTTTAAGATTTTTTGCAGGAAAACTTCTCTCTAAATGGAAGGCCCTTACGTTATCGAGGAGGTCTATCGTTCCGGTGCCATACAAATCAACAACTTTGAAGGTACATATCTGAAGGTGGTGAACAGTCAAAGAATCAAACATTATATCTTAGGTAATCCCATAAATCACTACAAAAAAATACACTTCCGTGATGATACGTGTTTGTCACAGTAGGTCATGTTTTCTGTCATGGATGTACATCCATGACAAATTTATGACAGAATCAAGATAGTCATACCTGTGCTGTCGTAGAAGTGTTTCATGACATTACCAAAATTATCATCACAGAAGTGTCCACTTCCATGACGATAAATCACGCGTCACAGAAGTGCTTTCGTAAAGGGTGACCGACACGTGGCATCCACCGTAACGGAACACCGTTAAGCTATAGGGTCTGGTTTCGGATCCGATAACCCGTTAACAGCCCCGACCAATGGGGATTTTCCACGTGTAAAATCATCATTGGCCGGAGGAAACACGTGTTGCCTCACCGTTGGGACAGATGTCATCCACTCATTGGACAGGAGGCGCCTATGATAGGTCGACACGTGGCACGGCCCAACAGTGGCCCGTTCCAGTGAAAAAGGCCGGCCCAGTAAAAAATAGAAGGCCGGCCCATATAAGGCCTACTTGTGTCAGGTCCATTTAAGCCCACGGCCCATATGAGATGTGCCAATTCGGCCCGTCAACGGCCCGTTAAAGATTTGACACCATTGCAGCCCTTCGTCAGTTTGGGCCCGTTAACAGCCCGCTATATATTTGGGCTCCATATCGGTCAAATGAGATTTCGGCCTGTTAACGGCCCATTCAGTGGATGGGCCAATTTTCACAATGTACATCTTTCGGCCTTTTAGAGACCCATTTAAATATTGGGCCAATTTCCGGCCTGGTGTGTCTTTCAGCCTGTTGACGGCCCATAAATCAGTTGGGCCATTTGTAGTTGGACCTAAGTTTCGGCCTTTTAGCGACCCATTCAAGTGTTGGGCCAATTTCCGGCCCGGTGTGTCTTTCAGCCTGGTGACGGCCCATATATCTGTTGGACCATTTGTAGTCAGACCTGAGTTTTGGCTTTTTAGCGACCCATTTAATTGTTGGGCCAATTCCCGGCCCTATGTGCCTTTCAGCCTGTTAACGGACCATAAATGAGTTGGGCCATTTGTAGTCGGACCTGAGTTTTGGCCTTTTAACGGCCCATGCCCTTCATGGTCCAAACCAGCCGGTTTCTCTTCGGCTGCTAAAGGCCCACAACCTGATTGGGCCATTTACGATCGACCTTACTTTCGGCCTCTTAGCGGCCCATGCTCTTCATGGTCGAAGACAAGCCCGTTGTCTCTTTCGGCCTGCTAAAGGCCCACAAGATAGTTGGGCCATATGTAGCGAACTTAGTAACGGCTCGTTAACGGCCCGTGAAATCAATTGGGCCCACTGTTGCCCGCTTCGATGTCGACCGCTAACGACCGGGAGTTAAGAGGGCCAACCATTAACTTTCGGCCTGGTAACGGCCCATTAACTTAATGGGCCCACTAAAGTTCGTACATGTCTTTAGACCAAATTAGATAATTTGAGCCCATTACGACGAGCAATTATGCACAGGACCAAAATCGATCAAGCAAAGGTACGGCATACAGGGAAAAACGTTGCACATCCAAATATATTACGATGAAATTACATCCTTTGGGCAATCAAAGATTGTTGCGGTGCAAATAAATGAACAGAACCTAACGATCTACAACGTCACAATCTGCAACCTCAGCACGGATGACGCCCATAAGCATGTGGGCAAGTTCTTGCTGCTTTGCTACACTCTCTCTGAAAACATTGATCAGATGTTGTGTCGCACGACGCTGCACCTCTGATTCCTCCACCATTTCCATCATTCCTTCAGCCATTAATTGGTTCACAAACATACATTTTTTCCGTTGCATTCGAGACAGAGGATACTGAATAGATTCAGATGGCGATTTTGGCAGGCTTGTATTATTGATAGTGGAGAGTGTCTCGACCACTGCATCGTAACATAAATTAGGATGGGAACCAAACAGATTAATCATGAGTTATTGGCATATTACCTGACCTAGATTTATTGAAAAGAAACAATGGGGTTGCCTTGCTGTTTTCAGAGTTTGTCTTCTTATCTTCAGCAGCCTGCACCAAACACTACAACATGGTTAAGTATTAAATGCATTTTCTACAAGGCGTTTTCAAAAATGCCTAAATTGTGTTCCTTAGAGGAATTCTTAAAAAGTGCCTTCAAATGTCCCTAGTTTCCTAGGCGATCACAAAGAGTGCCTCCGATTATGCTCAATCAAAGGCATTCTGAAAGTCGCCTTCCGTCAGGTCTTGCACCACGCCTCACTACATGCACGTAATATATAACTCTACTTCCTGTAGTCAACCATATTACCAGGTACAGCTTGGTGGCAATTGATTTACGAGTTATGCAGAGGTTGCCAGTTCGATCCACGGTGCTGTTGTATTATCTTTTCATTTGTTCGATAAATTTTTTTACTTCGTCAGAGCCGTTGCAGACCAACTTGTTTTGTCCCATACTGCTTAGCGAGAAGAAATGTAGGCTATTTAAAAGGGGAGCCCTCTGATAACCTGTGCGGAAGATCTCATATAGATGAACTAAAAGACGTTGTGTTCCTACGTTAGGAGGCTCCAGGCAGAAGAATAAGAGATTTGCAACGGTGCAGTAATATAATTAATATGAGGAGGTGGCCCAGCAGTAAAAAATACACACCAGAATCGAGTGTGATTGCTCTACTGTACAATGTGGCCCGGCGGCCCAGCCTGTGTGTGGCCGTTGCAGCTGACGAGTCGCTCTGAATATTTGCCCAGTTCAATTTTCTAGGAGGCGTTTTGATCTTTCGAGGCACTTTCTAAAAATCGCCTCTGCATTAACCATCCGAGGCATTCTTCGAAAGTGCCAACAAACAGCTTTCCCTTCGCGAGTATACTTAGCGTTTTTTAGGAACGCCATGTTAGCTCTTTGAAGGCATTTTCTTACCATTTCAAGGCATTTAAAAATGCCTCCTAATGTCTACCGTGCTGTAGTGAAATTAAGACACTAGCATTGCTATCATTGGCCAAGTCAGATAATAGGAAAGTAACATTGGCACAACGAACGTTTGGGCAACTAGCCAACACCAAATTAACACAATATGGCACAGCTATCATCAGCCGTAAGGTAATCTGAAAGCAACATTGACACAATGAATGAATGGGCAACCAGAGCAGCACTACAATTCAGTAATGTGCATGATATGAGATAGTACACTCATGCAGCTCAGTATGCAAAACTACCAGGCAGTTTTCTTTACAAAAATCAACATTGGCGCCTTTAACATTTTGCTACAACTAATTTTAGATCGGACAAAGGTTGGATTCATGCTGATTAATAAAATACATGCTGATGTAAAAATATAGTGATATACAATAGGTACTTACATCAGCATTGGCGCACAGAGAATTCCCTCAAGATGTTTGTTGGCACTTTCGATCTCTCAGGTACTATCATTTAACCTTATTTTCTTAAATAGAGATGGGTAAGAAACATGTAGAAAATATGATCAGAATGCTACAAAATTTCATGATGCGAGGATACGCACACGCTTCTTAGAATGGAGTTGACATTCTTTTGCTGGACTGGAGCGGACTAGTTCTTTGGCCACTGGAATCTGCTTATTATCAATGGGAGTTGGGTTTCTCTGTGCTGGAGTTATATCTATGAAAAATGGAGTTGGTTTATTATCTCCTGGCGTTTGGATATTTTGCCAAGACCTGGTTTGTAACCCTTCAGATTCTAACATAGCCGTCTTCCCCTTGCATGCCTTATATAGAAGAATGGTGCTTCAATTATAAAACATGCTATAGCAGATATGGAATAGGTACTGAAGAATAGAAAGGCATGACATATTGACATGTATTCCCTCCATCCAGAAATAAATGGATGGGTCTAGGCGTATTTTAGTTCTAGATACATCCAGTTTTATCCATTTCTGCGACATGTAATCCGGACAGAGGGAGTATGATGTAAGAGCTAGGGATACGACAGGACAACACAGTAAAAAAACACTAAAAACCCACTACAGAACCAAAGTAATCAAACCCACTGATATGAGATAGTACACTCATGCAGCTCAGGATACAAAACTACCAGGCAGTTTCCCTTACAAAAATCAACATTGTGGCCTTTAATCATACATTTTGCTACAACTAAATTTAGATCAGATAAAGGTTGGATTCACGCCGATTAACGAAATACATGCTGATGTAAAAATATAGTGATATACAACAGGTACTTACATCTGCATTGGAGTACAGAGAATTCCTGCAAGAATCTTTCCTCACAGATTTATACCAAAGCAGAAATTCTTCTATCTGTTAGCTTATTTTCTAAAAGAGAGATGGGTAAGAAACATGTAGAAAATATGATCAGCATGCTATAAAATTTCATGATGCAAGGATACGCACATGCTTCTTAGAATGGAGTTGACATATTTTTGCTGGACTGGAGCGGACTAGTTCTTTGGCCACTGGAATCTGCTTATTATCAGTAGGAGTTGGGTTTCTCTGTGCTGGAGCAGTATCTATAAAAACTGGAGTTGGTTTATTATGTCGCGGCGTTTGGATCTTTTGCAAAGATCTGGTTTGTAACCTTCAAATTCTAACATAGTCGTCTTCCCCTTGCATGCCTTGTATAGAAGAATGGTGCTTCAGTTATAAAACATGCTACAACAGAGAGATGGAATAGGTACTGAAGAATAGAAAGGCATGACATATTGACATGTATTCCCTCCATCCGGAAAAAATGGATGGGTCTAGGCGTATTTCAGTTCTAGATACATCCTTTTTTATCCATTTCGGCAACATGTAATCCGGACGGAGGGGGTATGGTGTAAGAGCTAGGGATACAACAGGACAACACAGTAAAAAAACACTAGTTGAATGTAAAACTATATGCTAGCGGAATATGTACAGAAAAAACTATGGCAGCATACACGTGTATGATTGGGAAACTAAGATGGCATTGCAATAGAGCACTAGAACAGCACTTCAATGTAAAAAAACATGGTATGGTAGACAGATGAAGTACGTACTGATTAATAACAATGCATAAGATATTCAGAAGCATGATGTACAAATTAAGCAGATGGCATTGCGATAGAGTAGAATGACAGTACTTGAATTTGAAAATATGTTATCATGAATGGAATAGGTACGAAAAAACAGGAAGGCATGACATATTTACATGCATGATCAGCATGCTAAGCACATGGCATTGCAACAGAGTAGATACATTCCAGGACATTATATGCATGTTGTACCCATATCACGGACCAAGTTAGAGCAAGGACCTTGAGGGGTGAAGAGGATTCAACATCTTTCTGCAAGTCTTCTGAAGAACTGCCTTTACATGTTCCATCATATTGGGTATCATTGACATCAAGTTTACTGGCCTTTACATTGCTCTGTGAGGTTCTTGTGGATATATCAGTGTGTGCAATTATATCTGACATGCATGGAAGACAACTAGTAGTTAGATTTATGTAATGAGTGCCTGTAGTAGACGACATAAATAGTAGGACTGGGGTTAACTAGCAGCAACAGGTCTCAAAAACTAAAGGGAGAACACAGATGAAAGCTATAGAATATGTATCGTTTGTACTCGAGATTAACTAGATGGCACACAAAAGTATTAAAGAACAACATAGGTAATACTAGAAGAGGTACAATACTATAATCACCAGCCTGTGGGATAGCATTGGCTGATGGATGATAACTATGGAACAACGTTACCTAAAGAACAAGTATCTTAGCTGAACCATGGAACAACGTTAACTCCTGAACAAGACCCGTAAGAGATCAGCATGAATATACAGTGAAATGTGATAATCTATTTTCCATGCTCACATGAAAAACAAAGCCATAAATGTTGCACACAAGTAAGATGAGGGTACAACCTAACTGGCCGCCATCCATAGGAGTGAGCATCATGTGCTAACTTGTCGATGGCCCTGCAGTTGTTGTGGCTGTCCATGTCGGGCATGCGCTTTCGATGCAGGGAACTATTGAGTGGGGACTATAGCTCCCTTCTGGTGTATGCCTCCCTTGTTGGAGCAGCTGAGGTGAGTCGGAAGACGGTGTGGCTGAAGATGCAGATAACGCATGATGTTAAGAACGGCACATCTCTTTCATCTGAAGAAATACACTAAGAGATCAACAACAAGGTACGAGAGTGGTCACACGTTTGTTGACTGAGACTACATTGGGGTCACATGATTTTAATTTATTTTGGTACTGTCTGATCTACGCCGGATGGCTTGATGGCCGTCTTGTGCCTCCCGGTTGACACTGTTAGGAATCTTCCCCGAAGAGCCAGCGACCAATGGCAGAGCAGCTTGCCTCCGCCGTCCGTGGCCCTGGCCAAAACCCCGCTCCCCACCCACCGCACTGCCGTGGTTGCGCCGCCCCCGGGCCAATCCACAAAGACTCCCCGTCATCCAGATCCAGCGGCGGCAGCACCTTGAACCCACGCAACTCTAAGATAGCCATCTAAGAGCTGCTACCGTGGTGAACTTGTGGCCCCGCACCCTTACATTAGACACCAGCCAACCGGCAGCCTAGGAGCTCCGTCGCCTCGAGGGGTGTTGCTTCCCATTGGGAATCGATTGGCCCAGAATGAAAATTCAGACAACTGATGCCTAAATAAAGTGATTTGATATGAGGGTGCAACCTATCTGGAGGCATGGTGAAGTAGGCAGGTCCAGCTGCCGAGTCGGTGAGGCCGGCGCGGTTGCGGTGGCCACCAGCAGCAGGGAAACAGCGATGTCGTGACGGTCGACGGCTACGGGGAAGTAGCGTCGGGACTCTGGACGGATCTGAAGTTGGAGCCACTCCGGCGCCGTTAACAATGGCGGGGGTGAATCGGCTCCGGTATGGTTCACGCGGCCGTCGTCGAGGCAGCTCCAGCATCACGGAGTAAGAGGCACACGCCCCAGTGCACGACGGCCAATGGACAGTGTCTCCAGCATTAGGGAGGAGGGCGGCTGTGAAATTGGTGTGGTGGGGGCGCCATGGAGGAGGGGCTGAGGTTTCATGGCTCGGGAGAAGGGAGCTTCCGAGGAGAAGGTGATTTGGCACCCACGAGGTATGAATGGCGGGGGGGGGGGGATTGGGATACTGACGCGCGTTTATGCGAAATGTGAGGGGGAGTTACAGTTCTACCCCTGCCTTTAGGCTTCTCGGCTTGGGTCTGTGTACTGAGGGTTGGGGATAGTAGAGTAACTTTGCTTCTCCCCAAAGAGTGGGCGGGAGCAATTTCGGGCGAGGAGGGCGTGTTTTGAAATATAATGGGCGCGAGCGATTTCGGGCGAGGAGAGCGTGTTTTCAAATAGTGGGCGCGAGCTATTTCGGGCGAGGAGAGCGTGTTCTGCCGACCATGGTTTATGAATTATTCGGTACATGTCATTTCGGCCGAGGAGAAGGCGCGCTTGGATGAAGTTACGAACCTACCCTCGATGCACAACAGGCTAATTAATGTGTCTCCCACATAGGACGGTAATTTCGCGTCTCCCATTTATTTGCTCGGGCGAATTCCACCGAGCAGAGGATGTTTAATGGTTCGTTCAAAATTTGGGAGAACGAGCATCCATGTCTACCTTACCAAGTCGATTCGAATCAAATTTAGAAATATTAGCTTGCCACTTCTTTTTTAGATGGAGAGATGATGCTCGGGAGTAATGTGTTTTTACATGCTCGTTGCTAGCGATTTACTATATGACAAATAGTTGACCCACTCAAAAATGGGAATCAAACCCAAAATGAAATATCTCGATTCAATGAAATAGCTCGTTAACCAGGTCAAAATAGTGAATTATATCCAAAATTGAACACCTCAATCAAATAGCATGTTGTACAGTATTATAGTACTCCATGAACATGTTGAAAGTCAAATCAATGAACTTGTTTGATATACGCATATATCCGTTCATGTGTGGATTGCAGACAACATGTTCTCCAATTTAAATATTTAAATGCAAGTTTATATCGAAACATGGTTTATATCAGTCTTTGATGCATAAAACGCGACCTCCCCCTCTCCCGGACTCCTGCTCTCTCTCTCTCTATCTATCTCTATCTATCTCTCTCTCTCTCTCTCTCTCTCTCTCTCTCTCTCTCTCTCTCTCTCTCTCTCTCTCTCTCTCTCTCTCTCTCTCTCGACAATCTTCAATTATGTCGCACGCATCCAACACACAAACCTTGTTGGTCCTCTTTCTTTCTCTCCATCTCTCTCTCTCTCTCTCTTTGTGTATGTGCGTGGGGGGGGGGTCTTTCTAGTTCGCATGCATATATACTCCATCTATAGGTCTCTCTCGCACACTATGTATGATTCTCTAGTCCAAGCTAGATATCTTGGGTGCACTCATCGTACGCACACAAATTCCTTGGCTCGTCGCCCGTAACTCTCTCACGCACCACTCTGTCATCTCAGAGCTCTTCCCCCTCTCTCTCAAACTCTCCATCTACCTGGGTCACACATACACATGCATATCTCAGTCACACTCGATAAGCCCATCTAAAACTCTATCTCTCTCCCTCGTTCTCTCTCCATCTCACACACACACACACAATCTCATGCCTAGCTAGCCAAGTATGATGGTCTCTCACTCAATTGTAGGCACACGCAGTCCCCCTATATGTATGTGACTAGCTAATCTTAGTCTCCATCACAAACATGTGCATCGTCTATCTCGATTTCTCTCGGGCATCTTTCTATCACAAGACGCACCTCCCTCGATCTCCCACCCATATAGTCCCCTCACGATCTCGAGGGGGTCTCTCTATCACAAACACACCCTCTCTCCCTCCCCATGTGTCCATGTTCTCCATGTGTCCCTCTCGACCTTTGTTCCTTGTTGGCCAGACCTCTATTGGACATGTGCTATAGGGGTGTCTCTCTCCGTTGCAAACAATCACACACTAGCTATCTTCGTGTATCTCCTCGCCTCGCTTTTCTATCTCGGAGATGCATGCGTGATATGTTCGCCTAAGAAACGAAAAAACACACACTCTCTCTAATTTATCGTTTGTTGTCACTTTCTCTTTCACACACATACTCCTTTTGCACACTTACTCATTCTCCTTCACACGCCCTTGATCCCTCTCGACTTAGGCACTCTCCTCGGTCCATAGCATATTGATTTACTGAAAAGTCAAACATCACAAAGTTTGACCATGTACGTGGAGAAAAACAATTACATCTGGAACGGAAAACATATACGATTAGATTCACCATGAGATGTAGTTTCGTATGATGTATCTTTGGTATTGAAGATATAAATAACATTTGTGTAAGCCTGATCAAAGTTTCTAAAGTTTGACTTCTAAAAAAATTACATGCACTGCATTATCGAGCGGATGGAATATCTCTTTCCCCCTCTCAGCTATTTGACGCACCACTCAGCTGCCTTATCGGGGCTCCTCAATCTCTCTCAAACTTTATATCTCCCTGGTTCACACATACACATGTCTCGCTCGCGTTATATATATAGACCCATCCAACACTCTCCGCCCTTGTTCTCTCTCTATGTGACACGCACCCCCCTAATAAGTACCATAATCCCTCACTCCATCATAGGCGCAAGCACTCCCCCCCTAAGTATGATTATCTCTCACTAGCCATCAGGAACGCACGTATTGTCTCCTTCCATCCATACGTCTATCTTGATATCTCTCATGGTATCTTCTATCGCGCACACACCTCGTCACTCGATCTGCCAGCCATGTAGTCCCATCACGATCTCCAGGGGATCTCTCTATGACAATCATACACTCTCTCCTCCCCATGTCTGCATTTTCTCCGTACGTCTCTCTCGATCTCTCTCCCTTGTTTGTCAGACCCCTCTTGGCCATGTGCTAGGGGTCTTGCTCTCTCGGTTGCAAACAACCACACACTATCTCCTCACCTTGCTTTTGTTGTCGAAGATGCATGTGTGATATGTTTGCATAAGACACACACGTTTTTTCTCGACTTTTATCGAGTGTTGTCCATGTCTCTTTCACACACGCACACACACTTTTTTCACTCACTCTTTCTATTTCACTCTCTCTCTCTCTCTCCCTAGTTAGGGACTCTCTCACGTCCATAAGCATATGGATGTTTTGAAAAGTCAAACCTCAGAAAAGTTTGACCAGGTATATGTGGAGAAAAACATTTACATCTGGAAAGATCATTAGATTCATCACAACATGTACTTACTTCATACTATCATTTATCTTTGGTATTGTAGATATAAGTAATTTCTTTATAAACTTGGTCAAAGTTTCAAAAGTTTGACTTTAAACAAAATGTTGGAACTAGATTATCAAACGGAGGGAGTAGCTCTCTCTCTCTCTCTCTCTCTCTCTCTCTCTCTCTCTCTCTCTCTCTCTCTCTCTGCTATCTCTCACGGGCCTCCCCTCTCACACGAACACTCTATACCGACGGACTATACACTCACTGTGTCAGCGTATAGCTCCATATATTGTTTAGTTGACCGGTCAACCAGTCCACATGCTGCTTTGTCAGCTCGTGTTCTGTATCTTTGTGTGCTGGCCCATGTGGCAGTGGGTGAAAATAAGTAAACTAGTGGCCCATCTGACACGCGGTGAAGTAAACAAAGTTGAAACCACTCGGGGTAGCACCCTGCATGCTAGTGAATTGAGGGCGCATTGAGGACACACTTTTTCCGCGTGGAGGACACACTCGCGCACAATTCACCACTGCACGGCAGCATGCACAGAAGGACGCACTCGCGCACACCCAGCACACAACACACACCAGCACACGTGTACACCGGCGTCACCATCGGTTGAGATGGACGGCGAGGCAGCCAACAAGCGGAGGCGGCTCGAGCCAAAACCGCATCCGGCGAGCCTGGACTTCATCAGCAGCCTCCCCGACGACATGCTGCTCGTCATCATCGGCCTCCTCCCCACCAAATCTGCCGTGCGGACCGCCCTGCTCTCCTAGCGGTGGCGCCCCCTCTGGCGCCGCGTCCCCCTCAACCCCACCGTCGACAGCTGCCTCTGCGGCGGGGATTGCAAACGCATGGCCGCAGTCTCCAAGATCCTTTCATCGCACCCTGGGCCAGCCAGACGCCTTGACATCCGCATGTTAAGTACCAACTGCAAGGTCCAACCCAAGTTTGACGAGTGGTTCTTATCCCCCGCCCTAGATCATCTTGAGGAGCTCACCTTTGAAGCTGGACGATGTCGCTCTCTCCCGCCGTCCACGCTCCGCCTTGCGCCAACGCTGCGCCGCGTCCTGCTATCTTCCCCAGATTAATGCCGCGCCCGCCCTTCTTCTCCCTCAACTCAAGCAGCTCGACCTCTTCGACGTTGTCATCTCGAAGAAGGCTATGGAGCACCTGCTCCATAATCTATCTTCGCCGAGTACCTTCGCCTTGAGCAGATCCACGGGTTCATTAGCCTCCACATCGCCTCGACGAATCTCCGATGGATTTATGTGTCTTGCTGGCCCCGCAACAAGACATCAATTGGGAAGAGATCACTCCAGCTGTTCCAAATTATGGTCATTAAGAATGCGCCTTTCCTTGAGAGATTTCTTGTATCGGATCTAGAAGGTCCAACAAAAATCAGGGTCATTGACGCGCCGAAGTTGACAGCGTTGGTGCACTCGTGTGCCAAATTCTCTGAACTCTTTATTGGATCCGTAATCGTTCAGGTACATCACTCATCTTCTTCTCTGTCTTCTTGAAATTCACATTTTTAAATTTCTTCTTGATGTATTTACGACCGTCTTCCAGAAAATGATTCCCACAAGCTTGACCCAGTCTATGCGCACAGTGAAGATCTTGGCAATAAAATTTATTGACCCCAATCTGGATCAAGTTGTTGGATTCCTTACATGCTTTCTGTGCACGGAGAAGCTACTCATCGAGGTGAAACTTCTTTCCTATTAGTAAACGGTAATCACAACGTAGCTCAAATTTTTCGTATTTTTTCCAAATTACGATGACAAGTGTAGTGTTCAAAACTGCATCTACGCACTGCACCGAAAGAAATGTTTTTAGTATTTTTTTCTCATGTGATCACCTGCATCGTTTTTTTGTTGTACTACTATAGTAGCCTAGGCTAGTCACAGTGGAAAGTAACTTAGACTACTCCAGTAACTCTATGGTTACCCCAAGAGCAAGTACTACCTCCATCCTGGTTTACTCTTCCTATTTTGTAGTATCAAAATTTGACCATAGATTTAACTGACAAAATGTTAATGCATGTCACTAAGAACTATATCGTTGGATTCGTATTTGAACATAATGTCAAATGGTGTAATTTTAGTGACATGCATTGGCATTTTCTTGCATAAATATATGGTCAAAATTTTATACTAAATAAGAGGTAGTACAAAAGTGGGCTATAACGGCCCTCCACTATGTAGGCCAAAACATGTGCCAAATTCACTTGTGATGCATTTGGCATCGATGCCCTCCATTTCTCACCGGTGCCCCAATCTGGATCACCTACTTTGCTCGGTGCCAAATTAACTCACGAATGAAAAACACTTGCGTGGGAGAGAGAGAGGACTGAGGCAATAAAAACACTTGTTTGGGAGAGTGAGAGGCTGGTGTAGTTGGTTTGATTGATTCGTTTATACATGTGGGTCTATGTGCACAGCGGTGCCAACTCTCTCACATCGCGAGAGCGGTGCCAAAATCTTTTGATTTGACATCGATGCGTATTATGGCATCGGCCACATAGTGGAAGGCAACAAATGCCCAAGCTCTTCACGTACTCCTAGGTAAATGAGAGGAAAGAGAAAGAGAGAGAGTGTGTGTGCGTGTGTGTGTGTGTGTGTGTGTGTGTGTGTGTGTGTGTGTGAAAAAATATCACTAGATAGCCAACCCTATCATATGAGCGAATGATATTGGTACTTCTTGATGACACGGCAATCTTATACAGCCAGCTGCTCTAATATATTCTCTTCTTTTGCAGATAAAAAAAGACCTAAAAGTGAAAAATGTGATGCACTATAACAATCTCATCGAATGCCTTGATCTCCATCTTACAGAAATTGATTTGATCGACTACCGAGGCAGCACGTCTGAGATTAAATTGGCCAGGTTCTTTGTTCTGAAGGCAAGTGTGCTCAAGATAATGAGGTTTGGCGTTCTCTGGCGCAACAATGAATGGCGTGCTAATCACTGCAAGCGTCTAAGCCTAAAGAACAAAGTCTTCGCAGAAGCTGAATTTGTTTCTGAAACATCAAGTGGCCAGAGACTCGAAAACTTATTTGCACATTAGTGACTTGTCAGGGCGGTGGATTTTAGTTTGTACGATAATGCTGCATCCACCTAAAGTAACGAAAGTTCTTACGTAAACTTCCTAGTAATTCCCTCTTCGTAGGTGCAGCATTACTCCTAACATTTGTAATATCAGTTTGAAACTTGTAATATTGCCGTGTCCTATTCCTGCGTTTTCAAAATCCTGCGAATCAAACGGGTCCTGAGTTGGTGATGATGTTGTGCCTGCAATCTTTCACCAATAGTCGTCGGATCTAGATCGCGCGCCACAAACCAAACTTCTCGGTTTTGCAAAAGATGCCCGCACTTGTTCCCTATTTACAAACAACTCCTTGTCTCTCACAATCAGCCTTATCTCCTCCCCACCACATCTAGAAGGCCATGGAAAAATCTGGCGCGATGGCCGCTGCCGGCGTCGTCCACCCCCCAATCTTGGTGTTCCGTGCAATGCACGGGCATCTACGCACGGGAAATTATGTCGAACACGGCTAGTTGTAAGCAGGCTAGGTCTATAGCCATGATGATAGTGACTGCAGACGGTGAGGCTGACTATGGTATGCGAACACGGCGCCTATACTCAGTGTCATCTCCGTGAGGGTCTTGTCACTTCACTGTGAGGAGAAACACGTAATAATTTGACCAACAGGGAGTACAGTGCTACTACATTGGTAGTAGTACTACTACTAGTACTAGCACCACCGTCTGGATTTAGTAGTACTACCACGTCCATCTGGATTTAGTATTTGACTAGCAATATCTAGTAATGCATGTCACAAAATGTACTACTCCTCTGTAAATAAATACATGGTGTATTGTTTTATTCCTATCGTGAGGTAACTTAATGTCTTTTGCTACTTCATAGGATTACATGCAATGAACTAACCACCGCATGTGATGTTTGGTAGTCTCAAGTCATTGAAAGCATGCAGACACGGAGGGGCGCAGCTTCATTGACTTCTCAGCACTGCCTTTGGGTGTATGACATGTGGGTCCAACGGGTGGCTGGCCAACTTGTCATACAGCCAAAGGCAGGTGCAGAGGCGAGGAGTAGATGGCCAACATGCACGTGAATTCAACGCATCTGCACTTCTCATATAAAGGCTCCCGCCATCAATCTCTGAAATCCTCGCATCTCGCACCCAAGGGCAAGAGTGATCACTCCAATCGCAAGATCAGTTGACTAGAAGCTAGACCCATGGAGGCGATGAGCACGAGCATCAACCGGCTGTGCCAGATGGTCCACGATGCCGGCCTGTGGCCCGGCACCGAGGAACGTCTCCAGGTAGTGCTTGAGGCCGCCAGGGCGAGGGGCCGCTTGGACGACAACTTCGTCTCCTCGTTAGACGAGGTCCTCGTCGACTTCCTCAACAAGTTCACCATCGTCAAGAAGCTCGCGGACGACCTTGACGTACGCCTCCAGCCCACGCGCCCAGGCTCTGCGATGCCTGCCACCCTCAATGGCCTCTATGGTGACAACCTCTTCGACGCACTGGTGGCCCTGCGACTGCCTGCCGTCACGCCGGAGAATGTCCACCTCGGTCGCTTTGCTTCGCAGGCGCTGGCGCAGCAAGACACCATCGACATAATCACCCATGTCTACGCGCAAATCGTCCACAAGGACTACTACATGCAAGAGGAGGACGATAGGACGCTGGCCTTCTTGGACCGCAGGACAACCTTGGACGGCATTGTTCAGAAGCACGTTGAGCTTGCCGCCAACGCCGCTACTCCTCACATGTCAGTTAGTGACCCGGTCCACTAGGGCGTGAGGATGTCGTTAATGGATCCGTATGTATCTTTATCTTTCCGTCAAATCCATGTAGTAGTATATGGTACTACTAGTAATTATCTTAACTTTCGCATCAACTTCATAATTTTCCTACGTACTCCATGCATGAACCACGCCAGAACCAAACTTCTCATTACTCTAGGGAAAATCGTTATTTCTATCTATCGGTCGCCCCATGGAGCAGAACCAAAATTTACAAGTTACAAGTTCAAAAGGAAAAGCCTGCCGTGTTCGCGTCGCACCCCGACACGGTTTGTCCGGCACGCCGCTCAAGGGGGAATGCGTGCTGTGTTGCATTTTCACTTACAAGTGGGACCACAGTTGAGCAAACCGACTATCGGCAAACCCCCACCCCGCCCACCACGTGATGGCTGAGAAAACAGGAGGGAGAAGAGATGGCTGTAGCTAGCACGGACTCCAAGAAAATTGGTGTCGGATGGGACTCGCGTGGGTGGCGTGTGCCATACTGCTGGACATGAATGCTAGTTATGGCCCATGCCACCCCACTATATCGAGGTGCTGGTTACTCCACTATATCGAGTACGTAGAACAAATTTCCTAGATTCCATGCTCAGCCCTCCTCTATCTCTCTTCTCAGCTAGCCAGCAGACGCGCAGAGCCCATCATCTGTTTTCTCATATGCGGGCCCACATGTCAGTGAAAACGCAAGAGGACCCACTGAACCTGCACATCTTTCACCTCGACGTGCTGGTGATGAAAAACAAATCCAATAAAGATCTTCGTTGGCCGCTTTTGGAGTTACTCAAGAGTAGTAAGATTCTATTTACAGTTTCACCCAAGATGCACATCACGTGGCTTCACCTACCACTCTCTTTTCTTGCATGACACGACCTGGATGCTGGATGTCCCACGTGTCGGCAAAAGGAGGAAGAACTCGACCAAATCTTCGGTTGTGCTCTCGGATTAGACTAGTTGTGCTAAATTAAAATTTTATTGTGTAGAATGGATGCAAGTTTTGGTATTGGGAAGAAGAGTACAACGATATATTGATAGAGCGCAATTTAGTAGATGTTCTAGCACTTTTAGCTAGCATAGAGGCTAGAGATGAGACTAGTGCACTTGTTGATAGAATAGAGGCTAGACACGTCTACTTCTTTACACTCGAAGAAGAAAGAAGCACGCAAGATCGAGCCTCCGCAAATCAACAATGAATGCATCGAGAAGGCACTAATCCAACTTACAGGAGTAGTTATGGAAGTTGGATATCTTCTAAAATGTATTCTTGTGGTTCTTGTTTTCTTTGGTCTTGCTTTTCTAGTCAAAATTTTGGTGATGTATTTCCATGTACTAAAAAATCAATGATGAAAAAAAGATATGTGTTTGCAAAGAAAAATGTACGCGACCGGGATGCGGTCGCGCGTTCGGCGCACGACCACCGCATCCGAGAAATGGCCCGGACACGACCCCATTGCCCTACCCAAACGGACAGAATCCGGGCAAAACAGAGGTCCATTTGGGGTCGTGCGTTGGAGTTGGCCTTACAAGTGGGACCGCAGTTGAGGAAACCGACTATCGGCAAACCCGCACCTCGCCCGCCGCGCGATGGCTGAGTTAGAGAAATGACTAGGTTGAAGAGATTGTTGTAGCACGGACTCCAAGAGATATTGTGTCAGATGGAAGTCGTGCTGGTGGCGTGTGCCGTACTCCTGGACGTGAATGCTTGTTCTGGCCCATGCCACCCTACTACACCTACTACTCCTCCTACTACTCCTATCAAGGATTCGAGGTGCTGGTTACGTACAGCGAACACATTAACATATGGCCCACCTCACACTGTGGCCAAATTTCCTGGAGTCTGTGCTAGGTTAAAAAGTGTTCTTTGTGAGGATGGGTGGCTAGTCTCAAGTTAAAAACTTGTTGTATTACGTACGTAGACGTAGAGATAGTGCAGCATGTGAAGCTAGTACAAATAGTGTACTATTGTTGATTGGCCTCATCCGATAACCTGTTGCAATGCACGTACAATTATGTATTCGGAAAATATATTTTTGCCTTGTCGCAGCACCCACTCAGAGAAGCGACTCGATAGCCATTAATAAATTTAGTAAGTTTATCACAGGCATATCATTTTATTACATACAACAGGTCATCAACCCACAACGACAACGAGGATACATTATAAATACTAAAGTTTTCATCACACAACAAATAACAAGCAATGAAATGAACTTCAACTCAACCAATCCTTGGCGTTGGAAACGCTTGCTTTGAACCACAAGCGATTCTCTGGGAAGAGCCAGCTACTGTCAATCTCGAGACCAACACAGGACTGATCACCCAGGCTGAAGCGGCCTACTATATCCCGACCAGGGTAGGGAACCAACGCAATGTCTGACGTATAGATACATTTGCTTCTCATAAATGGTAGTAACGTTGTGTCAACAGTAGTTGGATCGCCTTTCACCATCATTGGACAGTTTTGTCCAAGGAAGAGCGAGTTTGCTCCAAGACTATCAATGTTGTACCAGGGAGAAGGTGTTGGCGCTAGCACACTAGTATCCATCCCGAATACCATGCAACGGGTGTTGGAATAGGTCCGGAGAGTGCGACCATGGGAGACAACACCTGCTCCCTCAATAGTAACATCAGTAGTGGGCTGTATACAGACAAGAAGGGGTGATCCATTGGAAGTTGCCAGGCGCCACTGAGTATATGGTCCCTCCTCGTCCTCATGCTCGTGATCATCACCATCTTCATCTCCCCCTTGGTTATAAAAATTTTCAAGTATAGGCGGTGGAATGTTCACAGGACCTTGGAAACACAGGAAGAAGGTTAATTAGTAGAGAAGGGAAACTTGCTAACCCGCATGCATGTGGATGAAACAATTATAATTACGGTGGAAGACAAACGTACCAAAACTACGAGGATCCCATGCAAAAATAGTGCCACGAGTGGTGGCAGCAAACACAAGATCCTCGTATTCAATTGCATCACAATACACATCCATGTATAGAAACTGATTTTTGAGCAATATCCATCCAGTCGAACCACGAAGGATGGCAACAAGCTTGTCGGAGATAGCAACAACTTGATAGTTCTTGTAATTCCAAGAGCGGTTGTGAACTCGAGAAATTGCTATCTTCCGTAGACGACAGTCACCATGATCATATTTGAACGTACGTAGATCATCTGTGTGCTCAACCTCAGGGCACTCGGAGATTTTTGGAAGTGGAATCCGCTGACGAGTGTAAACATTCACAAGTTCCCACTCGCAATTGTACCCAATATAAACAACCCAATCTCCATTTGCGCCTGCCCAAGCCTTGCCCTCAAGCGATGGCATATTAACATCATATGTATCATTATCAAGCGACATCAACTTGCACAAGGCGAGGCTTCCCTCGTCCCCGCGCCAGTCAGCAGGGTCACGGCGAAGAAGATAGGGGAGATCAAACCACTCCTAGACCCTTGGGTTCCTTGTAATGATGTTATTAGTTGAGTCGAGAATGTTCTTGAATGAACCTACCATGCTAGCCGAGGTGATGACGTCGCACCGATCAATGAGTTCCCCCACCACGTCATCTTTCAGATCGGGGCAAGAATAACTGGGTCGTTTCCGAGTTGTTCCCTCCATGGAGAAGACGAGCGAACAATGGCAAAAGGAAGGGTGAAGGCAAATGGAGGAGGGAGGAAGAGCGTGCGACAGCAGTTCCAAATCGAGAGGGAAAAGGCAAAGAGTCGGTGGACGGTTGCCAGTTTGCCACGGTACACGAAGAGGCGCCCCGGCCTACACGTCCTTTCAGAAATTGTACAAAAGGACTCGCCGTCTTCTCACTGACATGTTGGAACGGGACCACATGTCAACGAAACATGGTGTGTAATTTCTCGTGCAAAATGCGATCTGGCCGCGTTGGCCCGAGATGCCGCATTAGTTATCGACCTTTATTTTTTAACATACAATCTGAGTGGATAGCTCCTGTGGACATCACACGTGAGCGGATATATAGGTGGGCTAGGTGGGCAGGCGGCAACAATCTAAGTGCTAAAAGAGTTGATCTCGAAAAGAGTTGATCCAATGCTTGGTTTTGTTTGGATTTTCCAACTATGACCATTGGATAGAGTGAACCAATGGCTTACTTTCAAAGTTATTCTCATACTATAGAATGGTATAGGAACGTGGAGAGATTTGGTTGATTTTATATCGCTGAATAATATAAAATATTGTGAGTGCAGACGCTCCACCCCGATGTTTGTAGCTCCTTCTCGGTCATCGAGAATCTATGTTCTTCCACTCTTTCATTTAAGACATGAGCTTTGTTCATCCTGTTGCCGACATGCGGGACATCTATATGCCTCCATTTTACAAAATCATACTATATGCCTCCATGACATGCGGGACATCTAGCATCAAGGTGGCGTGTCATGCAAGAAAATTGAGATATGCAGTGCGTAAGTGAGTCGTGCACTTCAATGGCACCTAGTACAACACAATATTTTTTCTCCTCGATGGCATGTGAATAGTGCACGTACTCAATGACAGAGCACGGGATGGTAGCCATGGACATGGTTGACCCTTTTTGAAGAGAGTACTAATAAATAACTTTGATGTGTCCCTTCAACTCGCAGAACGACGAGAAGCTTGCTTACTATGCCTTCTCCCTCGTCAACGCGTGCGTGGTGGCTCGCAGCACGAGGAGAAACTTTTGCTTACAAGCGGTGGACGTGCAGCAGTTCATTTGGTGTCAGATTTCCAGAAGTACTACTGTAGTACCATCATTATTGTTCGACTTCCGGAAGACGAGAAGAGCCAAGCGCACGGTCACCTACTAACCTAGTACAGTACTACTATAGCCAAAGCTGGTCCAACTTTTTAGAGCATGGTTAATAAATATAGGCTGCTCTTGCAGCGGCACATCATTTAGAGCAAGTACTCTCTTCGTAGGAACAAAGGAAGTGAAACAAAATTTGGAGTGGATGCTAGATTGCCAATTAAAACATGATTACATAGGAAAAAATCATATAGCATTCTATCCTATGAATCAAACGACCAATGTAGGAAAATTATGAGGGGGGGTCTCTCCAACAGTGTTCCTGGGCTCGCACCTAGCATCATGGTGGTCGAACTTGGAGTCATTCATCTGGTACATGTGGCATCTCAGATCTGGACACAAGGTGACGCGACCTCTCACTTCCTCCGCCATTTGAAGCGGCGCGCTGGTGGAGGGCTAGCATACTCCAATATTGGGTTGGCTCTATGTGATGTGGCAACTTCATATACTATCCAGATGCTGGCTATACTACTACGGTACTCACACTCCAAGAAGTGACTCGAAAACCATTCATAAATTGAGTCTATGACATGCATTTGCAACTGAAATGTACCATTCATTAAATACAACAAGTCATCAACACACAACGACAACGAGGATACATGTTGGATTATAGATTATTTCCAACAAAACATTCTAGTAAATACTAAAGTTTTCATCACACAACAAATAACAAGCAATCAAATGAACTTTAACTCAACCAATCCTCGACGTTGGAAACACTTGCTTTGAACCATAGGTGCTCTGGGAAGGGCCAGCTATTGTCAATATCGAGAGCAACGCAGGACTGATCATCCAGGCTGAAGTGGCATATATCAGGACCAGGGTAGGGAACCACCGAAATGTCTGAGGTATAGATACAGTTGCTTCTCATAAATGGTAGTAACGTTGTGTCAACAACAGCTGGATCGCCTTTCACCATCATTGGATAGTTTGGTCCAAGGAAGAGCGAGTTTGCTCCAAGACTATCAATACTGAACCGGGGAGAAGGTGTTGGCGCTAGCACACTAGTATCATCCCGAATACCATGCAGCGGGTGTTGGAATAGGTCGAGAGAGGCGACCATGGGAGACAACACACGCTTCCTCGGTAATAACATCTCGATTACCTTTGTATCTGAGACAAGAAGAGTTGATCCATCGGAATTAGTTGCCAGGCGCCACTGAGTATATAAGTTCTGCTCCTCCTCATGCTCGTGATCATCACCATCGTCATCTTCCCCTTGCTTATAATTTTTTTCAAGTATAGGTGGTGGAATGTTCACAGGACCTTGGAAACACAAGAAGAAGGTTAATTAGTAAAGGGAAACTTGCTAACCCGCATGCATGTGGATGAAACAATTATAATTACGGTGGAAGAAAAACGTACCGAAACTACGAGGATCCCATGCAAACACAGTGCCACGAGTGGTGGCAGCAAACACAAGATCCTCGTATTCAATTGCATCACAGTACACATCCGTGTATAGAAACTGATTTTTGAGCAATATCCATCCAATCGAACCACGAAGGACGGCAACAAGCTTGTCGAAGATAGCAACAACTTGATAGTTCTTGTAATTCCAAGAGCGGTTGGGAACTCGAGAAATTTCTATCTTCAGTAGACGACAGTCACCATGATCGTATTTGAACGTACGTAGATCATCTGTGTGCTCAACCTCAGGGCACTCGGAGATTTTTGGAAGTGGAATCCGTTGATGAGTGCACACATTCACAAGTTCCCACTCACAATTGTACCCAATATAAACAACCCAATCTCCATTTGCGCCAGCCCAGGACTTACCCTTAAGCGATGGCATCTTGACATCACACGTATCATTATCAAGCGGCTTCAACTTGCACAAGGCAAGGCCTCTATCGTCCGCGCCCATGCGAACAGGCTTATAGCGAAGAAGATAAGGGAGATCAAACCGCTCCTGGACCCTTGGGTTCCTTGTAATGATGTTATTAGTTGAGTCAAGAATGGGCTTGAACGAACCTGCCATGCTAGCCGAGGTGATGACGTTGCACCGATCAATGAGTTCCCCAACCACATCATCTTTCAGGTCGGGGCAAGAATAACGGGGTCGTTTCCAGCTTTTTCCCTCCATGGAGAAGACGATCGAACAATGCAGAAGGAAGGGTGAAGGCAAATGGAGGAGGGAGGAAGAGCGTGCGACAGCAGTTCCAAATCGAGAGGGAAAGGCGAAGAGTCGGTGGACGGTCGCCAGTTTTCCACGGTACACGAAGAGGCGCCCCGGCCTACACATCCTTTCGGAAATTGTACAAAAGGACTCGCCGTCGTCTCACTGACATGTTGGAACGGGACCACATGTCAACGAAACATGGTGTGTAATTTCTCATGCAAAATGCGATCTGGCCGCGTTGGCCCGAGGTGCCGCATTATTTCTCGACTTTATTTTTTTAATGGCGTGCCGTTCAGTTTTGAAGCACGACTAACTGGTACTATTTGGAGAGAAAATGTAAACTATTCTACCACTACTCCACCTCTAGTACTAGTAGTATAAAAAAGATATATAGGCTGGAGCTTCGGAGCTTTCTTGCTAAGGGCTGCCCACTTGCTTCTCACACTATCACCCTCTCTCCAGATCTACAAAAGAAGGCCTCTCTCTCCCTCCTCAACGGTGGTCATAGATCCGCCGGGTAAGAAAAGGACGTGTAGGGTTGACGCACTCGTCGTCGGCGAGCGAGGTCACGCACTGACGACAAGGTCGTCCTCTCAGACCTAGCGACTGCGCGGGATGGCCTCCGTCCCCAAGCTCGCTGTCGTAGTGCGTGCGGAGGACGACGACCACGAGCGAAGCCACTTCCCGCCGACCCTCAGGTACTCTTTTCGAACCATACCCTTGTTCTATTGCCCCATCTGCCATGTCGCTGCATGTGGATCTTTTTCCACTCCACCATCTTCCCAATTTGCTATCCTCTGCTCTGCTGGTCACGCAGACGAAAACCTTAATTTGCGCTATTAAAGGAAACCCTACTTCATGCAGACTAATCCATGTATGGGTTGAATAAGGAAAGGAAGGGAGATTGTATTGTCCAAGAGAGTAGGCATCGAACCCGCATCTAGGTTGAAAAGGGGAAAATCAGTAGCTAAGGAACGAGTCTCGTGTCTCTTGGTTGAAGAATGGTAGAAAGGCATGACAACGCAATAGAGAATGACCAGGTCGATCGGTTTGTTGTCCTCACATAGGAAAAAGGTGGCTAAACATAACAAAAATGGGACGTAATCCACATATGCTGCCTGGATATTTGTTGCTCTGGGCAACCATACCTCCCTCACCACTCTATGCGTCCGTGGAGGTACATCGTCTTTGGTCGCCTTTGTCCTAATGGGCCTCCCATGCTCTTAGTGTCACTTTTTTGTTTGTTAGTATAACGCCAAAGATCAAGTCAAGCAATGCTACTTCGCTAAAGTGATGGCACATTTAACTAATGCCGCACTCAGTCTAATGCCACCGATAAATTTAAGCAATGCCATTCAATGTCACTAGATTATTTCAGGGTTATCTGTTGATTGTGGATGTATTAAAGATTTTTCAGCTAAGGCATTCTAATGCTGTTGCACAGCCAGTATACCAACGATGAAACTTGTTACTACCTTCAGATTTTTGCACTGTTAATGCTTACAGATTACATACCTCACTTTCATGAGATAAGTTAATTTTTTTCTACAGTATCACCAAAATGCCAAGGCGTTGATGTCATTTTATTTTGGTTAAACTGCACAAAAAGTTATGAAGACAAGAGGAAAGGTCAAGAGTGAGCACCTCCTCTTCTGGCTGTTCTCTTGATTCGTTTGATCAAGTTTTTATGTTTGATCGATTATCAAGATTGGGATAGCAATTTTTAAGGTCCCCCCAAGTTCAAAATGATATTTACCTTGGAGGTACATGGTTTGCAATTTTTTTATACTGTCATTAGTTAATAATGGTAGTTACCTTCAGACTTTTGTATTTGGTTTAATGCTCATGCACAACTAGTATACCAATGCTGAAACGTGTTGCCTTTACATTTTGTATTGTTAATTCTTATAGAAATCTTCTAGTGCCAGAGTTTATTGAAATCTGTTCAAGAAAACCATTGTATTGTACCTGTAATAAAATAACTACTCTCTTGTTGCACTAGCTCTTTGGATTAGTGTATATTTGTAGTATTCAAAATTTGAATGGTGTTGCATTAGCGTATGGACATAAATAAAGTGTGGCAAGCTTTCCCGGATATGTGCTCAAGAAAACTACTACCTGTTTTTCTAAATACTAGTAGACGTTTGGGTACTTTAAACTGAACAGCAAAACGTCTTATATTAAGGAACGAGAGGTGTAGAGTTCACTCAAATTATCACGGTAAAGCTAGTCACACCTTTGTTAAAATTAATGTTCATTATGTTATCGGAGGAGGTGCATAAGTTTGTCTCTAATGCTGTCGACTACATACGACATCATGATGTAATGTTAAGTCATTTCCTTTTATGCAGTGTCCTTTGAATTGTCAAGCGGTGATGGCATTTTATTTTAGTTGAACTGCACAAAATATGCTTAAAAGAAGAGGAAAGGTCAGGAAAGATCATTCTTTCAGAAAGAACTATATATGCCTTTCTGACATCAGCCTTTGTTGCCTTATTTATTCCTTCAAACAGGTGGTTAGAAACAGTCTTGCTACCTTTTCCCATTAAGAAATTGGAATGCTTATATTTGTGAGTCTATGCTTCAACTAGTGCCACTTTTATAGTAATCACACTTTCAATATCTATGCAAACAGGGATGCTCGATTTTAGTGGAACTGCACAAAAAGTCCAACTAGTTCAACATTAGGAGCATGTTTTCTTCCAAACCTTTATATCCAATTGGTGACACTATGAGTTGTTCATTAAGAAGGTACATGGTTTGCTACTATCTTGCTACTCTTTTTGTACTGTCATTAGATAGTAATACTAGTGGTTTGCATGTGAATTTATTGGCAGGGTGGACCTACATTGGAGGTGCGGGACAAGATTCAATGATTGGATGTTCAATTTCGGTTGTATCGATTTCACCTCTTCCATCACTGCGAACATGGATATCCTTGGTCTGATGAAGAATAGGCGCTATATTTCTGCTCTGAACAAGCAAATCAATTCAGTATGAAATTGTCGAGGCAAAACATGACTATATCAAATTGTCCAAAGGCAAAACATGACGGATGCTAAGCGGAAGAGACATGTTTAAACCGAAAATACAAGGTGGGGTATATGTTTACTAGCTGCTTGATATTTGTGCGACAGAGATGTCTCGCCCGTTGCTATTTGGCAAACACACAAAGTGACCGCAATTTTGGTTGAACTACACAAGAGAATAGTATAGTAACTGCATGCAGTGCCATTTGAAAATAGACACAGAAAGATTGGATAGTCACTTCATGGACTGCAGACAAGTAGTACTGTACTATTTATTGGTCAACACTAGGTGCTTCATTGCTTTGGTCTGATTATACAATGGGCATCATTTTGCCTAAGTTAAAGTTTGTATTCCGAAAATAGTCTCGCCGTGTGATCAAGAGAAGACCAAATCATATTATAGTGGATGTTCCTCCGTCATGTGTGGTTCGCTCTCATGGTTCCAACTGTTGGCGAAACTAGTTACGTTTGCAAGAGGAATTGTAGACTTCACAAACAAATTTGTCTTTCAATCTGTACTGAATGTTGGCCAAGAGAAGCATCCATGTTAGTAGGAAGAACATATATTTTTTCTAGATCTTTGTTGTTGGAGCTACATATTTGTATATGATCTGTGAATCATTAAGATGCATTAACATGTTGATCTTATGTATGGGAATCGTACTAGTTGGTTTTAGTTGTGGCTGATCTTTGCTTTTGGAGCTATATATTTGCATATGATCTGTGAATCATTGAGATGCATTAACAGTTCCTTATATCTGTTCGCTCAGTGTTTACAAGTTACTGATCGATCACTAGCTAGCCTAGTAATGCGCTCCTGGTTGTTTTAGTTGCGAGGCTTGATCCGAAGTGGCAGTTTTTTTTAATAAAAATGCCTACCACTGAAGAAACTGACAAGCTGCTCTGAAGCAAATGCCATGCGAATCTGAAGAATCTACCAGCAAAAATGTTCGCAAATGCCTTATCTCCCAACTAAAGTTCACCAACTAATGCCCTCGGCTGCGACTTGTTGCATGCTGCTCCGCGTACTAGCTGCTAGCGATTTTGAGTGCCTGCATGCAGCCGGCCGTAATTAAGGCAGCTAACTTATGCGAAACAAGATGTGCTTTAATTGTTGCGGGCCTTTTAAATCCGTGGAATCATTATTGACAAGGAGGGAGATGATTCGAGTGCACTCGTTTGACCGTCAGGTCGGTGTGCGACCCGGCACGGACGGGACGGGACGGCACAGTCAGAATTTCAGTTTCTCTAGTTTTCCACGGAAAGCTGGCGCGATAAGCCATGCCTGCTTAATTATGCATTGAATTTTGATGACCGTCGCGCTACCTTCCGCCTATAAGTACTGTTTCCCGGCCTTCTATGGTGGCACCGTGACCCAACTCGCCCTATCCTCATAAGCCCCCACCGGCCCGACAACGCTCGCCACTTATCCTCGCTCTCGCCACGTCCGCCATGCCCCCGCCCATCCGCGATAGGCGAGGCCGGAGGCGGTCACCACCGGAACTAGTGTTCGGTTTTCACGGAAAAGCGAGCGGAGGAGGAGGCATTCTATCGGTCTTTAGATGGCAATGCGGAGATCGAGGACTTGTTGGAGCGCGACCGCCTGGCGGAGGAGCAGGAGTTGTTGGAGCGCGACCGCTTGGCGGAGAAGCAGCGTATCGCCGATTTGCATCGCCAGCGGGACATGGAGCAGCAGCGCACCGACGCTCTGAGTCACGAGCAGAGCGCCCGCACCTGGGCCGACTACGTGGAGGCTGGAGCCCGACAAATAGCCCTGGAGGCTATCGGGCACGCACGCGTTTGTGACGCCGATTTTTACTACCAGCTCGTCAAGTGGGTTTCTCGCTTAGAAGCCGAAGCTTCGGTGGACCACGCCGGCATGGAAAGGGCCAACGCGCGCGAGCAACGCGCCCTATCGCACCTCTGGCAAGTCCGAGGCGAGGCGGAGGATGCCGGTGCCGGCGTTTAGCGTGTACCGCAGATGGCGGCCGGCATCGTCTAGTTAGCTAAGAGTAAGTTAGTACTTGTACGCTACTAGAGTATTAGTGGGAGTAGATAGTTAACTTGGCTATGATGGTTGTCAACGTGGAAATTCAGTATACTCTATATGTGGATCAGACCTGTTACTTTGCTCTAAATGTTGAACTTTCCGTTTGAACGTATGGAATAGGCTGTTACTTTTTTAAATGGGTTATATGTGTCCTCCACGGGTTTAGAGGCTGACTTGTGGACCTACCAAGTTCACGCGTACACAATCAGGAGATGATTGTACGTGGAGAGGATGACAGCAGGGACCCGCCAAGGTCATGGCAGTACGCAAGCAAGTGCCTCCTTATTTCAATCCAATAAAAAAATGGCTCCTCCTAATGGATTTCTGACATCTGGGTCCCATGCCATTGTCAACGTAGTCAATAAGCGAGAGAGTTTCTGTGGCGGCGGCTGACACGAGGACCCAGTGACTTGCCCAGATTATTTTGTTTTGGGTTAATTTGATAAATGCCACTCCAAATCTGGTGTTTACGAGAATGCCACGCAATTTCAAACTTTGAAAATGCCATTTCATGCCATTTCGGTGGCATTTTTCAAGTCCGGAGTGGCGTTTTCAAAGTTTGCAAATGCGATGGCGTTTTCAAAGTTTGCAAAATTGTAGTGGCATTTTTCAAAGTTTGGAAATTGCGATAACATTTTATGAATCGCCATATTTGTTGTGGCATTTATCTAATTTGTTTTTGAGACGGAAGCAGGGTGTCAACTGGGCTGTGCGGGGCACTCTGGCCTGTCTAGACACCCTTCTCTTTTATGTTTACCACAGACTAGCCCAGTAGCTTTTTTCTTTCTAAAAATGGCTAGCCCAGTTTTTTTGTGATTAGCCAAGTAAGTCGCTTTGTCAGGCCTATTGGGCTGCAAATCTTTCAGGACGAGGAGAGCTTTATTCGGCTGGACGAGAAAATGGCCTATCAGTAATGAGAAATGGGCTGTACATTTTTAAAACACATCGAACCGGCAATTACTTTCAAATTTCTTTTTTTCGTTTCAAGATTTTAAATTGCATTAATTTTTATGCGTGGACAATTTGTTGGATATTATATTGATATACATTTATTTTTAAAATCAGTTTGAATGTGACTCGAAATTTTGGGTTTAAAAATAGTTCGGACCGCACAGAAATATGCAACATTTCGTATAATTTTTTAACCGTGGCCACAATATGGGCTGTAATGCAAACGAAAAGAATATGGGCTCCAAAAAAACTTAAGAATTATCAAATGAGCTGTAAATTATTAGAAATAATGGCAGATGGGATGTATGTTGTTTTCCATAGATTTGAGGCTTTCCTAAAAATGTTGGCCTTTAAAAGGATCGTTGGATGTCCATCCTCTGCCATCGTGCTTCTTCAATCTCTGCTCTTCCTGCTCCACCGCTCAAACAAGCGCCAAGGGACTGCTCGCTCCCTCCTCCTCATGGGCCGGCTGCTGCCTGCATGTGAGCCTCACCGCCCCACAGTACTCCCATCGCTGGCCTAGCCATCCTCTACTCACCCACACCTCTGTTATTCTTGGCGACGGCAGACGAATCCAAACCCTCGTCAACAGTACTCCCTCTGCGTGGGAAACAACTGCCGAGTCTTCCACCCTCCGTGTCATTCCTTCCTAGGCCTCGCCGTCGTCCACCGCCTGGTGCTCTCGGCAGCACTGGTCAACGTGGTCAACGAATCGACATGCATCTGAAGTGGATCGTACATGGAGAGGTGACAGCTGGGTCCACGGCCGCACGCAAGGAAATGCCTCCTTATTACGCCGCAAAATAATGATTCCTCCACGACATCCGGGACCCACCGAAAGGGCCTCTCAGATTTCGCAAAAAACGTTACCGCTTGTTGACAGCTTGGACCCATCAGCTATATATTCGCACGCAAGGAAGTGCTTCCTTATTACGCACAAAAAAATGAATACTCCCCCTGCTAGCTGGGACCTAGTATAGTGGCAGGCTGACTTGTGGGCCTACTAAGTTGATGGGGACGGAGGGCTTTGTCAACTTAGTCAATATGCACGATTCTAGCTCCAAAGGACCGTCGATGTCCATCCAACGGGCGTAGTGCTTCTTCAACCTCTGGTCTTCTTGCTCCAGCCGCCCAAACCAGCGCCGGTCGTGCCTCGCGCTCCTGCCTCTCGTGGCCGGCTGCGATGCGGCGGAGGCCTCACCGCCCCTACTACTCCCACCGCTGGCCAGGCCATCCCTCTACTCACCCACAGCCCCTGTTATTCTGCGTTGACGGCAGCCTCACACCGCAGCGAACCAGTGAACCCTCATACTCCTCTACGCGTGGGCATCCACTGCCGCGTCTTCCCCGGCTCTGCGTCGTACCCTTCCTAGGCCTCGCCGTCGTCCACCGCCCTGATGCTCTCGGCGCGGCCTGGTCAATGTGGTCAAGGAACTGCTTCCATCGGACGAGGACTGTACGTGGAGAGGCTGACAGCTGGACCCACGGCCGTAGCAAGGAAGTGCTCCTTATTACGCGCAAAATAATTATTCCTTCATCTGACAGCGGGGACCCACCAAACAGGCCACCGTATTTCGCAAAGAAAACGTTTCCCCCTGACTGTTGGGACCCACCAGCTACATCTTCGCACGCAAGGAAGTGCGTCCGGGTAAAAAAACGATTCGCCCCCCTGACTGCTGGGACCCACTAGCTACATCTTTGCAGGCAAGGAAATGCCTGACAGTCGGGACCCACCTGGTCGAAGCGTACGTAGCGTTGTCATTCTGGTCGCAAACTTGTATGTACATACTGGTCATTGTAGAGGCGCGCACGTGTCGTAGTAGAGGCGCGCATGTAGCATGTACACGTACGTACAGCGGCCAAGGTGCAAGAAAGAAAATACGGCCACGTATGTACATACGGGCAGGGTCTCGAATGCCTACTTGCACATACGTACGGCCAGGACTCGTGTACATGGCTGGGTCGGAACGGAGAAACTGCGTCGTCGTCGTGTTCATGGGGAGCCAACCGGCTTGGTCGGAACGTAATTCGTCGTCGTGTTCATCAGGAGGGCTTGGACGGAATAGCCGATGGAAACGAGTCATGGCGTACCGTAGGACGGAGGAAACGGCCTTGTGTTCGACTGGCCACGTTCGAAACGGGATCCTGTTCATCGGGAGGGGTCTGGCGTACCGCACGGAGGAAACGGACCTCCTACGGTCGAAACGGGGGTCCTGTTGATCGGGAGGGGTGTGGCGTACCGCAAAACGGAGGAAATGGACTTGTGTTGGAGTGCTACGGTCGAAACAGGGTTCCTATTCATCGGGAGGGGTGTGGCGTACCGCAAAACGGGACTCCACGAGATACTGTTCATCTCCACCGTCGGGCCCCTCTAGCCTCCACCTGCGATTGTTCATCCACGGGCTCCTGTTCATCCAGCCTCCACCGCGCGCTACTCCACCGGCTACTGTTCAACCAGCCCTCTCCATGGCCACGGGCTCCTGTTCAAACACCCCTCCACGGGCTACTGTTCATCCTGCCCTCCACCGTCTACTATTCATCTTGCCCTCCACGGGGTGGTCCTGTTCATCCTGCCCTCCACGGGGTCCTGTTCATCCAGCCCCAACCGGCTCGAACGATCGGGGTCCTGTTCATCCACCCCCACCGGGAACTATTCATCCAACCCCCCCAGCAAGGCTCACTGTTCATCCAGAGGCAACGCCACGGGGTCCTGTTCATCCACCCCCACCGGGAACTGTTCATCCAACCCCCCCACACAACGCCATTTGGTCATCCAGAGGCAGCATAGATCGGCTTCGGTTAGCGGCGATGGCGAAGAATCGCTCGATCGGGTTCGATTAACACCATCGATCGATCGTTGGGGTTCGATAACGCGTAGCTGCGGGTCTGTCGCTCGGGTTTAGTTAGAGCCCAACGCCGCACACACGCCAAGATACGTCGAGAGAAATGTGCATCGCTCGGCCCCCGACCACCCACAGTAACCGGGGACTCCCCGATATTTTCCGCGCCCTCGCTTCTACCACGGTTTTTTCCGTCATGGACGACCCAAAGAATGTCATGCAGCTGCATCTCCGGCCCGCCCAGGATGAAAAGCCCATTTCTATCATGATTTTTTGTCATAGAAGTAGGACCCCACCACATCTATGATGATACCGAGTTTTGTCACAATTATCGTCATAGAAGTGTCATAAGTATGACAGAAAAGATTTTCGTTCGGCCCAAAATGTCACGGATGTGTCTTTTTTTGTAGTGAATGTTGAAACCAATATTATTGTAACCGTAACCCCGGAGGAATACATAAGGGACACTTTCCAGAACGTTTCAGACTCCGAAAAGGAATAGGTACGTGGTACGGTAAAGTAAACCGACTCCAAAACAGTTCTAATGGTATTTTTTCTCCGTTTTGGAATATTTAGGAAAATAGGAAAACAAGAAGCAGTCCGGGAAGGACACGAGGCATCCACGAGGGTGGAGGGCGCTCCCCCTGCCTCGTGGGCATCTCGTGTGCTCCCCGGACTCCGTTTTCTTGCACGATACTTCTTTCGCTCGGTAAAAATTCATTATATAATCTCCCGAAGATTTTGACCACCGTATCACGCAATTATCCTCTGTTTTCGTTTCGAGCTGTTTTCTGCCAGATTTGTCAAGGCCAGGCATCATGTCGCCCCCCCTCCAACAATGGTGACAACGATGCTTGGCTAATGAAGATAGAGCTGAAGAGAGAAGAACCCGGGGACATCAACAAGGATGATGGGATCAAGAAGACCATGGAGGATCAAGCTCCGGCAGCAGAAGAAGACATCCTTCCACCTCTCTTTACCCCGACTGAGATTGAAGCTTTCAAGATGATTGAGTTAGCTCGTATACAAAACAAGTATCTCACAAGTGAAAATATTTTGTTGAAGGAGCACATCGTCGCACTCAAGGGCATCATTCGCAAGTTGGAGGATCTCTTACGCTTGATGTGCGACTATCCATAATGACCACCATCTTCTCCACCTCCGAGGAAGGAGATATAATCACATGGGTATGGGCACTCCCCTTGGCAACTGCCAAGCTTGGGGGAGGTGCCCCGGTATCGTATCACCATCACACTCCTATCTTTACCGTTTTTCTTAGTTCAATCCTTTTGATAATATCTTGATCTAGTGGAGTAAAGTTTTAGTATGATCTAGTTTTGAGCTTTCCTTTATGATCCTTCTATGTAATCGAGTCCGTGAGCTATATATAATTAAGATTAGTGTTGAGTCAAGTGCTTGATTATCTTGCTATGATCTTGAGTGAATAAAAGAGAAAAAGAAAGAGTAAAAAGAAATAAAGAGATCATATTTATCTTATGGAGAGTAATGACTTCACATATAAAGAGTATGATGATTAAAAGTTGTTGAGAGTTGACAAACATAGTTTTGGTCATCGTTACAATTAATAGGAAGTAATAAAGAAAGAGAGGTTTCACATATAAATATACTATCTTGGACATCTTTTATGATTGTGAGCACTCACTAAAATATGACATGCTAAAGAGTTGATGTTGGACAAGGAAGACAACGTAATGGGTTATGTTTTCTTATATCCGAAATAAAGTATATTGTCATGGATCATCCAACATGTTGAGCTTGCCTTTCCCCCTCATGCTAGCCAATTCTTTGCACCAAGTAGAGATACTACTTGTGCTTCCAAATACCCTTAAACCCAGTTTTGCCATGAGAGTCCACCATATCTACCTATGGATTGAGTAAGATCCTTCAAGTAAGTTGTCATTGTTGCATTATAAAAATTGCTCTCTAAATATGTTTTATTAGTGTGGGAGAAAATAAGCTTTATACGATCTTGTGATGTAGAAGTAATAAAAGTGACGGACTGCATAATAAAGGTCTATATCACAAGTGGCAATATAAAGTGACATTCTTTCGCATTAAGATTTTGTGCATCCAACATAAAAGCACATGACAACCTCTGCTTCCCTCTGCGAAGGGCCTATCTTTTAATTTTATCTTCTACCTTATGCAAGAGTCATGGTGATCTTCACCTTTCCTTTTTTACATTTTATCCTTTGGCAAGCACATTATGTTGGAAAGATCCTGATATATATATCCAATTGGATGTGAGTTAGCATGAGCTATTATTGTTGACATTACCCTTGAGGTAAAAGGTTGGGAGGCAACACTATAAGCCCCTATCTTTCTCTGTGTCCGAAAAACTCCATAACCATAAGTATTGCGTGAGTGTTAGCAATTGTGAAATACTAAATGATAGTTGAGTATGTGGACTTGCTGAAAAGCTCTTACATAGACTCTTTTCGATGTTATGATAAATTGCAATTGCTTCAATGACTGAGATTATAGTTTGTTAGTTTTCAATAAGGTTTCTGATTCATACTTGACATTGTGAATAGACTATTACCTTATCATAAGAATTCATATGACAATATTCATATATGTTGCTGTTATAAGAATGATCATGATGCCCTCATGTCCATATTTTATTTTATCGACACCTCTATCTCTAAACATGTGGACATATTTTTTTATATCGGCTTTCGCTTGAGGACAAGCGAGGTCTAAGCTTGGGGGAGTTGATACGTCCATTTTGCATCCTAATTTGATATTGATATATTGCATTATGGGTTGTTGTTACACAATATGTCACAATACTTATGTATTTTCTCTCTTATTTTACAAGGTTTACATGAAAGAGGGAGAATGCCGGCAGCTGGAATTCTTAGCTGGAAGAGGACCAAATATTAGAGACCTATTCTGCACAACTTCAAAAGTCCTGAAACTCCACAGAAGTTATTTTTGGGATTTATAAAAAATACTGAGCGAAGAAAATACCAGAGGGGGCCCACACCCTGGCCACGAGGGTGGGGGCGCGCCCTACCCCCTGGGCGCACCCCTGCCTCGTGAGCCCCTGGCAGGCCTCCGGTGTCCATCTTCTACTATATGAAGTCTTTTACCCTGGAAAAAATCATAAGCAAGCTTGTGGGACGAAACTCCGCCGCCACGAGGTGGAACCTTGGCGGGACCAATCTAGGGCTCCGGCGGAGCTGTTCTGCCGGGGAAACATCCCTCCGGGAGGGGGAAATCATCGTCATCATCATCACCACCGATCCTCTCATCGGGAGGGGGCCAATATCCATCAACATCTTCACCAGCACAATCTCCTCTCAAAGCCTAGTTCATCTCTTGTATCCAATCTTTGTCCCAAAGCCTCAGATTGGTACCTGTGGGTTACTAGTAGTGTTGATTACTCTTTGTAGTTGATGCTAGTTGGTTTATCCGGTGGAAGATTATATGTTCAGATCCTTAATGCATATTAATACCCCTCTGATTATGAACATGAATATGATTTGTGAGTAGTTACGTTTGTTCCTGAGGACATAGGAGAAGTCTTGCTTTTAGTAGTCATGTGAATTTGGTATTCGTTCGATATTTTGATGAGATGTATGTTGTATCTCCTCTAGTGGCGTCATGTGAACGTCAACTACATGACACTTCACCATTGTTTGGGCCTAGGGGAAGGCATTGGGAAGTAATAAGTAGATGATGGGTTGCTAGAGTGACAGAAGCTTAAACCCCAGTTTATGTGTTGCTTCGTAAGGGGCTGATTTGGATCCATATGTTTCATGTTATGGTTAGGTTTACCTTAATAATTCCTTTGTAGTTGTGGATGCTTGCAATGGGAGTTAATCATAAGTGGGATGCTTGTCCAAGTAAGGGCAGCACCCAAGCACCGGTCCACCCACATATCAAATTATCAAAGTACCGAACGCAAATCATATGAGCATGATGAAAACTAGCTTAACGATAATTCCCATGTGTCGTCGGGAGCGTTTCCCTCTATATAAGAATTTTTCCAGGCTTGTCCTTTGCTACAAAAAGGATTTGGCCACCTTGCAGCACCTTATTTACTTTTGTTACTTGTTGCTCATGACCAATTACCTTATCACAAAACTATCTGTTACCGATAATTTCAGTGCTTGCAGAGAATACCTTACTGAAAACCGCTTGTCATTTCCTTCTGCTCCTCGTTGGGTTCGACACTCTACTTATCGAAAAGACTACGATAGATCCCCTACACTTGTGGGTCATCAGTGAGTAGGATTTTTTTTGAAATTACTACGTTCCCCAACAGATATATGGCAGTCCGGGCACGCCCGCCATGTCGACTTGGCCCATCCTGGCCCACGCCTGCCCCACAAATATCGCCGTCCAGAAAACCCTAGACCGCGGTCAATCCGAACTCCACTTCACTCCCCTCTCCGTCCACTCCACTTCCAATCCCCTCCAAACGCATCCGATGGCCGGCAACCGAAGCAGCGCTGCCTCCGGTGGTGACTCCGGCTCCGACGACGACTGGTCTACCCTGCAGTGCGAAGCGGACCCCGGCGATGTGGAGGAGGTCACCCTCTGCATCGCATTAAGGCGTTCGGTCCTCGACCAAGGCGGGTCCGGTAGCGGCGGATCCACTTTGTCAGCGTCGGCGACGTGGCCGGCCCTTCCCACCTGCCGCACAGCTCCGTCCACTCCTCTTCGCTCCTCCAGGTACGCCGACCACCACCAGCACCCTCTGCTCCGGAGGTGGTGTCCGACCACCGCTGGGTCCTCGTGCCCGCGGTGGGGCCGACACGCACTCGGACGCCCGAGTCGGAGGCACGAGCAACCCGGCGCGAGCGGCAGCGGGCGAGGAAGAGGGCAGCGGCATCCGAGTCGATGTCCGCACGCCGTCCATGCGCGAGCGCGCCGGTCGATCCTGAGGCAGCGCTCCTTGCTTCTGTCCTCCGCCGCTCGCTCACGACGGCGGAGACGGATGCGCGGCGCCTCCGCTGCAAGAATGCCAAGGCGCTCCGGCTCGCCATCGAGTTGTCGGAACGCAGGCAGCAAAGGAGGCGGCGGCGAAGGCGAATGCGGACCGCCATGCCAAGGAATAGACCGCCGCTTCCGCAGTCGCCGAACATGAGGTGCGCCCGACTCGGATATGACGGACGGCTCCACCTCCAACTCCGATGACGACGCGCCTCCACATGACGACGCCTACACGGAGGAGGGGCACAGCCGCGCCGACGGCCGAAAGGGGAAGGGGCCGGCGAGGAAATGGTGATTTCCTCCGCCCTTCCTCGTTCTGTTTATATTTTATCTATGTTTATAGTATGGATTTGCACTGTCCGCCGTTGAACTCTGATAAATCATATGTTTCTTTTGTCCGGCTAATCCGATGAACTACAATATGATGTGTTTTACATAGCGTTGCATGAATTGCATGGTTTTGAGGTTTAGTTATGAAGAACGCGAGTGTGTAAGACGAAATATAAAGCGTGCCCGGTTTGTGTGCGCGGATGCACCCGGCGCGTCCACGGGCGTTTGAGGAGTCTGATTTGCCCAATGTGACTGTAGATGCTCTAACTACTATATAAAAAACTACTTTTGTTAGGTTATCCATCGTCGTCGCCGTTGTCGTTGTGGCAGGCCACGGGCAGATCGATCGACGAGCAGAGCACGCGTACGTCGTTGCCCGGATGATTGTGACGGTGGAAGGGCTGTGCGCGCGACGTGGTCGACGCGGTTTCCGTGTCCCGTGTGTCAGCGGCGCCACGCGGATGTTTTATGCGGCGAAAGGCACGACGCGAGCCAACGGCAAAGATCACCCGTGACGACCAGACCGTTTGTTCAGGGCCGGCGGTTTTAATATTTGCCGCGACAGCCAGTGGGCTCTCACGTTTCTCCTAACCCACACGATTAAAAGTTGACCACTGTAGGTCTTTGCCTTTCTTCGCAAGACCCATTTTGACCGTATCAGAGGCAAGGAGCCAAGAACAATGTTTTTTTTTTTCTTTTTGAAATAGAGGAATACCCCGGCCTCTGCATCTCATGAGCATACAATCGGATGGATTCGAGCATATTTAGATACAGTGAAACTCATGTTGATGCCTTCTTTTGATTGCACTAGATAATATTCAAGACGACCGCGGCTTTTCTTGTCGCGACTAGCTCGTGTGCTTTGGAGCATGTGGTAGAGGTCGGTGTTGCAGAAGCAATGACCCTTAGATTTGGGTCTCTGCTTGCAAATCAAATTGGCTGAAGTCAAATAGTGTCAACTCGGACCCCTCGGTGGTGATTGAATCAATGATGAACCATGGGCAGTGCCTCAGGAGTGGGATGAGCATTTTTGAAGAAGTTTGATGCAAGAGTTTACCAACCTGAGCTTTCGATTATGTCTAAGAGAAGCAATTCCCACGCCTTATAGCTTGCAAAAAGGGCCACCCTAAGACAACATGTCGGAGCACTCCTAGTTAAACTGACTCCGTCCTTTTATCTCTCCGTTAACAAATTAAGGCCCTATTTGATTCGTAGGATTATGAAAATACATGAATAGAAAAAGTATATTATTGAAGTGGCATATCCAGTTAAATTCAATAGGATTAGCAAGGAGTGTTTGATTTCACGGGAAAAACAAAGGAATTTTAAGAAGAGTTTAGAGTGGATGTTAGATTTTTGATGAAATATAGTACAAAAGATTTTATAGAAAAGAATCCTATGGAATCCAATCCTATGAACTTAAAGGGCCAATGTAGAAATAATTCCTAAGGATTTCAATTCTTCAAAAATCCTACATAATTCCTTTGAATCAAAGTAGCCCTAAAACATGGATTCCTAAATCAACACAATTAAGGATTTAGGTTGTGTTTGTTATTGCGGCGGATTCTTGTAACTTATAATCCCGATTGTATCATGTCATTTTTCGATTTTAGAGTTTAGTTACCCTTTTATTGCCTTTGTGTCTAATTTTAACAACATATATTTTAAAATAAGCATGCATCACATTTGAACACAACAAAACCAAGGCTTACAATTTCCAAACACTCCTTTTGACTTGCTTTGACCCTCCCAGGAAAAGGCAACCTCACTAAAACGACCAAACAAGAGAAATCTAAACAGACCAGCAGCGATTCCGCTAATTTCGCCTCCCCAAATTCCTTTCCTAAAGCCACCCCACCCGCGTACACGCAGTCGCCCCTTCTTCCCCTCCAACCTCCTCTGCTCCCGAAAGCTTCCTCCTCAAAAATCATTCGCCATCTCCTCCTCCTCCACTGTCACTGTCGCTTCCCCACTCGGACTGCTTCCCGGAGCCCACAGCCGTCGAACTCCGGCCCGGCGCCGCGGCCTCTGCCGCCGACGCCTCGCCGTCGCGCGGGATGAAGGGCCTGTGGAAGCAGAGCGGCCTGGCGGCGATGGCGTGCGCCGACGCGGGCCAGCTCAGCCCGGCCGGCGCCGGGGCGGGACGCTCCCGCAGGCGCGCGAGGCTCGTGGTGTACGCCCTCGCGGTGGCCTTCGCCGCATTGACGGCATACATCGCGCTCTGCTCGCCCGCGGCCCCCGCCGGCGCGGGCGTCGGTGGGGGCGGGGACGGAGCCTCGTGGTTCGACGGCGTGTACGCCTCCACGGCGCCGTACCGCTGGCAGGTCTCGACCTTCTTCTCCTCCGTCTTCCCCACCAACTCGTCCGCCCCCTCGCCCGAGCCGTCTCGCCGCGACGGCGGTGGCGCGGCCGGCGGATCGAGCGAGGTGAGTCGTGATGGGAATAGCAAGCAAGCTGGAAGCGGAGCAGGGAGCAGTAATTCCGCTACGGCTGGGTCTGATAAGCAGTTAGGGAGTGGAGGTAGTGCGCCAAACAGCAATGCCGCCGGCGCCGGTGCACCGCCGGCCGGGAACCCAGCGGGAAGCGGCACGGCCGCCGCCAAGAGCGACTCTCCAACGAATAATCCTGCAGCGAGTGGCGGTGCGCCGGTTAGTTCGGCAGATCGGAATAAAGGTAACTCTACTGGAGGTAGTTCTAGTAGCCAGGCAGGGGGTGGTGGTGAATCCCCAACTAATTCCGCCGGAGAAAGAACCGTCGCGAAGGCCGACGAGGAGCGTGATGGATCCAGTAAGCAGTCGGGAAGTGGAGCTCCGACCAATAATGGCGCCGCTGGAAATGTCAGCGCGGTGAAGGCAGACACCAAGGATTCAGTTGGAGTCTCCGGCAGTAGTTCTGCCGGAGACGGCAGCACGGCGAAGGCCGATTCCAAAGTTGGGCCTGATAACCAGGCAGTGACTTCGGGCGGTGGTTCTGCTGCCGGAAACAGCACCACAGCGAAGGCTGATGGAAAGGATTCAGTCAGTGCGGCGAGCAGTGGCTCGGTCGGAACTGTGAAGGCTGATCTGAATAATGAGTCTGATGGTGCATCAGGGAGTGGAAATATAGATGAAACCCATAAATCAGCACCAAGTGCTACTCCAGTGAAGAGCAATGCCGAAGACGGGGAAATTCAGCGCGATAAAGCGAGTGGGAATGTGGCTTCAACTAGTAATCAGACTGCAGTGGCCGAGGAGAAAGAAGATGGATCTTCAACCAAGAACCAGACCCTTGTAGCATCTACAATTGCGACGAAACAGAACCAGACGAGTGGACCTTCTTCTGTTGGAAGTGGTAGTGGGGTGAATAAGAAGGAGACAACTCCCCAGGTTAGTGCAGGTTCACTGAAGGATCATTCATCCCAAACAATCGCCGCAAAAGCTGGGAACCACAGCGAAGTTCTGGCCAAAGGGTCATCAACTAAGCAGGCTGGTGGTGCCGGTGGAAATAAGAAGGTTGACTGGATAAAGGAGATGGCCGGCTGTGACATGTTCCATGGGAATTGGGTTCGGGACGACTCGTACCCTCTCTACCCCGGGGGATCGTGTCCTCACATCGATGAGCCCTTCGACTGCCATCTCAATGGCCGGCCGGACCGGGCTTATGAGAAGCTCCGGTGGCAACCCAGTGGATGCAACATCCCAAGGTGAGGAAAGCTTGTTAGACTAGCTCGATCCAATGTTGGTGAATTTATTTCATGCTTTGTGTGTGACATGCCCATTTGTGTTATTTGTTACGCTAGATTGAATCCAACCGACATGTTGGAGAGGCTGAGGGGGAAAAGACTAGTTTTTGTTGGCGATTCACTCAACAGGAACATGTGGGAATCCCTGGTTTGTATATTGAGGCATTCTGTCAAGGACAAGAGGAAGGTTTTTGAGGCTTCTGGTAGGCGCGAGTTTAAGACCGAGGGCTCATACTCTTTCCTGTTCACGGTATGTATATATTCTCCAGTTTGGACTGGTTCAAAACTACTGTATACTTGCATCCGTTTCTGTAAATATAATGTTTCTATGTCCAAATTTCTGTTGTTTAGGACTATAACTGCAGCGTGGAGTTCTTCCGCTCTCCTTTCCTAGTCCAAGAGTGGGAGACACGAGTCAGCAATGGAAATAAAAAGGAAACTCTTAGGCTTGACATTGTCGAGCAATCATCACCAAAGTACAAGGATGCGGACTTCATCATTTTCAATACTGGACACTGGTGGACGCATGAAAAAACTGCGCTAGGGTAACTTGCTTTTACTGCTCTCTTGTTGGACAATCATCTACATTTCATTCTTGCTGCCTAAGCACTTGCTGCTATGCATTCGGATGCCTAAACACTGAAGATATATTCAATGTGCCACAGGAAGGACTATTACCAGGAAGGTAGTCACATATATAGTGAGTTAAATGTCGTGGACGCCTTTCATAAAGCCCTTATCACCTGGTCCAGATGGATTGATGGCAACGTAAATCCCAAGAAAACCACCGTGATGTTCAGAGGCTACTCAGCATCTCATTTCAGGTGTGTATAACCTTCTCTGTGAACTGCCTACATGCTATGTTTTTCCTGAGTTCCCTTGACTGAACTAATGTATTGTTGTGGATCTCAATATGCAGTGGAGGGCAATGGAATTCAGGAGGCAGCTGCGACAAGGAGACCGAGCCAATAAAAAATGAACAATACCTTTCAACCTACCCACCAAAGATGAGCATTTTGGAGGATGTGATCCACAAGATGAGAACCCCGGTTGTTTACTTGAACATAACAAGATTGACCGACTATAGAAAGGATGCGCACCCCTCGATCTACCGCAAGCAACACCTGAGTGAGGAGGAGAGGAGGTCGCCTGAGAGATACCAGGACTGTAGCCACTGGTGTCTCCCCGGGGTACCGGATTCCTGGAACGAGCTGGTTTACGCCCAACTTTTGATCAGTCAGCATCAGATGCTCCAACAGTAAATGCAAGTATGAGTTTTCTGGATGCTTGTATTGTCAAGGATAATGATCATCAAGATGATCCACGTAGATAGTAAAGCTGCCACTGGTGAGATCTCTCGATACCCCGTACACACATTCTTCGATTAGAGGCTCATATAGAACTCCATGTTGTAAAGTTCATGCCTGCGCTAATCAGAAATAAACAATAGTATAGATGAGATAATATATAGGTGATTCTGTGTTTCTAGCTGTGCTCAAGGATGTCACATGATGCATTCTGATTTTGTTTTGTATAAGCTGGAAACTAATGCTGCATAACAAAAGAGCTGTTTGATGAGGCGATGCTTAACTCCTGTATGGTTTTGTTTTCAGCTGGTCTATAGGGCCTATTTGTTAGTCTATTTATTGAAAATTGATACTCCACTACTATTTTACTGACCTCACATGAAGCCGGGATGCGACGTTTATAGTCGACAAAAATAAAAACATTATACCTTTTTTTTCAGAACCGAAAAATACAGTGCCTTCACATGCTGCTATCCTGAATATTTCTTGTTCCAATTAAAAAAATGTAGGAGTATTGTATTCTCGAAAGAACAAAAAAAAAAGAACAAAAACGATGTGTTTACGAAGTGCCTGCGTGAGCAAGATATATGTCCTGCTGTCCTGCATGAAACTTATGATGCATGTTGAAAGTTGAAACACAATCTACTGGAGACAGTTGGCGCATCGCATTCGCAGCAGCTATGCTTTGATTCTGAGACTTCGGTTCGAGCCTGCACGTGCTCGCTTGCGAGTGAGTTCGCCGACATGTGTTCCACTGTAATGCGCAGTCCATGCGCAGGTCCAGCAAAAATAGCCCAGCTTGTAGGTTGCAAGCCCTGAGATGAGCTCTTGCCGGCAGACGCTGTGGCCTGTTTGCTTGCCGCGTGCAGGACTGCATTTCTGTACCAAAACTTCATTTTAGTTTTTCAGTTTTCAGATTCAGATCAGAACGATATGTCTCTGTAATTTATCAAAACCAAACAAAATGTATCATTTTGTTTAACAGTTCAGATAATGATGTGCCGGTTCTGTACTTCTGTTGATAGTGACACACGTACACCTGTCTCTAAACGAGGCACCGTTGCATCTGCTTAATGAATGGTCATCAGTCTCTTAGGTTATCCTTATGGCCTGGTCTGTCTTCGTGGATTTGTTGGTGCTCGTGGTCTTCGGCCGATGTTCACTCGTTGGGCTTTCTTTACGATGTAGCAATGCGGGGTTGGCGATCGTTGCGTTTGGATATGGTTGTCGGGTTGATCGTGCGTTTTTATGGGGTTTCATGCTCTGTGAATAGTCCGCATGTGATTGGTTTGCATCGGTTTCGCTCGGTTTTCTGTTAATTAATTGGGCAACACTTTTCTGCTTAATTAGTCGATGAGACAAATCTTTTGTCTTCATTTCGAAGAATAGGATGTCTGATTTAGAAACTTCGTCAGCCTTCTAAGGAAGTACTGTACGACTCATTTCGAGGCTCGGTTGGGCGCTTCATTGACGGGATTAGTAATGCTGAAGACCTGACCTGACTCATCTACAATTTATCAACTGCGGCTCCCCTGCAGACCCTGCCCTTTTGGCCCCCGCGTCGCCTAGCTTGGCGACTCGGGCGGCGACCAGATCCCCGCCGCCTCCTCCTCCCCCCACCTGCTCATCCTCCCTCGCCGCCGCCGGGCAAAGCCCGTGCGGGGGTGGCGGCGCGCGGGTTTCATCCGTCGCGCGGCGTCGATCCTGGGTGCGGCGGCGGTGACGCTTCAGCGCCGTGGTGCTGGCGGTGGATCTAGCGGCTGCCTCGCCTATCTTCGGTGATGCTCTGGCGGCGGGGTGATACTTGGCTTGCGGGTGCGGAGGGCTGTTGCGGGCGCCGAGCGGGCGGCCGGATCGAGCGGTCGCGCGATCCGCTTCCGGTTTCGCTGCGGTCGGTCGCGCACGGTGCTTTGACGGGCGGGCGGGCCCCGGACCTCTTTGATCTCTGGCGGCGGCCATGGCGGGCGGTGGGCTCGTCGGCTGCGTGGGCGGCGGAGCTGCTTGTGGTTTAAGCGTCTCTGCTGCGGCGAGAGGCGGTGCGGCTCGGCGAATTTGGCGTGGCTCCTCCTTCCTCTGGCGGGTCGGTTGGTCGGTGGAACGGCGGTGTCGCCATGCACGCGGCAAAGACGGCTTCTTGGCCGAAGGTCGCAGGGGACGGCCTCACTGACGGCGCGAAGGCCGGCGGAGATTCTTCGGTGGCTCTAAGGTGCGAGTTTGGTGGCGGTTGGTGGCGGCTGGTTCGGGCTCGCGGTGGTTGTGCATCTACGGAGAAATCCTTCTCCGGCCTCTGCCGGATCCGGCGACGGCGACGCCATGGCGCCGCACTCTTTCTTAGAAGCGTCGTTTGGTGTGGTGCTTCTCCCGCGCCTTGGCTCCGGAGGAATCCTCATATCTGCGGGATCGGGCGATGAAGGCGTCTCCACGCCTTCTTCCTCCTTGGGGCATCGTCTGGGCCGGCTACAATCAAGACCGGTGGAAGGCGGCATCTTCGCCAGCGTGGTTGCCGAGGCGGCCGTTTGGGGCGCTGATTGCTTGGCAACGATGATGGCGTCGAGAGGAGCTTGGGTCGCGGCTCGGGCTTTGGTAGTCGGATCTTCCGGCGTGTCCGAGGTGCTCTTCGTGGGTTGCTGGTTGCTTTGAAGTCGGAGCTGCGGTGGAGCGGATCCGTGTGGTGATGATGACAGCGCCGGTGGTCGTTTGGCGGCGGCACGGTCGGCGCAAGTCCCGCATATTTCCGCAATGATCGTCGGCAAAGTCGGAGCTGTCGGTTGTTCGTGCGTGTGGCCATCTGTTGGCATGTGCCGTCGTGGAGTGTGTTCCATGTCGGTGGCCAGGTTGACCGGTGGTGCCCATGTGTTTATGGGTTGGGTTGTTTCGGTTTTAGCCCGGTTTTCCGTCAATTAACCGGGCAATTCTCACTTCTTCTTAATCAATGAAAATGGCAAGTCTTTTGCCTCGTTTAAAAAAAAACAATTTATCAACTGCAAGTTTGAGCAGCAGACTACGCTGAGGCCTGCAGCAGCTCGAGCAATCGACAGTTCAGTTTTTTTTTTTGGAACTAATCGACAGTCTAGTATTTTTTTGGACCAATCTAGCTGGCGGCCGGGCACTAGGTACCGCTCGCGAGCGGCCGACCCCTGTTCGACACGTCTAGTCACTGCCGCATATTAAAAACAGCAAAATTATAGTAATTCAAAAGTGCTAAAAAGACACGGTTAATTAATCACTCTATGTGATCTTTTTTCTCACGTGATAGATGTTCGTTCCCCATGTTCGTTTGTGCATTATTTTTTAATTTTTAAAATTATAAAAGACATATCTTCTAAACCGCGTGTCGAAATTAAGATCGGTCTTCATGATTGAAATCCTCGCGACGTGCTCTTCAAAAGTAGATCTCGCATGGGATGTTTTGACGAACTAGTCTTCCTGCCAACTAAACATCAATGTGTGTGCAACTATACTACATTGCCGCGCCAACTGAGCATATGTATGTGTGCCAATAGTCCTACCAACTAGACACTCATGTGTGTGCAGCTAGACTACATTGCCGCGCCAACCGAGCATATGTGCGTGCTAAATAGTCCTGTCAACTAAACATCAATATATGTGCAACTAGACTACATGCAGCGCCAACTGAGCATATGCGTGTGCCAATAGTCCTTCTACCAATTAAATATGTGCAACTAGACTACATTATCGGGTCAATTGCGTATATGTGTGTGCAACTAGTGTCCTGCCAACTAAACATCAATTTGTGTGCAACTAGACTCATTACAACCAAACTGAGCATATGTGTGTGCAACTAGTCTTCCTGCCAACTAAACATCAATGTGTGTGCAACTAGACTACATTACAAGTCAACTAAACAGCAATATGTGTGCAACTAGACTATATCACAAAGCCAACTGAGCATATGTGTGTGCAACTAGACTTCCTGCCAACTAAACAGCAATATGTGTGCAACTAGACTATATCACAAAGCCAACTGAGCATATGTGTGTGCAACTAGACTTCCTGCCAACTAACCAGCAATATGTGTGCAACTAGACTATATCACAAAGCCAACTGAGCATATGTGTGTGCAATTAGACTTCCTGCCAACTAAACAGCAATATGTGTGCAACTAGACTATATCACAAAGCCAACTGAGCATATGTGTGTGCAACTAGACTTCCTGCCAACTAAACAGCAATATGTGTGCAATTAGACTATATCACAAAGCCAACTGAGCATATGTGTGTGCAACTAGTCTTCCTGCCAACTAAACATTAATGTGTGTGCAACTAGACTACATTACAAGTCAACTAAACAGCAATATGTGTGCAACTAGACTATATCACAAAGCCAACTGAGCATATGTGTGTGCAACTAGACTTCCTGCCAACTAAACAGCAATATGTGTGCAACTAGACTATATCACAAAGCCAACTGAGCATATGCGTGTGCAACTAGACTTCCTGCCAACTAAACAGCAATATGTGTGCAACTAGACTATATCACAAAGCCAACTGAGCATATGTGTGTGCAACTAGACTTCCTGCCAACTAAACAGCAATATGTGTGCAACTAGACTATATCACAAAGCCAACTGAGCATATGTGTGTGCAACTAGACTTCCTGCCAACTAAACAGCAATATGTGTGCAACTAGACTATATCACAAAGCCAACTAAGCATATGTGTGTGCAACTAGTCTTTCTGCCAACTAGTTTTCCTGCCAATTTCATCCAGATCAACGGCCTTTGTAGCAAGTGTGCTACACATACAAGATTAAGTTGTACTCCCTCCGTCCGCGAATAAGTGTACTTCTAGGTTTTGTCTTAAGTCAAAGTTTTGAAACTTTGACCAACTATATACAAAAGAGAAATAACATATATCACATTAAATTGGTATATTATGAAAGTACATTTCAAAATGAATCTAGTGAAATTAATTTAGTGTCATAAATGCTAGTAATTTTTCCTATAAAGTTGGTCAAAGTTTTAAAACTTTGACCTAGGACAAAAGCTAGAAGTACACTTATTCGCGGACGGAGGGAGTATGAGAAAACGCGTACTGACACAAGTGCCTGTGCAACTTGAGCGGCAGTAGGAAAAACAACTTGCGTTCTCCCGCAAGCAAGCCAGGGATGAATCTGGATTTGTGTTTTGACTCAATAAAAAATGAGAAATGGATCCAGCCGGGTGGTGGCAACCTCCTACACTCCATCCCGGTGGAGATAAGAGTGAGCAGCCGCAGCAAGCTCCGTCAAGGCTGCTGGGTGGTGGAACCGAGGGAGTACTACCTAGTACCTATAATGCTTTATGAAATTGATATCTAGTAGAACTAGTATATGAAAATTGCAGTTTACTGAAGCCGGAATGGGAAAATGGTGAAAGATATAAGAGTAACGCGGGAGCAGGAAATCGCTACAGCTAACTAATAGTAGCGCGTTCGGGAAATGCGCTGCTGATATAGTCAATAGTAGTAGCGCTGGTAGACAGCGCTACTACTAATGAATTAACTATGGCGCTTATTCAGAAGCTATGCGGTGCAAGGCTGTTGCGATAGCCTCAAAACCCGCGCTACTACTAAGGTTTTTCCTAGTTGTGTAACATGTTTTAGAGTGAATAGTCTTCAGTTGACTTGTTACGGTCGTTGAATTACACCGTATGCTCACAATGCCGATAAGAGTATGCAACTCCGTGATTATACGTGAGCACCTCAAACAGTCGTGCGTGTACGACCATGCGTGCGAGAGTGTGCAACTTCATGACAATGCATGTGCGACTATTTTGATGAGAATGCGCAACTCCACGGTCACGTAAACGCGACTACGTAGTTTCGTCAGAAAATAGAACAATATAAGTTTGAATTTTCTGAAAACTTGTAGATGAATTCCAAAAGGGGGGCTAGCATGTTCTGAGCACTTAAATCGGCACATGGTCAGAAACTACAGAGCACCAAATCGGGTTGAATCCACTAGTACAGTACCTATAGAGCACCAAATCGGCTGCAAAACGAGATGCACTAAATCAGCTGCAGACCTGAAATGAAAATCAACAGAATCACCAAATCAAGAGCGGCAGCAGCAGCAACCAGATCCAGCCGAATCTGCGAAGAAGCAGCAGCAGCCGTGCGCGGCAACTTCAACTCGTAGCTGGATCCCGCTCGCAGCAGCAGTAGCTTGGCCTGGGCGCGCGGCGACGCGGTGGCCATTTCAACTCGCAGACAGATCCCGCCCGCGTCAGCAGCTCATCGCCTTCGGCGGGGTCGAGGCACTGCTCGTCGCCCGGTATGGAGGCCTGGGTGCGCGACGGCGCGGCGCTGCTCGTCAGTGTTCAGATTGGGCACACCACTGCTCTCCCAGCCGGATCCCGCTGAGGCTGCGCTCGCGTGCGTGCTCGGCGGCGCACTCTGGTGGCCGGTTAACGGCGGTCGCCGGACGCGAGGAAGTAGTGGACATGCGCGTCCGCGCCTCCGGTGTGTGTGTGGCTGGCGGGTGGGTTGGAGTGATGGTTGTGTGGGGATTCCCCAGGGTGGACCCCGACCAGGTGATTGGCGCACGAGCGGCCGCTCGGTTTGTTCAAGTAGTGCGCGTGCACTTTGTAGATTTTAGGTATTTTTTTAGCGGTAATCGACAATAGGTGCCTCGTCTTTTTTTTACGATCTGGTTTTTTTAGGGGATTTTACGATCTGGTGACTCAGACATGAGAGCTGCTTTTTTTTTTCTAAGGAATCTCGAGAGCTGCTAACTGGCGCTTCAAGCCCCGTGAAGATCTTGGGCGCTCGCGTGAAGTCAATGTGGGCCGTAGCCCATTAACTGTACTTTGTCTGTCCCCTCGCAGCAGTTTCGCCGCGAGCGCTATGTCCCCCCTTAAGCAAGACGGTAGCAGCTCCCGCCGAAACTTTTCCAACCCTTCGTGTCGTATTGCACCGGCCGCACGCACAGCAAGTAAAAAGTGAGGAAATGGGAGAAGCAGGGTTCGATCATCTCCTTGGATCGTGCGCTGCGCTAGCCACTTAGCCCAAGTCCCATTCGTGGTAAGAACTAGGGGTGCGTCCAACTTGAGGATATTTGAGCTGTTTTCTTTGGGTTTTTTCTTTTCTTTGTTTTATTTTGTTTATTTTCTTTTTTCTTCTCCGTTTTTCTCATACTTTTTCATTCTAATTTTTTGTATATGTCAACAACATTTTTATAATACACATCTAACATTTTTCCAATACAAATTATACATTTTCGTAATTCATCGGTAATTGCCTTTGGCTCCTAGGTGCATATGCACCTATTGTCGAACTACACATTTCAAAAAGTTGAAAAATTTGGAACAAAAATCCCGCATGTATATCCGGACATTTTATATGCGTGCACAAGGTTTCAGTGAAAAACGACGTTTTTTGTGGCTTGTGTGAAAAAGACAATTTCTGATGCTTCATTCTAACTATTCACGAGGCATTTCTTTATCTTTTTTACACAAGCCACAAAAAACGTCTTTTTTACCGAAATCTTGTGAATACACATAAAATATCCGGATATACATGTGGGATTTTTGTTCCGAATTTTTTAACTTTTCGAAATGTGTATTTCGACAATGGGTGCATATGCACCTAGGAGCCAAAACGCCGCTCTCGTAATTCATGTTCAACATTTGTTCTGTACATAGTTTTAACATTTTTCAAATAAAAGATTCACATTTTTTGAATACATGGTCAACATTTTTTCTATACATTTTAAACATTTTTTAAATGCTTCATTAACAGTTTTCAAATAAAAATATTAACATTTTTTAATACATGGTCAACATTTTTCTATACACATTAACATTATCCAAATGCATGATTAACATTTTCCTAAAACTTCTTCAATATTTTTAAAATTCTTGATTAATATTTATATATACATGATCAATTTTTCACCATTTTAATATATGGTCACCATTTTCCTATAAAATTTAACATTTTCAAATGATTGATTACATTTTATATAAAATAATAAAAATGTCAAAAAAAATTCTATACACATTTTAACATTTCCCAAATGCTTGATTAAAATTTTCAAATACGTGTTCAACAAGTTTTTGAAATGCTTGATTAACATTTTTATATACACGATGAAAACAACTCGTCATTTTTAATGCATGGTCAACTTTTTTCTATACACATTTAACACTTCTCAAATTCTTGATTAACATTTTCAAACACTTGTTCAACATTTTTTTCAAATGCTTGATTAACATTCAAGAAAAAATTAAATACACGATCAAATTCTTTCACATAAATTTTATATTTTTGTATACATTTTTCATATATGTGATAAACATTTTCTCTATACACATTTACTCCCTCCGTTCTTAAATATTTATTCTTTTAGAGATTTCAAATGGACTACCACATATGGATGTATATAAACATATTTTAGAGTGTTGATTCACTCATTTTGCTCTGTATGTAGTTACTTGTTGAAATCTCCGAAAGACAAATATTTAGGAACGGAGGGAGTAACAGTTTTCAAATGCTTGGTCAACATTTTAAATGTTGTATGTAGATTAATTTTTCAATATATTTGTTTCGAATACCTGGAAGTGTAAACAAAAGTAAAAAAAGAAAGCAAAAACCATAAACAAAAAATGTAGAGAATAAACAAAAGAAAAAATGAGACATACCAGCGAGACTTCTGCTGGTCTTGTGTGAAGTGAGACATATCAATGCCCCAATTTCGCTCGGTCGGCATTCTAGGACTCGTTCGGCAACAAATAAACCAAAAGGTACTGTCTCTCCACCCCTAAAAGACCACTGTCTCTCTAAAAAACATAACTATTGGGTCAGGGCTAAAAATTGATTTTCGATTTCATATAGATTTGTGAAATCGTACATTTAGGAAATTTTTCTGAAATGGTTAAATCATATATTGTTCATGGAAATAGGAAGAAGGTCCTGGAATTTTAAAAATAAAAAAAATTCATTTAACTTTGAAATATTTCATGAATTTGGAAAGAAATTATGTGATTTTGTAATTGACTTTTTTTAATAAAATTGAAAAGTTTGTGAAATTTGAAAAAAAATATTAAATTCTAAAAAAACTGAAAGTTTCTAAAAATGTGTGAAGATTTAGAATGTATTGAAATTTTGAAAATCTGTTAAGAAAATTTTAAAAGTGGAAAAAAGCAAAAAAGGAAAAGAAAAGCAGTGAACCGAGTAAATAAAACACAGGAAAGAAAAGAAAAGGAAATAGGCAGTGGAACCTTTTGGAATGTTCCAAAAATCGAAAGACTAACACTGTTGTTTTTTTATCATGGGCCGGCCCGTTAGGAAGGGAAGCTGTAGCAGGGTGTGCGTTTTGGGTGAGATGCATGTTAACTGGTGCATCAGGCGAGAAATAGGAAACTAGTTTTTTGTTAGACAAACTCACAAGCTTTATTTAACTGGATAATGTGTACAGGGACGAACCAAAGATCATCGGGTTGGCCTAACCAAACATGACGGCCAACCCCTAAAGATAAAGCATGCTTTTGCGAGGTTGTGAGCTTCGAAATTCGGGCTCCTAAACTGATGACTAAAATTACAAATTGTAAAAGCTTTAGCGCATTCAACTATTTCCCGGGTAATTGCTCCATACTCTCCCAATGTTCCCTGCTTGATGTCTTTGACGACAACTCGACAATCTGAGGCCACATGGATTTTCTGAACATAAAGATCATTGGTCGCTGTAAGAGCGTCCCTGACCGCCAGAGCTTCAAGGACCACAACAACCGAAATCCCTCAAAGTGTAATAGATGATGGAGCCAAAAAAATGCTATTGAAATCGTGGCATGTAATGCCCACGGATCCATATCCTACATTCCTGGCGACCGCTGCATCCTCAATTATTTTTACACAATCCTCTGGTGGTGAAATCCAGGAGGCCGGCCTAGCCAAAGTGGCTTTGGTTGGTTCAACCCCCTTCTTTGACAATATTTGAATGTCTCCCAAAAGAAAGGTGATAAAATGATGTGTTGCAAAAGGGGATTGGAAAATCTCTTCATAGATAGCTTTGTCCCTAGCAATATGGATCACCCACATAGTTACCATCATCTGGATAAATTCCTCATATGACAAGTATTCATGCATAGCGAAGATCGGTTTTTTGTGTGTCCATGTCTTGGTTTATACACGTGTTCCACCATCTCCTCTGACGAGAGTGACCAGACGCTTCTGGCCATTGTGCACCTTAATAATAAATGACACCACGAATCTTCAACCCCACAGAAAGGACACACGAAACTTGTAGGTGGTGGGTGCGGACATAGTCTCTACAAAAGAACTTTTAGCTTTGATGGTACTTTTATCCTCCAAAGAGCCAACCACCCATTGCATTCTGTTGTAGTATCTGATTGACCCGCATTATGCTCTAACCAATTTTCCCTAGTTAGTTTTGTTCGGATCAAAATCTTGTATGCAGACCATATGGTCAACATCCCTCGTCGGTCCTCACTCCATGCCTAAAAATCGTCCACACGTCGCATGCATAAAGGGATCTTCAGTATCGCATCAACATCAAGAGGAACAAAGACCTCCCGAACCACCTCTTCATGCTAGGAAGCAGAAGATGCATCAATGAGCTCCGCCACAATCAGAGGAGGATTAGGAATTAATGTTGCAATCAGTATCATCATGACTTCACGAGGAGTCCTGTTTTTGGTCTAGATGTTTGTGTCCCCCCATTCCAATTCTCCTTATGATCCCTTGTGCCAACAAGTCTTTCCATCTATTATCGCTTGCGAAACCTACAAGGGGTGCAACCCCAGCTCGTCATCTAATAATGAACACGATGGAAAGTAGACTGCCCTAAGGACCATTGCACTTAGCGACAGAGGTTAATGTATCAAACGCCATGCTTGTCGTGCTAAGAGCGACAGATTGAAAAGCTCAAGGTCACGAAAACCAATTCCTCCCAAGTACTTCGATTTGGTCATAACATCCCAAGCTACCCAACACGATTTCCTCTTACCATGTCTGCGTCCCCCCCAAGAACTGCCGAATAGCAGAAGTAACACTCTTACATAATCCCCGTTGTAATATGAAACCAGCCATAGAATAAACCAGGATGGTTTTGTGTAGGTGCACAAAATTATTGGTCCAGAAAACCCGACCCCATGGATAGCATCTGTTTGCGAATAGCCCATGAAAAGCCTTCAATACCATTCCCATTTGTTATCTCGTCAAATGTTTTTTTTGTTCATTTCTTCCTATTGTTCAACTTTTTTTGTTCGGGGAGATTGTTCAATTCTTTAAGGCTTCGACAGACCGAGCTGGCACATCATCTTGAAGTTGATGAAGTCGCCATAGATGCCTTTGTAGTTGACGGAACGTCTTCTTACACTGAACACGTATCGCCGGAAGGCCTAAAATAAATCCAGAAAAATACAGTCACCGTGTAAAGTCTAGGACTTGGTCCCTATCGGGCTTGGGGTATCACTGTCCTCAAAATCATATATATATATATATATATATATATATATATATATATATATATATATATATATATATATATATATATATATATATATATATATATATATATATATATATATATATATATATATATGAGGGCATCCAACCATATGTTGATTAGCAAGGCGTTGAGGACTTGATAGAAGTATGATAGTCAGTTTTACTATTGTTCTCTATTTCTTTTATGTCAAAGAAATATTGTAGGTTAATCCACCTACAAAAGGAGGAGCTCTTGCCGGTGAAAAGATCTGACTTACCATGCGTTAAATTGCCGGTGCACGCCCATCTAGGGTTTCCTTGCCTCTCGCCGGTGCCGCCGGTCCGCCTTATCTTCTATGGTCCTTGGATCATGGAGGCACGGTGGATCCCGGCTCTTGCCGGCGGGAGGGCTCCGTTTTTAGATGCTTTTCTGAGTTTTGTTAGGGTTTGTGCCATGCTCAAGAAGATGAGGCGGTGGCGGTTTCTTGAAGATGGAATAAGGTCCTCCCCGCCTAGCCCCCGTCCCGGTGATGTTTCAACCATCGTCCGGAAGGCGTGTGGAGGTTTGTCTCGGCGGATCTCATGGGATCCGGTCGGCGTTGTCTTCGTGGATTCGACCGATCCGGTCTTCGCCGCTCACGCCTGTGTGTTCGCAGGTTGGATCCTTCCGGTCTATGCTTCTCTTCATCGGCGGCGGTTGCTTGTTCGTGCGCTGGTCCTATGGGGCCTTAGCACGACGACTTCCACCGTCTACTACAACAATGTTTGCCCGGCTTGACGAGGAGGGAGATGACGGCGGCGCCTTCGGCTCGCTCCGAGATTGTAGTCGCCGCTAGGTGGTCTACAGACCTGGATGTAATTTTTACTTCTAGTGTTCTTTGTACTACCTTGACAGTTGATGAATAGATCGGAAGTTTTCACGCAAAAAAAAAGGAGGAGCTCTTGCCAAAACGCTGACGTACCAGCCAGTACGAAATTTTTTGGGAGCGTGCTGGCGAACTCCCAGAATTAATACAGAGGGCGTGGGGATGCAACAAAGACCAACGACAACCTGGCTTCGGTCACTGCAGGGCTGAACCAGGGATGGAGAATCTGCAGGGCTGGAGCAAACGAAAATTTGGGAATATTTTGAGAAAGCTTGATAGCACTCGTAGGAAACTTGACCAGTTGTTGCAAACAAATGGAGATCAACTGGAGATTAGAAGACTCTCTGATAGCATGAACGAACTGCTATATAAAGAAGAGCTCCTTTGGCTGCAGCGATCGAGGATTAATTGGCTCAAAGAAGGCGACCGAAATACAAAGTTCTTCCATAGTAATTCTGTATGGCGGGCTCGAAAGAACAAGATTAAGAAGCTAAAAAATGACGAGGGAGTATGGCAGTCTAACCCCTCGGTCATGGAGTTGATGGCCTCTTCTTTTTTCAAGGAGTTGTTCACTAGAGACCCATCTTTGAATGCAGACGAAATCATTAGCCTACTGGAGAAGAAAGTAACGGATGAGATGAATGACTCACTTTGTAAAGAATTCTCTAAGGAAGAAATCTCCGATGCGCTGTTTCAAATAGGCCCCCTAAAGGCTCCGGGGCCGGACGGGTTCCCGGCGCGTTTCTACCAAAGGAATTGGGCAGTCTTGAAGGACACGGTTGTTGCGGCGGTTAGACTGTTCTTTGCTACAGGACACATGCCGTCAGAGACTAACTCCAAGGCAATTGTGTTAATCCCAAAATCAGACCAGCCGGAGACCCTAAGAGAATTTCGACCGATCAGTTTATGTTCTGTGCTCTACAAAATAGTGGCTAAATGCTTGGTGAACAGACTTCGACCGATTCTTGGCGATATTATATCCTTGAACCAAAGCGCCTTTGTCCCCGGGCGTATGATCACTGATAATGCTTTGGTAGCATTTGAATGCTTCCATGCAATTGAGCACTGCAAAAAGGAACATGCATCCTTTTGTGCATATAAGCTGGATTTGTCTAAGGTATATGACATGGTTGATTGGGACTTCCTTAGAAGAACGATGCAGAGTTTGGGTTTCGCTCCCCGATGGGTGGAATGGATAATGTCCTGTGTAACCTCGGTGAGCTACTCGGTAAAATTCAACGGAACCCTTCTTGATTCGTTCGTCCCATCCAGAGGTCTTCACCAAGGTGATCCACTATCTCCCTTTTTGTTCTTGTTTGTCGCTGATGGACTTTCTGCTCTCCTACACCGCGAAGCAATCCAGGGTACTATCACTCCACTCAAAGTCTGCCGTCGAGCTCCGGGGATTTCTCACTTGTTGTTTGCTGATGACACCTTGTTGTTCTTCAAAGCTAAAAGTGAACAGGCAGAAAGGGTAAAACATGTTCTGGAGGTGTATGCTAGAGGGATCGGCCAAGTGATCAACCCTCATAAATGCTCCATGTTGTTTAGTCCTGGTTGTCCAGCCGCAGTTTAGGAAAGTATTAAAGGTACACTCAAAGTTACCCAGACGACTTTTGAAGCGGAATACCTCGGCCTCCCAACGCCGGACGGAAGAATGAGTAAAGGGAAACTTAAAAGTTTCCAAGAGAAGTTAGAAAAGAGCTTGATGGAGTGGGGCGATAATCATATTTCCCTAGGTGGAAAGGAGATAAAAATTAAAGCTGTTGCTCAAGCTCTCCCGGTTTATATCATGAGTGTGTTTAAGGTACCGGCTGGCCTCTGTGACGAGCTTACGAAGATGATTCGCCGCTTTTGGTGGGGTGCAGAAAAAGGTAAGCGCAAAACCCATTGGGTAAGTTGGGATAGTATGTTGCGACCCAAGGGAAGAGGGGGGATGGGGTTTAAAGATCTAAGATTGTTCAATCAGGCCTTGTTAGCACGACAGGCGTGGCGTCTAATTCAGTTCCCAGAAAGTCCTTGTGCACAGGTCTTGCGAGCTAAGTACTATCCGGCTGGTTCCATCACAGACACGGTCTTCACGGGTAACGGCTCCTCGACGTGGAATGCTATTGAGTATGGCCTTGAGCTAGTAAAGCAGGGCTACATATGGCGAGTCGGTAATGGCGCAGACATTCGCATCTGGCGAGATCCTTGGATTCCAAGGGGCCCAACCTTTAAACCAATTACAGCGAAGCGTCGGTGTAGACTGAAGTGGGTTGCTGATCTTCTGACAACCAACGGGTCCTGGAATACCACACTTCTTCGGAAACACTTCTTCCCAGCAGATATCACGGAAATTTTGAAGATCAAACCATCTCGCCGTTCGGCAGCGGACACGATTGCATGGCAGCCGGATAGACATGGTCGATTCTCAGTGAGGTCTGCGTACAATATGGCTCGGGATGCGATCATGTCCGGACAGGGAATTGGGGAGTCGAGTACTAGACCTGATGGATCAAGACTGGCATGGAAGTTGCTATGTGTCGGGGAACGTAGTAATTTCAAAAAAATTCCTACGCACACGCAAGATCATGGTGATGCATAGCAACGAGAGGGGAGAGTGTTGACCACGTACCCTCGTAGACCGTAAGAAGAAGCGTTATGACAACGCGGTTGATGTAGTCGTACGTCTTCACGATCCGACCGATCCAAGTACCGAACGTACGGCACCTCCGAGTTCAGCACACGTTCAGCTCGATGACGATCCCCGGACTCGATCTAGCAGGTGTCGGGATGAGTTCCACAACCGACGGCGTGGTGACGATGATTATGTTCTACCGACGCAGGCTTCGCCTAAGCACCGCAACGATATGACCGAGGTGGAATATGGTGGAGGGGCACCGCACGGCTAAGGAACGATCATGAAGATCAACTTGTGTGTCTATGGGGTGCCCCTGCCTCAGATATAAAGGAGTGGAGGAGGGAGGGCCGCCCTCTCTATGGCGCGCCCTAGGGAGTCCTACTCCCACCGAGTAGGATTCCCCCTTCCTAGTAGAACTAGGAGACCTTCCAAGTAGTAGGAGTAGGAGAGAAGGAAAGGGAAGGGAGAAGGAGAAGGAAGGAAGGGGGCGCCCCCCTCCCTAGTCCAATTCGGACTAGTCAATGGGGAGGGGTGCGGCCACCCTTTGGGGCCTTTCTCTCCTTTCCCGTATGGTCCATTAAGGCCCAATACGAATTCCGTAACTCTTCTATACTCAAAAATACCGAATCACTCGGAACCTTTCCGATGTCCGAATATAGTCGTCCAATATATCGATCTTTACGTCTCGACCATTTAGAGACTCCTCGTCATGTCCCTGATCTCATCCGGGACTCCGAACTTCTTCGGTATATCAAAACTCATAAACTCATAATATAACTGTCATCGAAACCTTAAGCGTGCGGACCCTATGGGTTCGAGAACTATGTAGACATGACCGAGACACGTCTCCGGTCAATAACCAATAGCGGAACATGGATGCTCATATTGGCTCCTATATATTCTACGAAGATCTTTATCGGTCAAACCGCATAATAACATACGTTGTTCCCTTTGTCATCGGTATGTTACTTGCCCGAGATTCGATCGTCGGTATCTCAATACCTAGTTCAATATCGTTACCAGCAAGTCTCTTTACTCGTTACGTAATACATCATCTCACAACTAACTCATTAGTTGCAATGCTTGCAAGGCTTAAGTGATGTGCATTACCGAGAGGGCCCAGAGATACCTCTCCGACAACCGGAGTGACAAATCCTAATCTCGAAATACGTCAACCCAACATGTACCTTCGGAGACACCTGTAGAGCTCCTTTATAATCACCGAGTTACGTTGTGACGTTTGGTAGCACACAAAGTGTTCCTCCGGTAAACAGGAGTTGCATAATCTCATAGTTGTAGGAACATGTATAAGTCATGAAGAAAGCAATAGCAACATACTAAACGATCAAGTGCTAAGCTAACGGAATGGGTCAAGTCAATCACATCATTCTCCTAATGATGTGATCCCGTTAATCAAATAACAACCCATGTCCATGGCTAGGAAACTTAACCATCTTTGATTCACGAGCTAGTCAAGTAGAGGCATACTAGTGACACTATGTTTGTCTATGTATTCACACATGTATCAAGTTTCCATTTAATACAATTCTATCATGAAATAATAAACATTTATCATGAAATAAGGAAATAAATAATAACTTTATTATTGCCTCTAGGGCATATTTCCTTCAGTCTCCCACTTGCACTAGAGTCAATAATCTAGTTCACATCGCCATGTGATTTAACACCAATATTCATATATGTATATGATTAACACCCATAGTTCACATCGTCATGTGACCAACATCCAAAGGGTTTACTAGAGTCAATAATCTAGTTCACATCTCTATGTGATTAACACCCAAAGAGTACTAAGGTGTGATCATGTTTTGCTCGTGAGAGAAGCTTAGTCAACGGGTCTGTCACATTCAGAGCCGTATATATTTTGCAAATATTCTATGTCTACAATGCTCTGCACGGAGCTACTCTAGCTAATTGCTCCCACTTTCAATATGTATCCAGATTGAGACTTAGAGTCATCTGGATCGGTGTAAAAGCTTGCACCGATGCAACTCTTTACGACGGGCTCTTTTATCACCTTCATAATCGAGAAATATTTCCTTAGTCCTCACTAAGGATATTCTTGACCAATGTCCAGTGATCTACTCCTAGATCACTATTGTACTCCCTTGCCAAATTCAGAGCAAGGTATACAATAGGTCTGGTACATAGCATAGCATACTTTATAGAACCTATGACTGAGGCATAGGGAATGACTTTCATTCTCTTTTCTATTTTCTGCCGTGGTCGGGATTTGAGTCTTACTCAATTTCACACCTTTGCAACACAGGCAAGAACTCTTTCTTTGACTGTTCCATTTTGAACTATTTCAAAATCTTGACAAGGTATGTACTCATTGAAAAACTTATCAAGCGTCTTGATCTATCTCAATAGATCTTGATGCTCAATATGTAAGTAGCTTTACTGAGGTCTTTATTTTAAAGAACTTCTTTCAAATACTCCTTTATGTTTTCCAGAAAAATTCTACATCATTTCTGATCAACAATATGTTACTCACATATATTTGTCAAAAAGGCGGTAGTGCTCCCACTCACTTTATTGTAAATACAGGCTTCACCGCAAGTCTGTATAAAACTATGTGCTTTTGATCAACTTATCAAAGCGTATATTCCAACTCTGAGATGCTTGCACCAGTCCATAGATGGATCGCTGGAGCTTGCACATTTTGTTAGCACCTTTAGGATTGACAAAACCTTCTGGTTGTATCATATACAACTCTTCTTTAATAAATCCATTAAGGAATGCAGTTTTGACATCCATTTGCCAGATTTCATAAAATGTGGCAATTGCTAACATGATTCGAACAGACTTAAGCATCGCTAAAGTTGAGAAAATCTCATTGTAGTCAACACCTTGAATTTGTCGAAAACCTTTTTGCGACAAGTCGAGCTTTGTAGATAGTAACACTACTATCAACGTCCGTCTTCCCCTTGAAGATCCATTTATGATCTATGGCTTGCCGATCATCGGGCAAGTCCACCAAAGTCCACACTTTGTTCTCATACATGGATCCTATCTCAGATTTCATGGCCTCCAGCCATTTTGCGCAATCTGGGCTCATCATCGCTTCCTCATAGTTCGTAGGTTTATCATGGTCTAGTAACATGACTTCCAGAATAGGATTACCGTACCACTCTGGTGCGGACCGTACTCTGGAAGACCTACGAGGTTCTGTAGTAACTTGATCTAAAGTTTCATGATCATCATCATTAGCTTCCTCACTAATTGGTGTAGGAATCACTAGAACTAATTTCTGTGATGAACTACTTTCCAATTCAGGAGAAGGTACAATTACCTTATCAAGCTCTACTTTCCTCCCACTCACTTCTTTCGAGAGAAACTCCTTCTCTAGAAAGGATCCATTTTTAGCAACGAATATCTTGCCTTTGGATCTGTGATAGAAGGTGTACCCAACAGTTTTCTTTGGGTATTCTATGAAGACGCACTTCTCCGATTTGGGTTTGAGCTTATCAGGATGAAACTTTTCACATAAGCATCGCAACCCCAAACTTTAAGAAACGACAACTTGGGTTTCTTGCCAAACCACAGTTCATAAGGTGTCATCTCAACGGATTTAGATGGTGCCCTATTTAACGTGAATGCAGCTATCTCTAATGCATAACCCCAAAACGATATTGGTAAATCGGTAAGAGACATCATTGATCGCACCATATCAAATAAAGTGCGGTTACGACATTCGAACACACCATAACGTTGTGGTGTTCCAGGTGGCGCGAGCTGTGAAACTATTCCACATTGTTTTAATTGAAGACCAAACTCGTAACTCAAATATTCATCTCCACGATCAGATCGCAGAAACTTTATTTTCTTGTTACGATGATTTTCCACTTCACTCTGAAATTCTTTGAACCTTTCAACTATTTCAGACTTATGTTTCATCAAGTAGATATACCCATATCTGCTCAAATCATCTGTGAAGGTCAGAAAATAACGATACCCGCCACGAGCCTTAATACTCATTGGTCTGCATACATCAGTATGTATTATTTCCAACAAGTTTGTTGCTCGTTCCATTGTTCCGAAGAACGGAGTTTTAGTCATCTTGCCCAAAAGGCACGGTTCGCAAGCATCAAATGATTCATAACCAAGTGATTCGAAAATCCATCTTTATGGAGTTTCTTCATGCGCTTTACACCGATATGACCCAAACGGCGATTACCACAAGTAAGTTGCACTATCATTATTAACTTTGCATCTTTTGGCATCAATATTATGAATATGTGTATCACTACGATCGAGATCCAATAAACTATTTTCATTGGGTGTATGACCATTGAAGGTTTTATTCATGTAAATGTAACAACAATTATTTTCTGACTTTAAATGAATAACCATATTGCAATAAACATGATCAAATCATATTCATGCTCAGCAAAAGCTAAATAACATTTATTTAGGTTTAACACTAATCCCGAAAGTATAGGGAGTGTGTGATGATGATCATATCAATCTTGGAACTACTTCCAACACTCATTGTCACTTCCCTTCAACTAGTTTCTGCTTTATTCGTAACTCCTGCTTGAGTTACTAATCTTAGCAACCTAACAAGTATCAAATACTCGGGGCTACTATAAACATTAGTAAGGCACACATCAATAACCTGTATATCAAATATACCCTTGTTCACTTTGCCATCCTTCTTATCCACCAAATATTCAGGGTATTTCGCTTCAAAGACCATTTCCTTTGCGATTGTAAGCACTCGGTTTCAGGCTTTGGTCCAACTTTTGGCTTCTTCAAGGAGTGACAACTTGCTTGTCATTCTACTTGAAGTTACCTTTCTTTCCCTTTGCCCTTTTCTTGAAACTAGTGGTCTTGTCAATCATCAACACTTGATGCTCTTTCTTGATTTCTACCTTCGTCGATTTCAACATCACGAAGAGCTCGGGAATCGTTTTCGTCATCCTTGCATAGTATAGTTCATCACGAAGTTCTAGTAACTTGGTGATGGTGACTAGAGAACTCTGTCAATCACTATCTTATCTTGAAGATTAACTCCCACTTGATTCAAGCGATTGTAGTACCCAGACAATCTGAGCACATGCTCACTAGTTGAGCGATTCTCCTCCATCTTTTAGCTATAGAACTTGTTGGAGATTTCCTATCTCTCAACTCGGGTATTTGCTTGAAATATTAACTTCAATTCCTGGAACATCTCATATGGTCCATGACATTCAAAACGTCTTTGAAGTCCCGATTCTAAGCCGTTAAGCATGGTGCACTAAACTATCAAATAGTAATCATATTGAGCTAGCCAAACGTTCATAACGTCCTAATCTGCTCCTGCAATAGGTCATCACCTAGCGGTGCATTAAGGACATAATTCTTACATGCAGCAATGAGGATAAACCTCGGATCACGGATCCAATCCGCATCATTGCTACTAACATCTTTCAACACAATTTTCTCTAGGAACATATCAAAATAAACATATGAAAGCAACAACGCGAGCTATTGATCTACAACATAATTTGCAAAATACTACGGGACTAAGTTCATGATAAATTTAAGTTCAATTAATCATATTACTTAAGAACTCCCACTTAGACAGACATCTCTCTAGTCATCTAAGTGATCACGTGATCCAAATCAACTAAACCATGTCCGATCATCACGTGAGATGGAGTAGTTTTCAATGGTGAACATCACTATGTTGATCATATCTACTATATGATTCACGCTCGACCTTTCGGTCTCCGTGTTCCGAGGCCATATCTATATATGCTAGGCTTGTCAAGTTTAACCTGAGTATTCCGCGTGTGCAACTGTTTTGCACCCATTGTATTTGAACGTAGAGCCTATCACACCCGATCATCACGTGGTGTCTCAGCACGAAGAACTTTCGCAACGGTGCATACTCAGGGAGAACACTTCTTGATAATTAGTGAGAGATCATCTTAAAATGCTACCGTCAAACAAAACAGAATAAGATGTATAACAGATAAACATCATATGCAATCAAAATATGTGACATGATATGGCCATGATCATCTTGCGCCTTTGATCTCCATCTCCAAAGTACTGTCATGATCTCTATCGTCACCGGCACGACACCATGATCTCCATCATCTTGATCTATATCAATGTGTCATCACATGGTCGTCTCGCCAACTATTGCTCTTGCAACTATTGCTATCGCATAGCGATAAAGTAAAGCAATTATTTGACACTTGCATCTTATGCAACAAAGAGACAACCATAGGGCTTCTGCCAATTGCCGATAACTTCAAAAAAACATGATCATCTCATACAACAACTTATATATTATCACATCTTGACCATATCACATCACAACATGCCTTGCAAAAACAAGTTAGACGTCCTCTACTTTGTTGTTGCAAATTTTACGTGGCTGCTATGGGCTGAGCAAGAACCGTTCTTACCTACGCATCAAAACCACAATGATAGTTCGTCAAGTTAGTGATGTTTTAACCTTCTCAAGGACCGGGCGTAGCCACACTCGGTTCAACTAAAGTTGGAGAAACAGACACCCGCCAGCCACCTGTGTGCAAAGCACGTCGGTAGAACTGGTCTCGCGTAAGCGTACGCGTAATGTCGGTCCGGGCCGCTTCATCCAACAATACCGCCGAACCAAAGTATGACATGCTGGTCAGCAGTATGACTTGTATCGCCCACAACTCACTTGTGTTCTACTCGTGCATATAACATCTACGCATATAACCTGGGCTCGGATGCCACTGTCGGGGAACATAGTAATTTCAAAAAATTTCCTACGCGCACGCAAGATCATGGTGATGCATAGCAACGAGAGGGGAGAGTGTTGTCCATGTACCCTCGTAGACCGTAAGCGGAAGCGTTATGACAACACGGTTGATGTAGTCGTACGTCTTCACGATCCGACCGATCCAAGTACCGACGCAGGGCTTCGCCTAAGCACCGCAACGATATGACCGAGGTGGAATATGGTGGAGGGGGGCACCGCACACGGCTAAGGAACGATCATGAAGATCAACTTGTGTGTCTATGGGGTGCCCCCCCTGTGATATATAAAGGAGTGGAGGAGGGAGGGCGGCCCTCTCTATGGCGCGCCCTAGGGGAGTCCTACTCCCATCGGGAGTAGGATTCCCCCTTTCCTAGTAGAACTAGGAGACCTTCCAAGTAGTAGGAGTAGGAGAGAAGGAAAGGGAAGGGAGAAGGAGAAGGAAGGAAGGGGGCGCCCCCCCTCCCTAGTCCAATTCGGACTAGTCAATGGGGAGTGGTGCGGCCACCCTTTTGGGGCCTTTCTCTCCTTTCCCATATGGCCTATTAAGGACCAATACGAATTCCCGTAACTCTCCGGTACTCCGAAAAATACCCGAATCACTCAGGACCTTTCCGATGTCCGAATATAGTCGTCCAATATATCGATCTTTACGTCTTGACCATATCGAGACTCCTCGTCATGTCCCCGATCTCATACGGGACTCCGAACTCCTTCGGTACATCAAAACTCATAAACTCATAATATAACTGTCATCGAAACCTTAAGCGTGCGGACCCTATGGGTTCGAGAACTATGTAGACATGACCGAGACACGTCTCCGGTCAATAACCAATAGCGGAATCTGGATGCTTATATTGGCTCCTACATATTCTACGAAGATCTTTATCGGTCAAACCGCATAACAACATACGTTGTTCCCTTTGTCATCGGTATGTTACTTGCCCGAGATTCGATCGTCGGTATCTCAATACCTAGTTCAATCTCGTTACCAGCAAGTCTCTTTACTCGTTACGTAATACATCATCTCACAACTAACTCATTAGTTGCAATGCTTGCAAGGCTTAAGTGATGTGCATTACCGAGAGGGCCCAGAGATACCTCTCCGACAACCGGAGTGACAAATCCTAATCTCGAAATACGCCAACCCAACATGTACCTTTGGAGACACCTGTAGAGCTCCTTTATAATCACCCAGTTACGTTGTGACGTTTGGTAGCACACAAAGTGTTCCTCCGGTAAATGGGAGTTGCATAATCTCATAGTTGTAGGAACATGTATAAGTCATGAAGAAAGCAATAGCAACATACTAAACGATCAAGTGCTAAGCTAACGGAATGGGTCAAGTCAATCACATCATTCTCCTAATGATGTGATCCCGTTAATCAAATAACAACTCATGTCCATGGCTAGGAAACTTAACCATCTTTGATTCACGAGCTAGTCAAGTAGAGGCATACTAGTGACACTATGTTTGTCTATGTATTCACACATGTATCAAGTTTCCGGTTAATACAATTCTAGCATGAATAATAAACATTTATCATGAAATAAGGAAATAAATAATAATTTATTATTGCCTCTATTGAATATTTCCTTCACTATGGACGTGTGGAGCTCCACCCAAGGTCTGTGTTTTTGCATGGAAAGCAGCTCGGGAGGTGCTAGCTACTCAAGATAATAAGAGGCGTCGTCATATGGAACCCGTGGGAACTTGCACCATATGTGGGCAGGAAGATGAGACGGTTCACCATGTACTGATTAGATGTCCTCATGCCCGAATTCTATGAGAGGAAATGAGACTTGTGTGGGATCTACCGGATGTTGAATCTCTTCGGAGGAACGAGCCAGATTGGTTGTTGATGCTGATGCATGAGCTGAATGAGATACAGCGCATGCTTGTTCTAATGGTGCTATGGCGGGTTTGGCACGTTCATAATGAGCTTACACATGATAAACCAATGATTCCAATTGAAGTCTCCAAATGCTTCCTGTGTGGATATGCTGAGTCGCTACTTATGATAAAACATTACCCACGTTCAGACCCCACCAAAGGAAACCATCCGGCCCTGTTAGATGGCTGCATTCTTCAGAGTTCCAGCGAGATGATCCGGCCAGCCGTGGAAGCTTCCTGGGAACCCCCGCCTAATGGCCACGTCAAGCTGAACTTTGATGGGTCGTATGTTGTAGCAGATGGGTCTGGGCGGGAATGGTGCTTCGCGACCACAATGGTGAGGTAATTTTCATAGCATGCATGTGGATCTTCAACTGTCCAGGGCCACTGAAGGCTGAGCTTGCTGCCTATGAGGAGGGGCTAAGACTGGCCCTTCATTGGTCCGACAAGCCGCTCATGGTGGAGTCCGACTGTGCTGAGCTCATCTCGCTAATTAGTGCGGGCACGGCGGATCGTTCCAGTAACATGTTTCAGGCTGCAGAAATTTTGGAGCTACTCAAGGAACGACAATCACAAATTCAAAAAATTAGTCGGACTCAGAACAAAGCTGCAGATGCCATGGCAGCTATAGGACGTAGACAGCAACGCACAACATGTTGGCTTGCAAATATCCCTCAGGAGATTAGCATTATCATCATGAATGATTGTAAAATGGCTATCAATTAATTAATGAAATGCTTTTCCCCCTGCAAAAAAAAAGAATATTGTAGGTGCCACGGTAAAGCCGTTGTCGCGTCTCCGTAGATGCCCACAGTGACCGAGCGATGAACAGTACCGAGGCTAGAACAGTCGCGCTGCTATCCCTCGCTCGGCTTTCGGCTCTCTGTTCACTCGTGCTTCCTCCTTTACTCGGGGAATCGTACCGCATGCAGCTCTAATAGGGAAATCCGCTGCGATCGCATTGCCGGGCTGGTCCTGACTTGGCAGTCCATCCATCACACATGTCCCTAACTGAAAACCCACCACATTAAACGGCCGAGCCAAGCACCATTAGGGCCCTGTCACATCATGCCCATGGAGACGCCGCGTATCACCATCAGCCTAACCGGTGGCTGCAAAGTGCAAACCGCCCGAACGTAGTAGTAGTAGACCAGTCTGCTGCACTGCAGCGGGGAAAGAGATGGAGGCCCGCCCGTGCTGGCCAAAAGCTACTACGTACGTACCACGCAGGCCCGCTTTGGCTGGGTTCCCAGTTGCCGCTGCTAAATCTGACTAAATCACCGCCCCCACGGCCCCCACTTGATCTGACTCTTCGTTTCCATGCACGATCCATATCCACAGCGGCCGGGGCACCCCTGTTTTGGACCTTTCCTCTCGTCCAACGTCCCCCTGCACACTGGTGCTTCTTTCTCGTTTCTCCATGGATCCTTTTGATTGTTGGCCACCGGGCTCACGTTCTCCCCTCACCGGCGTCGGCGTTCGCGCCGGAGACGGTGCTACAAGAGTGAGGTGTGCCCTGTCTCGGTCCCCAGGACAATGTAGGCACACATCTTCAACGCGAACCACTGCAACAGAAATCGCATCCGTTCGCGGACTAGTCGGACAGTGGTCCGGACACTAATATGGTCGCCGGCCATCCAAGCTAGCCGCAAATGTCCAGTCCCATTTGATGCAAATTTAAACAAACTGAACACCTTTCATTCAAACATATAATTTTACACAAAATCGGATGATTTTCATCTAAACCGGAGCACGTTAATTACATTTTTGACATGTTTCAAATAAATCCTATTCTAACTGGTCTAAATGATCGCCGGCACCTATTTCCCACTACATGTATGTCCGGCAGCAAGCTCGCCAACCGACCATGAGGCCCGGGAACTGAACCTTCAGCGGGAAGGGAAGAGTAGCCTCCGCTTTTGTGGAGCGGGCAAACTCATCAGCCAACGATGATCCTACCAAGTTTAACTTCAGCGCGAGGGAAAGAATAGTGACATCCGCCTTTGCGAAGCGGGAAAGTTCATCTGCCAGCAATGGGCCTACCAAGTTTAACTTCAACGCGAGGGGAGGAATTGTGACCTCCGCCTTCGCAAAGCGGGCAAGCTCATCGGCCGGCGATGAGCCTACCAAGTTTAACTTCAGCGCAAGGGGAAGAATTGTGACCTCCACCTTCGCAAAGCGGGAAAGCTCATCGGTCGGTGATGAGCCTACCAAGTATAACTTCAGCGCGAGGGGAAGAATTGTGACCTCCGCCTCCACAAACGGGCAAGCTCACCGGTTGTGAGGCAAGGCAAGACGGTGGCGGTGCTCTTCGTGGGAACCAAGCGCCGGAGGCCTCACATACTCTACTATTCCTCACTATCAGCGGCGTCCATGGACGTGCCTGCCTCATCGTCATTGTGGCGGGGTGCGACAGATGCGGAGCGGGCGACGTCATTGGTGTCGTCGTCAAATTCCTCCGCCCCACGTCGATCTCTGCGAGCATAGCTTCTTTCTCCGCCCGTAGGGCGCGGAGCTGCCAACGCTCGCGTGGATGCCGCGGGCAGCACTGGAAGGTAGGACTAGTGACTTCTGCTCGTTCACGTACGCCACGATGCCCGTGTCGGTGATTTGCTCCTGTGCGAGCCGATGCTCGTCGAGGAGCCGAAGGTTGTACATCTGGTCGGTCTATGCCTGCTAGAATGCCTCCTCCCGCTCTTCCATCACCATGTCGGTGAAGTGCGTTTGTGCCTTGCATGTGGTGATGTCGTCCTGTACCAGTGAGGGCGGTGGCACCGGCTCGTCCGCGTCATAGACCTCCGGAGAGCTCGTCAGCAAGCCGTCATGTATCCAGCTAGCTCGGCGGGCCTACCAGGCGACCGCAAAGCCGGAGAGCTCCTTCTTCTGCTCGTCGAAGAGGTCGTCCCACAGGGCTTCGGAGCATGAGGCCATGGCGGTTGTGGTGCATGGAGGAGGAGATCGGGATTGGGAGCGGAGGTGTGATGCGGTTGTTGACGGGCGCTTGGCCAACTTTACATTACGGGTGGATGCCAGGCGTCAAATGATGGAGTCTTTGAAAGTGCAACTATCCCTAGGTGGTTTTGGTAATTCATAACAACATATAGCTCATTGAGCTAATGCTATTCCAAAATAAATATTTCAGGAAAGCTCAATGATTGGCATGGCATGGATTAGAAAGTGGACCCTTCAAAATGCTAAGGACAAAGGATTGGCTCAAGCTCAAAGCACAAGACTCTACATTTTCTATTTTAGTGATCCAAGATCACATTGAGTCTATAGGAAAAGCCAATACTATTAAGAAGGGATGAGGTGTTGCTTAATGAGGATCTTGCTCAAAATGCTTAGTGATATGCTCCAAAACCTTCCACTACTTTCTCACATCCACATATGTCCTAATCCAAAAAGTCCAACTCGGCCCCACCGAAATTTCATATCCGGAGCCACCGAGTTCAGTTGTCATAGCCACTGCCAGAAACCCTGATCAATTCGGTCTCACCGATAGGGATCTCGGTCCCACCGAGATGGGGTTGCAATCTCTCTGTTTCCTTTTCATAACGTTTTGGTCAAACCGAGATGAGCGATCGGTCCCACCGAGATTGCAATGCAAACTCTCTGTTTCCCTTTCGTAACGTTTCGGTCCAACCGAGATGAGCGAATCGGTCCCACCGAGTTTGCTTGACCAACTCTCTGTTTGACTGTTACCAAAATCGGTCTCACCGAGTTTGTATAATCGGTCTCATCGAGATTACGTTATGCCCTAACCCTAATGACATCGGTCCCACCGAGTTGATCCAGTCGGTCCCACCCAGAATCCTAACGTTCACATTTTGAACTAAATCGGCCCGACCGAGTTTCATGATTCGGTCCCACCGCGTTTGGTGATTTGTGTGTAACGGTTAGATTTTGTGTGGAAGCTATATATACCCGCTCTTCATCCGTGGAGAGAGCCATCAGAACATGCCTACACTTCCAATACATATTTTCTGAGAGAGAACCACCTACACTTGTGTTGAGGTCAAGATATTCCATTCCAAACACATAAATCTTGATCTCTAGCCTTCCCCAAGTTGCTTTCCACTCAAATCTTCTTTCTACCAAATCCAATCCTATGAGAGAGTTGAGTGTTGGGGAGACTATCATTTGAAGCACAAGAGCAAGGAGTTCATCATCAACACACCATTTGTTACTTCTTGGAGAGTGGTGTCTCCTAGATTGGCTAGGTGTCACTTGGGATCCTCCGTCAAGATTGTGGAGTTGAACCAAGGAGTTTGTAAGGGCAAGGAGATCGCCTACTTCGTGAAGATCTACCCGAGTGAGGCAAGTCCTTCATGGGCGACAGCCATGGTGGGTGGAGCCCTCTGTGGACTCGCGCAACCGTTACCCTTCGTGGGTTGAAGTCTCCATCAACATGGATGTACGATAGCACCACCTATCGGAACCACGGATAAAAAATCTCCGTGTCAATTTGCGTTTGCTCCTTCAAACTCATCCCTTTACCTTCATATGCAATTGTTTTACATTCCGCTGCTATACTCTTAGAATTGCATGTGTAGGTTGATTGCTTGACTTGTGCTAAGTTGCAAAAATCTGCCAAGAACTAAACTTGGGAAAAGGCTAGATTTTTATTTGGTCAAGTAGTCTAATCACCCCTCCTCTAGACATACTTCCGATCCTACAAGTGGTATCAGAACTTTGGTCTCCATTTGCTTTGATTTCCATAGCTTTTGGTGGTCATAGCCTTGGTTTCACAACCTAGGAGAGTATGGCGTCTAGCGAGGGAAATTACCACCGTAAAGGTCCTTATTTTGATGGTACTAATTTTGCTAGTTGGAAGCATAAGATGAAAATGCATATTCTTGGACATAACCCCGCCGTTTGGGCTATTGTGTGTATTGGCTTGCAAGGTGAATTCTTTGATGGGAGAGAACCAAACCGTGAAGCTACCGCAGAAGAGTTGAAGATGCTACAATACAATGCTCAAGCTTGTGATATTCTCTTCAACGGATTGTGCCCCGAAGAATTCAACAAAATCAGCCGTCTTGAGAATGCTAAGGAAATTTGGGATACTTTGATTGATATGCACGAAGGTACCGACTCCGTCAAGGAATCCAAATTGGATGTGCTTCAAAGTCAACTTGACAAGTTCAAAATGAAGGATGGTGAAGGTGTCGCTGAAATGTACTCTAGGCTTGCTCTCATCACAAATTAGATTGCCAGCTTAGGAAGTGAAGAGATGACCGACAGATTCATCATCAAAAAGATCCTAAGAGCCTTGGATGGAAAATATGATACCGTGTGCACATTGATCCAAATGATGCCCAATTACAAAGATCCCAAGCCAACGAATTGTTGCTCATGAGATGTCACTCAAGGATAAGGAAGAGCTTCACAACAAGTCAAGTGGTGCTTACAAAGCCTCGTGTGATGCTCCTACATCATCAAGTGAGAAGCAAACCTTCAATGAATAATTGAGCTTAATGGTGAAGAACTTCAACAAGTTCTACAAAAGTAGAAACAAAGAAAGAAGCTCCAAGTCAAGGTCCTACAATGACAAAAGATCTTCTAGCCGTGAGCGAAATTGTTACAATTGTGGAAGACCCGGACACTACTCCAATGAGTGTATGGCCCCCTACAAAAGAAGAGAAGATTCTCCCAAAAGAAGAAGTAGAAGAGAAGAATCACCACCAAGAGAAAGGAGGAGTAGAGATGATTGTTATGAACGAAGACCCTCTCGGAGAAGCAAGGATTCGGAAAGGAAGGAAAAGTCATCAAGGAGCTACACAAAAAGAAGACATCAAGCTCATGTTGGTGAATGGGTATCCGGCTCCGACTCCGACAATCACTCCGAAAGAACTTATCACTACGACTCCGAATATACTCAAGATGAAGGTGTTGCCGGTCTAGCACTTGTGTCAACCAACTCCTACAACATATTTGACTCACCAAATTAAGGAATTGGAAGATGCTTCATGGCCAAAGGTCCAAAGGTAACACATCCCGAGTATGTTGATTTCAATGGTGATGAAAATGATTTGCTAGGTGATGATGGTTTACTTGTTGACAACTCTAGTGATGAAAACTATGATGAAACGTCAATTAATCATGCTAATCAAGATAAAATGAATGATTATGATAAGAAGGAGATTGAGAGTCTAACTAAAGAACTAAACACTCTTAAGTTAGCTCATGAAACTACCTTGGAAAATCATCGTGAACTTTTAAAGACTCATGACAAGCTACGCTTTGAAAAGCTCAACCTTGAGCAAGAGCATGGGTTTTTAAAGGCAATCAATGATGATTTTCGCAAGAAAAGTTCTTCTTACATTGCCAAGCGTTTACTCTTGTCTACTTACATGCCACAAGGTAAATCTAGCAACAAGAACAAGAAAGATTCTTCATCTAGTAGTAACAACAATCATGCTAAATCCAATGTTGATGCTTCTAGTACTTCTCTTTATTCCACTAATGATTCTCTTAGCCAAGTTACATTTGAGCAAGAAAGTAGCTTATTGAAGGGAATCATAGAGAAAGGTCTTTACAAGAGTCTTGCCGGAAGTAAGCAATTTGAGGAAATTGTGCACAAGCAAGGAAGACACCGGAAGAATCAAGGTGTTGGTTTTGAACGAAAGTTCAATGCCAATGGAGTTGAGTGGGAAGAAGATCAATACCCCAAGACGAAGTTTGTTCCTCAACAAGAGAAGTATGATCCTACTTCTTTCAAAGGAACACAAGCTCAAGATGATCTTCCATCACAAGACCATAAGCAAAAAGGCAAGGACAAGCTTCAAGAGGAAATTGATGCATTTGAAGAAGCACCTAAGGCTTTGGTAAGTGGGTTCCCAAGACTACATCAAGTTCTACTTTATCAAGCACAACTACGATTCCGAGGATTCCCATCGAGATGATGTGGATCCCGAAGAAGAAGAACTAGAGAGTTCTTGAGGGTGACTCCGCCAACATACTTCACCCTTATCATTTAGTGCAAACAACTTCCATATATTGCACTAGTTCAAGGAGTCACAAACCCTCTTGTTGGTAAGACAAGGGACAAGGTAACCTAATGCTTTCATGGACATCATCTTGTGTATGCATTACTCTATGTCTATGGATATCCTTGTTTGTTCCTTGTGGGACTAACCCGTGTAGGTATTGAAAGTGCAACTCACTCCAAAGGATTGCTCCGAATGATCTACATCAACATTGAGCATCTACATCTTCAACACCTACATGAAGTCATCATCGACAAAACCCAAGGTTAGTTCATCCCTCTTAGGGGGGATATCACATCTAGGGGGAGCTTTACTCTAATCAATTGAGCTAAAGCAACTCTAATGGTGTGAACACAACAATGCTTTATGTAAAAGTGGTAACCCCACTTGTGCTTAAACGATGAGTATGACCTATGATCAAATGTTTTCATTTGACTCCTATGTCAATATACTCATAAATAGATGAGCTAGTCATCGCCAAATTGCTTGATAGATGCTAGAGTGTTTGTGCATGCTTTGTCACATATTTCATTTGCCATTTTATTGTGTGAGCATGTTGGTTGCATGTTTTACTCATTCGAGGACATCCATTTGTTGTTTTGGTTGTTTGGCCTTTTCTCTTTTGGCCAAATGGATGGACAAGAATGCCTAAGAACACACTCTAGCTATCTACGCTTTTCTCGTCTCAAACTCTATTCATGCTACATCACAAAGTTTGATCAAGTCAGATTCGAACCACTCTGTGTGAGGAGCACTTGGAGATCCCGATTTGTCATAGACTTAAACCTCCAAAACCTCTTTGTGCATCTCGGTCTGACCGATTCATCCTTTTCGGTCCTACCGAGTCACTAAGTTGATCTAGGGTTTTCAATCTCGGTGCAACCGATTAAAACTTTTTGGTCACACCGAGTTGCAGCAACTGCTTGCAGTTTTGCATCTCGGTGCCACCGAGTCGTTCCATTCAGTCACATCGACAGTGTCAGGTTATATATACTGCCGGGCCAAATTTTGGAAATTTTCTCCGAACCCCTTCGCCCGCGCGTAACCTACTCTGCCTCCTCTGGTCTCTGGATCGTCCTCTCATCTCCAGCGACCTCCCGCCTCTGGTCTCCGCCGCCGTTAACAGAAATCTCCACCGCCATTGCCGCCGTAGCAAGTTCGTCGCCGTACTAGGGTACGAACTTGAACTTTGTGCTAATCCTTAACTCCGATTCTTAGCACATTGCTTTGCCAGGATTCTTGCCATGAATGAAATCATCACATCCAAATAAATCATCCGTAGATTAGTTTTGATTTGAAAATTTAGGGTTAGGTCTCCGTCGAACTCATCTCGGACCGACCGAGTTGTAGAAATCGGTCTCACCGATTTTGGCTTTGGCCAGAGCACATGCCTTTTCGGTCTGACCGAAAACTGCAAATCGGTGTGACCGAGTTCGATTCTCTGTGAAACCCTAGCAGTATCGGTACCACCGAACTATGACTCGGTCTGACCGAGTTCACTAGTTCAGGTTCCAAAAGCTGCTTCGGTATCACCGAGTTTACAAATCGGTAGATCCGAAATGCTTTCTATGAAGAACTAAAACTACGTTTTTAAGTCATCAGTTTTGCAAAAACTCCTGTACTTTGTGATGCTCATCTACTCTACCTCATCTATAACCTATTTACAGGGTCTGCTGACAGTTTGCATGCAAGATGTCTGACCAAAGTGATAGCCAGAACAAGTCAGAGGAACAGGTTCAGTTAAGTGAGGGCACTAGTCCCTCTAGCAGCTATGATGAAGGCAGCAGGAGCACTCCAAGCATCTACCAAAGGATGCTACCAGGACAAGGAATAAGAGGACTTCTGACTCTGAAGATGAAGATTATGTGGCTGTTGAAGATGAAGCCACTTCAAAGAAGAAAGTGTTGAAGAAATAATTTAGCTCAGCTGCTACAACTAAGCCAGGTCTGAAAACAAAGATGCCAGCAAGAAGACATCCCATGTCTAAGCCAAGAAAAGTTGCCACAGGAGAAACAATGGAGTTCACTCTTGAACCCAAGGAAACTGGAGATGGCAAGAAGAGAAAAGAAAGGGTCAAGAAGACCATTGCCAGAGTTATTGGGAAGCCCTCAATGATGGAAGAAGAAGAGGATGTTGCACCAGCACCCAAAGCTCAAAAGCTCATGGGAGATGCAATCAGATCAGGGGCTGCTCCATCAAAGCCCAAAACTGCTCCCAAGGCTGCTGCTCCAGCTCCAAAACCAAAACCCAAGAGGAGCACTAGGAACATACCTGCAGAAGAGAAGAACAAGGCCCCAGTGCCACAAGTTGCCGAAGAAGAAGAAGATGATGATTCTGTTGTTTTGTGAAAGCTGAAGCCCAAGATCCCTGATCACAATGATGCACACCCAGTTGCAGGGAACATGAAAATCAGGAAGGATTCAGGATTGAGACTATGGAGAGAGTCCGATCCATATACTACCAGGAGAAGGACTGTTCTGGACTACAGATTCCACACTAAGGAACAACAGGACTTCTATGAGACCACTCTGCTTGACAAGAAGCCCATTGTGTGTGACATGAGATGGGTTGACTAGGAGTTCATCAAGGAGAATGAGGATCACGTCCCTGGTGTATATGATAGCTTCAAGGCATGTGGAGTTGATAAGTTTGTGGCTCAGAAGTTCACCAAGTGGAATGATGAGCTCATTATGCAATTTTACTCCACTGCACACTTCTATTCAGATGGAAGGATAGTATGGATGTCTGAGGGTACTAGGTACCAATCTACAGTTGAAGAATGGGCTCAATTGATCAATGCTTCTGAAGAACATGAGGATGACTTGGATATCTATGCAAAGAAGAAGAAAGACCACAACTCTATGGCTAACATGTACAAGAGATCCCGAATCTTTGCTTTGGATACACATAAGTTTGGATCTGTCCATTACACATTATGCGGTTTGCCAACAATCAACTGGATCTTAAGGTACACACTGCTACCCAAGTCAGGTGATCACAAGATGATCAGAGGACATGCTATCAACTTGCTGCACATATTTGATGTCCCACAGAAGTTCAAGGTTATGAGCCTGATTGTGGAAACAATCAAGAGGACTGCAGCCGATCAGAAGAGAAGTTGTGGATATGCCCCACACATCCAGGAGCTCATCAACTCAAAGATGGGCAAAGGCAAGTACATCTTGGACAAGGAGCACCTGCCCATCTATCCTGAATTTGAAGATAACACAGTTGTCCTGACTGAGAATGAACCATCATCTGTGCAAGCACAAGAGAAGAAAGCCAAAGCTAAAGCTGAGAAAGCTGCAAAGATGCCAACTGTGGAAGAGGCATCTCAGGTATTCTTGAAGAGCAAGCAAGACCAGCTTGGATACCTGATCCAATCCACCCTGAGGATTGAGCAGGGCTTGGCCACCCTGACCAAGAACCGGGAGAGTCTGGAGAGGATCATTGAGCAAAAATTCTATGACCTTGATGTCAAGGTAACAGAGATTCAAACTACGGTTGAGCAGCTCCAGGAGGAAGCAGAGGAGAAGAAGGGAAAGTCTACCACATATGCATTTGCTAGAGTGCCCAGAGGACAGAGATCTGCTGCGGTGCGATTCTGGACACTAGAGCCACAACATCGGCACCAGCAGCTCAGCTCCAGCTCCACCTCCGGCTACTCCACCAGCTCCGGCTACTTCATCATAAGCCTTCGTCCTTGGAGTTCTCTCAACACCACCTCCCGAAGATCAAGCCTGAGAGTCGTTTAGCACTATACTTTTTTGAACTTTTTGGTAACTTGTTGCCAAAGGGGGGGATGTATAGATCATAGGCTTCGAGAGAGAGAGAGAGAGAGTGTTGGTTTTTATCTCTCTATGCACTTATTTGGTTTGATTTGAAACTCTTTATTGCGTGCTTGCGTGATACTACTTTGTGTACTAGTTTGATCATATGCTACCCTTAATGCTTGTTGGATAATGCTATCTTTCATATCCTATTATGACCATTCACTTTGCTTGGTGATGAGTGCATGTTTTTAATTTCTATCATTTTGAGCGCTCCACCAAGATGTATGTGACATGGAAGAGTAACCCATGATACTAATCGATTGTGCATTTGCATTCAAAAGCAAATCTTAAATAATGCACAAATTTAGGGGGAGCTCTTGCTTATCACATACTTCTCAAAGCGATGATGTTTTTCAATCTTACTTATCATTTGTTGAAGCTTTGATCTATATTGTCGGATTTCGGGTTCCGGCAGACCCTTGAGGTTCGAACTCTGGGGTGCGCGCGGAGATCCAACCCTCCACCGTCTCGTACCTCGCCGAATCGCAGGGACCTAAACTACTAGCAAGAACAGCACAAGAGGCCTTAAGATTTATACTAGTTCGGGCCACCGTTGTGGTGTAATACCCTACTCTAGTTTGTGGTGTGGTGGATTGCCTCTTGGGCTGATGAAGAACGATGATAGGAAGAACAGCCCCGCGAGGGTCTGTTCTTGGTGGATGTGATGAACTGCTAAGTGGTGTCCCGTTGCTCTAGCTTGAGGATCGGGTCTCTATCTCTCTCTCTGGATTCCCAATGCCGGATCCTTTCTATCCGATCGTCCCCTCTACTATGGTGGCTGGCTCTACTTATATAGACGAAGGCCTGGGCCTCTTCCCCAAATATTGAGCGAGAAGGGCGCCAACAGTTGGCCATTTGAAGGGGAACAGCGGGTACACTTATCTGACTAAAGTTGGTCCTCGCTTTGCCAAAGGCTCGGTGATAGCCTTTGCTTGGGCTCCACGATGACTCCCTTCCAGCCGTTGGGGCTGGTCTTGGTCTTGTTGCACGAAAGCAGATGCCTTTGCTTGATGCTCTGCTGCGCTTGCTCCCTTTGCACCAAAGAGGAAAGGAGGGCGCTGCTGGCTGGCGCCTGACCGGGCGCCCTTGGTAAATCATGGCTTGCGTCATGGGCACCTCGCGAGTACCACCCTTGAACTCTCCGCCTCCTCACGAGCCAGCTGATGAGGCCGTGCACGAGAAGCTCCTTGCCGTCCGCCCGCAAGGCTTGGCCCCTCGCGAGGTCTTGAGCTTGTGTTGATGAAGATGGGCTGTCTGGGCCTCCTTTGAGCCACGCCGCAGGCGCAGAGCGAGCAAGTCTGGGGACCCCGTTCCCGAGAACACCGACAGTAGCCCCTCGCCCACGGCCGCGCTGAACTTGGCGGCGAGAGGCGAAGGGCAAGTGCAAGCGTCGCGGGCCCTAACAGCCTGCGACCTTAGGCGCCAGCGTGGCGGTTGATTGGATGTGGGCGGCCTTTGCTCCCCACGACGCCTTAGTAACCGCCCGGATTCGACAGTCCTGCATGCAGAGCCGAGCATGATGGTGGTGATCGTGGAGGCCGACGGTTGGCCTCCGCCCGGCTATAAAAACGAAAGCGGCGTCGCCCTTCCGATCTATCCTTCTACTTCTTCTTCCTCGTCTCGTCTGGTTGCCATGGCTCCGATCCGCCGGTTCTCGGGGAAGAGAAGGAAAGGCTCCTCAAGAGGATCTGACCGCTCCCCCAAAGAAGCGGCTTGCTCTCTGGTGTCGAGGCAGAGGCAGCAGAGGCGCCCGTGCCTGGTGCGTGCGGCCGCCACCAGGTTTCCTCTTCCCTTGTACGCTGCAGATTGGTGGCCTGGAGGAGGTGGCGCTGGCGCCACGAGCTGGCACTTGTCGGCGACGCCGGTGGAGTCACGAAGGTGTCGTCTTCCCCAGAGTCCACGCCGAGGGCTCTGCCGAGAGTTCGTGCTTCGCGCCGCCCGCGCCTCCTAAGTCTTGGATTCGCCTTCCTTCTTTCTTCGCCTCCGTCGTCCGTGAAGGAGCCTGGACTCTGGCTGCAACACGCCGGCTGCAGCACCTCGCGACAGGGGCAGAGGTCGCAGATGGTTGCCCCGGCGAGGTCTTCATGACTCGAGTGCAGGGGCGAGGTCGCCCGGTCTGCAGGCGGGCGCCCTCACGATACACCTGGAGTGACGGCGCTTGATGATATCCTTCAAGCTCTTGACGCGGAGGGTGCTGGCATTGAGTGCTGCCCGGGAGGGGCGGTGAAACCCTGCTGTGGGCGGCGGCCAAGCGACCACTCCTTGGTAGCTTCTCGGCGGCGAAGCGCCGAAGGATCAGCGACTCCGCCGAGCTCTTCGTGGCGCGGAGGCGGCGGCGACAATTCTGAGCCCGAGCCTGCGCCGCCCGGAGCATGGCGAGCTCGTCGGTCGTCGCCGCCCGATCTGGATGGGGTTGGCTCGGACCGGGTGGCCCACTGTTGATGATGGCGTCTGCCGTGGTGGTCCCTGAGATGGGACTCCTTAGGATTCGCGTTTTTGTTCTGCGAGGAGCCAAGAATGTACCCAGAGGGCTTGTAAGGTATTTGCAACCGTTTGTCAATATAATCCTTATTGTGAGGCAATCACGGGAGGCTCATTCCGTTCTAGCTCGTTTCTTCCTTCCGGACCTCGTGAGGGCTTGGTGCTCTCTACCAAGACAGTCCCGATCCCAAAGGCAGCTTCAGCCGTCGCTGGTGAAGGAAATATGCCCTAGAGGCAATAATAAAGTTATTATTTATTTCCTCATATCATGATAAATGTTTATTATTCATGCTAGAATTGTATTAACCGGAAACATAATACATGTGTGAATACATAGACAAACATACAGTCACTAGTATGCCTCTACTTGACTAGCTCATTAATCAAAGATGGTTATGTTTCCTAACCATAGACATGTGTTGTTATTTGATTAATAGGATCACATCATTAGGAGAATGATGTGATTGACATGACCCATTCTGTTAGCTTAGCACTTGATCGTTTAGTATATTGCTATTGCTTTCTTCATGACTTATACATGTTCACGTAACTATGAGATTATGCAACTCCGTTTACGGAGGAACACTTTGGGTGCTACCAAGCGTCACAAGCGTAATCTGGGTGATTATAAAGGAGTACTACAGGTGTCTCCAAAGGTACATGTTGGGTTGGCGTATTTGAGATTAGGTTTTGTCACTCCGATTGTGGGAGAGGTATCTCTAGGCCTTCTCGGTAATACACATCACATAAGCCTTGCAAGCATTGCAACTAATAAGTTAGTTGTGAGATGATGTATTACGGAGCGAGTAAAGAGACTTGCGATAGCGAGATTGAACTAGGTATTGGATACCGACGATCGAATCTCGGGTAAGTAACATACCGATGACAAAGGAACAACGTATGTCGTTATGCGGTTTGACCGATAAAGATCTTGAAGAATATGTAGGAACCAATATGGGCATCCAGGTTCCGCTATTGGTTATTGACCGAGAATAGTTTTAGGTCATGTCTACATAGTTCTCGAACCCGTAGGGTCCATGCGCTTAACGTTACGATGACAGTTTATTATGAGTTTATAAGTATTGATGTACGAAGTTTGTTGAGTCCGGATATGATCACGGACATGACGAGGAGTCTCGAAATGGTCGAGACATAAAGATTGATATATTGGAAGCCTATGTTTGGACTTGGAATAGTTCGGGTGAAATCGGGATTTTACTGGAACACCGAGTTACGGAACCCTCGGGGGTCAATGGGCCTTAATGGGCCATAAGGGAGAAAGGAGGGCGGCCAGGGCAGGCCCCCCCCCCCCTAGTCCGAATAGGACAAGGAGAGGGGGGGGCCCTTCCTCTTCCCCTCCCCAAGTCCTAATCCAACTAGGAAAGGGGGGAGTCCTACTCGGTGGGAGTAGGACTCCTCGGCGCGCTCCTCCTAGGGCCGGCCGCACCCTTGCTCCTTTATATCTGAGGCGGGGCACCCATGACACAAGTTGATCTACGGATCGTTCCTTAGCCGTGTCGGTGCCCCTCCACCATATTCCACTTGGTCATATCGTCGCGGAGCTTAAGCGAAGCCTGCGCGATGGAGCATCATCATCGTCCCACGCCGTCGTCTTGTGGAACTCATCCCGACGCTTTCTGGATCGGGCCGGGGATCGTCATCGAGCTGAGCGTGTGCTGAACTTCGGAGGTGCCGTGCGTTCGGTACTTGGATCGGTCGGATCGTGAAGGCGTCGACTACATCAACAGCGTTGTTATAACGCTTCCGCTTACGGTCTCACAGTGCGTGGACATACACTCTCCCCTCTCGTTGCTATGCCATCACCATGATCTTGCGTGTGCGTTGGAATTTTTTGAAATTACTCGTTCCCCAACATGGCATCGAGCCTGGTTTTATCGTTGATGTCATATGCACGAGTAGAACACAAGTGAGTTGTGGGTGATATAAGTCATCTGCTTACCAGCATGTCATACTTTGGTTGGCGATATTGTGAGATGAAGCGGCCGGACCGACATTACAGCGTCGCTTCGCGAGACTGGTTTCACCGCTTGAGCACTCGTTGCTTAAAGGTGACCGGCGGGTGTCTGTTTCTCTCACTTTAGTTGAACCGAGTGTGGCTCGCCCGGTCCTTGCGAAGGTTAAAACAACACCAACTTGACAAACTATCGTTGTGGTTTTGATGCGTAGGTAAACGGTTCTTGCTCAGCCCGTAGCAGCCACGTAAAACTTGCAACAACAAAGTAGAGGGCGTCTAACTTGTTTTTGCAGGGGCATGTTGTGATGTGATATGGTCAAGGCGTGATGCTATATTTTATTGTATGAGATGATCATGTTTTGTAACGAGTTATCGACAATGGCGAGAGCCATATGGTTGTCGCTTTATTGTATGAAATGCAAGCGCCATGTAATTGCTTTACTTTATCACTAAGCGATGGCGATAGTCGTAGAAGCAATAGTTGGCGAGGCGACAACGATGCTATGATGGAGATCAAGGTGTCGCGCCGGTGGCGATGGTGATCATGGCGGTGCTTGAGATGGAATCACAAGCACAAGATGATGATGGCCATATCATATCACTTATATTGATTGCATGTGATGTTTATCCTTTATGCATCTTATCTTGCTTTGATTGGCGGTAGCATTTTAAGATGATCTCTCACTAAAATTATCAAGGCGTGTTCTCCTGAGTATGCACCGTTGCCAAAGTTAAATCGTGCCCGGACACCACGTGATGATCGGGTGTGATAAGCTCTCGTCCATCTACAGCGGGTGCAAGCCAGTTTTGCACATGAGAATACTCGAGTTAAACTTGGCGAGCCTAGCATATGCGAGATATGGCCTCGGAACACGGAGACCGAAAGGTCGGCGTGAATCATATAGTAGATATGATCAACATAGTGATGTTCACCATTGAAAACTACTCCATCTCACGTGATGATCGGTTATGGTTTAGTTGATTTGGATCACGTAATCACTTAGATGACTAGAGATGTCTGTCTAAGTGGGAGTTTTAATATGATTAATTGAACTTAAATTTATCATGAACTTAGTACTGATAGTATTTTGCTTGTCTATGTTTCTTTGTAGATAGATGGCTCGTCTTTGTTGTTCCGTTGAATTTTAATCGTTCCTTGAGAAAGCAAAGTTGAAAGATGATGGTAGCAATTACGGACTGGGTCCGTAACTTGAGATTATCCTCATTGCTGCACGGAAGAATTACGTCTGGAAGCACCGCTGGGTGCGAACTGCTGCTGAGAACAACGCGAAAGTTGTGAGCGTCTGGCGAGCAAAGTGATGACTACTCTATAGTTCGATGTGCCATGCTTTACGGCTTAGAACCGGGTCTTCAACGACATTTTGAGCGTCATGGAGCATATGAGATGTTCCAAGAGTTGAAGTTAATATTTCAAGCAAATGCCGGATTGAGAGATATGAAGTCTCCAATAAGTTCTATAGCTGCAAGATGGAGGAGAATAGTTACATCGGTGAACATATACTCAAAATGTGCAGGTATAATAATCACTTGATTCAAGCTGGGAGTTAATCTTCCGGATGATAGTGTCATTGACATAATTCTCCAATCACTACCACCAAGCTACAAGAGCTTCGTGATGAACTACAATATGCAAGGGATGACCAAGACAATTCCGAGCTCTTAGCAATGCTAAAAGCTGCGGAGGTAGAAATCAGAAAGAGCATCAAGTGTTGATGGTCAACAAGACCACTAGTTTCAAGAAAAGGGCAAAGGGAAGAAGAAGGGAACTTCAAAAGAACAGCAAGAAAGTTGCTGCTCAAGAGAAGAAACCCAAGTCTGGACCTAAGCCTGGCCCAGTGTTTCTCTGCAAACAAACTGGTCCTTTGAGCGGAACTGCCCCAAGTATTTGGCGGATAAGAAGGATGGCAAGGTGAACAAAGGTATATGTGATATACATGTTATTGATGTGTACCTTACTAGAGCTCGTAGTAGCACACAGGTATTTGATCTGGTTACTTGCTAATATTTGCAACTCAAAACAGGGACTACGGAATAAGCGAGCAGCAAAAGGGCGAGGTGACGATGCGCGTGGGAAGCGGTTCCAAAGTCGATGTGATCGCGGTCGACACGCTACCTCTACATCTACCTTCGGGATTAGTTTTAGACCTTAATAATTGTTATTTGGTGCCAGCGTTGAGCATGAACATTATATCTGGATCTTGTTTGATGCGAGGCGGTTATTCATTTAAATCGAGAGAATAATGGTTGTTCTATTTATATGAGTAATATCTTTTATGGTCATGCACCCTTGAAGAGTGGTCTATTTTATTAAATCTCGATAGTAGTAATACACATATTCATAATGTCGAAGCCAAAAGATGCAAAGTTAATAATGATAGTGCAACTTATTTGTGGCACTACCGTTTAGGTCATATCGATGTAAAGCGCATGAAGAAACTCCATCTTGATGGACTTTTGGAATCACTTGATTATGAATCACTTGGTACTTATGAACCGTGCCTCATAGGCAAGATGACTAAAACACCGTTCTCGGTTCTATGGAGAGAGCAACAGATTTGTTGGAAATCATACATACAGATGTATGTGGTCCGATGAATGTTGAAGCTCGTGGCGGATATCGTTATTTTCTCACCTTCACGGATGATTTAAGCAGATATGGGTATATCTTCTTAATGAAACATAAATCTGAAACATTTGAAAAGTTCAAAGAATTTCAGAGTGAAGTTGAAAATCATCGTAACAAGAAAATAAAATTTCTACGATCTGATCGTGGAGGAGAATATTTGAGTTCTGAGTTTGGTCTACATTTGAAAAATTGCGGAATAGTTTAGCAACTAACGCCACCAGAACACCACAGCGTAATGGTGTGTCGAGCGTTATGTCGTACTTTACTAGATATGGTGCGATCTATGATGTCTCTTACCGATTTACCGCTATCGTTTTGGGGTTATGCTTTAGAGGCGGCGCATTCACGTTAAATAGGGCACCATCAAAATCCGTTAAGGCGACTCCTTATGAACTATGGTTTGGCAAGAAACCAAAGTTGTCGTTCTGAAAGTTTGGGGCTGCGATGCTTATGTGAAAAAACTTCAACCTGATAAGCTTGAACCCAAATCGGAAAATGTGTCTTCATAGGATACCCAAAGGAAGCAGTTGGGTACACCTTCTATCACAGATCCGAAGGCAAGACATTCGTTGCTAAGAATGGATCCTTTCTAGAAAAGGAGTTTCTCTCGAAAGAAGTGAGTGGGAGAAAGTAGAACTTGATGAGGTAACAGTACCAGCTCCCTTATTGGAAAATGGTTCATCACGAAATCGGTTCTGTGACACCTACACCAATTAGTGAGGAAGTTAATGATGATGATCATGAAACTTCAGATCAAGTTTCTCTTGAACTCGTGGGTCAACTAGAGTAAGATCCGCACCAGAGTGGTATGGTAATCCTATTACGGAAGTCATGTTACTTGACCATGGTGAACCTACAAACTATGAAGAAGCGATGGTGAGCCCAGATTCCATAAAATGGCTGGAAGCCATGAAATCTGAGATGGGATCCATGTATGAGAACAAAGTATGGACTTTGGTTGACTTGCCCGATGATCGGCAAGCCATTGAGAATAAATGGATCTTTAAGAAGAAGGCGCGGCTGATGGTAATGTAGCTGTCTATAAAGCTCGACTTGTTGCGAAAGGTTTTCGACAAGTTCAAGGGGTTGACTACGATGAGACTTTCTCACCGTGTAGCGATGCTTAAGTCTGTCGAATCATGTTAGCAATTGCTGCATTTTATGATTATGAAATTTGGCAAATGGATGTAAAACTGCATTCTTGAATGGATTTCTAGAAGAAGAGTTGTATATGATGCAACCAGAAGGTTTTGTTGATCCAAAAGGTGCTAACAAAGTGTGCAAGCTCTAGCGATCAATTTATGGTGCAGTGCAAGCCTCTCGGAGTTGGAATAAGCGCTTTGATAGTGTGATCAAAGCATATGGTTTTATACAGACTTTTGGAGAAGCTTGTATTTACAAGAAAGTGAGTGGGAGCTCTGTAGCATTTCGATATTATATGTGGATGACATATTATTGATTGGAAATGATATAGAATTTCTGGATAGCATAAAGGATACTTGAATAAAAGTTTTTCAATGAAAGACCTCGGTGAAGCTGCTTACATATTGGGCATCAAGATCTATAGAGATAGATCAAGGCGGCTTAATTGGACTTTCACAAAGCACATACCTTGACAAAGTTTTGAAAAAGTTCAAAATGGATCGAGGCAAAGAAAGGATTTTTGCACGTGTTACAAGGTGTGAAATTGAGTCGGACTCAATGCCCGACCACATCGAGAAGATAGAGAAAATGAAAGATGTTCCTATGCTTCAGCCATAGGCTCTATCATGTATGCAATGCTGTGTACCAGACACGACATATGTTTAGCAATAAGCTTGGCGGGAAGGTACCAAAGTAATCGAGTGGATCCTTTGGACAGCGGTCAAGAACATCTGAAATACGAAAAGGACTAAGGATATGTTTCTCGTATATGGAGGTGACAAAGAGCTAGTCATAAATGGTTATGTCGATGCAAGCTTTGACACTGATCCGGACGATTCTAAATCATAAACCGGATCGTGTTTTTATTAAGCGGTGGAGCTGTCGGTTGGTGCAGTTCTAAACAAAGCGTCGTGGCGGGATCTACATGTGAAGCGGAGTACATAGCTGCTTGGAAGCAGCAAATGAAGGAGTCGGATGAAAGAGTTCATTTCCGATCTAGGTGTCATACCTAGTGCATCGGGACCAATGAAGATCTTCTGTGACAATCTTGGTGCAATTGCCTTGGCAAAGGAATCCAGATTTCACAAGAGGACCAAGCATATCAAGAGGCGCTTCAATTCCATTCGGGACCAAGTCCAAGTGGGAGACATAGAGATTTGCAAGATACATACGGATCTGAATATTGCAGACCGTTGACTAAGCCTCTTCCACGAGCAAAACATGATCAGCACCAAGACTCCATGGGTGTTAGAATCATTCTTGTGTAATCTAGATTATTGACTCTAGTGCAAGTGGGAGGCTGAAGGAAATATGCCCTAGAGGCAATAATAAAGTTATTATTTATTTCCTCATATCATGATAAATGTTTATTATTCATGCTAGAATTGTATTAACCGAAACATAATACATGTGTGAATACATAGACAAACATACAGTCACTAGTATGCCTCTACTTGACTAGCTCATTAATCAAAGATGGTTATGTTTCCTAACCATAGACATGTGTTGTTATTTGATTAATGGGATCACATCATTAGGAGAATGATGTGATTGACATGACCCATTCGTTAGCTTAGCACTTGATCATTTAGTATATTGCTATTGCTTTCTTCATGACTTATACATGTTCCTGTAACTATGAGATTATGCAACTCCGTTTACGGAGGAACACTTTGGGTGCTACCAAGCGTCACAGCGTAATCGGGTGATTATAAAGGAGTACTACAGGTGTCTCCAAAGGTACATGTTGGGTTGGCGTATTTGAGATTAGGTTTTGTCACTCCGATTGTCGGAGAGGTATCTCTAGGCCTTCTCGGTAATACACATCACATAAGCCTTGCAAGCATTGCAACTAATAAGTTAGTTGTGAGATGATGTATTACGGAGCGAGTAAAGAGACTTGCGATAGCGAGATTGAACTAGGTATTGGATACCGACGATCGAATCTCGGGTAAGTAACATACCGATGACAAAGGAACAACGTATGTCGTTATGCGGTTTGACCGATAAAGATCTTGAAGAATATGTAGGAACCAATATGGGCATCCAGGTTCCGCTATTGGTTATTGACCGAGAATAGTTCTAGGTCATGTCTACATAGTTCTCGAACTCGTAGGGTCCGCATGCAACAACGTTACGATGACAGTTTATTATGAGTTTATAAGTATTGATGTGCGAAGTTTGTTGAGTCCGGATGTGATCACGGACATGACGAGGAGTCTCGAAATGGTCGAGACATAAAGATTGATATATTGGAAGCCTATGTTTGGACTTGAATAGTTCGGGTGAAATCGAGTTTTACCGGAACAGAAGATTACGGAACCCTCCGGGGTCAATGGGCCTTAATGGGCCATAAGGGAGAAGAGGAGGGCGGCCGGGGCATTCCGCGCCCCTGCCCCTAGTCCGAATAGGACAAGGAGAGGCGGCGCCCCTTCCTCTTCCCCTCCCCAAGTCCTAATCCAACTAGGAAGGGGAGTCCTACTCGGTGGGAGTAGGACTCCTCGGCGCCTCCTCCTAGGGCGGCCGCACCCCCTTGCTCCTTTATATCTGAGGCGGGGGCACCCCATGACACAAGTTGATCTGGATCGTTCCTTAGCCGTGTCGGTGCCCCCTCCACCATATTCCACTTGTCATATCGTGTGCGGAGCTTAAGCGAAGCCCTGCGCCGATGGAGCATCATCATCGTCCTGCACGCCGTCGTCTTGTGGAACTCATCCCGACGTTTTGCTGGATCGGGCCGGGGATCGTCATCGAGCTGAGCGTGTGCTGAACTTCGGAGGTGCCGTGCGTTCGGTACTTGGATCGGTCGGATCGTGAAGGCGTCGACTACATCAACCGTGTTGTTATAGCGCTTCGCTTACGGTCTCACGAGTGCGTGGACATACACTCTCCCCTCTCGTTGCTATGCCATCACCATGATCTTGCGTGTGCGTAGGAAATTTTTGAAATTACTCGTTCCCCAACAGCTGGTATGCCGGTCGCGATGCCGTGGTCAAGGCCGGGAGGTGGCGACCGAGGTCGATAAGAGCCTCTGAGTCGCGATGCTCGGGGTCCCCCTTGGCGCTCAAGCAGCCATCATTCGGTGAGAAAGGAGAGCGACGTTGCTAAGACGGGGTTGCATTGCGTGTGGGGATGGTGTTGCGATGACTAGTGTGTCCGGAGGGTGACTTATCTCGAGGGTTAGGACAATGCTCCCTGGTGCGGCGCCAGGTCCGTGCCTTGGCCGGCGAGAGATTGCGTGGCGAGTCGTTTCGTGCTCCTTGGAGGGACCTGCAGGTTCACCACAAAGGAACAAGAGCTCGCCGTGGCGATCATTAGTCTGCCGTTAGTTGCCTTGGAGGCGCGAGAGGCCTCGCGAGGTGTCGGGGCACCCGTGAGCCAGCTGGACTCACGAGGCCCTACCTCAAAGCGGGTTGCGTCTGGCTCTGGGCCTCGTCTTGAGTGTGTTCCTGCGAATTTGGCGGATGCGGGTGCTCTCGTCTTGGTCCGGCTCTCGGGCTGGTCTCGACCGTCATTGGCAAGCCAGGTCGCGATGCCATGGACAAGACCAGAGGTGAGGGCGGAGGCGGTAGGAGCCCTGAGTCGCGATGCTCGAGCACCCCCTTTAGCATAAGCTAGGTTAGATGTGAAACTCTCGTCCTCGGGTCCGGCTCTCGGGCTGGTCTCGGCCGTCGTTGGCAAGCCAGGTCGCGATGCCATGGACAAGACCAGGAGGTGAGGGCGGAGGCGGTAGGAGCCACTGAGTCGCGATGCTCGGGCACCCCCTTTAACGTGCAAGATTCCGCCACCGGAAAAGGCACCAAATAACAAGCATGGTGGGCGAGCATAATCCTAAGGAAAAAGCATGAAGGATACATGTCATTTGGGGTGGCCCGGCGGCTTGGGGATGATGCAGCCGAGGGCACCCCAATAGGATAGGCTAATGGCGTGAAATAAAGGGATACATGCATGAGGGGACGGACCCACAGCGGCACAGGAATATCTGACCTGAAGGCGCTCCCAGCGGAAATAAAACTTAAAGATGTCACTGGTGATGTTGGGGATGAAGGTTGTTGATGTAGCAGACTCGGTGGGCTGCGGGGCCCGATCCTCCAGAGCCCCAGGCCGAGGGCCTCGGGAGGCTCGGGCGGCGGCGGCTCCTCATGGGCCATCTCCATCTCCGCCCGAGGCTGCAGGCGTGCGACCTCTTGAGCCTCGGGATGGTCCTCATGAGGCAGCTGGTATCGGCAGCCACGTTTGGCAGGCCATAAGGCATGCGTCGTCGTGGTGTGGGGCGGACCCTGCATAGCGTCCCACTCGCGAGGCAGGCGCTCTTGAGATGTGGCTCGGTTGAGCCTGGTATGTCGTCTGGGACGCCAGCCCACCATCCTCGCTGGATGGGGGCCCACAGCCAGTGGCGGGCTGCCCCTCATGACCCTTGACTCCTGTAGCTCTGAATGACCTCGTGATGAACTCTTGAGGTTCTGTCCTCCTGGTCTTGCTCCGCTTGCAGGCGTGCTGGCACGCCTCCACGTGGTGCCCAAGCGCCTCCCTCGAGACCTTGGCGAGGTCGGCGGCCCTCAAGGGAGAGCCCGAGCCTGCTGAGGAGGCGCTGGGCGCTTTCCTATCTGCGATGGAAGGAGGCTCCCCCTGGCCGGTCACGGGCCTGAGGGCTGTCTCTTGAAGAGCCGGGCGGTCGATGTCTTCTTCTTCTCGGGTGCTGCCTCGGGAAGCATCCTGCTCTTGTGGTGCAGGTCTTCCAGCGATGCGGCTGGCTCGCTCGGGGAGCACATGCATCTCTCTCTTCAAGGCACCGTGATGACTCCGCGCTTCCTGGCATCTTGAGGATGTTGTAGCCATGGTGGAGTTCTGACCATGAATTTAATAGCGCCGGGTACCGAGGATGGCGTTGTCTGGCGACGAATGTGGGCGACGTCAAAGTCGATGAGCTCGGTGTGGTAGTTATCGCGGGCCCGAAGGTGGCGGGAAGGCGGACCTGCCCGATCGGGACCGTGGAGCCGTCGGTGACTCGGAGAAGGGCTTGGTTGGCTGAAGTGGTATAAGGCGCTTGAGGATTGTTGAATGTCTCCACGGACGGGACATTGAGCCTGCTCCGCCGTCGATGAGGTCTTGGTGACTAGGACATTCTTGATGATTGGGGAGCAAAGCATCGGAAGAACTCCGGTGTGGCTGCGCGCTTGAGCTGATCCGGCTGAGCTGAGCGTGATGGCGCCGCCGACCACGAGAGGCGCGTGGACTCGAGCTTAGGGAGGACTGCATTCACTTCAGGCGAACTGCTTGAAGATCGGTGAGAGGCTGGGGCTTGAGCTCCGCCCGGGATCTGAGCGATCGCCGCGCTTCTGAAGCCCCAGCCCCTCGTCTGATGGCGGTCTTGACTCTCCTTGGTGGCGGCGGCGGAGGGGAGGCCTGCGTTCCCTGCGGACGATCCTCACGAGGCTGATCCTCCAGCCCCCTGGCGAGTGGGTCTTGCCGGCTGTCCTCGCGAGGTTGGTCGTGTCACCCTTGGCGCGAGCCACGGTCTTCAAGCGTCTGCATTCCTTCCTCCTCCTCGGCGTAGCCCGGTCACTGCGCTCGGGCGTCTGCCGACCCTTCCTTCAGCGCTGCGCCGGAGCTCTTGACATTCATTGGTGTTGTGGGTGTGGAGGTCGTGGTACCGCGGTACCGGCTGCCCTTGGAGGACTCGGGCTGATCTCGCCTCGCTTGGTGTATGCGGTTCGGCGCGAGCACGGCAGCCCCTTGCGCTTCACGTCCTTGGCCTTGGACTTCTTCTCTTGGGATCCGCGGCGAGGCAGCTCGAGGAGGCGAGGCGCCCTCCTCGGCTCTGGCGCGCTTGGTCGCCAAGTTGAACAGCTCGAGGAAGTGCACAGATCTTCATGCATCGCCATGCTCCTCCTTCATCTTGGCGTCACGCGCGCCGTCGGAGAAGGCGAGATGATGACCTCCTCCGTTACCACAGGGATCTTGGTAGCGTTGTTGAAGCGCTGGATGTACTTTGTAGGGTTTCCCTGGCTGCTGCTTGATCCGGCGCATGTCGCTCACGGCGGTGGCGATCGCGAGTACCTTGAAGTTGGCGATGAAGCGGGTGCGCATCTCGGCCAGAAGAGATCGTGCACAGGACCAGATCGAGGAGCAGTGCGGGCTTCGTCCTTGGCGCCATGGGAAACCAGTTCGCCATGACCTTTTCATCCTGTTGGCAGCCTCGATGCCCAGCTCGTGAAGCTGGAGGAACTCCGTAGGGTCAGCCGTGCCGTCGTGGCGTGGAGGCAGGTCGACTTGAACTTGGCGGGCCCGCGACGCTGCGCGCCTTCGGTGGTGAAGGTGCGGCAGCCAGCTGTGGCGCTGGGGCCTCGGGCGGCGAGAGCTTGGTCTTGCAGAGCCTCCACATGCCGCTTGGCTGGGGCAGCGAGGTCTTGGCGTCTGGAGTGGGGCGCTTCGGGCATCTTCTTGCGGGCGAGAACTTCTTGGCAGCTCTGCTCTTGCAGCGCGGCGCCCTAAGCGAGCAGGTTCCGCCCGAGGCCGCAGCGCCTTGGGGCGAGCGCCATCTTGAGGAGGAGGCGGCTGGCGCCCAGGAGCTTCATCGCCAGCGAGGTGGGGTGGTAGCGCAGGAGCTCGTTAGCGCGATGAGTGCAGCTCGGGCCTCCATGGCGCCGCGGCGCGCGCGACGAAGAACCAGCGAGGTGGCGGCGTGGCGGTGCGGCCGTCCCGCCTCATGGGCGGAGTCTTTGGGCGGCGCTTGCTGCTCGTTCCCGCCGGGCGATGGCGGCGTTGATGACGGTGACGAGGCAGCGAGGGCGCCCGCCGGCAGGGAGCCGTCTGGCGACATGGGAGCGAAGCGGCTCGGCGCTGGCGTGGGCCCGACAGCGTCGAACATGGTTGCGGTGGTCGAGGAAGAACGAGCGACGAAAGGCAGATTCAGCGCACCTACAGCGCGCCAAATGTCGGTTTCAGGTTCGGCAGACCCTTGAGGTTCGAACTACAGGGTGCGCGGAGATCAACCCTCCACCGTCTCGTACCTCGCCCGAATCGCGGGGACCTAAACTACTAGCAAGAACAACACAAGAGCGCAAAGATTTATACTAGTTCGGGCCACCGTTGTGGTGTAATACCCTACTCTAGTTTGTGGTGTGGTGGATTGCCTCTTGGGCTGATGAAGAACGATGCAGGGAAGAACAGCCCATGAGTCTGTTCTTAGTGGATGTGATGAACTGCTAAGTGGTGTCCCGTCGCTCTAGCTTGAGGATCGGGTCTCTATCTCTCTCTCTCTGGATTCCCAATGCGGATCCTTTCTATCCGATCGTCCCCTATACTATGGTGGCTGGCTCTACTTATATAGGCGAAGGCCTGGGCCTCTTCCCAAATATTGGCGGGAAGGCGCGTAGCAGTTAGCCATTTTAAGGGAACAACGGTACACTTATCTGACTAAAGTTGGTCCTCGCTTGCCAAAGGCTCTGGTGATGGCCTTTGCTTGGGCTCCACGATGACTCCCTTCCAGCCGTTGGGGCTGGTCTTGGTCTTGTTGCACCAAGCGGATGCCTTTGCTTGATGCTCTCGCTGCGCTTGCTCCCTTTGCACCAAAGAGGAAAGGAGGGCTGCTGCTGGCTGGCGCCCGCCCAGGCGCCCTTGGTCGTCATGGCTTGCGTCCACGGGCACCTCGCGAGTACCCTGCCTTGAACTCTCTGCCTCCTCACGAGCCAGCCTGACGAGGCCGTGCTGAGAAGCTCCTTGCCGTCCGCCCAGCAATCTCAGCCCCTCGCGAGGTCTTGAGCTTGTGTTGATGAAGATGGGCTGTCCTGGGCCTCCTTTGAGCCACGCCATGCAGCCGCAGGCAGAGCAAGTCAGGGACCCCGTTCCCGAGCAGCCGACATATATGTTGTCATCAATTACCCAAAAGGGGGAGATTGAAAGTGCAACTATCCCTAGGTGGTTTTGGTAATTCCTAACAACATATAGCTCATTGAGCTAATGCTATTCCAAGATAAATATTTCAGGAAAGCTCAATGATTGGCATGGCATGGATTAGAAAGTGGACCCTTCAAAATGCTAAGGACAAAGGATTGGCTCAAGCTCAAAGCACAAGACTCTACATTTTCTATTTTAGTGATCCAAGATCACATTGATTCTACAGGAAAAGCCAATACTATTAAGAAGGGACGAGGTGTTGCTTAATGAGGATCTTGCTCAAAATGCTTAGTGATATGCTCCAAAACCCTCCACTACTTTCTCACATCCACATATGTCCTAATCCAAAAAGTCCAACTCGGCCCACCAAAATTTCATATCCGGAGCCACCGAGTTCAGTTGTCATAGCCACTGCCAGAAACCCTAATCAATTCGGTCTCACCGATAGGGATCTCGGTCCCACTGAGATGGGGTTGCAATCTCTCTGTTTCCTTTTCGTAACGTTTCGGTCAAACCGAGATGAGCGATCAGTCCCACCGAGATTGCAATGCAAACTCTGCTTCCCTTTAAGTAACGTTTGGACCAACGAGATGGCGAATCGGTCCCACCGAGTTTGCCTGACCAACTCTCTGTTTGACTATTACCAAAATCGGTCTCACCGAGTTTGTGTAATCGGTCTCACCGAGATTACGTTATGCCATAACCGTAATGACATCGGTCCCACCAAGTTGATCCAGTCGGTCCCACCGAGAATCCAAACGTTCACATTTTGAACTAAATCGGTCCGACCGAGTTTCATGATTCGGTCCCACCGAGTTTGGTGATTTGTGTGTAACGGTTAGATTTTGAGAGGAGACTATATATACCCCTCCACCCACTCTTCATTTGTGGAGAGAGCCATCAGAACATGCCTACACTTCCAATACATATTTTCTGAGAGAGAACCACCTACGCTTGTGTTGAGGTCAAGATATTCTATTCCAAACACATAAATCTTGATCTCTAGCCTTCCCCAAGTTGCTTTCCACTCATATCTTCTTTCTACCAAATCCAATCCTATGAGAGAGAGTTGAGTGTTGGGAGACTATCATTTGAAGCAAAGAGCAAGGAGTTCATCATCAACACACCATTTGTTACTTCTTGGAGAGTGGTGTCTCCTAGATTGGCTAGGTGTCACTTGGGAGCCTCCGTCAAGATTGTGGAGTTGAACCAAGGAGTTCGTAAGGGCAAGGAGATCGCCTACTTCGTGAAGATCTATCCGAGTGAGGCAAGTCCTTCATGGGTGACGGCCATGGTGGGATAGACAAGGTTGCTTCTTCGTGGACCCTTCGTGGGTGGAGCCCTCTGTGGACTCGTGCAACCGTTACCCTTCGTGGGTTGAAGTCTCCATCAACATGGATGTACGATAGCACCACCTATCGGAACCACGGATAAAAAATCTCCGTGTCAACATTGCATTTGCTCCTTCAAACTCATCCCTTTTACCTTCATATGCAATTGTTTTACATTCCGCTTCTATACTCTTAGAATTGCATGTGTAGGTTGATTGCTTGACTTGTTCTAAGTTGCTAAAATCTTCCAAGAACTAAAATTGGGAAAAGGCTAGATTTTTATTTGGTCAATTAGTCTAATCACCCCCCTCTAGACATACTTCCGATCCTACAAGTGGTATCAGAGCTTTGGTCTCCATTTGCTTTGATTTCCATAGCTTTTGGTGGCCATAGCACTGGTTTGACAACCTAGGAGAGTATGGCGTCTAGCTAGGGAAATTACCACCGTAGAGGTCCTTATTTTGATGGTACTAATTTTGCTAGTTGGAAGCATAAGATGAAAATGCATATTCTTGGACATAATCCCGTCGTTTGGGCTATTGTGTGTATTGGTTTGCAAGGTGAATTCTTTGATGGGAGAGAACCGAATCGTGAAGCTATCGCGGAAGAGTTGAAGATGCTACAATACAATGCTCAAGCTTGTGATATTCTCTTCAACGGATTGTGCCCCGAAGAATTCAACAAAATCAGCCGTCTTGAGAATGCAAAGGAAATTTGGGATACTTTGATTGATATGCACGAAGGTACCGACTACGTCAAGGAATCCAAATTGGATGTGCTTCAAAGTCAACTTGACAAGTTCAAAATGAAGGATGGTGAAGGTGTCGCTGAAATGTACTCTAGGCTTGCTCTCATCACAAATGAGATTGCCGGCTTAGGAAGTGAAGAGATGACCGACATATTCATCATCAAAAAGATCCTAAGATGCTTGGATGGAAAATTTGACACCGTGTGCACATTGATCCAAATGATGCCCAATTACAAAGATCTCAAGCCAACAGAAGTCATTGTAAGAATTGTTGCTCATGAGATGTCACTCAAGGATAAGGAAGAGCTTCACAACAAGTCAAGTGGTGCTTACAAAGCCTCGTGTGATACTCCCACATCGTCAAGTGAGAAGCAAACCTTCAATGAATAATTGAGCTTAATGGTGAAGAACTTCAACAAGTTCTACAAGAGTAGAAGCAAAAAAAGAAGCTCCAAGTCAAGGTCCTACAATGACAAAAGATCTTCTAGTCGTGAGCAAAATTGTTACAATTGTGGAAGACCCGGACACTACTCCAATGAGTGTACGGCCCCCTACAAAAGAAGAGAAGATTCTACCAAAAGAAGAAGTAGAAGAGAAGAATCACCACCAAGAGAAAGGAGGAGTAGAGATGATTGTTATGAACGAAGACCCTCTCGGAGAAGCAAGGATTCGGAAAGGAAGGAAAAGTCATCAAGGAGCTACACAAAAAGAAGACATCAAGCTCATGTTGGTGAATGGGTATCCGACTCCGACTCCGACAATCACTCCGAAAGAAGTTATCACTCCGACTCTGAATATACTCAAGATGAAGGTGTTGCCGGTCTAGCACTTCTGTCAACCAACTCCAACGACATATTTGACTCACCAAATGAACGAATTGGAAGATGCTTCATGGCCAAAGGTCCAAAGGTAACACATACCGAGTATGTTGATTTCAATAGTGATGAAGATGATTTGCTAGGTGATGATGATTTACTTGTTGACAACTCTAGTGATGAAAACTATGATGAAACGTCAATTAATCATGCTAATCAAGATAAAATGAATGATGATGATAAGAAGGAGATTGAGCGTCTAACTAAAGAACTAAACACTCTTAAGTTAGCTCATGAAACTACCTTGGAAAATCATCAAGAACTTTTAAAGACTCATGACAAGCTACGCTTTGAAAAGCTCAACCTTGAGCAAGAGCACGGGTTTTTAAAGGCAATCAATGATGATCTTCGCAAGAAAAGTTCTTCTTACATTGCCAAGCGTTTACTCTTGTCTACTTACATGCCACAAGGTAAATCTAACAACAAGAACAAGAAAGATTCTTCATCTAGTAGTAACAACAATCATGCTAAATCCAATGTTGATGCTTCTAGTACTTCTCTTTATTCCACTAATGATTCTCTTAGCCAAGTTACACTTGAGCAAGCAAGTAGCTTATTGAAGGGAAGCATAGAGAAAGGTCTTTACAAGAGTCTTGCTGGAAGTAAGCAATTTGAGGAAATTGTGCGCAATAAAGGAAGACACCAGAAGAATCAAGGTGTTGGTTTTGAACGAAAGTTCAATGCCAATGGAGTTGAGTGGGAAGAAGATCAATACCCCAAGATGAAGTTTGTTCCTCAAGAAGAGAAGTATGATCCTACTTCTTTCAAAGGAACACAAGCTCAAGATGATCTTCCACCACAAGACCACAAGCAAAAAGGCAAGGACAAGCTTCAAGAGGAAATTGATGCATTTGAAGAAGCACCTAAGGCTTTGGTCAAGTGGGATCCAAAGACTACATCAAGTTCTACTTCATCAAGAACAACTACGATTCCGAGGATTCCCATCAAGATGATTTGGATCCCGAAGAAGAAGAACTAGAGAGTTCTTGAGGGTGACTCAGCCAACATACTTCACTCTTATCATTTTGGCGTGGACAAGTGCAAACAACTTCCATATATTGCACTAGTTCAAGGAGTCACAAACCCTCTTGTTGGTAAGACAAGGGACAAGGTAACCTAATGCTTTCATGGACATCATCTTGTGTATGCATTACTCTATGTCTATGGATATCCTTTCCTTGTGGGACTAACCCGTGTAGGTATTGAAAGTGCAACTCACTCCAAAGGATTGCTCTGAATGATCTACATCAACAGTGAGCATCTATATCTTCAACACCTACATGAAGTCATCATCGACAAAACCCAAGGTTAGTTCATCCCTCTTAGGGGGGATATCACATCTAGGGGGAGCTTTACTCTAATCAATTGAGCTAAAGCAACTCTAATGGTGTGAACACAACAATGCTTTATGTAAAAGTGGTAACCCCACTTGTGCTTAAAAGATGAGTATGACCTATGATAAAATGTTTTCATTTGACTCCTATGTCAATATACTCATATATAGATGACCTAGTCATCGCCAAATTGCTTGATTGATGCTAGAGTGTTTGTGCATGCTTTGTCACATATTTCATTTGCCATTTTATTGTGTGAGCATGTTGGTTGCATGTTTTACTCATTCGAGGACATCCATTTGTTGTTTTGATTGTTTGGCCTTTTCTCTTTTTGCCAAATGGATGGACAAGAATGCCTAAGAACACCCTCTAGCTATCTATGCTTTTCTCGTCCTAAACTCTATTCATGCTACATCACAAAGTTTGATCAAGTCAGATTCAAACCACTCTGTGTGAGGAGCACTCGGAGATCCCGATTCGTCATAGACTTAAACCTCCAAAACCTCTTTGTGCATCTCGGTCTGACCGATTCATCCTTTTCGGTCCTACCTAGTCACTAGTTTATCTAGGGTTTTCAATCTCGGTGCAACCGATTAGAACTTTTCGGTCACACCGAGTTGCAGCAACTGCTTGCAGTTTTGCATCTCGGTGCCACCGAGTTGTTCCACTCAGTCACACCGACAGTACGGGAAAAAGTACATCCGGAGTACTAAGCGGGCGGATAGAGTACCGCGTTGGATGATAAAACACGTCCGGACCGCTCGGTCCACGCGAATGCGGATGGTTTGAGGGTTCGCGTCTTCTTATTTTGAGGGATCCCCAAAGGCATCTCTAATATACTTTATCAAGAGAAGAAAAATACTGAGTAAATTTCCATGTAATTAGTTACCTTTGGCAACCTAGAAATAAAATAAAATATGATACGTTACCTTTAGACCCAATGAATGTTCACATTAATATTGTTATTTTGCGGGTCAATGTTCACATTAGTATAGTAATTGAAGGAAATATGCCCCAGAGGCAATAATAAAGTTGTTATTTTATATTTCCTTATATCATGATAAATGTTTATTATTCATGCTAGAATTGTATTAAGCGGAACCTTAATACATGTGTGGATACATAGACAAAACACCGTGTCCCTAGTAAGCCTCTACTAGACTAGCTCGTTAATCAAAGATGGTTAAGTTTCCTAACCATAGACATGTGTTGTCATTTGATGAACGGGATCACATCATTAGGAGAATGATGTGATGGACAAGACCCATCCGCTAGCTTAGCATAATGATCGTTCAGTTTATTGCTATTGCTTTCTTCATGTCAAATACACATTCCTTCGACTATGAGATTATGCAACTCCCGGATACCAGAGGAATGCCTTGCGTGCTATCAAACGTCACAACGTAACTGGGTGATTATAAAGATGCTCTACAGGTATCTCCGAAGGTGTTTGTTGGGTTGGCATAGATCAAGATTAGGATTTGTCACTCCGAGTATCGGAGAGGTATTTCTGGGACCTCTCGGTAATGCACATCATAATAAGCCTTGCAAGCAATGTGACTAATGAGTTAGTTGCGGGATGATGTATTACGACACGAGTAAAGAGACTTGCCGGTAACGAGATTGAACTAGGTATGAAGATACCGACGATCGAATCTCGGGCAAGTAACATACCAATAGACAAAGGGAATAACGTATGTTGTCATAACGGTTCGACCGATAAAGATCTTCGTAGAATATGTAGGAGCCAATAGGAGCATCCAGGTTTCGCTGTTGGTTATTGACCGGAGAAGTGTCTCGATCATGACTACATAATTCCCGAACCCGCAGGGTCGCACGCTTAATGTTCGTTGACGCTAGAGTAGTATTGGGATATTTGATGAGTGGTAACCAAATGTTGTTCAGAGTCCCAGATGAGACCCCGAACGTCACGAGCAGTCTCGGAATGGTCGAGAGGTGAAGATTTACATATGGGAAGTCATATTTTGGGTTCCGGAAAAAGATGCAGTTTTTTCGGTATTGTACTGAGAAGCTTCTAGAAGGTTGCGGAGGATTCCGGAGGGGTCCGGAAGTCCACAAGTGGTTCCACCACGACCCAAGGGCTAGCATGAGCTGCGGGGAGGCGCCCTGGCCTTATTGGGCTAGGCGCACCAAGTCCTGAAAAGCCCATGTGGCTAGGGAAGGCAAAAAAGGAAGGAATCCTAGTAGGAATAGGATTGGACTCGGAGTCCAAGTCCTCTCCCCCTTAGTTGCGCCCTAGGGCTTGGAGGGGGTGCCCCAAGAGAACACACCAAGCCCTTGGCGCCCCTCTATCTCCCGTTACTCCATAGTTCCACCGCCTCGTCCCGGCGACGCTTAGCGAAGCGCTGTCGGTGTTCCACCACCGCCATCACCACCATGCCGTCGTGTTGGTTGTGATCCCATCTAATTCTGCTATCCCACTTGCTGGATCAAGAAGGAGGAGACGTCATCGAGCCGCACGTGTGCTAAACTCGGAGGTGCCCTCTGTTCGGCACTAGATCGGTTGGACCATGACCGGATCGCGAAGAGTACGAGTACATCAACCACGTGATAAACGTTTCCTCTTAACGGTCTATGAGGGTACGTAGACACACTCTCCCCTCTCGTTGCTATGCATCTCCTAGATAGATCTTGTGTGAGCGTAGGAAATTTTTGAAATTGCATGCTATGTTTCCCAACAGTGGTATTTGAGCCAGGTTTATGTGTAGATGATATGCACGAGTAGAACACAAAGAGTTGTGGGTGGTGATAGTCATACTGCTTACCACCAATGTCTTATTTTGATTCGGTGGTATTGTTGGATGAAGCGGCCCGGACCAACCTTACATGACCACGTTCATGAGACTGGTTCCACCGACAGACATGCAACTAATTTTGCATAAAGGTGGCTGGCGGGTGTCTGTTTCGCGAACTTTAGTTGAATCAAATTTGACTACGGTCGGTCCTTGTTGAAGGTTAAAACAGAAAACTTGACAAAACACCGTTGTGGTTTTGATGCGTAGGTAAGAACTGTTCTTACTAGAAGCCCGTAGCAGCCACATATAACTTGCAACAACAAAGTAGAGGACGTCTAACTTGTTTTTGCAGGGCATGTTGTGATGTGATATGGTCAAGACATGATGTGATATACGTAGCTGTATGATATGATCATGTTTTGTAAAAGTTATCGGCAATTGGCAGGAGCCTTATGGTTGTCGCTTTATTGTATGAAATGCAAACGCCATGTAATTGCTTTATTTTATCACTATGCATTAGCGATAGTAGTAGAGCAATAGTTGGCGAGACGACCACAACGCTACGATGGAGATCAAGGTGTCAAGCCGGTGACGATGGAGATCATGACAGTGCTTTGGATATGGGGATCAAAGGCACTAGATGATGATGGCCATATCACGTCACATATTTTGATTGCATATAATGTTTATCTTTTATGCATCTTATTTTGCTTAGTATGGCGGTAGCATATTATAAGATGATCCCTTAACTAAATTTCAAGGTATAAGTGTTCTTCCTGAGTATGCACCGTTGCAAAAGTTCTTCGTGCTGAGACACCACGTGATGATCGGGTGTGATAGGCATTATGTTCACATACAACGGGTGCAAGACAGTTTTGCACATGCGGAATACTCGGGTTAAACTTGACGAGCCTAGCATGTACAAACATGGCCTCGGAACACCGGAGACCAAATGGTCGAACGTGAATCATATAGTAGATATGATCAACATAGAGATGTTCACCATTGAAGACTACTCTATCTCACGTGATGATCAGACATTGTTTAGTTGATTTGGATCACTTGATAATTTAGATGACTCGAGGGATGTCTATCTAAGTGGGAGTTCTTAAGTAATATGATTAGTTAAACTTAATTTAGCATGAACTTAGTCCTGATAGTATTTGCATATCTATGTTGTAGATCAATAGCTTGCGATGTAGCTCCCCGTTTATTTTTGATATGTTTCTAGAGAAAATAAGTTGAAATATGATAGTAGCAATGATGTGGACTGGGTCCGTGATCGGAGGATTATCCTCATTGCTGCACAGAAGAATTATATCCTTGATGCACCACTCGGTGACGGACCTACTGTAGGAGCAGATGCAGACGTTATGAACGTTTGGCAAGCTCGGTATGATGAATACTTGATAGTTTAGTGTGCCATGCTTTACAGCTTAGAACCGGGACTTCAAAAACGTTTTTAATGCCATGGAGCATATAAGATTTTCCAAGAGCTGAAATTGGTATTTCAGACTCATGCCCGAGTCGAGAGGTATGAGACCTCTGACAAGTATTTTGCCTACAAGATGGAGGAGAATAGTTCAACCAGTGAGCATGTGCTCAGAATGTCTGAGTACTACAATCGCTTGAATCAAGTGGGAGTTAATCTTCCAGATAAGATAGTGATTGACAAAGTTCTCTAGTCACTATCACTAAGTTACTGGAACTTCATTATGAACTATAATATGCAAGAGATGATGAAAACGATTACTGAGCTCTTCGTGATGCTAAAATCGGCGAAGGTAGAAATCAAGAATAAACATCAAGTGTTGATGGTTAACAAGACACTAGTTTCAAGAAAAAGGGCAAAGGAAAAGAAAGGGAACTTCAAGAAGAATGACAAGCAAGTTGCCACTCCCGTGAAGAAGCCCAAAGCTAGACCTAAGCCTGAAACTGAGTGCTTCTACTGCAAAGGGAATGGTCACTAGAAGCGGATCTACCCCAAATAATTGGCGAATAAGAAGGATGGCAAAGTGAACAAATGTATATTTGATATACATGTTATTGATGTGTACTTTACTAGTGTTCATAGTAACCCCAGGGTATTTGATGCCAGTTTAGTTGCTAAGATTAGTAACTCGAAATAGGAGTTGCAAAATGAACATAGACTAGTTAAGGGCAAGGTAACGATGTGTGTTGGAAGTGATTCCAAGGTTGACAAGATCACCATCACATACTCCTTCTACCTTCGGGATTAGTGTTGAACCTAAATAAAGATTATTTGGTGTTTGTGTTGATCATGAATATGATTGGATCATGTTTATTGCAATACGGTTATTCATTTAAGTCAGAGAATAATTGTTGTTCTGTTTACATGAATAAAACCTTCTATGGTCATACACCCAACATAAATGGTTTATTGAATCTCGATCGTAGTAATACACATATTCATAATATTGATGCCAAAAGATGCAAAGTTGATGATGATAGTGCAACATACTTGTGGCACTGCCGTTTAGGTCATATTGGTGTAAAGCGCATGAAGAAACTCCATACGGATGGATTTTTGGAATCACTTGATTATGAATCATTTGATACTTGCAAACCATGCCTCATGGGCAAGATGACTAAAATTCCATTCTCCGGAACAATGGAGCGAGCCAATGACTTATTGGAAATAATACATACCGATGTATGCAGTCCGATGAGTGTTGAGGCACGCGGCAGGTATCATTATTTTCTGACCTTCACAGATGATTTGAGCAGATATGGGTATATCTACTTTGAAACACAAATGTGAAACATTTGAAAAGTTCAAGGAATTTTAGAGTCAAGTGGAGAATCATTGTAACAAGAAAATAAAGTTTCCACGATCTGATCGCGGAGGTTAATATTTGAGTTACGAGTTTGGCCTTCATTTAAAACAATATGGAATAGTTTCACAACTCATGCCACCTGGAACACCACATCGTAATGGTGTGTACGAACATCGTACATACTTTATTAGATATGGTGTGATCTATGATGTCTCTTACCGATTTACCACTATCGTTCTGGGTTTATGCATTAGAGACAGCTGCATTCACGTTAAATAGGGCACAGTCTAAATCCGTTGAGACGACACCGTATGAACTGTGGGTTTGGCAAGAAACCTAAGCTGTTGTTTCTTAAAGTTTAGGGTTACGACACTTATGTCAAAAGGCTTCAGCCTGATAAGCTCGAACCCAAATCGGAGAAGAGCATCTTCATAGGATACCCAAAAGAAACTGTTGGGTACACCTTCTATCACAGATCCGAAGGCAAGATCTTTGTTGCTAAAAATGGATCCTTTCTAGAGAAGGAGTTTCTCTCGAAAGAAGTGAGTGGGAGGAAAGTGGAACTTGATGAGGTAATTGTACCTTCTCTCGAATTGGAAAGTAGCTCATCACAAAAAACCGTTCCCGTGATGCCTACACCAACTAGAGAGGAAGCTAATGATAATGATCATGAAGCTTCAGATCAAGTTACTACCAAACCTCATAGGTCAACCAGAGCACGTTCCGCACTAGAGTGGTACGGTAATCCTGTTCTGGAAGTCATGTTACTATACCGTGATGAACCTACGAACTATGAGGAGGCGATGATGAGCCCAGATTCCGCAAAATGGCTTGACGCCATGAAATCTGAGATGGGATCTATGTATGAGAACAAAGTATGGACTTTGGTGGACTTGCCCGATGATCAGCAAGCCATAGAGAATAAATGGATCTTCAAGAAGAAGACTGACACTGATGGTAATGTTATTGTCTACAAAGCTCGACTTGTCGTGAAAGGTTTTCGACAATTTCAAGGAGTTGACTATGATGAGACCTTCTCACCCGTAGCGATGCTTCAGTCTGTCTGAATCATGTTAGCAATTGCCGCATTTTATGATTATGAAATCTGGCAAATGGATGTCAAAACTGCATTCCTTAATGGATTTCTTAAGGAAGAGCCGTATATGATGCAACCAAAAGGTTTTGTCAATCCTAAAGGTGCTAACAAAGTGTGCAAACTCCAGCGATCCATCTATGGACTGGCGCAAGCATCTCGGAGTTGGAATATACGCTTTGATAAGTTGATCAAAGCATATTGTTTTATACAGACTTGCGGTGAAGTCTGTATTTACAAGAAAGTGAGTGGGAGCACTACAGCCTTTCTGATAAGTATATGTGAATGGCATATTGTTGATCGGAAATGATGTAGAATTTTATGGAAAGCATAAAGGAGTGTTTGAAAGGAGTTTTTCAAAGAAAGACCTCGGTGAAGCTACTTACATATTGGGCATCAAGATCTATAGAGATAGATCAAGACGCTTGATAAGACTATCGATGAGTACATACCTTGATAAGATTTTGAAGGAGTTCAAAATGGTTCAGTCAAGGAAGGATTTCTTTCCTGAGTTGTAAGGTATGAAGTTGAGTAAGACTCAAAACTCGACCACAGCAGAACATAGAGAGAGAATGAAAATCATTCCCTATGCCTCAGCCATAGGTTCTATAAAGTATGCCATGCTGTATACCAGACCTATTTTGTACCTTGCCATGCGTTTATCAAGGGGATACGATAGTAGTCCAGGAGTAGATCACTGGACAGCGGTCAAAATTATCCTTAGGTAACTAAAGAGGACTAAGGAAATGTTTCTCGGTTATGTAGGTGACAAAGAGTTTGTCGTAAAGGGTTACGTCGATACAAGTTTTAACACTGATCCGGATGACTCTGAGTCTCAATCTGGATACATATTGAAAGTGGGAGCAATTAGCTAGAGTAGCTCCATGCAGAGCATTGTAGACATAGAAATTTGCAAAATACATACGGATCTGAATGTGGCAGACCTGTTGACTAAACTTCTCTCACAAGCAAAACATGATCACACCTTAGTACTTTTTGGGTGGTAATCACATAGCGATGTGAACTAGATTATTGAATCTAGTAAACCCTTTGAGTGTTGGTTACATGGCACTATGAACTATGGGTGTTAATCACATAAAGATGTGAACTATTGGTGTTAAATCACATGGTGATGTGAACTAGATTATTGACTCTAGTGCAAGTGGTAGACTGAAGGAAATATGCCCTAGAGGCAACAATAAAGTTGTTATTTTATATTTCCTTATATCATGATAATTTTTTATTATTCATGCTAGAATTTTATTAACCGAAAACTTGATACATGTGTGAATACATAGACAAAACACCGTGTCCCTAGTTAGCCTCTACTAGACTAGCTCGTTAGTCAAAGATGGTTAAGTTTCCTAACCATAGACATGTGTTGTCATTTGATGAACGGGGTCACATCATTAGGAGAATGATGTGATGGACAAGACCCATCCATTAGCTTAGCATAATGATCGTTCAGTTTATTGCTATTGCTTTCTTCATGTCAAATACATATTCCTTCGACTATGAGATTATGCAACTCCCGGATACCAGAGGAATGCCTTGTGTGCTATCAAACCTCACAACGTAACTGGGTGATTACAAAGATGCTCTACAGGTATCTCCAAAGGTGTTTGTTGGGTTGGCATAGATCAAGATTAGGATTTGTCACTCCGAGTATCGGAGAGGTATCTCTGGGCCCTCTCGGTAATGCACATCATAATAAGCCTTTCAAGCAATGTGACTAATGAGTTAGTTGCGGGATGATGTATTACGGAGCAAGTAAAGAGACTTGCCGGTAACGATATTGAACTAGGTATGAAGATACCGACGATTGAATCTCGGGCAAGTAACATACCGATAGGCAAAGGGAATAACGTATGTTGTCATAACAGTTCGACCAATAAAGATCTTCATAGAATATGTAGGAGCCAATATGAGCATATAGGTTCCGCTGTTGGTTATTGACCGGAGAAGTGTCTCGGTCATTACTACATAATTCCCGAACCCGCAGGGTCGCACGTGTCGGATTTCGGGTTCCGGCAGACCCTTGAGGTTCGAACACTGGGGTGCGCATGGAGATCTTTCCCCTACCAGCTCACGCGTTAATGGTTTGCAAGGGATCTAAACTAGGAATGATGAACAACACAAGAGACACAAGATTTATACTGGTTCGGGCCACCGTTGTGGTGTAATATCCTACTCCAGTGTGTGGTGGTGGATTGCCTCCGGGGCTGATGAAGAACAGTACAAAGGAAGAACAGCCTCGCGAGGGGCTGTTCTTGAGCTGGTGCGATGGACTGCTTGGGTGAGTCCAGTCGCTTCTCTCTCTCTCTCTAGTGGGTTCGACCTCCCTCTCTCTCTCTCTGGTGGCTAGTCCTATTTATAGAGGGAGGCCGTGGGCCTCTTCCCAAATAATGAGAAGGAAGGGCGCCAACAATTGGCCATTTTGAAGGGGAACGTCTAGTACACTTATCCTGACTAAAGTTGGTCTTCGGCTGCCAAAGGCTCTGACAGTGACGCCGTCCTGGGCTCCACGACGACCTCCTTCCTGCCGCTCTGCTGGTCTTGGTCCTGTTGCATCGAAGCGGTAACCTTTGCCTGATGTCTTGGCCTGTGCTTGCCTCCTTTGCACCAAAGGGGAAACGAGGACACTGCACAGGCTGGTGCCCGCCTGGTCTCGATCGTCATGGCTTGCGTCACAGGGCACCTTCGTGAGGTACCCTGCCTTGATTTCTCCGCCTCCTCGTGAGCCTGCCTGACGAGGCTGCTCCTGAGGTAGGTTCCCGTCGTCTGTCGCGCGAGGCTTGGCCCCTCGCAAGGGTCTTGAGCTTGAGATGATGAAGTTGGGCCACGCTGGGCCCCCACTTGAGCCACGCCGCAGGCAGCAGCGAGCAAGTCAGGGACCCCGTTCCCAGAAGCCGACAGTAGCCCCTGCCCAAAGCGCGCCGGACTTGGCTTAGCAGAGAAGCAAAGGGCAAGTCTGCGGCGCTGCTGGCCCCAACAGCCTGCGGCCTTGGGCGCCGCGTGGCGATTGGTTGGTCGTGGGCGTCTCCGCTTCCCCACGATGCCTCATTACACGCCCGGCTAAGCAGACCCGGGGTTGCACACAACCATTCTCCTTTCACCGTCCGCGCACTCCCGACTCTTCCTTCTTCCTCTGGCTCCAAGTTCCGCCCTTAATCTAGCTCGGACTCTCACCCTTCCTGTCACCATGGCGCCAACAAAGAGGGAAAAGGTGAAGAAACCCGCGCCTTCATCCCGTTCGCCTCCGGCGGTGGCCCCCGCCGTCGACCGATCTATCATACTCAACCCCGAGGCCTTGGGCAAGGTCCGCTCTGCTCTTGCCACCATCTTCAACGAGTGCAGCAGGACCACGGCATGGCCTACGTCCCATGCCTCCTTCGACAGGGTTGTGACGGAGGTCCGGTTCTTCGCTGATGCTCTGTGGGCGGGTCTGGTTCCCCCCTTTTCCGCTTTCTTCAATGCGGTGCTCTCCCACTATCAGATCCACATGATGCATCTCGGGCCTGAGTCCATTACCCTCCTGGCTGTCTTCACCTTTGTCTGTGAGGCAATGGTGGGCATTCCTCCTTCCGTTGCCCTGTTGCGTCACTTCTTCTCTTTGTGCCTGAGTGATCCTACTCAATGCTCGGGGTGTGTGAGCTTCTTTGCGGTGCCAGAGACGGCTTCTTCGGGGATCGACTTCGGACTCCCTCCCCCTGAGGCCAAGTTCAGAGAGCGGTGGTTGTTTGTGGACGTTGGGGTGCCCAGCCCCCTGCTCTCGCACCCTACCTTGCTTGCTGTTCCCAACTCAGGCTAGGGTCACGAGACGCTCGCGGACACCCGGCTTGCATTCGTCTGGCGCCGCTTCGAGAGCTTGAGGGCGCTCAACGTGACGGCGCCCAAGGTGGTGAAGGAGTTCCTCCAGTGTCGTATTGCTCCTCTCCAGCGCCACTCTCATCAGATGTGGGACTTTGCGAGGCGCAAAGACCGCATGCGACTTCAGGAGGGGGACCTGGTGCCAGAAGTGCTGAGGACGGTGCTCAGGGTCCTGGTTGGTGATCCTTCCCCAGGCAGCCTTCGACATGGTGGTGCCCTCTTGTATCTCTATTCGGGCAGGGCCGATTTCGTGAAGCAGATGCCCAGCTTTGACGAGTGGGGGCTGCGCCCGGCTGGCCTCAAGGGGCCTCGCGAGAACCCGGTTGTCGTGGTCGCTCTTTCGGTCGCCCGAAGTGGCTCTGTCTCAGGTGATGGAGCAGGGAGACGAGAACCGTCAGGAGTTGAACGGGACGACGTTGAGGTGGTGACGCCGCGCGGAGCCCCGAGGGCGGCATCTCCCGGAGCTTGTTCCGGAATAGTGATAGGTGAGGAGTCGCGGCCTCCGGCTCCCGAGGTTGGGGCTCCCGAGGCCCCGGTCGTCCCTCATGAGGTGGCGCCTGGTGGCATCCCCCAGGCTGGTCCCATTGGCGCTGATCACCTTACCGCCTCCTCCATGCCACAAACCGACCCCTGCGCCGGCGCTTAGGCGGTTCAGCGTGAACCGTGGCCGTCCGCAAGAGGAAGGATGCCTCAGGCGGTGACAATCGCCCTTGCCGCTGGGCCAAGTGCGGAGGTACTTCACCATGGACGAGTAAGTCCCTTCTCTCTCTGCTCTCTACTTCTCGGTTCTTGCAGCCGATCAGACCTTCAGGGGCCCTTCCCTTGGTCGCGGAGACGGCCAAGGAGCCATCTCCCCAAGCTCCGTCCTCATTACTGATCCTTGGTGCGTCGGGTTCAAGCGGCGCCCTTATCACTTAGCCGGTCGGAGAGGTGGCCCGTTCAGCTAGGCGTCCCGAGCCTGTGCGCCTGCTGTCCTCCCTTCACGAGTTATCCTGGGGCGTAGCCAGAGCTTGCCCCGCGCCCCTTCCTCGATTGCGGACGGTGGCTGGCTGAAGTCAATCTTGAGCTCTCCTTCTGGGGACGAACCGGCGCCAGGCCTGGCTCCTGGCGAGGCCCGTCCGGTGATTGTTGGGGTGCCAGCCCCCTACCCTGCACCGGGAGGAGGCGCGCCGCCTCTGGGCCCTCCGCATACACCAGCAGCAGAGGGTGACGCGGAAGACGTGCTCAGGCGTGCTTGCGAACGCCGCGCCCGTCGTCAAGAATTTCTCCGTGGGGCGACGGATGCGGTGAACCGGCTCAGGGCGGAGCTTGCCAACGAGGATGCGCGTCTCGAGGCCGAAGGTTTGCGCCTTGCTGAGGAGAGGAGCAAGCTGAAGGTAGCCGTTGCCCTCGCGCGTCACCAGCGTGACCTTGATAATGTGAAGGCTAATGCGTCGCTGGCGGCCTCGCGAGAGGCTTGCTCTCGAGCCGTCGAGGAGCCCCCGAAGCAGATCGGGCGGCGCAGGGCGCCGAGGAGCATGTGGGAGCTCAAGCACGGAGCAACTCTGGAGCAGCAGTAGAGTTGCGCCAGCTGCACTTGTGTCGCTGAAGGAGGCTTCCGTCGACCAGCGGAGCTCCGAAGTCGAGAAGCGCCGACGCCGGAGGCCACCGAGCGCAACCTCGACCTTGAGCGGTTGGAGACGAGGGGCGCTGGTGGCTCAGCGGAGGACGATGTCGCCCAGCAAGCCCGAGCCCAAGAAGAGATCGATCGCCAGCGTGGAAGCTCGCTCGAGCCTCGGCGCCAAATGAGTTGAGGTTGGAGTTGGTCGGGGCGAAGCTGAGGGCAGGACCGCGCCCTTAAGGCCAAACTAGGCGGTGACACGGGTGCGGATTCCTCCGGCCGCCCTTCTTGCGCAGCGCAGTGAGCTGACCTCCTCCACGCCAACTGTTTCTTCTCCGGCGGAGGATTGATGGCGCCGAGGCCACCGCCGCAGCGGGCGAGGGCGAGATTCGCCCGGCGGCGGAGTTCTGAGCACGAGCACGCCCCCATGCTCCGTCACGCTCGAGGAGCAGGCTAACGCGACAGGCAACATTTGCGAGGCCGCCACGAGGAGCCGCATGAGACCAACTATGCCAGAAACCTCCAGTATTTTGCTGACGTGGTGACGCTCCTGGAGAACCGCTCCAAGAGGTCTCATTGGCTCGTCGAGGAGAGGAGCCGAGCCTTTCTCGGGCGTGCTTTCTCCCGTGTCTTCAGTTATCTGTGGGACAGGGATCCCCACTTTGACTTCGATGCCGCCATCGCACCGGTGCCCATAGCCGTCCGGGGCGACCTGGCGCAATGGGTGGAGGATCACATGGACGACCTTGTCAGGGCCTTCGCGTCTGATGATGACGGCGTGATCGTGGTCGCCGATGTAGGCGGCGTGGTGGACGGTCCTGTTGCTGGCGGAGGTGTTGGTGGCGGCGATGATGTCAGCGACGCCTCTGGAGGTGACCCAGAAGGCGCGGCGAGTGATATGTCCGACTGATTGTTTGTCACCGCTGTTTACCCTGCACGAAAGAGGTTCGGGCTTGGCCCTGAAGACTGTGAGAGCATTTTGGGAGGGGAAGCCCCTCATGTAAAGATTTGCGGTAAATGCCCTGGTAATCTTAATGCTGCGTGTGAGCTTAACGGCCGGCCTGGTGGTGGGTCAGCTGGCTCGTTTACCTTTTGACCCTGGTGAGCCCGGCGGGCTCATGGAGGCCATAGCACCATATGTGTCTTCGGTGAACCCATTGATCCTGCGATAAGAACCTCCGGAGAGGCGTGGTGGCGATCGTCCGAGCTGTGGACGCGGTTGGCCCAGCCCGGCTCATGAGGGGCTCGTGAGGGAGGTAGGCGACGCTAGCTTTGGGCACGCAAGCGAAACCGAACACGAGATTGCTCGAATGAGACTAAACACCCCTTCCCCAAACGCACACAAGGCTCGAACTCAAATCCAACTTAAGTTCAAATCGAAGAAACTTGTGAACAGAGAAAAAGGCAAAAAAGCAAAAGGCCGCGTCCGGCACCTAGTCTAGTCTTCGACGTCTTCTCACCAGCGCGGAGCTAAGTGCTGCCACTGGGCGTGGGAGGGAGCCCCCGAGGCCGAGGCGGCTCTTGAGACTCGGGCGTGTACAGCCCCACTCATTATTACGTGAGAGTGTCACGGGGCGGCGAGCTTCACGGGCACTTGGGCCTTCTTCACAGTACCGGCCTTGCTTCATATCGCCAGATGAGGGCCCCGCTTTGCGCCACACTCTACCGCCAGACGGCGGCGGAGACCAAGTGTAGCGCCCTCGATCTGCTATATCTCCCACGTGTCGAAGCACGACTTAGAGGCATAACCGCATTGAAAGCAATGTCGCAAGTGAGGTAATCTTCACACAACCCATGTAATACATAAGGAAAGAGATACATAGTTGGCTTACAATCGCCACTTCACACAATACATGAGTAAAGCATTACATCATACAGATACAATCAAGGTCCGACTACGGAACCAAAATAAAAGAAGACTACCCCAAATGCTACACGGATCCTCGATCGTCCCAACTGGCTCCACTCTTGATCAAGCTGAAGCGAAACAACACAAAGAACAAGATCTTCATCGAGCTCCTCCTTGAGCTCGGATGCATCACCCTGCACGGTTTCATCGGCACACGCAAACTGGTTTTGGAAGTATCTGTGAGTCACGGGGACTCAGCAATCTCACACCATGAGATCAAGACTATTTAAGCTTAAAGGTAGGACAGGGTAGTGAGGTGGAGCTGCAGCAGCGACTAGCATATATGGTGGCTAACATACGCAAAAGAGAGCGAGAAGAGAAGGCAAAAGCACGGTCGAACAACTATGATCAAGAAGTGATCCCAAACTACTTACGTCAAACATAACTCCAACACGTGTTCACTTCCGGACTCCGCCGAGAAGAGACCATCACGTTACACACGATTGGTGTATTTTAATTAAGATCAACTTGGGTTATCTACAACCGGACATTAACAAATTCCCATCGCCACATAACATGGCACGGCTTTCGAAAGTTCAAACCTGCAGGGGTGTCCCAACAAGCCCATGATAAGCTCTCGCGATCAACGAAGGATATTCCTTCTCCCGGGAAGACCCGATCAGTCTCGGAATCCGGCTACAAGACATTTCACAGCAATAAAACAAGACCAGCAAAGCCGCCTGGATGTGCCGACAAATCTGATAGGAGCTGCACATATCTCGGTCTCGGGCACACTCGGATGAGCAGTCCGTACAACTAAAACCAAACCTCAAGTTGCCTTGAGGGGCGCCACACAACACTCTAGTTCGGGCCAGCACTTTCGAAGGAGCACCGTCCGGGGGCTAAAATAAAGATGACCCTCGGGCTCCGAAACCCAAGGGAAAAAGGGCATAGGTGAGGCAAATGGTAAAACCAATGTTGGGCCTTCTTGGAAAAGTCTTATTCAAAGCGAACTGTCAAGGGGTCCCATAAATCACCCGACCGCGTTAGGGACGCAAAATCCGGGAACATAACACCGATATGACGGAAACTAGGGCGGCAAGAGTGGAACAAAACACCAGGCATAAGGCCGAGCCTTCCACCCTTTACCAAGTATATAGATGCGTTAATTAAATAAGATATATTGTGATATCCCAACAAGTAAACATGTTCCAACAAGGAACAACATCTCCATGTTCCAACAAGGAACAAACTTCATCTTCACCTGCAACTAACAACGCTATAAGAGGGGCTGAGCAAAGCGGTAACATAGCCAAACAACGGTTTGCTAGGAAGGGTGCAACAGGTTAGAGGTTCATGGCAATTTGGGATGGCTTGATATAGCAAGTGGTAGGCATCGTAGCATAGGCATAGCAAAAGAGCGAGCATCTAGCAAGCAAAGATAGAAGTGATTTCGAGGTATGGTCATCTTGCCGAAATCCATAAGGAAGAAGAACGAATCCATGAAGAAGACAAACGGACGAAGTCGAATGAATCCTCACAACTCCGGAACGGAACCGAAGCTAACGAGAGAAGCAAACCGGAAAGAAGCAAACAACATAGTAAACACACAATCATAAACATGGCATGATGCACAACCAAGTATGATGCATGACCGGTTTGAAAATGCATGGCATGACAATAAGCACAAACAATCCTACAAATTAAGTGGAGCTCAATATGCAACGGGTTGCATATTGACAAAACACCACAACACTTATTTAGTTCTCACTCGGTTAGGCTACCCAACAATATTAAATGTTATTAAACATGGCAAGAGGTGAAGCACAACAAAACTACCTAACTAGGCAAGTTTAAATGAGGCCGGAAAACAACAAACAACAATTCCGGAAAATCCCCATATGCAAATTATGGATTCGGAACTGATCTGCCCTAAACCCAATTTTAATGTTGTTAAACAGCAAAATAAAGTGGACCATGTTAATCTAGGCATTTTTCTACCCCATTTACATATATAATTTATTTAAATCCGAGCTACGGTTATTAAGTTATGAAATAAATCATTTTAGCATGGCATTTAAGCAAATTAATGCAAACAACAATTTTAAACATTTAAATGTTGTTATCATGATGCGGATGACATGTGCAAGTTTTATGCATTTTTTATGAAAACGTTGACATGAGCATGATATGGAGCATTATGTCACCGTGGTGGAAGAAAGGGGTGCCACGGCAACGAATCCGAAAATGATGCCACGGCAACATATCGGTTCCGATAACTCGATTGAGATATCGGTACAAAGGAAAGCGTGACGGAAGCGAGTCATGCAAGATGGTGGGGTGATCCCGGATTCCGGGTTCCCGCGGAACGGTGGCATGGCAAAAGAGGGGCACCGCAAGGATGATTCGATCACGGTCGGTCATCTCGGTGGTTATACCTTCGAAGCGTGCGTTCGGAGGAGAAAGCGTTCGTGAGGGAAGTAGTCGTTACGGCGTCGATAGAGGAAGTAGTGTTTCACGTTCGTTTTGAAGAGGTACTTGACGGGTCCGGATCCTTCGGGTTGTCGTGGTACTTGCGGTCTCGCGATGGTAGTCGTTACACGGCGTGGGGAAGTAGACGTTCATGTTCGATGGTAGTGGTACATCTCGTCGCCGGAAGTAGTTGTTCAAGTCCGTGGATGTTGAATTGACGGTAGAGGAACTTAATGCATCACTGGGTGTAGTCGAACTCGGCGTCCTCGCGATGATCGGTCGTAGTCGTGGTACTTGCCGATTCCAAAACGTTCATCGGTAGTGGAACTTGGCGCTTGAGGTTCAATACCGGGTCGGACGTGCAACCGTTCATAATCAAACTTGGCGATCGGGTCAAGTACTTGGCGAATCCGCACGTAGAGGTACTTGGCGTTTCGGTTCGGTGGTCGTTGGGCGCCGTATGTCGTGGTACTTGTCGGTCCGGTCTTGGCGGTGTAGATGTACACGTTGTCGGGTACTTGTCGCCTCATCGGTGTAGTTGTACATGAAGGACTTGATGAATCCGAAGGGACTTGGCGATCAAAATTTCTCTGTTGGGTAGGCATCGTGACAACAGCTCGAGGCTGAGGCCACGTATAGGCGCCTTCGGGTCGATGGGGACGACGACGAAGGCACCAAGCAGGGGCAGCAGAGGAACTAGGCGCGGGAGGACCAAACCGAGGCGGGATGAGGCCACAGGCGCGGCGCGACGAGCTGCGGCCGGGCTCGGACTCGCCGGCACGGCCGGAGGCGGCGACGGTGCTCCTCTCCGTCGTTGACGAGGGCGACGGGAGGCGAGGAGGATCGAGATGGCGCGAAGCGGCCAGGAACAACGGCGCTTGAGAAGACCGGCGCGGGCGCTGTCAGGGTCACCACCTCCGGCGGGCAGCGGAGGAGACACGGAGGCGGCGGCGGAGCAAGGCGGCACTGGCGGCCGTTTTTGGCGCAGGGAGGCGCGGCCATGGCGGAGGACGAAGGATCCGGGCTGCGGGGTTCGCTGGCCGCGCGAGGGGGGATCGGGCGCAGGGGGTGGCCCTCCTGGTGGAGCTCGTCGGCGAGGAGGAGGCCGCAGGTGAGGTGCGGGCGCAGGACGCGGCAGGAGGAGCATCCGGGCACGGTGCCATGGGGAGGCGACGACGCGGACGGAGGCGAAGGTCGCCGGCGCAGACGCATGGAGGCCGGGCGCGTGGTGGAGGCGAGCGACGCGAGGCAGGGGCCAGAGCGACGGGATCGAGAGGCATGGGAGGAGGCCTCCAATCGTTGGGGACGAGGCCGAGGAGATCGAGGTAAGGAGGAGCAGCTCGGGTGGAGAAGGGATGCGGGGAAGGCGGAGGACGGTCGGAGGGGTCGCCGGCGTGGTGGATCGGGAGGACGAGGGAGAAGGGATCGGGCAGGGCGAGGGAGGACGAGGAAGAAGGACGAGAGGAGGAGATGGGAATCGGGCTAGGGTTAGAGGCGGCTGGTGGGCCTTGGGCCTCGGGAGAGGTTAGGCCGGCCTGGAGGAGAAAGGCCAGGGGCCGGCTGGGCTGGCTCTCTCTCTCCCTCTCTTATATAACTTAGCAGAAAAAAACAATAAAGAGAGACAAAAAGAAAGAGAGGGTTAGGGAAAGAATTTGGGAACGAGGACGATTTTCCCGGACTCATAAAAATGTGAAGAATTTAACAAAAATGGCCCGAGGATTTTTGGTGGAACTCCGGAAAAATGATAGAATAAATAATGGCAAGGTTTGGAGACCAAACTTGAAGCAGAAAAAGGAACGAAATTATTTTGCAAGTGTGTTATGGTGAATTCCAATTAAATGGAATAATTATTATAGCTCCCTAATAATATTGGGACGATATGTTATAAAGAGAAGTCAACCTTCCCTCGATTTAAATGGATTGAAAAATCCATACGATTTTATTTAGTTGAGTTTTAAAAATTAATGATATGATGGCATGATGAGATGATGCAATGCAAGAGATGACATGATGAATGCACAAGCAAAACAAAACACATGGCAAAACTCGGAAACCCTGGAAGGCAACTGAAGCTCCGGTCTTGGGGCGTCACAACACTCCACCACTACGAGAGGATCTCGTCCCGAGATCTAGGATGGCACCGGAGAAAAACGGAAGAGGAAGAGGTAAAACAAAGTTGCTTCTCCGACAGACGAATGAAACCAATGAACCTCGAGAGGTTGAAAACTTGAAAGAAAGAAAACAACGAGGATGAACAAAGTTGAAAACACTCTGTTAGAAAAGATGAACATGGGATACGACGAGAACCAAGAGGTTAAGTGATAAAATAGATATTGAAACCACTCCGGTTAAAACTAGATAGACAAGGAATAAGATTGATAAAATTTGGGCAGCACTCCGACTAAAAGAAGAAGGAAAACTTGATAAGATGAAAAGAACTTGAAGAGATGACACAACCTCCGGTTAAATGGATAATGCAAGAAAAAGGACATGGTCTTGACAAAAGAAGATGATGGGTCGAAGAGAGCAACACCACAATGCCTCCGGAAACAATGCATGATAGATAGAAAGTTGGAATGAATAGAACGAAGAATGAAACCAACATCTCCCACCATAAATGAATTTGGAAGAGCATCCTTACGAAGTAGGATTGAACGGAGTTGTTTGAAAAACAACAACGATAAGGATAAGCTTGTAGTGGGCTTATGAAAACATCTCAAAATTATGAGGTGAGTTTCTGCCACCAACGGAAACACATGATTGGATTGATATCAACAAGGAGACGAGAAACTTATATCACCGGGAGGACAAATGAAGAACTTAGGTCATTTATAAGCACCATAAATAGCAACAATCCTTAGGGAAAGCTTTAGGTGAAATATAGCCCAAGACAACTCCAATGAAGAGATTGATGGATTTAAAATACCTCATTCTTGACAACATGTGAATCATGAAACACTAACTCAAATTGTCGAGAATGACATAACACCACCTCAAATGATAAGGTAGAACGAATTGCACTTCGAAATGCAAGAAGAAGAATACTTGAACGCCTCAAAACAAAACATGTGTTGAGCACCATGTTCAATTTTGAGTATAGCTTGGCTGATCATAACTTCGAGAGAAAACTTGAAGAACAATTGAAGAATGAAAGGAATCCTTGACGAACCACCATGTAGAACCTCCAAGATAAACTCCGGTAACCAAAAGGGTGATAGGAAGAAAGAGAAGTTGAAAACACAAGGTGAAGCCTTGCAGTGATAAGATGAAGCTTTGAAATGATATAACCGAGACAAATTTTGAACTCCGGAAATATAGATGAACAATTGAAATCACGAATTTTGATGAACCTCCGGAATAAGGAATTGAATTTACTCGATGGAACAAGAATAAGAATTACGTTATGCGTATCCTTCACCAATTTAGATTGATGACAAGCAACGGATTTGGCACACTACTTATTCCGTTGAAAAAATGATTACGAGATAGAGATATAAGCGCAAACTTGAGAAGGTATTGATGGAACCACGGTGGGATTTGGAAACAACAAATGAATTGATATGATAATGAAGGAAGTGAAATCTTGAACGAACCACCATAAGAATTGAGAATGAACGTAGCAAAGGCACAATTCACCAGGAAGAATTGGAAAACGAATGAAGATGCTTGAGGGGAATTTAGATACATGAGAACGGAGAGATCATGAACTGATTAGTGAATACTTGAATGATGCACCGGTCAGATTTGGAGAACAAGAGCTGAAAGCTGGAATGAATAATTCTGAAATGATGGGCTCTGGATACTCAAACTGAAAAGACTACTGAATTGCTCCAGATGGGTGAAAAGAATTCTCACAATGAAAACAATTATGAGAATGGCACGAAGCTAGAACCATGAACCTTGAAGAGAAAAGAGCGAGATTTAAGAGAAACTCTTCTTCAGTCTTCAAAATTCGAGAATGACGACGATAAACACCACCATGAATTGTTGAGACACTCCGGAATGAAAATTAGAAAGGTTGAACCAACGATGAAGATAATTTGAAAGATCTTGGAGAAAGACATTTGACTGATGACAATTCATCCTTACATCAAACTTCGAAAAGAATTTGGGAATAGCTCCGGGAAAATAAAAGAGTCAGGTAAGATCCTGGAAAAAAGACCTGTGGGTTAGGGCCCACTCAAAAGAACCACCGTTGAACAATTGTTTGAAACAGATATTGCACCGGTAGAATTAAATGGCTTGAATGAGATAGCATCCTCGAAAGAACTTGAGTGAATTGAGAATGGAAACTAGAATCTTCTGAGATAACTTCAACACTCCGGAACAATTGAATAGCGAGAAATGGATGATTAAGAGGTGCATCGGCATGAGAAAACATTTGAAACGATGAAAAGAATACGATCAACACTGAAAGCTTGAGTTAAATCCACCGGAAAAGAAAATTAGAATGGAACAATGATAAGGTTGAAACTTCCTTAGCGTCTTCATGAGAAATCACCGGATAAAACATTAAAGGAAAAGAATGAAGAAACTTCACTCAATAAAATGGATACTTGATTAAGAAATCTGAGTCCTTGAAGAAAAAGGGGTGGGAGGCGGAAATCAAAACAACTTGGGTCGGATGAAACGAACACCGTTGAGAAAAGCTTAGAATTGATCTTGCGAATGTTGGAATGATCGGATTCACTTGAAGAAAAGCACGCCGGTTGGAAAAGAATTAACATGACAAGCTCAGTGATCAAGAAGGATTAGTATTCACATAGCAATATGAGAACACCAATTAGGAAAGGTATGGAATCAACACTTGGCATTGAAGCAACTCGAATACCACAACTTAAAACAAAACAAAGGAGTGGCTTGCGAATAAGCGAAAACAAACATATGATAGATCCCATATCGTATCATGTGTGTGTTGGAAAGATATCCTCGAGATACTTGAATTCCCACCTATAACTCCCAAACTTTACGGTTATGCAATCTGGTGTTGGGGATACAGGGACACAAAATATATCACCCAAACTAACAATACCTAGATCCATTTGTATCCATCCGTCAACACATAACCAAGAAATCCTCGAAATCGTGTACCTCGACCTTGAAAAACATCCGTTATACAAGTCATGGCAATACTCCCTTTTCGCCACGATCTTTGGGCTATCGGGGTTATCTCACCAACAAGCGCACAAAAGAGATTTCGATGTCGGCAAAACTCAGTATTCGAATCTGCAACGATAAAATTGTGACGACAACACCTCGGAGCTCAACTCCCGGGACACCGCCACAACCCTAAATGACAGGAGGCACCAAGAACAATGTTCTCGTCACAAAACCATCGAAGCGATTCCAAGATACCCACGTGATCCTAAAAAATTTAGTGAAATTTGAGGAGAGAAAAGTCAAAACTCTCGTCAGATACCTCACGAGAGCGACGAAGGGACCGAGGAGTAAAAAGAATCCTACTCTCCGATATATATAATCCTAAGACTCAAAACATTTTCCGTTCTAGACTCAACAACGCCACAAACAATCAAGTAGGGGCTCCTAAGTCGGGAAGGCTCGATTACCAACTTAGCGCCCTCGATGCGGCTATATCTCCCACGTGTCGAAGCACGACTTAGAGCATAACCGCATTGAAAGCAATGTCGCAAGTGAGGTAATCTTCACACAACCATGTAATACATAAGGAAAGAGATACATAGTTGGCTTACAATCGCCACTTCACACAATACATGAGTAAAGCATTACATCATACAGATACAATCAAGGTCCGACTACGGAACCAAAATAAAAGAAGACTACCCCAAATGCTACACAGATCCCGTCGTCCCAACTGGGCTCCACTCTTGATCAAGCTGAAACGAAACAACACAAAGAACAAGATCTTCATCGAGCTCCTCCTTGAGCTCGGATGCATCACCTGCGGTTTCATCGGCACACGCAAACTGGTTTTGAAGGATCTGTGAGTCACGGGACTCAGCAATCTCACACCCGAGATCAAGACTATTTAAGCTTAAAGGTAGGACAGGGTAGTGAGGTGGAGCTGCAGCAAGCGACTAGCATATATGGTGGCTAACATACGCAAAAGAGAGCGAGAAGAGAAGGCAAAAGCACGGTCGAACAACTATGATCAAGAAGTGATCCTGAAACTACTTCGTCAAACATAACTCCAACACCGTGTTCACTTCCCGGACTCCGAGAAGAGACCATCACGGTTACACCTTGCGGTTGGTGTATTTTAATTAAGATCAACTTCGGGTTATCTACAACCGGACATTAACAAATTCCCATCTGCCACATAACAGCGGCACGGCTTTGAAAGTTCAAACCCTGCAGGGTGTCCCAACAAGCCCATGATAAGCTCTCGCGATCAACGAAGGATATTCCTTCTCCCGGGAAGACCGATCAGTCTCGGAATCCGGCTACAAGACATTCACAGCAATAAAACAAGACCAGCAAAGCCGCCGGATGTGCCGACAAATCTGATAGGAGCTGCACATATCTCGGTCTCGAGGCACACTCGGATGAGCAGTCCGTACAACTAAAACCAAACCTCAAGTTGCCTTGAGGGGCGCTGCACACTCTAGTTCGGGCCAGCACTCGAAGGAGCACCGGTCCGGGGGGGGCTAAAATAAAGATGACCCTCGGGCTCCGAAACCCAAGGGAAAAAGGGCATAGGTGAGGCAAATGGTAAAACCAATGTTGGGCCTTCTTTGGAAAAGTCTTATTCAAAGCGAACTGTCAAGGGGTCCCATAAATCACCCGACCGCGTTAGGGACGCAAAATCCGGGAACATAACACCGATATGACGGAAACTAGGGCGGCAAGAGTGGAACAAAACACTGCATAAGGCCGAGCCTTCCACCCTTTACCAAGTATATAGATGCGTTAATTAAATAAGATATATTGTGATATCCCAACAAGTAAACATGTTCCAACAAGGAACAACATCTCCATGTTCAACAAGGAACAAACTTCATCTTCACCGCAACTAACAACGCTATAAGAGGGGCTGAGCAAAGCGGTAACATAGCCAAACAACGGTTTGCTAGGAAGGGTGCAACAGGTTAGAGGTTAAGTGGCAATTTGGGATGGCTTGATATAGCAAGTGGTAGGCATCGTAGCATAGGCATAGCAAAAGAGCGAGCATCTAGCAAGCAAAGATAGAAGTGATTTCGAGGGTATGGTCATCTTGCCTGAAATCCATAAGGAAGAAGAACGAATCCATGAAGAAGACAAGCGGACGAAGTCGAATGAATCCTCACAACTCCGAGCGGAACGAAGCTAACGAGAGAAGCAAACCGAAAGAAGCAAACAACATAGTAAACACACAATCATAAACATGGCATGATGCACAACCAAGTATGATGCATGACCGGTTTGAAAATGCATGGCATGACAATAAGCACAAACAATCCTACAAATTAAGTGGAGCTCAATATGCAACGGGTTGCATATTGACAAAACACCACAACACTTATTTAGTTCTCACTCGATTAGGCTACCCAACAATATTAAATGTTATTAAACATGGCAAGAGGTGAAGCACAACAAAACTACCTAACTAGGCAAGTTTAAATGAGGCCGGAAAACAACAAACAACAATTCCGGAAAATCCCCATATGCAAATTATGGATTCGGAACTGATCTGCCCTAAACCCAATTTTAATGTTGTTAAACAGCAAAATAAAGTGGACCATGTTAATCTAGGCATTTTTCTACCCCATTTACATATATAATTTATTTAAATCCGAGCTACGGTTATTAAGTTATGAAATAAATCATTTTAGCATGGCATTTAAGCAAATTAATGCAAACAACAATTTTAAACATTTAAATGTTGTTATCATGATGCGGATGACATGTGCAAGTTTTATGCAATTTTATGAAAGCGTTGACATGAGCATGATATGGAGCATTATGTCACCGTGGTGGAAGAAAGGGTGCCACGACAGCGAATCCGAAAATGGTGCCACGGCAACATATCGGTTCCGATAACTCGATTGAGATATCGGTACAAAGGAAAGCGTGTGAGCGAGTCATGCAAGATGGTGGGGTGATCCGGTTCCGGTTCCAGCGGAGCAGTGGCATGGCAAAGAGGGCACCGCAAGGATGATTCGATCACGGTCGGTCATCTCGGTGGTTATACCTTGAGCGTGCGTTCGGAGGAAAGCGTTCGTAGGGAAGTAGTCGTACACGGCGTCGATAGAGGAAGTAGTGTTTCACGTTCATTTTGAAGAGGTACTTGACGGGTCCGGATCCCTTCGGGGTTGTCGTGGTACTTGCGGTCTCGCGATGGTAGTCGTTACGGCGTGGGGAAGTAGACGTTCATGTTCGATGGTAGTGGTACATCTCGTCATCGGAGTAGTTGTTCAAGTCCGTGGATGTTGAATTGACGGTAGAGGAACTTAATGCATCACTAGGTGTAGTCGAACTTCGGCGTCCTCGCGATGATCGGTCGTAGTCGTGGTACTTGCCGATTCCAAAACGTTCATCGGTAGTGGAACTTGGCGCTTGAGGTTCGAATACGGGTCGGACGTGCAACCGTTCATAATCAAACTTGGCGATCCGGGTCAAGTACTTGGCGAATCCGCACGTAGAGGTACTTGGCGTTTCGGTTGATGGTCGTTCGGGCGCCGTATGTCGTGGTACTTGTCGGTCCGGTCTTGGCGGTGTAGATGTACACGTTGTCGGGTACTTGTCGCCTCATCGGGTGTAGTTGTACATGAAGGACTTGATGAATCCGAAGGGACTTGGCGATCAAAATTTCTCTGTTCGGGTAGGCATCGTGACAACAGCTCGAGGTGAGGCCACGTATGGGCGCCTTCGGGTCGATGGGAACGACGACGAAGGCACCAAGCAGGGCAGCGAGAGGAACTAGGCGCGGGAGGACCCGAAACCGAGGCGGGATGAGGCCACAGGCGCGGGCGACGAGCTGCGGCGGCTGGACTCGCCGCACGGCCGAGGCGGCGGACGGTGCTCCTCACAGTCGTTGACGAGGCGCGACAGGGAGGCGAGGAGGATCTTGAGATGGCGCGAGCGGCCAGGGAACGACAGCGGCTTGAGAAGACCGGGCGCTGGCGCGTCAGGGTCACCACCTCCAGCGAGGGCCATGGGAGGAGACACGGGAGGCGGGCGACGGAGCAAGGCGGCACGGCGGCGGTTTTAGCCTGAGGCGCGGCTGAAGGAAATATGCCCTAGAGGCAATAATAAAAGTTATTATTTATTTCCTTATATCATGATAAATGTTTATTATTCATGCTAGAATTGTATTAACCGAAACATAATACATGTGTGAATATATAGACAAACAAGTATGTCACTAGTATGCCTCTACTTGACTAGCTTGTTAATCAAAGATGGTTATGTTTCCTAACCATGAACAAAGAGTTGTTATTTGATTAACAAGGTCACATCATTAGTTGAATGATCTGATTGACATGACCCATTCCGTTAGCTTAACACTTGATCGTTTAGTATGTTAATGCTTTCTTCATGACCCATACATGTTCCTGTAACTATGAGATTATGCAACTCCGTTTACGGAGGAACACTTTGGTACTACCAAGCGTCTGGCGAATCTGGGTGATTATAAAGGAGTACTACAGGTGTCTCCAAAGGTACTTGTTGGGTTGGCGTATTTGAGATTAGGTTTTGTCACTCCGATTGTCGGAGAGGTATCTCGAGCCTTCTCGGTAATGCACATCACTTAAGCCTTGCAAGCATTACAACTAATGAGTTAGTTGTGAGATGATGTATTACGGAACGAGTAAAGAGACTTACGATAACGAGATTGAACTAGGTATTGGATACCGACGATCGAATCTCGGGTAAGTAACATACCGATGACAAAGGAACAACGTATGTCGTTATGCGGTTTGACCGACAAAGATCTTCAGTAGAATATGTAGGAACCAATATGGGCATCCAGGTTCCGCTATTGGTTATTGACCGAGAATGGTTCTAGGTCATGTCTACATAGTTCTCGAACCCGTAGGGTCCATACGCTTAACGTTTCGATGACAGTTCATAATGAGTTTATAAGTATTGATGCACGAAGGTTGTTGAGTCCGGATGTGATCACGGACATGACGAGGAGTCTCGAAATGGTCGATACATAAAGATTGATATATTGGAAGCCTATGTTTGGACTTGGAGTGTTCCGGGTGAAATCGGGATTTCTTAGATGCACCGGAGGTTACGGAACCCCGGAAGTCTATGGGCCTTAATGGGCCATGGGAGAAGAGGAAGGGCAGGACAAGGTGGGCTGCGCCCCCTCCCCTCTAGTCGAATAGGACAAGGAAGGGGGTGGCGCCCTTCCTCTTCCCTCCTCCAATCCTAGTCCAACTAGGAGAGGGGAGTCCTACTCCGGTGGGAGTAGGACTCCTCCTTAGTCGCCTCCTCTAGGGCCGCCACCTCCCCTTGTCTCCTTTATATCTGAGGGCAGGGGCACCCCAATACACACAAGTTGATCTCGGATCTTTCCTTAGCCGTGTCGGTGCCCCTTCCACCATATTCCACTTCGGTCATATCGTCGCGGGCTTAGGAGAAGCCTGCGCGGAGAATCATATCGTCGCGGAGCTTAGGCGAAGCCCTGCGTCGGTGGAGCATCAACATCGTCCTGCCTTGCGTCGTCTTGTGGAACTCATCCCGACACTTTCTTTGGATCGGTCCGGGATCGTCATCGAGCTTTGTGCGTGTGCGAGAACTTCGGAGGTGCCGTCGTTCGGTGCTTGGATCGGTCGGATCGTGGAGCGTCATTTACTACATCAACAGCGTTGTTTTAACGCTTCCGCTTTCGGTCTCACAGTGCGTGGGCGGACCTCTCCCCTCGTTGCTATGCCATCACCATGGTCTTGCGTGATCGTAGGAAATTTTTGAAATTACTCGTTCCCCAACATAGCCATGGCGGAGGACGAGATCCGGGCAGCGGGGTTCGCTGGCTTGTGAGGATCGGGCGCGGGGTGGCCCTCTGGTGGAGCTTCGTCGGCGAGGAGGAGGCCGCAGTGAGTCTTGGCGCGGGGCGTGGCAGGAGGAGCATCCGGCGCGGTGCCATGGGGAGGCGACAACGCGGACGGAGGCGAAGGTCGCCAGCCTTGACGCATGGAGGCAGGCGTGGTGGAGGCGAGCGACGCGAGGCAGGGGCCAGAGCGACGGGATCGAGAGGCATGGGAGGAGGCCTCAATCGTTGGGGACGAGGCCGAGGAGATCGAGGTGAGGAGGAGCAGCTCGGGTGGAGAAGGGATCTGGGAAGGCGGAGGGCGGTCGGAGGGTCGCCCGGCGTGGTGGATCGGGAGGACGAGGGAGAAGGGGATCGGGCAGGGACGAGGGGAGGACGAGGAAGAAGGACGAGAGGAGGAGATGGGAATCGGGCTAGGGTTAGAGGCGGCTGGTGGGCCTTGGGCCTCGGGAGAGGTTAGGCCGGCCTCGAGGAGAAAGGCCAGGGGCCGGCTGGGCTGGCTCTCTCTCTCCCTCTCTTATATAACTTAGCAGAAAAAAACAATAAAGAGAGACAAAAAGAAAGAGAGGGTTAGGGAAAGAATTTGGGAACGAGGACGATTTTCCCGGACTCATAAAAATGTGAAGAATTTAACAAAAATGGCCCGAGGATTTTTGGTGGAACTCCGGAAAAATGATAGAATAAATAATGGCAAGGTTTGGAGACCAAACTTGAAGCGAAAAAAAGGCGAAATTATTTTGCAAGTGTGTTATGGTGAATTCCAATTAAATGGAATAATTATTATAGCTCCCTAATAATATTGGGACGATATGTTATAAAGAGAAGTCAACCTTCCCTCGATTTAAATGGATTGAAAAATCCATACGATTTTATTTAGTTGAGTTTTAAAAATTAATGATATGATGGCATGATGAGATGATGCAATGCAAGAGATGACATGATGAATGCACAAGCAAAACAAAACACATGGCAAAACTCGGAAACCCTGGAAGGCAACTGAAGCTCCGGTCTTGGGGCGTCACACCAAGGACGACGCCAATGGGGTAGAGCGGTCACCAGCGGTTCCCCCGACGACCACGGGTCCTCTGCCGGGGGCAGGCCCTGAGGCACCTCCCCGGCAGAGGGCCTACCTCCTGAGAACGTCTTGCGCCAAGCGCCTGAGGCGAACCGGATCTCGGCCCTCTCCTGCAGCCCCGTGCCCTCCTCCCGATGGGTAAGAGGCTGCGGTGTTGGGGCAACCACCACACACGCGACCTATACCTCCTGCGGCACATGGTTAGCATAAGCTTGCTCTGAGGAATTAATGGTACCAGATAGTTCTGCCGCCAGGCCCTGATCGTCGAGGCCCTCTTGGGGTTCTGAAAGAGCTCGGCTTGTGGTGTCTCCTCGCCCACCTGTCCCAAGGAACGAGTCATGGTCTTCTTCTCGTCGCCTCTTGATCCATCATGCGGGCACCTAAGCTTGGGGCGCTGCCCGTGGGTCTCGCTATGGCGCCCACATGCCACGTAGTCCGGCCGGGAGCGTTGTCTTGAGAGTGGTGGCGCGGTGGTCCGCCGAGGCCAAGGTCACGGCGTGCGCTCCTTCGCCGACCGGAGATGGGGTCTGCGCAGCTTGCCGCTTTAGTCTTCTTGGCGAGTTGGCGTCGAGTAAACCACAGAGCCCACTTGAGGTTGCATGGGCACGTATGGGGCCGCCATACGGCGCGCTCTGGGCCGGAGGTGGCAGCCGGACGCAGAAAGGAGGTGCTCCCGAGGCGGCGGCGTCCAGGAGCTCGGCCACTCGCTCTAACAGCACATCGCGGCCGCCCTCTAGAAGCCGGCACCATAACAGCTCTCGGGCCACCGTGAGCGCGGCCCTGGAGTTTTCCTACTCCCGTCGGGTGTGCGGCGCCGTGGCCGCGACGTGGCTTGAGGCTCTGGCCGCTGACCGCACCTGCCGCGGTGTGAGGGCATGTGGCGTCTGGCCGCGTCGCCCGCCCAGCGCGCTTATGAGGCCTTGAGCTGCTGAGGTGCAAGGTTGAGGTCGCTTGGGTTGGCAACCACAGCGTGGGCGGCCACGCCGCCAGCGATCGGCGTCGGCTGCGGGTCGCTTGACATCGAGCGATGATCTGACGAAGCAGCGCGGCGGAGGAAGGATTCAGCGCACCTACCGGCGCGCCAAATGTTGGATTCGGGTTCGGCGGACCCTTGAGGTTCGAACACTAGGGTGCGCCGGAGATCTTTCCCTACCAGCTCACGCGTTAATGGTTTGCAAGGGATCTAAACTAGGAGCGATGAACAACACAAGAGACACAAGATTTATCTTGCCAGACCACCGTTGTGGTGTAATACCCTACTCCAGTGTGTGGTGTGGTGGATTGCCTCCGGGGCTGATGAAGAACAGTACAAAGGAAGAACAACCTCGCGAGGGGATGTTCTTGAGCTGGTGCGATGGACTGCTTGGGTGAGTCCAGTCGCTTCTCTCTCTCTCTCTCTCTCTCTCTCTAGTGGGTTCGACCTACCTCTCTCTCTCTGGTGGCTAGTCCTATTTATAGAGGGAGGCCCTGGGCCTCTTCCCAAATAATGAGCGGGAAGGCGCCAACAATTGGCCATTTGAAGGGAACATCTAGTACACTTATCCCGACTAAAGTTGGTCTTGGCTGCCAAAGGCTCGGCGATGGCGCCTTCTGGGCTCCACGATGACCTCCTTCCTGCCGCTCTGCTGGTCTTGGTCTGTTGCACAGGCGGTAACCTTTGCTGATGCCTTGGCTGTGCTTGCCTCCTTTGCACCAAAGGGAAAGCGAGGACACTGCTTGCAGGCGGCGCCCTTGGCGCCCGCTTGGTCTCGTCGTCATGGCTTGCGTCATGGGGCACCCTCGTGAGGTACCCCGCCTTGATTTCTCCGCCTCCTCGTGAGCACGCCTGACGAGGCTGCTCTGAGGAAGGTTCATCATCCGCCCCACGAGGCTTGGCCCCTCGCGAGGTCTTGAGCTTGAGCTGATGAAGCTGGGCCTTGGGCCCCGCACTTGAGCCACGCCACAGGCCTTGAGCGAGCAAGTCTGGGACCCCGTTCCCGAGCCGACAACAACAACAACGTTCGTTGACACTAGAGTAGTATTGGGATATTTGATGAGTGGTAACCAAATGTTGTTCAGAGTCCCAGATGAGACCCCGAACGTCACGAGGAGTCTCGGAATGGTCGAGAGGTGAAGATTTACATATGGGAAGTCATATTTTGGGTTCCGGAAAAAGATGCAGTTTTTTCGGTATTGTACTGAGAAGCTTCTAGAAGGTTGCGGAGGATTCCGGAGGGGTCCGGAAGTCCACAAGTGGTTCCAGCATGACCCAAGGGCTAGAATGGGCTGCGGGTAGGCGCCCTGGCCTTATTGGGCTAGGCGCACCAAGTCCTGAAAAGCCCATGTGGCTAAGGAAGGCAAAAAAGGAAGGGGTCCTAGTAGGAATAGCATTGGACTTGGAGTCGAAGTCCTCCCCCCCTTAGTTGCGCCCTAGGGCTTGGAGGGGCTGTTTACCACGCCCCTCCACTGATATATAGAGGGGATGGGGTGCCCCAAGAGAACACACCAAGCCCTTGGCGCCCCTCTCTCTCCCGTTACTCTGTAGTTCCACCGCCTCGTCCCGACGATACTTAGCGAAGCACTATCGGTGTTCCACCACCACCATCACCACCATGCTGTCGTGTTGGTTGTGATCCCATCTACTTCTCCTCTCCCTCTTGCTGGATCAAGAAGGAGGAGACGTCATCGAGCCGCACGTGTGCTAAACTAGGAGGTGCCATCCGTTCGGCACTAGATCGGTATGACCGTGATCGAATCGCGAAGAGTACGACTACATCAACCGCGTGATAAACACTTCCACTTAACGGTCTACGAGGGTACATAGACACACTCCCCCTCTCGTTGCTATGCATCTCCTAGATAGATCTTGCGTGAGCATAGAATTTTTTTGAAATTGCATGCTACGTTTCCCAACAGTAATATATGGTGATTAAAAGTAATGAGCAACTCACTTTAATCTGGACGTGAGGTTAGTTCCTTTACCCTCTCGCAAGTCGACTAGGGAAAGCCTACGTCCCCTCGATCTTCGCCGGCGAGCCCGTGGATTCACCCCCCCTCTGCCTGCCGCTCCGGCGGCCGGTGGCGGGGAGGGGATTTCTGGTGCGTCGTCTCTGGCTAATAGATAGGTAGTATTTTAGTTCTCGCAGGGACGACCTTTGGACAGATGGAGGTGCGTCTTCTTCGAGTTAGTCTTTCGGGCTCTGATCCTCCTCAAGTTCATTTGCTGGGACGAACTAGACGGAGCTTCGACATAGATTCCTGCCAGCTTCTCGGGGCGGCGAGGTTAGGATTTCTCGATGTGCGTACGCAGGCAATATTTTGTGTCAAATTCTTCAGATCGATTCAAGGATTCAACGACGACGGCTGCGGCTCTAGGACGCTGGTCCTTAGGGGCATGTGCACGAAGACTTCCCGACTGTCATGGACAAGGTCGGGCCGGCTCCGGTATGGAAACGGCGACAGCGGCGCATCAGTGGCTCGTTCTGGCGGCGGCAATGGTCGTTCCATGGTGGATGGACCTCGATGTATTTTTTTAATATATTTGAGGTGTTTTATACTTCCTATGAATCTTTATAATAGATCTGATCTTTTCGCAAAAAAGGAATGAGCAACTGTGTGACAAGTGAAAGATATATTTTACATACCTTTTCGGTGTTTGTTTCTTTTTCTCTCTCCTTTGAGCCAGCTAAATTCTCACCTTCGGTACAAAAAGGTGACACTTTTAAAAGGCCATCTCTTGCTACCTTCCTAGTAACTAATATCTCTATTAAATGGAAATTGCTTTTGAAGGCCGAACTCCATGGAGGCCTTCAAATGCAAAACTCAAAATTTGTGAAAATTCATAGTTTTACATTTCAGAAAATTCTGAAAAATGCAGAGATTGATGAAGGCATAGTGCACAAGTGTGTAAATTTTCAGGATGAAATGCGTTGAAATGAGGGTTGTGCAAAAAAGACAAATGTGGGGCTTTTTAACACATGATACTATTCATCCTCCTAGACCATGAATTTATATTTTTTGTACATATCACAATTCAATGTATTTCATCCTGAAATTTTACACACATACGCCTCACATCCATGTTTACTTGTAAAAAAATCAAAACTGAATTTTTTGAATTTGTTTTTTTCTTCAAAAAATCTGCCTCCATGGAGGCTGAGATCCAAAACACCATACTCCTCTATTAATATACTAATATAAGGCAATTAAGTGTAATAGGCAAACATGTGACAAATGGAAGATATCTTGTGCAGTGAAGAAAATATCTATCTCTTAGGTGTGAAGAAATAAATTTCCCTAAGAAGAGAAGACACCCCCCTCTCAACTTAGCAAAATCCTCATGCAGCGTCTTTAAGAAAATATTGGTGCCATGCAGTAGTCGATGTCTATATCGCTTCTCTTGGTTGTTGTCCAATGCTACCATAATAATTTTTGCCTTTTGTAACAAAAGTTTGTTGTCAACGAAGCAGAAGTAGGTGTCATTTGTTTTTTTAAGTTTGGCGACTTCATTTAAACAATTAAAATGTTCCTTACAAGAAATGGAACCACGAAATTAGGGCGATGGTCCCTCAAGACTTCACAGATCTCTCAATGAAACAAAAGCGAGCAAGTTCATGTGACACCTCATTTGATTATCACCCACAATCCAATATAGTCGCCTTGACGGAGCTACTCATCAAGTTTTGACAGTCATCGGTCGCCATCGCACCTAAAGTTCGATACTCAGCAAGTTTTTGCAGTCATCGGTCACCATCGCAACTAAAGCTCGATACTCCAACGGATGCTGGACAACCTGAACAATCTCCAAAGAGTCGCCCCTCCACCGCGAGGTAGTGGATGCCCATTCTTCTGATAGCATGAGACCCACCAGAACCGCTTCAACTTCCATCGAAAGAACGTCGAGGACCTGTTGCTTGTCTCTGCATGCTACCGCTATAAAGCCACTAGGCGAGTCACGAAGAACATCACCGTGAGCCCCATTACCCCCATCAACATGGAAGGAGGAGGACAAATTGAGCTTGAAACTCTTCTGTCACTAGGCCGATAAAATTTATGAATAGGGGCTGGTGCTCCTGCCTTCCAAGCAAGCTCCATGTGTGTGGTCATTTACTTATGGGAATAATGATATAGTCCTAGAAAAAATGTCATATGCGCCTGGCTTTTGGAACATTAACAAATGATCTATCAATTCTGAGAAATGGAACAAAATCGCGTGCTGAAATGTTGGAGTACTTTATGTATGCACACACAATTTTTTTGAATTTGTTTCATTGTTGTTTGTTATGAAAAATGCAAATAAATGAATGGCTAAAGTAGCTAATCTTATCTCACCAAAATTTTATTTCATCACATGCGCCATAATGAATGCCATCTCTAACCACACATGTTGGATCATTCATGAACTTACAGCTATGCCCCATTTCCCTTGAAAGTATGTCTTTCAAACTCTAGGGTCCCTAGGTTTTCTTTGCACCCTCATGGTTCCTTGTGTCGGCCACTCAACGCCACCCGCTTCGTGTGCTCGTCATGGAAAATAATAAAGATGCTTTCTTAAGTGCTCCCACCATCGACGTTCTCCATGTGCCATCTCCTTGCACGCCTCGAATGTAGTTCTCTAACCCTAGGTCATTGGTATCCCTCCCCCATCCCAGTCTAATGAGTTGCGGTAGCCGGACGAATTGTTACCTCATTTGACATTACTCCCAACCATGCCCGAGAGCACTGATCGAAGTCTAGGTGTGTTGAGCTTGCTTGTGGAAAACAAACACCGTTCTCCTCCCCGTTTCGGTTACCTATGTTTAATACGTGGAGTTTTCTCTGGGGAGTTGAACCGTTTTGTGTGAAATTTCCACGCATGCCCTGAACTCTTCCTTTGACCTTACACATATTTGAGATTCGGGAGCCCGTTTGAAAAGAGATACAGTTGAATTCCGAGGCTAACCAAATTAATAAAACTCAGCGTTGTCATTATAATATTTGATCATTCCCCTCTGTCTTCTGTCCATCCTGTTTTTTATGGTTAGACATGGGGGTTATTTTGCAAGAGTGAATTGTTTTGTGAACTTCCGTGTTTTAATTGAACATGTCATTTGTTCATACACACATTTGAAAAGCTGACTGAAATATGAGTATATTGCATTCCAATGCCAGTCAAATCAGTAAGCCTCTGCGTTTTCTTGATAATATTAGATCACGCGAACTGAGATGGTTAAGTTCCGTGTGGTAGAAACAGCCACAAAGGTTCAAGGGCTAGAACTATTATACGCATTTTTCTGGATTTATTTTAGACTTTTTGGCGATGTTCGTTCAGTGGGAGGAGACATTCCCGTTGTCTAGTCTTCGTCAATCTGAAGAAGTTATGTTGGCTCGGTATTTTGAAGGTGCTCATAGAAATAGAATGTGTGTGCGTGCATTCATATGATGAGTGTATGTGAGTGTCTTTGATTGTCGGTCGTGTGCTCAAGAAAAATATTTGATCATACAACATTTCCATTTAACCGACAAACTGCACTACGAACATTTTAGGCATATGGGCAGCTTAAATTCCTCCGAACGGGTCCAAAAACCCACATGGGCCATCCAACCTGCGCAATTGGCAAAGCCAGTTGCACCACCCACTCCCCTCACCCCTCCCGAGCTCTCATGCCACCGATCCATCCACCACGGCGCGATCAAGACCAGATCGGTCCATGCCCGCCGATCCCCCGATCCCCGCCGCCCGTCCCCCCGATCCGACGGCCGCCGGCGCCCCGGATGCCACCGGCGGCACGTGCTGCATGCCGAGCCAAAGCCAGACAGCAGGCAGTGCTGAAAACTGCACCGTCTACCACTATTCTAGTACTCCCGTATATTTACTGGCCTCCCATAAATAAATGCGGGCAAGACGACGATGAGGCATAAAAAGCAAGCCAGCACCCCAAAAGCCTCCCTTCTTTAATTTGCACCCTCCCCAAATCTCCTCCTCCTCCTCCTCCGTCGCTGCCTCCCTCCGTCCCCATCTCCTCCCCCGTCGATGAGGATCAGGAGGAGGCCGCAGCAGCCGTCCCCCTACACGGCCGCTCTGCTGCACCACCAGCAGTACCGTGCAGATCCGTCCACATCCGCGCACCAGACCCCGCGGAACGCGGAGGAGCGCGGCCCCGGCGGGGGCGGCGACGAGGAGGAGGGGCAGGCGAGACCGCCGCATCTGCATGCCAATGCGGATCTCGGCCGCAAGCCCGCCGCCGCCAGGCGCCTGGCATTGCCGCAGGTGCGCCGTGGCTCTTTCTTGATTCGGCTTGTTCGTGGAAACGCTCGCTCGATCTTGCGGTTGCACCCACGGTGCAGGTGCCTAGATCTGGACTTTCTCTTTAGTCACATCTGAATGTTTTCTGTTGCTTTTGCCGGCTGGGTTCCAGGACAATGCAGTCGAGGGCCAGGGCGCGGCGGCGGAGCAGGGAGCTGACGGTGCTCACAGCAGGTATGGATTCTTCGATTAAACAAGTGTGGAAAGACATACACTCCTACATGGGAGAGAAAGATGACAGCTTTGTGAATTTTGACTAGGAAATGGATTGTTTTTCCTTCTGTTAGTATCTTTCCCTCTGTGTTCCTCCACTGTTTGATAGTGGCCATGCCAGCTTGACTCATGAGGAGTCTAGGCATGGCCGGATCCAACTATTATTTTAGTGCACGCACTGCACCTGCCTGTCGGACAAGACGGCCCTGTGGGCATGTTCTCCCGTCCGTCCGTCCGCCCGCCCCATAATTCCATACTGCATACACACATCTTGTTGCCGTCTCGGTCGTGGATTTGTTTGGTTTCCTTTGCTGATCTCGATCACAGCCTGTTCGTTTGGCTCTTGTTTTGTTGTGCGATCCGGCGGCCTTGGCCTCTAGTGCGCATTGCCATCATGCCTTGCCACCTACTACCCGTTTCGTCAGTCGCGTCTTGATCGGGGCTGTTAGTTAATCCGGGGGTTGTTTGTGCGAAAGATGATGCGTTTTTTTGCACCTGCAGCAGCAATGGCCATGGCGGCGGCGCCGGCTGGAAGCTGGACGTGGCATGCACGGGCGCCGGCGAGCGGGCGGTGAAGGTGGAAGATCCGGTCACGAATGGCGTGTCCGCGTTGTCGGCCGTCAAGGAGGAGAAGAATGGCAGCGGCGGCGCGGCTGGCGGGGCCAAGAAGCGGCGCGGCCCGGCGGTGCTGATGGAGGGGTCGAGGTGCAGCCGCGTGAACGGCCGCGGGTGGCGCTGCAGCCAGCCGACGCTGGTCGGCTACTCCCTCTGCGAGCACCACCTCGGCAAGGGCCGGATGCGCAGTGCGGCGGCGGCCGCCGCAGCCGGCGTCGGTGGCGGCGGGCGCGGAGGCCCCGGCCAGCTCGGCCGCACGGAGCACCGGGCCAGGATGCCCGTCGGTGTCGCGGTGACCACCGCGGCGGCCAAGGCGGAGGAGCCGGGCCTGCGGCCCTACTAGGCGGTGGGCGACGTGAATTGCTGCCGCGTTTTGTGTGGATATCAATGTCGGCGGTGGCATGCAGGTGAGGGCACATGGACATGGGAGCGGCCAGCGGCGATCTGGGCCTGTGATTAGTGGTTTGTGCACCTGCGCGTAAAATTCGACCGGGAATTCCCGGGTAATTGTGGCAGCGGATGCCATCATCAGCCATGCAACACTGCGACTGTGCAAGTGCAGGCGACGCTTGTAAGAAGAACAGTGTCCTCTCGTGTAGCTCGCTCGTTCGCTCCTGTGGTTGGTGCAACTTTGAGGTGTAAAGCACATACATTTTGTTCAGAGGAAATAGTTGCCGTACGACTTGTGAACGACGGAAATAATTGTTGGGCATTCATAGACGATGTCAGAATAGGAAGTTTTATAGTACTACAAAATAACGTCATTTTCTTTAACACAGTACAACTGAATATGCTCACATACACGAGCATCTCGTAGTCGATGTAAACGTCTTCTTCTATTGAACGAACATCACGGAAAGGCTGAAATAAATTCAAAAATAATACAAACATCTCCTAGTTGATGAGAACGTCATAAATCCAGAAATAATACAAACATCTCCTAGTTGATGGGAACGTCAACGAACATCGCCATCTTCTTCCATTGAACTGACATCGCCGGAAGGCTGAAATAAATCTAGGAATAATGCAAGCATCAATGTCAATGACATAATCCTCTTAATAACGAAAAGTTTATGGTTGCTTATTGTATACAGTACAAAATGACCTGCACCAGCTACTAATATATAGTGGATGGACCTGCTGAGGCCGGGCCCAGGTGGCTATATAATCTGCTGAGTACACGCCTCCTGTGGTACGTTACGGCTATCCGGATCTGGCACCACCCCGACCCCCACCAGGCTCAGTTACGCACGACGCGAGATGCGGGCATGCGACAAACGAACTGACGCGGCTCATCCGTCGGCGTTACATTCTTTCTTTCTTCCTTGTTCCGTTGTCACGTCGCCATTCGACGGGTCTCCCTCCCGAGTCCCGCCGCGCGCGCGCGTCCCACAAGGCCCGCCCCCGCCGTGCACCGTCTCCCGCCCGCTTCACTGTTGCGGAAGCCATACGCGGCGTGCACCACCTAGCGGTGGCGGATCTAGGAGTTAAACTATATCTTCTTTTTTGCTAAATACACTCCACTTTATTGCTCATTATTCATGGGGATGAGATTTAGGCTACTCATGGTGGGGAAATATATGATAATATCTTCGTATCCTATAGTATCATAGAGTAATATCATAGATCATCTTATTTATTGTCATGCATGACACATACTAGTAACGTAACATTTATTATGATACAGTACCTACCTATGTTACTCTAACCCCTTCTTTTTTCTTTAATTATGCATCGGATAAGCGTGTTTCTTTGGTCAAAGTCGTAATCTGGGTATATGTTGCCCCGCTATGGCCAACATTAAATCGGGGGGCTGAAGGAGCCAAGATGGCGTCCAAGTGTAAGACTAAGAGAATGTTTAGCGAGGCTATGCGCCTCGAGATTTGAGATTCTCCCTTCAGAGATGACGAAGGACTTTCAGAAAGATGTCGCGGTTCTTCTGATTTCCCGGACAATATTGCCATGAAGCCCTCCATTGCCGGAAAAGAGGTTGTTCACTAGTTCTTTGCAATCAAAGGCTATCTCTAGTTGGTCCAGATAAAGATTAGATGCAAGTGATAGCGCTTCTCGACAAGCCATGGCTTCAAGGACGATTGCATCAACAATTCTTGGGCACACCGTCGTTGAGTGTCCAAGGTAATCACCCACCGAGTTCCTGCACACCGCACTAACGGAGCCCCTGCTTGATGATCTAGACACAACGCCATCAACACGAATCTTGGCTATCCCCTGGGTAGGAGGAATCCATCGAGGATGATGGACATGAGTGTTAGCAGGCTGTTGTCGTGGTTGATGCTTAGTTTTACAAACTTCAAGAGCAGATAAGTATATCTGAACAAAAAAGTGTGTTCCCTATGGGCTTTGGAAATCATTCTCGTGTAAGGCCTTCCTCCTAGCATGCCACCCATAGTTTACCCAGAATAGAAATAAAATCATCATGTGGGATCGATTCCATCAATGAGAAGATCCACCCCTCAAAAAAATCAACGAGAAGATCCATCTCTGGGCATCGGGTTCAGTTGATTGCCTCCTACACATCTTGACATCGTACGGTCCAAAAGTAAATATCTCCAAGGGTCAACTGAACCACAAAGACCGCATTGACTCCCAGGTGACATATTGCGATGATGAAGAAGACCGGCTGCCGGAAGGGACTGCTGGGTCAAGCGCCATAAAAATTATTTTCAATTTTGAGGGAACTTGTACCTTCCACAACAAGCACCAGCTTCTTTGTTCTGCAACAGAATTTGATGTGTCTGGCCTTTGCTTCAACCATGCTTCCCGTCTATTTTAGTTTCAACAAGCATTAACGGATTATAAAAATCCCTTTCTTCTCAAAGTTGACCAAAAACCATCCATCTGCCGGGTACACAATGGAATGGATAGAATTCCCTCTACATCAATGGTTATGAAAGTTTCCATAATTTTATCCCGGTTCCATGAAGCCTCACTGGGAAGGATGAGCTCGCTAACCCATTGAGGTGGGTTTTCTAAGATGCTGGTAACTGGCCTCATATTAAAATCTCTCGAAAGCCAATTATGACGCCATATATCAGTAGTTTTCCCATCATCAATCCCGTGGATGAGAGCTTGTACCAGAACATCCCGTCGTTCAATGATTGCTCACAATATCTGTGATGAAGAATTACCCAGTTGGGCTTCAAGAAATTTTGAGGTAGGGAAGTACCTGACCTAAAGAATATAAGCGCTAAGTGAGTCTAGATCCTGTAAAACGCGCCATGCATAACGAGAAAGAAGAGTGAGATAAATAGCTCGAAATCCTTAAATCCAAACCACCAAGTTACTTTGGGTCTCTCATCTCTTCCCAAGAAACCCAAGTTGTTTTTCCTTTCGCCATTTTTGCTGCCAACCAGAACTTCTTTATGAGGGAATTGATATGTTGGCACAACCCACGAGGAAGGTACGCATGCACTGCTTGGGCCACTAAATTTATTAAACACCCCCCAAAGGACCTCCTCCATCCATCCTTTCACCTTATTCCAAACTCGGTCTTTCACATATTTAAAATTTCCATGTTTACTGTTTCCAACGTCACAAGGCATAGCTAGATATTCCTCAAATAAAGATTCATTAGGAATACCTCAAGCAAATTTGACTTCATTTCTAACAAACTCTGGATACCCTTTACTGAAGAAAGCAGAGGACTTTGGTAAATTTATTCTCTAACCCGAGCATTGGCAATAACTGTTCAACAAAGAGGACAGATCATCCTCTCCATCTCTACTTTCTTTAACAAATAGGAGGTTGTCATCCACAAAAAGTAAGTGGCTAACCAGCGGGAGCATTTGCGCAACTTGGATACCACTGAGGTACTATGACTGACTTTTACTTTTCAAAAGGCATGAAAGGCCTTCCGTTGCTAACAAAAACAAGTATGGAGAAATTGTGTCCCCCCTGATTAATTCCTCGAGAAGGTTTGAATTCCTCAAGTTTATTTCCATTAATAGGAAAACGAATGTAACAAAACTCACCAAACTCATTACCAAAGAAACCCAAGCTAGTGCAAACCCTAGCTTAGTCATAATAGCTTGTAAGTAATCCCACTCAACCCGGTCGTACGCCTTCATCATGTCCAGCTTGACAGCACAAAATCTGTTTTCCTTAGCTTCATTCTTTTCATAAAATGGAGACACTCGTAAGCACAGATAATATTATGAGTGATAAGCTGCCCTGTAACGAAAGCAGACTACTCCTCGAAAGGATCTCAGGAAGAATTAGTTTGATGCAATTAGAGATAATCTTCAAAGCAGTCTTACACAAAACATTTCAGATACTTATGGGCCTGAAGTGAGAAAGCAGAGTGGGGTCATTCACCGTAGGAATTGGAACCAACATGGTTTGGTTTATGATCTATCTCACCGTTCAAGATAGGAAGGATCATCATCGTAACCTCCTCCCCACATAGACCCTAGTGTCGCTGGAAGAAGTGTGTCGGGTAGCCGTCAGGTCCAGGTGCATTGTGGGGAACATATGGAAGAGAGTGGTTTTAACTTCGTCATTGCAATATGGTTCCAACAACTTAGCATCCATTGCTTTCATCACCTTGACCAGGACTGTGTCAATTACATCCTCCATGCATGCAGTGCCTTCAAATTCAAACAAAACCTTATTGTAGGATGTTGCAAGAGCCTCCATCTCCAGTGGATCATCCATGGTCGTGCAATCATGCTGAGCCATTTTTTTTGTTTTCTCTTCTCATGCTAGCTCGTTGTTGATTCTTTTTTGTATTTCTCTCAAAACTAACAATTCGATCCATGATCTTTGGCGCCACAAGATCTCCTCTATGTGATAGAGCTTGACAAGGCGATCATTCACCTTTGTCTCTACATGTGACGTTCCTAACCATGAGGGATATTTTGCAAAAGTTCCAACTCTTTCTTTAGCTTCTTAATCTCCTTGCATATCCAATATTCTGTCCACACCAATGTACCAAAGAAACTGAAAAAATGGACAACTTCCTGTTCATGTCAGCCACGGAGTGGGCCTCTCGGAAGTCATTCCAATGCTGTTCAAGTGCGTCAGGGTAACCCCCATGCTTCTCCAAGTGTAACTCATACCAGAACAAAGATCATACATTACTTCTAGCTTCCCGCACCATTATTTTGAGCCAGATAGGAGAGTGATCTGATCCCGCTGTCGTCTCTTGATAAAGTTCTACATGGGGAAGATGTTTAGCCAGGTAGTACTAGTAAGGGTCGGTCAAAGAGGACACAACAATATGAGCCTCCAGGCACCTTCTTTTCATAAGTCTAACCCCTCCTACTACAGCCAAGGTTAACAAGGTTGCACACGCCCACTTTATCTCTGAACCACGCTATTTGTGAGGGTCTTCTCTACATTGCTCCAATATGTTCAGATTGTTGGAAATTGGAATATGTTCAGATGGTTGATGTTTATATCCTATGCTATAACTGTTATGGTTCTCGAGTCTATGAAAACCAAGAGGCTCAGAGGAAAACTCATATGCATGTATAGAGTTATAAATGGTAAATATAGATTCCTAGTATTTCCTCTAGGAATAACTCAGTGTTGCATCATGGTTCTATTTTTCTGATCAAAAAGGCATGAGTTAAGTGTAACGATGATGCCGGCAACATTATGGACACGATGTTACAAGAACACTCGTGTTGAATTGATCCAAGTTGTATGTCTTATTAGGATCTGATTTCGTAACAAGTCTATAGGTCATAATATGGTAAGTTAACGTATGCATAATTCCTTATACCATGAGAGTATCGAATTATTTCATACCAGATGATGCAATTTGGGGTTGTTCTAACGCCAACTGCAATAAGATGATCATAACGACAACCTTCAGGTTCATCGAAAACGTATGCCAAGAGACTAGATAGCTCAAGACTGGGATTTGCTCCTTCAGTGATGGAGAGATATTCCTAGGGGCATCTCAGTGTGACGGCATTCATCATTGTCCGGCCAGACACAATGTGACTTTCTCACGGGGATGCAAAAACACGAGAACGAGAAAAGAGAACAAACCGGTAATGAGGAGACACCATAGTGATCATGTGTTTGATTCATGGGATGCCTATATATCTCACCTCGGGTTTTGTAAAGTATCATGAAGCAAAAGATATAGCATATTGTGGCTATAGGTTCACTCGATAACCATTTGTGTGAATATAGGGATCAATATGGATGTTCCAAATTCCGCTATTAATCATTGAACGAAAGGTGTTTCGGTCATGTCTATATTTCACTGAACCTGCAGGGTCACACGCTTAAGGGTTTACGATTTGTTGAATACTACTGGAGTTAGGAGTTTGAGAGAATATCGCTAAAATTCAGAGATAACATAAATTGTTTCCAGAGAGAGACGATAGTGTTTTGGGGAAACCGGAAGCATTTTGGAGAAAACCGGATAGGTCAAAAAGTTCCAAGAGGCTAAATAATTATGTAGAGGGGCTCTGGGACTTAGCGGGAGCCCCTAGAATTATTATAGGTGCCATGGTCTGCCCAAAATAGGCTACGACTAATAGGGGGCATCAAGATGGGTCTTAAGGCCCATACAGGTGGCGCCCCCTCCTTAGCCTTGGCTACCAAGTCCAATTTTGGTGTTGCTGGGGTTGGAGGGGTGTGCATGAGAAATGCCCTAGGGACAATAATAACAACTATTATTTGTCTCTGTAACTGTTGGGGAACGTAGTAATTTCAAAAAATTTCCTACGCACACGCAAGACCATGGTGATGGCATAGCAACGAGAGGGGAGAGTGTCCGTCCACGTACCCTCGTAGACCGAAAGCGGAAGCGTTATAACAACGCGGTTGATGTAGTCGTACGTCTTCACGATCCGACCGATCCAAGCACCGAGCGTCGGCACCTCCGAGTTACGCACACGTTCAGCTCGATGGCGATCCCGGACTCCGATCCAGCAAAGTGTCGGGGATGAGTTCCGTCGACCTGACGGCGTGGTGGCGATGATGATGCTCCACCGACGCAGGGCTTCGCCTAAGCTCATGACGATATGACTTCTCCGCGCGAGGCTTCGCCTAAGCTCCGTGACGATATGACCAAGTGGAATATGGTGGAAGGGGCACCGCACACGGCTAAGGAACGATCCGTAGATCAACTTGTGTGTCATGGGGTGCCCTTGCCCCGTATATAAAGGAGCCAAGGGGTGCGGCCAGCCCTAGGGGCGGCGCTGGAGGAGTCCTACTCCCACCGGAGTAGGACTCCCCTCTCTAGTTGGATTAGGATTGGAGGAGGGGAAGGGAAGGCGCCGCCCCTCTCCTGTCCTATTCGGACTAGAGGGGAGGGGGCGCGCCTGCTGGCCGGCCCTTCCTCTTCTCTCTTATGGCCCATCAAGGCCCATAGACCCCGGGGTTCCGTAACCTCCGGTACTCGGTAAATTCGATTTCACTCGAAACCTTTCCGATGTCCAAATGTAGGCTTCCAATATATCAATCTTTATGTCTCGACCATTTGAGACTCCTCATCATGTCCGTGATCACATCCGGGACTCGAACTACCTTGGTACATCAATACTTATAAACTCATAATGAACTCATCATCGAAGCGTTAAGCGTGCGGACCCTACGGGTTCGAGAACTATGTAGACATGACCTAGAACCATTCTCGGTCAATAACCAATAGCGGAACCTGGATGCCCATATTGGTTCCTACATATTCTACGAAGATCTTTATCGGTCAAACCGCATAACGATATACTTTGTTCCTTTGTCATCGGTATGTTACTTACCCGAGATTCGATCGTCGGTATCCAATACCTAGTTCAATCTCGTTACGTAAGTCTCTTTACTCGTTCCGTAATACATCATCTCACAACTAACTCATTAGTTGCAATGCTTGCAAGGCTTATGTGATGTGTATTACCGAGAAGGCCAGAGATACCTCTCCGACAATCGGAGTGACAAAACCTAATCTCGATTCATGCCAACTCAACATATACTTTTGGAGACACACAGAGAGTACCTTTATAATCACCCGATTCGTTGTGACGTTTGGTAGCACACAAAGTGTTCCTCCGTAAACAGGAGTTGCATAATCTCATAGTTGCGGGAACTTTGTATGAGTCATGAAGAAAGCATAAGCAACATACTAAGCGATCAAGTGCTAAGCTAACGAAATGGGTCATGTCAATCACATCATTCTCCTAATGATGTGATCCCATTAATCAAATGACAACACATGTCTATGGTTAGGAAACATAACCATCTTGATCAATGAGCTAGTCTTGTAGAGGCATACTAGTGACTATCTGTTTGTCTATGTATTCACACATGTATTATGTTTCCGGTTAATACAATTCTAGCATGAATAATAAACATTTATCATGATATAAGGAAATAAATAATAACTTTATTATTGCCTCTAGGGCATATTTCCTTGATCTCCCACTTGCACTAGAGTCAATAATCTAGATTACACAAGAATGATTCTAACACCCATGGAGTCTTGGTGTTGATCATGTTTTGCTCGTGGAGGAGGCTTAGTCAGCGGTCTGCAACATTCAGATCCGTATGTATTTTGCAAATCTCTATGTCTCCCACTTGGACTTGGTCCCGAATGGAATTGAAGCGTCTCTTGATATGCTTGGTCCTCTTGTGAAATCTGGATTCCTTTGCCAAGGCAATTGCACCATATTGTCACGAAGATCTTCATTGGTCCCGATGCACTAGGTATGACACCTAGATCGGAAATGAACTCTTTCATCCAGACTCCTTCATTTGCTGCTTCGAAGCAGCTATGTACTCCGCTTCACATGTAGATCCCGCCACGGCGCTTTGTTTAGAACTGCACCAACCGACAGCTCCACCGTTTAATAAAAATACGATCCGGTTTGCGATTTAGAATCGTCCGGATCGATGTCAAAGCTTGCATCGGCGTAACCATTTACGACTAGCTCTTTGTCACCTCCATATCGAAAACATATCCTTAGTCCTTTTCGGTATTTCGGGATGTTCTTGACCGCTGTCGATGATCCACTCTGGATTACTTTGGTACCTTCCCGCCAAGCTTACAGCTAAGCATCGTCGGTCTGGTACACAGCATTGCATACATGATAGAGCCTATGGCTGAAGCATAGGGTACATTTTCATTTTCTCTCTATCTTCTGCTGTGGTGGGGCATTGAGTCGACTCAATCTTACACCTTGTGTCTGGTAAAAACCTTTCTTTGCACGATCCATTTTGAACTTCTTCAAAACTTTATCAAGGTATGTGCTTTGTGAAAGTCAATTAAGCGTCTTGATCTATCTCTATAGATCTTGATGCCCAATATGTAAGCAGCTTCACGAGGTCTTTCATTGAAAAACTTTTATTCAAATATCCTTTTATGCTATCCAGAAATTCTATATCATTTCCAATCAACAATATATCGTCCACATATAATATCGAAATGCTCTGAGCTCCCACTCACTTTCTTGTAAATCAAAGCTTCTCCAAAGTCTCATATAAAACCATATGCTTTGATCACACTATCAAGCGTTTATTCCAACTCCGAGAGGCTTGCACTGACCATAAATTGATCGTTGGAGCTTGCACACTTTGTTAGCACCCTTTGGATCAACAAAACCTTCTGGTTGCATCATATACAACTCTTCTTCTAGAAATCCATTCAAGAATGCAGTTTTACATCCATTTGCCAAATTTCATAATCATAAAATGCGGCAATTGCTAACATGATTCGGACAGACTTAAGCATCGCTCTGGTGAGAAAGTCTCATCGTAGTCAACCCCTTGAACTTGTCGAAAACCTTTTGCAACAAGTCGAGCTTTGTAGACAGTTATATTACCATCGGCGTCGGTCTTCTTCTTAAAGATCCATTTATTCTCAATAGCTTGCCGATCATCGGGCAAGTCTACCAAAGTCCATACTTTGTTCTCATACATGGATCCCATCTCAGATTTCATGGCTTCAAGCCATTTTGTGGAATCTGGGCTCACCATCGCTTCTTCATAGTTCGTAGGTTCACCATGATCTAGTAGCATGACTTCCGAATAGGATTACCGTACCACTCAGTGCGGATTTTATTCTGGTTGATCTCTGAGTTCGGTGACAACTTGATCTGAAGTTTCATGATCATTATCATTATCTTCCTCGCTAATCGGTGTAGTTTTTACGAAACTGATTTCTGCGATGAACTACTTTCCAATAAGGGAGTTGGTACTATTACCTCATCAAGTTCCACTTTCCTCCCACTCACTTCTTTCGAGAGAAACTCCTTCTCTAGAAAGGATCCATTCTTAACAACGAATGTCTTGCCTTCGAATCTGTGATAGAAGGTATACCCAATTGTTTCCTTTGGGTATCCTATGAAGACACATTTTCCGATTTGGGTTCAAGCTTATCGGGTTGAAGTTTTTCACATAAGCATCGCAACCCCAAACTTTCGAAACGACAACTTTGGTTTCTTGCTAAACCATAGTTCATAAGGCGTCGTCTCAGCGGATTTTGACGGTGTCCTATTTAGCGTGAATGCGCCGTCTCTAAAGCATAACCCCAAAATGATAGCGGTAAATCGAAATAGACATCATAGATCGCACCATATCTAGTAAAATACGATTCGACATTCGGACACACCATTACGTTGTGGTGTTCCGGTGGCGTGAGTTGCTAAACTATTCGCATTGCTTCAAATGTAGACCAAACTCGTAACTCAAATATTCTCCTCCACGATCAGATCGTAGAAACTTTATTTTCTTGTTACGATGATTTTCAACTTCACTCTGAAATTCTTTGAACTTTTCAAATGTTTCAGATTTATGCTTCATCAAGTAGATATACCCGTATCTGCTTAAATCATCTGTGAAGGTGAGAAAATAACGATATCCGCCACGAGCTTCAACATTCATCGGACCACATACATCTGTATGCATGATTTCCAATAAGTCATTGCTCTCTCCATACAACCGAGAACGGTGTTTTAGTCATCTTGCCCATGAGGCACGGTTACATAAGTACCAAGTGATTCATAATCAAGTGATTCCAAAAGTCCATCGTATGGAGTTTCTTCATGCGTTTTACACCGATATGACCTAAGCGGCGATTGCCACAAATAAGTTGCACTATCATTATCAACTCTGCATCTTTTGGCTTCGACATTATGAATATGTGTATCACTACTATCGAGATTCAACAAGAATAGACCATTCTTCAAGGGTGCATGACCATAAAAGATATTACTCATATAAATAGAACAACCATTATTCTCTGATTTAAATGAATAACCGTCTCGCATCAAACAAGATCCAGATATAATGTTCATGCTCAACGCTGGCACCAAATAACAATTATTTAGGTCTAAAACTAATCCCGAAGGTAGATGTAGAGGTAGCGTGCCGACCGCGATCACATTGACTTTGGAACCATTTCCCACGCGCAAGATCGTCACCTCGTCCTTTGCGGTGCTCGTCTATTCCGTAGTCCTGTTTGAGTTGCAAATATTAGCAATGAACCAGATCAAATACCAGTGCTACTCGAGCTCTAGTAAGGTACACATCAATAACATGTATATCACATATACCTTTGTTCACCTTGCCATCCTTCTTATCCGCCAAATACTTGGGGCAGTTCCGCTTCCGGTGTCGATCGCTTGCGGTAAAAACACTCGATTTCAGGCTTAGGTCCAGACTTGGGTTTCTTCTCTTGATCAAGAACTTTCTTGCTGTTCTTTTTAAGTTTCCTTCTTCTTTCCTTTGCCCTTTTCTTGAAACTAGTGGTCTTGTTGACCATCAACACTTGATGCTCTTTCTTGATTTCTACCTCCGCATGCTTTTAGCATTGCGAAGAGCTCGAGAATTGTCTTAGTCATCCCTTGCATATTATAGTTCATCACGAAGCTCTTGTAGCTTGGTGGCGATGATTGGAGAATTCATCAATGACACTATCATCCGGAAGATTAACTCCCAGCTGAATTAAGTGATTATTATACCCGACATTTTGAGTATGTGCTCCTTGTGAACTATTCTCCTCCATCTTGCAGCTATAGAACTTATTGGAGACTTCATATCTCTCAATCCGGGCATTTGCTTGAAATATTAACTTCAACTCTGGAACATCTCATATGCTCCATGACGTTCAAAACGTCGTTGAAGACCGGTTCTAAGCCGTAAAGCATGGCACATCGAACTATAGAGTAGTCATCACTTTGCTCGCCAGACGTTCACAACTTCGGCGTTGCTCTCTGCAGCAGCACGGCACCCAGCGGTGCTTCGGGGCGTAATTCTTCATGCAGCAATGAGGATAATCCTCAAATTCTGGACCCGACCCGTGTAATTGCTACCATCATCTTTCAACTTTGCTTTCTCAAGGAACGCATTAAAATTCAATGGAACAACAAAGACGAGCCATCTATCTACAAAGAAACATAGACAAGCAAAATACTATCGGTACTAAGTTCATGATAAATTTAAGTTCAATTAATCATATTAAAAACTCCCACTTAGACAGACATCTCTCTAGTCATCTAAGTGTTTACGTGATCCAAATCAACTAAACCATGTCCGATCATCACGTGATATGGAGTAGTTTCAATGGTGAACATCACTATGTTGATCATATCTACTATATGATTCACGCTCGACCTTCGGTCTCCGTGTTCGAGGCCATATCTGCATATGCTAGGCTCGTCAAGTTTAACTGAGTATTCTGCGTGTGCAAAACTGGCTTGCACCCGTTGTAGATGGACGTAGAACTTATCACACCCGATCATCACGTGGTGTGCGGGTACTCTGAACTTTTAACAACGGTGCATACTCGAGGAGAACACTTCTTGATAATTTTAGTGAGAGATCATCTTATAATGCTACCGTCAATCAAAGCAAGATAAGATGCATAAAGGATAAACATCACATGCAATCAATATAAGTGATATGATATGGTCATAAGATTTTCTCATAAAACACTAACAGAAGTGTTAGAGGGATTCACTTTCGATAAGAATCCAAAAGCAAGTTCCCTATATCATCTTGTGCTTGTGATCTCCATCTCCGAAGCACCGTCATGATCACCATCGTCACCGGCGCGACACCTTGATCTCCATCGTAGCATCGTTGTCGTCTCGCCAACTATTGCTTCTCGACTATCGCTCTTGCTTAGTGATAAAGTAAAGCAATTACATGGCTTTGCATTTCATACAATAAGCGACAACCATATGGCTCCTGCCGATTGCCGATAACTTCGGTTACAAAACATGATCATCTCATACAATAAAATATAGCATCACATCTTGACCACATCACATCACAACATGCCCTGCAAAAACAAGTTAGGCGTCCTCTACTTTGTTGTTGCAAGTTTTACGTGGCTGCTACGGGCTGAGCAAGAACCGTTCTTACCTCGCATCAAAACCACAGCGATAGTTTGTCAAGTTGGTGCTGTTTTAACCTTCGCAAGGACCGGGCGTAGCCACTTTCAGTTCAACTAAAGTGAGAGAGCAGACACCCGCCGGTCACCTTTAAGGAACTAGTGCTCGGGCGGTGAAACCAGTCTCGCGTAAGCGTCTGCGTAATGTCGGTCCGGGCGCTTCATCTCACAATACCGCTGAACCAAAGTATGACATGCTGGTAAGCGGTATGACTTATATCGCCCACAACTCACTTGTGTTCTACTCGTGCATATGACATCAACGCATAAAACCAGGCTCGGATACCCTTTGTTGGGGAACGTAGTAATTTCAAAAATTTCCTACGCACACGCAAGACCATGGTGATGGCATAGCAACGAGAGGGAGAGGTCCGTCCACGTACCCTCGTGAGACCGAAAGCGAAGCGTTATAACAACGCGGTTGATGTAGTCGACGTCTTCACGATCCGACCGATCCAAGCACCGAACGTCGGCACCTCCGAGTTACGCACACGTTCAGCTCGATGGCGATCCCGGACTCGATCCAGCAAAGTGTCGGGATGAGTTCCGTCGACCTGACGGCGTGGTGACGATGATGATGCTCCACCGACGCAGGGCTTCGCCTAAGCTCCGCGACGATATGACTTCTCCGGCGCAGGGCTTCGCTTAAGCTCATGACGATATGACCGAAGTGGAATATGGTGGAAGGGGCACCGCACACGGCTAAGGAACGATCCGTAGATCAACTTGTGTGTCATGGGGTGCCTTGCCCCGTATATAAAGGAGCCAAGGGGTGCGGCCAGCCCTAGGGGAGGCGCGCTGGAGGAGTCCTACTCCCACCGGGAGTAGGACTCCCCCTCTCTAGTTGGATTAGGATTGGAGGAGGGGAAGAGGGAAGGCGCCCCCTCTCCTGTCCTATTCGGACTAGAGGGGAGGGGGCGCTACCTGCTGGCGGCCCTTCCTCTTCTCTCTTATGGCCCATCAAGGCCCATAGACCCCGGGGTTCCGGTAACCTCCGGTACTCGTAAATTCGATTTCACTCGGAACCTTTCCGATGTCCAAATGTAGGCTTCAATATATCAATCTTTATGTCTCGACCATTTGAGACTCCTCGTCATGTCGTGATCACATCCGGGACTCGAACTACCTTGGTACATCAATACTTATAAACTCATAATGAACTGTCATCGAAGCGTTAAGCGTGCGGACCCTACGGGTTCGAGAACTATGTAGACATGACCTAGAACCATTCTCGGTCAATAACCAATAGCGGAACCTGGATGCCCATATTGGTTCCTACATATTCTCTGAAGATCTTTATCGGTCGAACCGCATAACGATATACTTTGTTCCCTTTGTCATCGGTATGTTACTTACCCGAGATTCGATCGTCGGTATCAATACCTAGTTCAATCTAGTTATCGTAAGTCTCTTTACTCGTTCCGTAATACATCATCTCACAACTAACTCATTAGTTGCAATGCTTACAAGGCTTATGTGATGTGTATTACCGAGAAGGCCCAGAGATACCTCTCCAGACAATCGGAGTGACAAAACCTAATCTCGATTCATGCCAACTCAACATATACTTTTGGAGACACACAGAGAGTACCTTTATAATCACCCGCTTATGTTGTGACGTTTGGTAGCACACAAAGTGTTCCTCCGTAAACAGGAGTTGCATAATCTCATAGTTGCGAGAACTTTGTATGAGTCATGAAGAAAGCATAAGCAACATACTAAGCGATCAAGTGCTAAGCTAACGAAATGGATCATGTCAATCACATCATTCTCCTAATGATGTGATCCCATTAATCAAATGACAACACATGTCTATGGTTAGGAAACATAACCATCTTGATCAATGAGCTAGTCTTGTAGAGGCATACTAGTGACTATCTGTTTGTCTATGTATTCACACATGTATTATGTTTCCGGTTAATACAATTCTAGCATGAATAATAAACATTTATCATGATATAAGGAAATAAATAATAACTTTATTATTGCCTCTAGGGCATATTTCCTTCAGTAACATCCCAAATTTTCAATATGGAATGTTATACATTAGATCATCATTGCATATCATATTTTATTGCATTTTGGTTGATCCTAGAAATTCTACGCAACTCAAGGACCCACGGAGAGAGTTGGGGATTTCGTTATTTTCATATTTGAGTTTTCTCAAATTTTGAAAAGAGGATCGTTTGATTTTAATTATTTTTCTCTTGAATATTTTATTTTATTAAAATAAAAGAGAGAGGATACAATGACTTCCTCAAAATAAAGAAATATCAGAGATTTAATATTAAAATCAAGTAAGATTTTTATTCAGAGTTTTATCGCTATTTTATTTGAATTAGAAAAATATGCGTTTTTTAAAATTGCATTTTAGGCCCAAATAAATGTTCACCTTGTCCGGCCTATTTTTAGAGGACGGGGAAAATTTATTTCAGGATTTTTGGAGTCCGTTTAGTATTTCTTTTCTTTCTTTTTCTGCACGTCGAAATTATTTAAAAAAGTCAAACCGACTCCGGGCCGTACCCGAGCGGGACTCTGCCCGGGGGGCCTTTATAAGCTGACCCTTGAGCCACCGCGAAGCCCACAGTCTTAGCAGCCAGCCCAGCCCCCCAAAACCCTAACCCTAGCGCGACCTTGCCGCCACGCCGCCATCACTGCATGCCCAGCCGTGCCGTCCGCCTCGGCCGCCGCCGCCGAGCCACGCGCGCCGACCCGCCACCTCGTCGGAGCTGCCCGCCGCTGCCGCCGCCCTCGCCGGACTTGCCGGAGGTAGCCGTCGCCGCCGGTTTTCTTCAGAAAACCGTACGGTTTTTCTTTTTAGATCCGCAGTTTATTTTTTAGATCGGTTTTTTTCTTTTCGGTTTAGTTAATTAGCGAACGCCCGTTCGTTAGTTCGTTTTAACGAACGGTTTTCACCGTTTAGCCGCAGACAGCGAATGTTCGTTCGTTAGCATGTTCGTCATTTTTCCTTTTTCTCGGATTTTTCGCGATTATTTTCGATCGTGATTTCTGATCCGAATTTTGTTTTAGTATAACTTTTAGCTCGTTTATCGGAATCAGGCGATTCAAGCGCCTAGAGTTTCGTGTCGAAACCCTCTTTCTGTTTAACCAACTTAAACAAGTTTTTGCTACTATAAAATTTGACTTTAGTCCAGATTAGGAAACAAAGCTTGTTTCTTTCGCCGTTTGAGTTTTGTTGCTTCGTTTGATTTGATTCTTTTTGCAAACCGGAGTTTTTAAGTTGAACTTTCTGGTTAGATCTCTTATTTGAGTTTTACCCGTGCCCTTGCTTGATTGCTTATTGTATGCTTGTTTGTTTGCGATAGAGTACCCAGAGTGTGAAGCGTGCTACTACGAGTCTCTAGGTTTCACGGATCATCAGCAAGGCAAGTAACACTTTGATCATATCCCTTTCATACCCAGTTTTTATGCATTAGTTTCAACCCTCCAACATTGCATGAGTAGGATTGATAACATATGGGTATTGGGAAGTAGTTGATGAGGTAGGAACCTATTGCCCTGCATTCAAACCTTGGGAGTTACTTCTACGTTATGCTTATATTGCCATGCTATGCTCGTAGACGTGGATTGGGTTTGAGTGTATCCCATGACGGATGTGAGATTGTTAATTAATGGTTCAACTTAAGGTGGCAACATAAATACACATCTGGGTGGATTGAGGCACACAGGAACCCGGTGATTGCTGTATTTTTTGGAAATCCTGAGTGCAGTGTGATTCTCCTACGGACTGCCACCTGGGCTCAAAGGGATCATGAGATTATTCATACTAGAAACTTCCGTGTGCAGCCACAAGCTATTATGGGCTCTAGCATAGTTGATTAAGTCGTGTGAACTCTTACAGTGGTGGACTAGCAGATGTAGGGGACGTAGGTGGTACGGTCTACCCATCGTAAGGTGCTAACACTTCTGAAAGACTATTTCTCGGTCATCCGTTTCTCAAACACCATGTAGTGCGAGAACTCCGACGGTGGAGATCGAGTCTTGTGGGGAAAAGTGCGCAAACCTCTGCAGAGTGTACAAACTAATCATGGTTAGCCGTGTCCCCGGTCATGGACATCTTGAGTATCTGGTTCTTGGATTATCATGTTGATCTCATCACGTTACTTAATTAATTTGCTGGGTTATTAATTACCTTATAATTGGGATTGAGATGGGGTTTACCTTCTCAATATTTTTCAACCAACTTTGTAGTAAATAAAACTTATTCCTTTGCAATAGGGAAAAATTGGCTTTTCGCAAAACATATTAACCCTACAGCCTCCACCAGCCATATATGCATGCAGTGATAGCATTATTCTGTTCATTATCCTTTTGTGTTACATTGCCAGCATATTCCATGTGCTGACCCGTTTTTGGGCTGCAATGTATCATGTTGCGGACTTTTCAGACGACGAGTAAGGAGCCTTAGGTTGTGGTCTTTCACTCAGTGATGCCGTTGGAGTTGATGGACGCACTTTATCTTCCAAGCCTTTGGTTGTTATCGTATTAGATGGCCTTACGCCATATTTATTTTAATAAGTTCTCTTTTGAGACATTCGATGTAATAAGTGTGTGACTGCTACTCTGTTATAAATCCTTCAACTACTGTGCGTGTCAGCATTACCGATCCAGGGATGACACTTATGCACGAGATCGATCGCTTTGAGGTCAGGTCGCTACAAAGATGGTATCGAGCACAGCCGATGGTGTAGGACCACGACCACTAAGCTAAAGCCCTAGATCACTACTCTCTTCTCATTTCGACTCCTCTCCATTTTCTACTCTTTAGGATGGCGGATGCAAAGATCAAGTTCATGCAACCGGATGAAGACACCCCTTTGGGCGACACACGAAGGAAGTTACTAGGTACTGAATATCGAATACCAAGCTTCACGGGACCTACAACGCCACTTTACCAGAAGAGGAGCGCTGGACGATTCAAGTTCAAGTTCCAGGAAGGACATTCACGCCAGTCACTGAGCCCATAGAGTTTTCCTTCGATGCACCAACCTGGAGTCTAGGAAAGAGTATGGCAGCTCACATTACCATGGGACGCATTGGAGAAGTATACCACAATGATCTCAAGGACACTATCTACCAGATTTGTGGGTGCCGAGATGAGCAATCGGAGATGATCAGCACCAGGAAGGATAGATCGATTGCCTTTCTCATCCAGGAGTTGAACCAGCACATTCGTCGCCAGGATAACCAGATGTGCGTAGGCATGATGGATTTGAAGAAAGCAATGACAAGAATCACGGAACTGGAGGAAGAACTCAAGGCTACACGCGAAGATTATGAGGAGGAAATCGTCGTACTAGTGGAGAAGAATGATGACCCGACAAGGAAGATAGGAGTTTTCATGGGAGACCCTGCGCCAGGAGGAGAAGATGACAGTTCCACTTGCCCGGAGAACTACATCATCATCAACGACACCGACTCGGACCCTGACGATAGCGATGATGACTATGTTGATGAAGCTGGAGCAGATATCATGGAGTCTTCAACCCATCAATTTTTCTAGTAGACCACCATATCAGTAGTAGTATTCTACCATGTATATAGTATAGTCCAAACACTTTTGTAACGATAGTTCTAGACCGATTGTATGCCCTTGTTTGATTGATTGAGTGAAATGTTTGTGTTTTGTCTCATGTGCATATGGGTAGTGTTTTCCCCTAGACCTCATTCTATTCTGTTTTCTCATCTCTCCTAAACCCAGCAGATGCCTCCAAGACGCGACAATGGATTTGCTTTCCCACCGGAGCTCACCCAGTTGATCCAACAACAGAATGCTTTAATGCAAATACTAGTCCAGAATCAGAACCAGGGGAACAACAACAACAACAACAACAACAACAAAAACAACAACAACAACAACAACAACAACAACAACAACAACAACCCACCACCACCACCAGTTGACCACTTAGCCCGTTTTCTTAGGCTGATTCCGCCGGTGTTCTCTAGTAGCACCGACCCGATTGTTGCAGATGATTGGCTCCGCAAGATTGAGAGGGACTTGACTACTGCAGGATGCACAGATGCGGAGAGAGTGCGTTTCGCTCCACATCAACTTGATGGACCCGCAGCATCTTGGTGGGAGAATTTCATAGTCACTTACCCTATTGACACTGTGACATGGGACCAGTTCCAGCAGGCTTTTTGCACTGCCCATGTATCAGCAGGAGCTATGGCCATGAAGAAGCGTGAGTTTGACAACTTACGCCATGGAGGGCGCACTGTTGGCCAATATGTGGATGAGTTTAGCAAATTAGCACGTTATGCCCCAAATGACGTCGCTACAGATGCAGCTAAGAAGGAGAAGTTTCTGGAAGGACTGAATGATGATCTGAGCATGCAGTTGATGGTGGAAAATTTCAATAACTACCAGGAGTTGGTAGATAGAGCTCTCATGCTTGAAGGGAAGCAGCAGCAGATTGACAGCCGCAAGAGGAAGTATAGACAAGGGAAGTATAATTCTGGAGCTAATCAGAGACCCCGTTTCACCGCGAACTCGGGAGGACTTGTTCATAACCATGGAGGCCACACTCATAATGGAGGAAGTTCGCACAACCATAGTGGCCCAAAGAATGGGAATGGTAATGGAGGAAGCAGCGGACATAACCGTTCCAACCCGGCAGCACCCGCCAAGAAGGATCTAAGCCACGTTACTTGCTACAAGTGCCAGAAGACCGGACATTACGCCAATGAATGTCCCGAAGCCAAGAATGGAAATGGCAATGGAAGCTCTGGAAAGAAGCCCAACCCTTTCAACAGGGGACAAGTGAACCACGTTAACGTGGAGGAGGTTGAAGCCCAGCCCGATGCAGTAATAGGTAAGTTTTGGTTAAGTCATTTCTGCAATCGTTCTTTTTGATACTGGTGCATCGCATTCATACATATCAAGGGGATTCGTGGATAAGTTTAAACTACCAACCCAAGCCCTTAGGTCACCCATGTTAGTAACCTCGCTAGGAGCAGAGTATATGGCTAGCCTATGGTGTGATCGGTTACCATTAAGGATTGGTAACTACTTGTTCCCCTCAGACCTAATAGTATTGGAGTCACAAGGATTGGATGTGATATTAGGCATGGATTGGCTATCAAAGTATGGAGGGAACATTGATTGCGCCAGTAAGTCGATTTTGCTCACCACCCCTGAAGGAAGAAGGATCAAGTATGTATCCCGGCATGTGCCGAATAGGACTCAAGTAAATTCCTTATCAGGAGTTGTACAGGAGGAAGTACCAGTGGTGAAGGATTTCCCAGATGTATTTCCAGAAGAGTTGCCAGGCATGCCACTGGATAAAGACATTGAGTTTTTGATTGAGCTTTTGCCAGGCACATGGCCAATATCTAAGAGACCGTACAGAATGCCCGCAAAGGATTTGGAGGAAATTAAGAAGCAGATTAAGGAGTTGCTGGATAAAGGTTATATTCGCCCAAGTTCGTCACCTTGGGGATCACCAGTACTTCTAGTGGAGAAGAAGGATGGATCGTTAAGGATGGTTGTTGATTATCGAGGATTGAATGAAGTGACGATCAAGAAGAAGTACCCACAGCCGATGATCAATGATTTGTTTGACCAGCTGCAAGGAGCTAGAGTGTTTTCCAAGATCGATCTACGATCAGGGTACCACCAGCTGAAGATTTGAGAGCAAGACATACCTAAGACAACCTTTACAACGAGGTACGGGCTGTATGAGTATACCGTTATGTCATTTGGTCTGACTAACGCACCTGCCTATTTTATGAACATGATGAACAAAGTGTTTATGGAGTTTTTGGATAAGTTTGTCGTAGTGTTGATTGATGATATTCTGGTTTACTCGAAGAATGAAGAAGAACATAAGGAGCATTTGCGTTTGGTACTTGGGAAGCTCAGAGAACACCAGCTATACTCCAAGTTCAGCAAGTGTAAATTTTGGTTGAAGGAAGTTGGATTGCTGGGACATGTTATATCCAGTGAAGGAATAGCAGTAGACCCCACCAAGGTTGTCACTGTGACAAATTGGGAAGCACCCATGTCAGTTGGAGAGATCCGGAGTTTTCTTGGACTCGCAGGATACTACAGGAGATTCATTGAGAATTTCTCAAAGATTGCAAAACCTATGACGGAGTTGTTGAAGAAGGACACCAAATTCAATTGGACTGAGGAATGTAGGCCAGTTTTCTGGAGTTGAAGAGACGCTTGGTTATATCACCAGTGTTGATTTTGCCAGATCAAAACAAGTATTATGAAGTGTATTGTGACGCTTCACGTCGAGGACTTGGAGCCGTACTTATGCAGGAGGGAAGAGTTGTTTCATATGCCTCACGACAGCTTAAACCCCATGAGTTAAATTACGCTACGCGTGATTCGGAGTTAGCAGCCGTAGTGCATGCGTTGAAGACATGGATACATTTTCTCATCGGAAACCATTGTGAGGTATACACGGATCACAAGAGTTTGAAGTATATCTTCACGCAGAAGGAGCTGAATCTCAGACAGAGGAGATGGTTGGAGCTCATCAAGGATTATGATATGAGATTGCATTATCATCCCGGAAAGGCTAACGTAGTAGCTGATTCGTTAAGCCGCAAAAGTCATGAAAATACCCTCATGACCAGAGAGTTACCCAAGGAGTTAGCAGAAGACCTTCGCGAGCTATGTTTGGAGATAGTTTCGAGAGGCTACGTAGCAGCATTGGAAATTCAGTCTACCTTGATGGATAAGATCAGAGAAGCTCAGAAGACGGACAAGGAGATTGCTGAGATAAAGGAAAGGATGGGTAAAGGAAAAGCCAAGGGATTTCGTGAGGATGAGCACGATACCTTATGGTTTGAGGACCGCGTATATGTGCCAAATGATCAAGAGATCAGGAAGTTGATTCTGCAAGAGGCCCATGATTCGCCATATTTGATTCACCTAGGAAATACCAAGATGTATCTAGATTTGAAGGATAGTTTCTGGTGGACCGGAATGAAGAAGGATATTGCAGAGTATGTAGCAGTTTGTGGTGTATGTCAGAGAATGAAGGCAGAACATCAGAAGCCAGCAGGATTGCTACAGCCATTGCCTATACCCGAATGGAAGTGGGATAAACTAGGCATGGATTTTATCACGGGATTACCCAGGACTCGTTCAGGCTATGAATCGATATGGGTTGTAGTCGATCGATAGACGAAAGTAGTTCATTTCATCCCAGTAAATATCACTTACACCAGTGCTAAGTTGGCAAAGATATATATGACCATGATCGTATGTCTGCATGGAGTTTCGAGGACCATAGTATCAGATAGAGGAACCCAGTTTACCTCAAAGTTTTGGAATCAGTTGCATGAAACTTTGGGAACCAGGCTAGAGTTTAGTACAGCCTTTCACCCGCAGACAGATGGACAAACTGAGAGAGTCAACCAGATTCTGGAGGACATGCTGAGAGCTTGTGCACTAGATTATGGATCTAGTTGGGACGATAATTTGCCATATGGAGAGTTCTCATATAACAACATTTATCAAGCTAGTTTGAAGATGGCCCCTTTCGAAGCATTATACAAAAGGAGGTGCAGAACACCGTTGTTGTGGGACGAAGTTGGAGACCGTCAGTTGTTTGGACCAGATTTGATTAAGGATTCTGAAGAGAAGGTTAAGCTGATTCGCGATAGACTCAAGATAGCCCAGTCCAGGCAGAAGAGTTATGCGGATTCTAAGCGCAAGGAGACAGTTCACGAAGTTGGAGGCGAGTGTATCTTGGTATCGCCACTCGAGGAGTAAAGCGTTTTGGAGTTAAGGAAAGCTAAGCGCCACGATTTGTGGGACCATCTGAGTTTTGGAGCGTTATGGGAGAAGTTGCTTACAAATTGGAATTTTACGAAGGATTATGCGAGTTCACGATGTGTTCCACGTTTCTCGATTGAAGAAGTGCCACGCAGAGATGGCGATATTCCTCTAATAGATACTGATGCCTGGGCGATACAATTGGATAGCGATTTGACATACGAGGAGAAGCCAGTCAAGATACTCGAGTTTGCCGGCCAAGTTACGCGCAACAAGGTTATCAAGTTTTGCAAGGTTCAGTGGAGTCACCATACCGAAGATGAAGCCACCTGGGAACGAGAGGAATACCTAAGGAAGGATCACTCTCACCTATTTTCTAGCCAACCCGAATCTCGAGGGCGAGATTCATCTTAAGGGGGGTAGGTTTGTAACATCCCAATTTTTCAATTTGGAATGTATTAGATCATCATTGCATATCATATTTTATTGCATTTTGGTTGATCCTAGAAATTCTACACAACTCAAGGACCCACGGAGAGAGTTGGGGATTTCGTTATTTTCATATTTGAGTTTTCTCAAATTTTGAAAAGAGGATCGTTTGATTTTAATTATTTTTCTCTTGAATATTTCTTTTATTAAAAATATAAGAGAGAGGATAAAATGACTTCCTCAAAATAAAGAAATATCAGAGATTTAATGTTAAAATCAAATAAGATTTTTATTCGGTGTTTTATCGCTATTTTATTTGAATTAGGAAAAATATGCCTTTTTCAAAATTGCATTTTAGGCCCAAATAAATGTTCACCTTGTCCGGCCTATTTTTAGAGGACGGGGAAAATTTATTTCGGGATTTTTGGAGTCTGTTTAGTATTTCTTTTCTTTCTTTTTTTGCAGGTTGAAATTATTTAAAAAAAAAGTCAAACCGACTCAGGGCCGTACCCGAGCGGGACTCCGCCCCGGGGGGCCTTTATAAGCCGACCTGCCCGAGCCGTCGAAGCCCACCAGCGCCGCAGCCCGCCCCGCGCCCCGAAACCCTAACCCTAGCGCCCGCCATGCGCAGCCGTCAGTGCCACCTCTGCCCGAGCCCCCCGCCGCAGCCGAGCCATTACCGCCGCCTGCCGTCGACCGCCGCCTCGCCGGAGCCGCCCGTCGCCGCCGACGCCCTCGCCGGACTTGCCGGAGGTAGCCGCCGCCGCCGGTTTTCTTTGAAAAACCGTACGGTTTTTCTTTTTAGATCCACGGTTTATTTTTTTAGATCGGTTTTTTTATTTTCGGTTTAGTTAATTAGCGAATGCCCGTTCGTTAGTTCGTTTTAACTAACGTTTTTCACCGTTTAGCCGCCGACAACGAACGTTCGTTCGTTAGCCTGTTCGTCAGTTTTTTTTCTCGGATTTTCCGCGATTATTTTTGATCGCGATTTCTGATCCGAATTTCGTTTTAGTATAACTTTTCGCTCGTTTATCGAAATTAGGTGATTCAAGCGCCTAGAGTTTCGTCTCGAAACCCTCTTTCTGTTTAACCAACTTAATAAAGTTTTTGCTAGTGTAAAATTTGACTTTAGTCCAGATTAGTAAACGAAGCTTGTTTCTTTCGCTGTTTGAGTTTGTTGCTTCGTTTAATTTGATTCTTTTTGCAAACCGGAGTTCTTAAGTTGAACTTTCTGGTTAGATATCTTATTTTAGTTTTACCCGTGCCCTTGCTTGATTGTTTATTGTATGCTTGTTTGTTTGCGATAGAGTACCCGGAGTGTGAAGCGTGCTACTACGAGTCTCTAGGTTTCGCGGATCATCAGCAAGGCAAGTAACACTTTGATCATATCCCTTTCATACCCAGTTTTTATGCATTAGTTTCAACCCTCCAACATTGCATGAGTAGGATTGATAACATGTGGGTATTGGGAAGTAGTTGATGAGGTAGGAACCTATTGCCCTGCATTCAAACCTTGGGAGTTACTTCTACGTTATGCTTATATTGCCATGCTATGCTCGTAGACGTGGATTGGGTTTGAGTGTATCCCATGACAGATGTGAGATTGTTAATTAATGGTTCAACTTAAGGTGGTAACATAAATACACATCTGGGTGGATTGAGGCACCTGGGGAACCCAGTGATTGCCTGTATTTTTTTTGAAATCCCGGGGTACCGTGTGATTCTCCTATGGACTGCCACCCGGGCTCAAAGGGATCATGAGATTATTCTTACTAGAAACTTCCGTGTGCAGCCACAAGCTATTATGGGCTCTAGCATAGTTGATTAAGTCGTGTGAACTCTTACAGTGGTGGACTAGCAGATGTAGGGGATGTAGGTGGTACGATCTACCCATAGTAAGGTGCTAACGCTTCTGAAAGACTATGTCTCGGTCATCCGTTTCTCAAACACCATGTAGTGCGAGAACTCCGACGGAGGAGATCGAGTCTTGTGGGGAAAAGTGCGCAAACCTCTGCAGAGTGTACAAACTAATCATGGTTAGCCTGTCCCCGGTCATGGACATCTTGTGTATCTGGTTCTTGGATTATCATGTTGATCTCATCACTTACTTAATTAATTTGTTGGGTTATTAATTACCTTTTAATTGGGATTGAGAGGGGCTTTACCTTCTCAATATTTTTCAACCAACTTTGTAGTAAATAAAACTTATTCCTTTGCAGTAGGGAAAAATTGGCTTTTCGCAAAACATATTAACCCTACAGCCTCCACCAGCCATATATGCATATAGTGATAGCATTATTCTGTTCATTATCCTTTTGTGTTACATTGCCAGCATATTCCATGTGCTGGCCCGTTTTCGGGCTGCAACGTATCATGTTGCAGACTTTTCAGATGACGAGTAAGGAGCCTTAGGTCGTGGTCTTTCACTCAGTGATGCCGTTGGAGTTGATGGACTCACTTTATCTTCCAAGCTTTCCACTGTTATCGTATTAGATGGCCTTAAGCCATATTTATTGTAATAAGTTCTCTTTTGAGACATTCGATGTAATAAGTGTGTGATTGCTACTCTATTATACATCCTTCAAGTACTGTGTGTGTCAGCATTACCGATCCAGGGATGACACTTATGCACAGAGATCAGACTTTTTGAGGTCTAGTCGCTACAGTCTCCAAGTTTGTAATTAATGTTTATGTTCTGTGCTATAATTGCAATGGTCAATAAACCCGTATATCCATAGCATGTGAGGCATAATAAAGGGTAAAATGTATTCCTAGTCGTGCCTCTGAGACTAGCTCAAGTGCTGCATGATGGTTATGTTTTCCTCATCATGGGCATGAGTATGCCGACAACTTTGAGGACACAATGTTAGAAGAACACTTGTGTTAAATCGACCCAATTGTTGTGATGCTATTAGATACATTCATCATAAGGTAATGGTTTATAACACAGAGAAAGTTAAACGCTTGCATAATTCCTTAGACCATGAGAGTATTGATTTCCTTCATTCTTGCTTCGTGAACTTCAGAGTTTGTTAAATGTCATCTCTAACGGGGTGGCTATTACGGTGGCTGATACGCCCATTTTGCATCATGTTTTCTTACTATTTATGATGTTTTTATCCATAATAATGCTTTTTGGAGTAATTCTAATGCCTTTTCTCTCATAATTTGCAAGGTACACATCAAGAGGGAGAATTCCGGCAGCTGGAAATCTGGACCTGGAAAAGCTACATCAGGCCACCTATTCTACACAACTCAAACAAGTTGAAACTTCACGAAGATTTATTTATGGATTATTTAAGAATTATTGGAGCAAATAACTACTAGAGGGGCCCCACCAGGTGGGCACAACCCACCTGGGCGCGCCAGGGAGCCCAGGCGTGCTCTGGTGGTTGTGCCCTCCTTGGCCCACCTCCGGTGCCCATATTTTGGTATATAAGTCATTTTGACCTAGAAAAAATAAGGGGAGGATTTTCGGGATGAAGCGCCACCGCCTCGAGGCGGAACTTGGGCAGGAGCACTTTTGCCCTCTAGCGGAGCGATTTTGCCGGGGGAACTTCCCTCCCGGAGGGTGAAATCATCGTCATCTTCATCACCAACAAATCTCCCATCTTGGAGAGGGCAATCTCCATCAACATCTTCAACATCACCATCTCCTCTCAAACCCTAGTTCATCTCTTGTGTACAATCTTGTTACCGGAACTGTAGATTGGTACTTGTGGGTGACTAGTAGTGTTGATTACATCTTGTAGTTGATTACTATATGGTTTATTTGGTGGAAGATTATATGTTCAGATCAAATATGCTATTTAATACCCCTCTGATCATGAGCATGTTTATCATTTGTGAGTAGTTTCCTTTGTTCTTGAGGTCACGTGAGAAATCATGTGAATTTGATATGTGTTCGATATTTTGATAGTATGTATGTTGTGATCCCCTTAGTGGTGTCATGTGAATGTGGACTACATGACACTTCAGCATATTTGGTCCTAAGGGAATGCATTGTGGAGTATCAATTAGATGATGGGTTGTGAGAGTGACAGAAACTTAAACCCCAGTTTATGCGCTATTCCGTAAGGGACCGATTGGATCCAAAAGTTTAATGCTATGGTTCGAACTTATTCTTAATACTTTTTCTCGTAGTTGTGGATACTTGCGGGAGGGTTAATCATAAGTAGGAGTTTTGTTCAAGTAAGAACAACACCTAAGCACTGGTCCACCCACATATCAAATTATCAAAGTAGCGAACACGAATCGAACCAACATGATGAAAGTGACTAGATGAAATTCCTGTGTACCCTCAAGAACGCTTTGCTTATCATAAGAGACCGTTTTGGCATGTCCTGTGCCTCAAAAGGATTGGGCAACCTTTCTGCACTTATGTTACTACTATCGTTACTTGCCCGTTACAAATTATCTTGCTATCAAACTACTCTGTTACTTACAATTTCAGCACTTGCAGACATTACCTTACTAAAAACTACTTGTCATTTCCTTCTGCTCCTCGTTGGGTTCGACACTCTTACTTATCAAAAAGAGCTACAATTGATCCCCTATACTTGTGGGTCATCAATGCTATTTTTTGGCGCCGTTGCCGGGGAGTGAAGCGCCTTTGATAAGGAAACATTTATATAGTGTGCTGAAATTTATTGTCACTTGTTACTATGGAAAACAATTCTTTGAGGGGTTTGTTCGGGGTATATTCACCTCGTCCGGAACCACAATTAGCTACCCCTCAACCTACTGCACCTACTAAAAATATTGAATATGAAATTCCTTCGGGTATGATAGAACAACTGCTAGCTAATCCTTAGGCAGGAGATGGAACCGAACATCCTGATATGCACTTGATATATGTAGAACAAATTTGTGGATTGTTTAAGCTTGCGGGTTTACCCGGAGATAAAGTTATGAAGAAGGTTTTCCCTTCATCTTTGAAGGGAAAAACATTGGCATGGTATAGGCTATGCGATGATATTGGATCTTGGAACTGGAATCATTTGAAATTGGAGTTCCACCAAAAAAATTATCCTATGCATCTAGTTCATCGTGATCGGAATTATATATATAATTTTTGGCCTCGTGAAGGAGAAAGTATCGCTCTAGCTTGGGGGAGGCTTAAGTCAATGTTATATTCATGCCTCAATCATGAGCTCTCAATAGAAATTATTATCCAGAATTTTTATGCTCGACTTTCTCATAATGATCAAACCATGCTTGATACTTCTTGTGCTGGTTCCTTTATGAAGAAGACTATTGAATTCCGGTGGGATCTTTTGGAAAGAATTAAACGCAACTCTGAAGATTGGGAACTCGACAAAGGTAAAGAGTCAGGTATTAAACTTGAGTATGATTGTGTTAAATCTTTTATGGATACCGATGCTTTTCAAAAGTTTAGCACTAAATATGGACTTGACTCTGAGATAGTAGCCTCCTTTTGTGAATCATTTGCTACTCATGTTGAACTCCCTAAAGAGAAGTGGTTTAAATATCACCCACCTATTAAAGAAGAAACTAAAGAACCGGTACCAGTTAAAGAAGAAACTATACTTTATAATGTTGATCTAGTTGTTCCTTCTGCTTATATAGAGAAACCACCTTTCCCTGTTAGGATAAAGGAACATGCTAAAGTTTCAACTATGGTTAACAAAAGCTATATTAGAAAACCTAAACCTGATCAACAAATTAAAGTAGAACCTAGTATTGCTATGGTTAAAGATATCTTGGAAGAAGATATGGATGGGCATGTTATTTACTTCTGTGAAGAAGCTGCTAGAATTGCCAAACCTGATAAAAAAGATAAACATAGACCTGTTTTTGGCATGCCCGTCATCTCAGTTAAAATAGGAGATCACTGTTATCATGGTTTATGTGACATAGGTGCTAGTGTGAGTGCTATTCCTTACACTTTATATTAAGAAATTATGAATGACATAGCACCCGCAGAAATAGAAGACATAGATGTTACTATTAAACTTGCTAATAGAGACACTATATCACCAATTGGGATTGTTAGAGATGTTGAAGTCTTGTGTGGGAAAATAAAATACCCTACTGATTTTCTTATTCTTGGTTCCCCACAAGATGACTTTTGTCCCATTATCTTTGGTAGACCTTTCTTGAACACCGTTAATGCTAAGATAGATTGTGAGAAACAAACTGTCGGTGTTAGTTTTGGTAATGAGTCTCATGAGTCTAATTTTTCCAAGTTTAGTAGAAATCTTCATGAAAAAGAATTGCCTAGCTAGTAAGGATGAATTAATTGGTCTTGCTTCTATTTTTGTACCGCCTACTGATCCTTTAGAACAATATTTGCTAGACCATGAGAATGATTTTCATATGCATGAAAGAAATGAAATAGATAAAATTTTCTTTGAACAACGTCCTCTACTTAAACACAATTTGCCTATTGAAACTCTAGGAGGTCCTCCTCCACCTAAAGGTGATCCTGCGTTTGAATTAAAACAATTGCCAGACACTTTGAAATATGCTTATCTTGATGAAAAGAAGATATATCCTGTTATTATTAGTGCTAACCTTTCAAAACATGAAGAAGAAAGATTATTGGAAGTTCTAAGGAAGCATCGAGCTACTATTGGATATAGTCTTGATGATTTAAAGGGCATTAGTCCCACTCTATGTCAGCACAAAATTAATATGGAACCTGATGCTAAACCCGTTGTTGATCACCAACGTCGGTTAAATCCGAAGATGAAAGAAGTGGTAAGAACGGAAATATTAGAACTTCTGGAAGCAGGTATAATCTATCCTATAGCTAATAGTAGATGGGTAAGTCATGTTCATTGTGTTCCTAAGAAAGTAGGTATAACTGTTGTTCCTAATGATAAGAATGAACTTATTCCACAAAGAATTGTTACAGGTTATAGAATGGTAATAGATTTTAGAAAATTAAACAAAGAAACTAGAAAATATCATTACCCTTTGCCTTTTATTGATCAAATGCTTGAAAGATTATCTAAGCACACACACTTTTGCTTCCTTGATGGATATTCTGGCTTTTCACAAAATACTTGTCTCTCAACCTGATCAAGAAAAAAGACCACTTTTACTTGTCCCTTTCCTATGCTTATAGACGTATGCCTTTTGGTTTCTGTAATGCACTTGCTACCTTTCAAAGATGTATGACTGCTATATTCTCTGACTTTTGTGAAAAGATTGTTGAGGTTTTCATGGATGACTTTTCTGTTTATGGGAAGTCTTTTGATGATTGTTTAAGCAATCTTGAACGAGTTTTGCAGAGATGTGAACAAACAAATCTTGTCTTGAATTGGGAGAAGTTCCACTTTATGGTTAATGAAGGCATTGTCTTGGGTCATAAAATTTCTGAAAGAGGTATTGAAGTGGACAAAGCTAAGGTTGATGCAATTGAGAAAATGCCATGTCCTATAGATATAAAAGGTATTCGTAGTTTCTTAGGTCATGCAGGTTTCTATAGGAGATTTATCAAAGACTTTTCAAAAATTTCTAGGCCTCTTACTAGTCTCTTGCAAAAGGATACATTCCTTTTGTTTTTGATGATGATTGTTTAGAAGCCTTTGAAACACTTAAGAAAGCTTTAATTTCTGCACCTATTGTTCAACCACCTGATTGGAACTTGCCTTTTGAAATTGTGTGTGATGCTAGTGATTATGCTGTTGGTGCTATTCTAGGACATAGAGTTGATAAAAAAACTTAATGTTATTCATTATGCTAGTAAAACTCTAGACAATGCTCAAAGAAATTATGCTACTACTGAAAAAGAATTCTTAGCGGTTGTGTTTGCTTGTGATAAATTTAGACCTTATATTGTTGATTCCAAAGTAACCGTTCACACAGACCATGCTGCTATTAAATATCTTATTGAAAAGAAAGATGCTAAACCTAGACTTATTCGATGGGTTCTCTTGTTACAAGAATTTGATTTACATATCATTGATAGAAAAGGAGGTGTGAGCCTAGTAGCTGATAATTTATCTAGGCTTGAAAATGTGTTTGATGACCCACTACGTATTGATGATAGTTTTCGTGATGACCAGTGATACGTCTCCAACGTATCTATAATTTTTGATTGTTCCATGCTATTATATTATCCATCTTGGATGTTTATGGGCTTTATTTTACACTTTTATATTATTTTTGGGACTAACCTATTGACCCGAGCCCAGTGCGCCTCTGTTTTCCCTTGTTTGATGTTTGAAGAAAAGGAATATCAAACGGAGTCGAAACGGAATGAAACCTTCTGGAGAAGTTATTTTTGGAAGGAAAGCAACCCGGGAGACTTGGAGTCCACGTCAATAAAGCAACGAGGGAGGCACGAGGCAGGGGGGCACGCCTACCCCCCTAGGGCGCACCCTCCACCCTCGTGGGCCCCTCGTGGGCCCCTCGTGGCTCCCCTGACGTACTTCTTCCTCCTATATATATATCCATATACCCTAAAAATTTTGGGGAACATAATAGATCGGGAGTTCCGCCACCGCAAGCCTCTGTAGCCACCAAACACCATTCGGGACCCTGTTCCGACACCCTGCCGGAGGGGGGATCCCTCACTGGTGGCCATCCTCATCATCCCGGCGCTCTCCATGACGAGGAGGGAGTAGTTCACCCTCGGGGCTGAGGGTATGTACCAATAGCTATGTGTTTGATCTCTCTATCTCGTGTTCTTGATTTGGCACGATCTTGATGTATTGCGAGCTTTGCTATTATGGTTGGATCTTATGTTGCTTCTCCCCCTCTACTCTCTTGTAATGGATTGAGTTTTCCCTTTGAAGTAATCTTATCGGATTGAGTCTTTAATGATTTGAGAACACTTGATGTATGTCTTGCCGTGCGTATCTGTGGTGACAATGGGATATCACGTGATTCACTTGATGTATGTTTTGGTGATCAACTTGCGGGTTCCGCCCATGAACCTATGCATAGGGGTTGGCACACGTTTTCATCTTGATTCTCCGGTAGAAACTTTGGGGCACTCTTTGAGGTTCTATGTGTTGGTTGAATAGATGAATCTGAGATTGTGTGATGCATATCGTATAATCATACCCACGGATACTTGAGGTGACATTGGAGTATCTAGGTGACATTAGGGTTTTGGTTGATTTGTGTCTTAAGGTGTTATTCTAGTACGAACTCTAGGGCTGTTTGTGACACTTATAGGAATAGCCCAACGGATTGATTGGAAAGAATAACTTTGAGGTGGTTTCGTACCCTACCATAATCTCTTCATTTGTTCTCCGCTATTAGTGACTTTGGATTGACTCTTTGTTGCATGTTGAGGGATAGTTATATGATCCAATTATGTTATTATTGTTGAGAGAACTTGCACTAGTGAAAGTATGAACCCTAGGCCTTGTTTCATCGCATTGCAGTACCATTTACGCTCACTTTTACCACTTGTTACCTTGCTGTTTTTATATTTTCAGATTTCAAAAACCTATATCTACCATCCATATTGCACTTGTGTCACCATCTCTTCGCCGAACTAGTGCACCTATACAATTTACCATTGTATTGGGTGTGTTGGGGACACAAGAGATTCTTTATTATTTGGTTGCAGGGTTGTTTGAGAGAGACCATCTTCATCCTACGCCTCCCACGGATTGATAAACATTAGGTCATCCACTTGAGGGAAATTTGCTACTGTCCTACAAACCTCTACACTTGGAGGCCCAACAACATCTACAAGAAGAAGGTTGTGTAGTAGACATCAAGCTAGTTTCTGGCGCCGTTGCCGGGGAGGTGAGTGCTTGAAGGTATATCTTTAGATTTTGCAATTGAATCTTTTTGTTTCTTGTTTTAGCACTAGTTTAGTTTATAAAAGAAAACTACAAAAAAATGGAATTGAGTTTGTCTCATACGCTTCATATTTTTAATGTCTTTCGTGAGAATGATGGAAATGAAAATTGTGCTCAATTGCTAGAAGAAGAATGCATTAGAATGTTTGGCACCAAATATTTGAACGATGAGCATGATGGCAATGTTGTTAGTATGAATTCCTTGAATATCCATGATGCTAATGATATGCAAAGCCACAAGCTTGGGGAAGCTATGTTTGATGAAGATGGTATTTTTTGTCCCCCAAGCATTGATGAGCAAATTTACTATGATGAAAGCATGCCTCCTATCTATGATGATTATTGTGATGACACGTATGCTCTAAAGAATAATGATAACCATGAAACTTGTCATCTTGATCTTAATTTTCAATCACATGATAGTTATTTTGTTGAGTTTGCTCCCACTACTATTGATGAGAATAGATTTGCTTATGTGGAGAGTAATAAAAATTCTATGGTTGTATATCATGAAAAGAATGCTTTAGGTGCTGGTTATATTGTTGAATATTCATGATGCTACTGAAAATTATTATGAGGGAGGAATATATGCTTGTAGGAATTGCAATAATATCAAGTTTCCTCTCTATGTGCTTAAAGTTTTGAAGTTATGCTTGTTTTGCCTTCCTATGCTAGTTGATTATTGTTCCCATAAGTTGTTTGCTCACAAAATCCCTATGCATAGGAAGTGGGTTAGACTTACATGTGCTAGTCATATTCTTCATGATGCTCTCTTTATGTTTCAGTTCTTATCTTTTATGTGAGCATCATTGAAATCATCATGCCTAGCTAGGGGCGTTAAACGATAGCGCTTGTTGGGAGGCAACCCAATTTTATTTTATTTTCTTACTTTTTGGTTATGTTTAGAAATAAATAATCCATATAGCTTCTGTTTAGATGTGGTTTTGTGTTTTAATTAGTGTTTGTGCCAAGTAGAACCTTTGGGAAGACTTGGGTGAAGTCTTTATGATCATGCTGTAAAAAACAGAAACTTTAGCGCTCACGAGATTAGCTAAAACTTTTTACGGGAGAGTGCTATTTAGTTGATTATTTTTTAAGATTATTACTAGAAAAATTCCTCAGGTCCACCAATTTATTTTAGAATTTTTGGAGTTCCAGAAGTTTCCGTTAGTTACAGATTACTACAGACAGTTCTGTTTTTGACAGATTCTGTTTTTCGTGTGTTGTTTGCTTATTTTGATGAATCTATGGCTAGTAAAATAGTTTATAAACCATAGAGAAGGTGGAATACAATAGGTTTAACACCAATATAAATAAATAATCAGTTCATTACAGTACTTTGAAGTGGTGTTTTTGTTTTCTTTCGCTAACGGAGCTCACGAGATTTTCTGTTAAGTTTTGTGTTGTGAAATTTTCAAGTTTTGGGTAAAGATTCGATGGACTACGGAATAAGGAGTGGAAAGAGCCTAATCTTGGGGATTGCCAAGGCACCCCAAGGTAATATTCAAGGATAACCAAGAGCCTAAGCTTGGGTATGCCCCGGAAGGCATCCCCTCTTTCTTCTTCGTTCATCGGTAACTTTACTTGGAGCTATATTTTTATTCACCACATGATATGTGTTTTGCTAGGAGCGTCATTTTATTTCTTTAGCTTTGCTTGCTGTTTGAATAAAATACCAAGATATGAAATTATTAAAAGGGAGAGTCTTTACATAGTTGCATAATTATCCGACTACTCATTGATCTTCACTTATATCTTTTGAGCTATATAGTTTTTGCTCTAGTGCTTCACTTATATCTTTTAGAGCACGGTGGTGGTTTTGTTTTATAGAAACTATTATTCTCTCATGCTTCACTTATATTATTTTGAGAGTCTTAAACAGCATGTTAATTTGCGTAATCCTAATATGCTAGGTATTCAAGATTAGTAAAAACTTTCTTATGAGTGTGTTGAATACTAAGAGAAGTTTGATGCTTGATGATTGTTTTGATATATGGAGGTAATAATATCAAACTCGTTCTAGTTGAGTAGTTGTGAGTTTGAGAAATGCTTGTGTTGAAGTTTGCATGTCCCGTAGCATGCACGTATGGTAAACGTTATGTAACAAATTTGAAACATGAGGTGTTCTTTGATTGTCCTCCTTATGAGTGGCGGTCGGGGACGAGCGATGGTCTTTTCCTACCAATCTACCCCCCTAGGAGCATGCGCGTAATGCTTGGTTTTTGATGAATTGTAGATTTTTGCAATAAGTATGTGAGTTCTTTATGACTAATGTTGAGTCCTTGGATTATACGCACTCTCAGCCTTCCATCATTGCTAGCCTCTTCGGTACCGTGCATTTCCCTTTCTCACATTGAGAGTTGGTGCAAACTTCGCCGGTGCATCCAAACCCCGTGATATGATACGCTCTTTCACACATAAACCTCCTTATATCTTCCTCAAAACAGCCACCATACCTACCTATTATGGCATTTCCATAGCCATTCCGAGATATATTGCCATGCAACTTTCCACCATTCCGTTTATCATGATACATTCATCATAGTGATATTGCTTAGCAAGATCATGTAGTTGACATAGTATTTGTGGCAAAGCCACCGTTCATAATTCTTTCATACATGTCACTCTCAGTTCATTGCATATCCCGGTACACCGCCGGAGGCATTCATATAGAGTCATATTTTGTTCTAGTATCGAGTTGTAATCATTGAGTTGTAAATAAATAGAAGTGTGATGATCATCATTTTCTAGAGCATTGTCCCAAGTGAGGAATAAAAAAAAAGAGAGAGAAAGGCCATAAAAAAAGAGAAGGCCCAAAAAAATGAGAGAAAAAGAGTGTCGGAGTAAATGACCACGGGTATCCTAGCCCGCTACCCCTGGCTCTTCAGAAAAATTACAGGCCGGTCGAGCTTTCAAGCACCCAAGGCGTGGGGCCGCTGAGTGAGTCCTGGATTAGGGGGTGTCCGGATGGCCGGACTATAACCTTTGGCTGGACTCCTGGACTATGAAGATACAAGATTGAAGACTTCGTCCCGTGTCCGGATGGGACTTTCCTTGGCGTGGAAGGCAAGCTTGGCGATACAGATATGTAAATCTCCTCCCATTGTAACCGACTCTATGTAACCCTAACCCTCTCCAGTGTCTATATAAACCGTAGGGTTTTATTCCGTAGGACGAACAACAATCATACCATAGGCTAGCTTCTAGGGTTTAGCCTCTCTGATCTCGTGGTAGGTCTACTCTTGTACTACCCATATCATCAATATTAATCAAGCAGGAGTAGGGTTTTACCTCCATTGAGAGGGCGAACCTGGGTAAAACATCGTGTCCCTTGTCTCCTGTTACCATCCGCCTAGACGCACATTCGGGACCCCCTACGAGATCCGCGGTTTGACACCGACATTGGTGCTTTCATTGAGAGTTCCTTTGTGTCGTCACCTTTAGGCCCGATGGCTCCTCCGATCATCAACAATGATGCGGTCCGTATGAGACCTTTCTCCCGGACAGATCTTCGTATTCGGCGGCTTTGCCTGCGAGCCAATTAAGCAGCCATCTGGAGCAGATCGAAAGCTTCGCCCGCCATCAGGTCAGATTTGGAAGTTTGAACTACGGCTGACATCCGCGAAGACTTGATCTTCGACGGATTCGAAACCACAACCAGCGCGCCCGATTGTCACGATGGGCATGATCTAGCTCTACCGCGAGCAGTGCCACGGAGGCCGCACCGATGTCCGCTCCGACCCTTAGCTCGGAGCCAAGCTGCTTAATCGAGGGCGGGTGGCTGGACACCGCCTCGGGGGCTGCAATCTCTACGGCGCTTGAGCCGAACACCAGCCTTGTCCTTTGCGAAGCTTGTGACTCCAAGGTGCCGGACTCCCCTCCGGACTCCGAACCTTCCGCGCCCCTGCCAACCGAATCCGATTGGGCGCCGATCATGGAGTTCACCGCCACAGACATCTTTCAGCACTCGCCCTTCAGCGACATCCTGAATTCACTAAAGTCTCTCTCTTTATCAGAAGTGCCCTGGCCGGATTATGGTCAGCAAGGTTGGGATGCGGACGACGAAGAAATTCAAAGCCCACCCACCACCCACTTCGTAGCCACTGTCGATGATTTAACCGACATGCTCGACTTCGACTCCGAAGACATCGACGGTATGGATGACGATGTAGGATACGAACAGGAACCATCACCTATAGGGCACTGGACAACCACCTCATCCCATGATGTATACATGGTGGACACACCTAAAAGAAACGACGCCGAGGAACAAAGGGGCGCAACGAGGGATCGTTCCTTCGAAAAGCAATCAAAGCGGCGGCGTAAGCGCCGCTCCAAACCCCACCTCGATAGAGAAAGCAGCCATACAGACCCAGCCATAGAGCAGGGCGAACCGGCGGACGACGAACATGCCATCGAGCAACCGTCCGAACAGGGCAACTTGGATAAACAACCCGTCCTGGCGAAGACAACAGTCCGGACGACCTCACGCGGACAAGTTCTTTGGAGCAGAAGAACCTCAAAAAAGGCTCGTCGCCCTCTGCGCGTAGCCTGAAAAAGCGTAAGCGGAAGCTCAAAACAGCGGAAGATGCACTCAGAATTAGATGGAGCAAAGTACTCAACACATGCAGACAAATCGGCGACAATCGCCGCACAAAGAGCTATCCGAAGCGAAAATTACTGCCGGAATTTGATGATGAGGCCTTAGAGCCTCCGCAATCAAAAAATAAGGAAGCCACCCGGTCGGATAAACGACCCCATGGCCAACATAGTGCGGCATAGGACGCCGCACACAAGCCGGCACGCAATCCGCACAAGGATTCGCATCAAAAAGATGGCCCAGCCAGATCTATCTATGGGCCAAGAAAGCAAGCTCTAGTAAGCAATGCAACACATCAAATATCCGAACATCACGGTACACCCAGATATAGGGGTGCCGCACACCCCCTATGTTTCACCGATGAGGTGCTGGATCATGAATTTCCAGCGGGATTCAAGCCCGTAAACATAGAGGCATACGACGGGACAACATACCCTGGAGTCTGGATTGAGGATTACATCCTCCACATACACATGGCTAGAGGAGATGACCTCCACGCCATAAAATACTTACCCCTCATGCTCAAAGGGCCAGCCCGACATTGGCTTAAAAGCCTTCCCGAAAACACCATTGGAAGTTGGGAAGAGCTCGAGGATGCTTTTCGGGAAAATTTTCAAGGGACCTATGTCCGACCTCCGGATGCAGACGATTTAAGTCACATAACTCAACAACCCGGAGAGTCAGCCTGGAAATTCTGGAACAAATTCCTTACTAAAAAGAACCAAATAGTCGACTGTCCGAACGCCGAAGCCTTAGCAGCTTTCAAACACAACGTCCAAGACGAATGGCTCGCCAGACACCTCGGCCAAGAAAAGCCAAGAACAATGGCCGCATTAACAAGCCTCATGACCCGCTTTTTCGCATGAGAGGATAGCTGGTTGGCAAGATGCAGTACCAGCAACCCAAGTACATCCGAAGTTAGGGATGGAAGCGGAAACATGACGCAGCAAGGACCAGCGCGGACCAAGGAAACAGCCGAAGAACACGACGATCAACGCCGGATTCAAAAGCTCTCGGCAGAATCAGAAAAAGCTGCTCCTCAATGATAACAGGGATGAGCTATCTAACCTAAACAAAATATTGGACAAGATATGTCAAATCCACAGTACTCCCGGGAAGCCTGCAAACCATACCCACAGAGATTGTTGGGTCTTCAAGCAATCCGGCAAACTCAACGCCGAACACAAGGGGCTCGACACACCAAGCGAGGACGATGACGAACCCCACAAGCGGAGCACCGGAAAATAGAAGAATTTCCCACAAGAAGTCAAAACAGTAAACTCACTTCACGTGACAAAAGGGAAAAACATAGTGGCGCCTGTAGAGATACGCGCCATACGGCCTATCCGAGAGGAGTCCATACTTGGTTGTTACAGCCAATCACCTTCGACCAACAGGATTACTCTAGAAGTATCCGGAGCATGAGCTGGACTGCCTTGTTATTAGATCCGATAATTGACGGACTCCACTTCACACAAGTCCTAATGGACGGCGGCAGTGATCTAAACCTGCTATATCAGGACACAATCCACAAAATGGGGATAGACCCAACAACAATTCGCCATAGCAACACTTCCTTTCAAGGGGTAGCGCCAGCCCGGATGCCCATTATGCGGGCTCTCTCCTGCTAGAAGTTATGTTCGGCTCACCCGACAACTTCCGCCAAAAATAACCTTCCACATCGCCCCATTTACATGTAGCTATCAAGCACTCTTTGGGGCCTGAAGCTTTCGCCCGCTTTAACGCAATACCGCATTATGCATCTCATATACTTAAAATGCCCGGTCCGCGAGGCATCATCTCATTAAAGGGAAATATCGAGTGTTCCTCGAGCACCGAAGATTGTGCGGCTGCCCTGAAAGCCACACACTAAGCCGGCTTCACTAATCAAAGCACCTAAACAGGTCGTTCAGACCCCAGACATGGCTAGACGAGTCCGGCATAAACATACTAGGGCGTACTAGCCGCATACCCCCGTGCAAGGGGCTCCGCGCATATACAACAAGAGACAATAAAGCTCAATTTTATTCATTTTTTGAATTGTACTTTGTTTATTTAATATAGCATACATTTTGCGATCTTTTTCAAGTAAGTTCCTCTCTTTTACGAGATGAACACCGTGCTACACCCTTCGAGAATACGGCTGCGCGGAGACACAGCGTGCGGTGAGGGACCCGTTCAAGGATTCTTTTCAGATTAAGACCCTCGTAAACCTTTTTTACTATATCTTGTTGATACACATCCCCCGGTTTCTTGCTATAACCGAGGTGGAGGCTGGCGTCTTGGCATTGGCCACGTCAGGATTTTGCGCGTACCTAAACACCAGGGGCTTATTACTAAGGGCGTTATTCAGCCCGTTTTCATAAAGACCGAATACCTTAGGGAGTGTTCGGCGTTGCGAGTTGGCCTTATATGCATCAGCTCGAATCATGTCTTTGGTCAAATGTTGGGTTTGCCCGCTCCTGTGTTTTGCTGCCTTACGTTCCGCTCTATCGGCTAAGGCGGCACCGGAGAACTCTGCGATTGTGCCCGGTTCGCCAGCGAGCACCTCGATGAAAGCGAAAACTGATGTCATGATATAGCGTGAGACTGGTCAACCACTCGATGACCCACGGAATCTTTAGGATTCCTCCGCATTAACGAAGGGCGTTTTCGGTCAGGCACACACGCCCGAATTTGGCGAAGCGGTGCCCTAGGGGCTATATAGTAGTCCCACTATCAAACTCCTATGGCTAAGTGAAAGTGATAAAGCATTATAGTCCGGTTGCCTAGTTAAGCTGCGCTATCACCTCCTTTATAGGACCAAGGCGTTGGATCAAGTGTGAAAATCGCTATGCGAACACCCCACATTATATGCGTGAAATGAAGCGAAGACGCCATCTTCGAGTTATATACACATATACATTAACAGCCGCATAGGAGGTATTTTAATTCTTGCGAGCACAAGTATAAAAAGCTTTTATATTCCATCGAAACATTGTTTTACAATAATACATGTTATTCGAACATGATATCCTTCGAGCACCGCGTCTCTATTAAACGAGCGCCCTGCAGAACTTCCTGAAAATAGTGCTTGGTAGGTACTCGTCTCCCGTCCGAATCTTGGGATGCAACGTCGGTGGCCTTCATCTCCGCCCAGTATGTCTTGACACGGGCAAGAGCCATCCGCGCACACTCTATGCATGATGACCTCTTCATTGCATTGATATGCGACACGGCACCAAGGAACTGCTACACCAAACTAAAATAACTCTTCGGCTCGGGCCTTTCCGGCCACAGATGACTCACAACATCCTTCATGGCGAGTCCGGATAACCTATTTAGCTCCGCCCATTCGGCCAAACCCTCGGTTAATGGAAGTGGGCGCTCTGGATTGTGGAACTGCGACCAAAATAGCTTTTCCACTTGGGGGTCCTGTTGATCTCGGAAGTGTTGACGCGCGTCATGCACTGCTTGCCAAGTCGAGATAAGTATCCGCCGCACTCCACAGCCGGTCCAACTGAGCATATTTAGGATCCCCGAACTTCATCCACAGCATAAAGGGCTTTCCATCCGCGATATCTCCGGCCTGACGTAGCTCCTGCTTCATGGCTCTCATTGAAGAGCGAGCATCCTTGGCCTCGGTAGTGGCCTTCTCCAGGTCCTTTTGTTCCGCCCGATCTTATTTTTCAAGAAGCTTGCAGCGGTCGGCGGCATCCTTCAACTTCAGAGCCATCTCGGCCTTTTCCTTCCTGCTTCGGCAGTGAGCAGCCTGTTCGGCTTTCAGCTCTTCGGCCACCTTTAAGGCAGCCACATCACTTTTTCTGGCCTGCTTCTTGGCTCGGGCGAGTTCCGCCCGAAGGTTCTCCATGGCAGCGGCACCATCTGCATCAAGCATACATGTTGTAAGGCACGGGCATCAAGCCCCCTTACCAGGTGTCCGCGGAGAAATTGCTTACCTTGTGACTCGTCAAGCCGCTTGTTGACTAAGCGCGATGTCGCATCCGCCACGTCAAGTTTCGCTTTAGCTCAGCAAATTCATCGATCCAGCTAGCCACGGACGCCGCCACCTACAAAGGAAGAGCGACATATTATACCTGGGATTATGATCCTCGGCGCTGTCATTTTGACAACGCACCGAGTCTCGAAACTACTACCTACAGGCGCATCTTATATATGCGGAACCGTCAAAAGGTACATCATTTCGCATACCTCAAAACCTGTCGATAAACTCCCGCGACCTCGAGCAACCCGCTCTCCGCGGATGAAATCCTTTCAATCACGGTGCCCATCAATGCACGGTGTTCTTACGAGATAGGCGCTTCGCCCGAGCAGATCCTTCACTCCTCCGATCATGCCTTTGGGCGGTGCGGACTCGTCGATGGCCTTTTTCTAAGGCGGACACGGAGGGCTTTGGGGAGCCATACGGCTGCTTTCCGGCCCTGCCGGATTCGGAGAAACCCTCCGTGACGACACCTCAGGGTCGCCCGCGTCGCAAGACGGTATGGCAGGGGGAGGCGTTCCGCTCTCCATCATCTCTGGACGAAGATCCCCTGAAGATGAGCTCTGTTGAGAAGGGCTGAGATCCGAACTACAAGGTAAAAATTCAGTTATCTTTCTCAGGAATAGAATAGGGATGTCTCTTATTTTAAAACTCCCCTCTCTACTTACGGCTCACTAGAGGGCTGATCCCCTTGAGGGCACTGTGCGGCCGAGGCACCTCCCGGCGCAGGACCCTCTGACGAAGATTTCTTCCCCGCTTTGAGACCATGGTCTTGGTCTTGAGGCGGTCCTCTTCTTCCCCGGATGGAGGGATTCTCGATTCCTCCTTTCCTGACAGCCTCCTTTGGGGAGGCGGTAGCTTCCTTGTTCCCCCCTTCGCTTTCTTCCAAAGGCGCAACCTCCAGCATCCTGGTTAACACGGGATCCGGCATGGTCTCGGGGAGGGCGGACACTGATTAGCTTTGCTTTCTCTATCCACTCTGTTTAAGGGACAACTCTTTTAAGGGCAATTTTATGATAAATGTCACGGATAAGCGTGTGCAGGTGCAGGGCTACTTACTTGAGTATCCGGGTGATTGCAGCTCAGACCTGCATCCTCGGTCGAGTCCGGACACATTGCTTGTGATCCGAAGAACAATTTGTACATCTCCATGGGCGTCGCGCCCGTAAAGTGTTGGAGGCTCGTGGTCCCTCCGGATTAAACTCCACAGCGGAGGGTGGCGTTTGCGAGGGCAAAGTGCGGCGAATCAACATGACCTCGTCACTCTGGCCAGGTTGATGTCTCTTTCAGGAGATCTTGAATGCGGCCCTGCAACAAGGGCACGTCCTTGGGCGGCCCCAGTCGAGCCATTTATTGACCCATGGCGCCACCCGGGGAGGACCCGAGCGAAAGGCAGGTGGCGCCACCCACTTGGTGCCCCTGGGAGCTGTGATATAAAACCACTCTCGTTGCCATAAGCTGAACTACTCTTGAAAAGAGCCCTCGGGCCATGGAGCGTCAGCATTCTTGCTTATAACAACCCCTCCGCACTCCGCTTGCTGCCCCTTGATCATCTTAGGCTCCACTTTGAAGGTCTTAAGCCACAATCCGAGGTGAGGGGTAATGCGGAGGAAGGCTTCGCACACGACAATGTACGATGAGATGTGGAGGATGGACTCCGGATCCAAGTCGTGAAATTCCAACCCATAATAAAACATGAGCCCCCTCACGAAGGGGTCCGTCGGGAAGCTTAGCCCCCGAAGGAAGTGAGATGCTAACACCACGCTCTCACCAGGCTTGGGATTGGGAATAACCTGCCCTTGAGCAGGCAGCCTATGCGCAATTTCGCCGGTTAAATACCTGGCATCTCTTAGCTTTAGCACGTCTTCTTCCGTAACGGAGGAAGGCATCCACCGGCCTTGAAGATCAGAGTCGGACATCATCAAAGGTCCGTAGCGCCTGAATCTGGAGCTTTGGGTGTTGGAACTCGAGGCAAGGGGCGGATTCGATTGAGATTGAAAGAAAGGAGTAGAGCCTTGGTCTCTTTATAAAGAGGTTGAATACCAAGAGCCCTCCCCGCGACCGTTTGAGACTCGCCTTCGATAGAGGAGATGTGCCAACGGGCACGATTGGATTACCCACGCCCGTATTGATGAGAATCCCGGAATAAGGGGACACGATCTCTGCTTCAACAAGACGTGCCAAGGAAACCGCCTCGCTAAGTGCGCTGAGGTGGGACAGTAAAAATGATTCGAAGGCTTGGCCGTGGTGTGATGTCACACTGCGAAATACGTCAGCAGATTGGATTTGTGTAAATGTTATTCTCTCTACGGTTGTATGTGGAAATTATTTTGCAGAGCCGGACACTATCCTGGTGTTCAAAATCTTCTATGAAGTATTCGGAGGAGGAACCCGCCTTGCAATGCCGAAGACAATCTGCGCGTCGGACTCGTCGTCATTGAAGCCTGGTTCGAGACTCTTGAGGAATCTGGATTAGGGGGTGTCTGGATGGCCGGACTATAACCTTTGGCCTGACTCCTGGACTATGAAGATACAAGATTGAAGACTTCGTCCCGTGTTCGGATGGGACTTTCCTTGGTGTGGAAGGCAAGCTTGGCGATACGGATATGTAAATCTCTTCCCATTGTAACCAACTCTATGTAACCCTAACCCTCTCCGGTGTTTATATAAACCGGAGGGTTTTAGTCCGTAGGACGAACAACAATCATACCATAGGCTAGCTTCTAGGGTTTATCCTCTCTGATCTCGTGGTAGATCTACTCTTGTACTACCCATATCATCAATATTAATCAAGTAGGAGTAGGGTTTTACCTCCATCGAGAGGGCCCGAACCTGGGTAAAGCATCGTGTCCCTTGTCTCCTGTTACCATCCACCTAGACGCACAGTTCGGGACCCCTTACCCGAGATCCACCGTTTTTGACACCGACAGCCGCCTTCCCCTGGCTGGCTATCTCTCAGGCCGACTACCGGGAGGCAGCCCGGCCCTAAACCCTCATGAAGAAAGCCACGATAGGGCCGACTCCAAGAAGCCGGCCACAAGAAGGCCGACTCCAAGAAGCCGGCCCCCAGCAGGCGGCCAAGATCGTACCCTCAAACTCTGCACCCATATAACGGCGATGAGACGGGGCGTGGCTACAGTGAAGGCTGCCACCCCCGAATCCCGGAGAACGCATGGTCACAGTGCGCCGTACGGGGCAGCCATCACCCGCCCGGTGCGACACTGTTGCCATGTTGACCATGACATCACCCACGACAAGCTGTCGATGCGGCCCTTGGTGGCGGGCCTCTTGATCGAGAGAGCGACCGGGCGGCGAGCCTCCCAGTCGGCTGAGATGTGGCCGGCTCCCGGCAGCCGGCTTGCTCCCTCCCTCGAAGGCGCCTCATTAAGGAGACAAGGCGAGTAAGGCTACGGTGAGAGCCCACCAGCGGCGGCTTTGTAGCCATGCTTCCTCGACAAAGCCCTCGTCATCGGGGTGAGGCACCAGATAACCAGCCCGACAAGACCCCGGCGGTGGGACACTGCTTGTCGACCAGAAGCCGACAGCCGACAGCCGGCGGGACCCACCAGTCGGCGGGCCCCAGCGGCCCGCGGAGAAGCCGGCGAGCATAGACACTGACGGCTAGGGCCCGCGCCCAGCCGGATTACCGTTGTACCCTTGGGGGGTAGGCCTATATAAACCCCCCAGGGCTCCCATGCAAAGGGTTGATCTCTCAGAGTTTTAGACACTACATTGAGGGGATAAGAGAGCTAGCCTTGCCCTTCTTCTTCCTCTCGCCGAACAGCTCAATGAGCCTCTTGTAGCTACTTGTTGATCTAGTGACCATGCGGAGACCCCGCAGAGCAGCAGTAGGGGTATTATCTCCCCGGAGAGCCCCGAAGCTGGGTAAGATCCGCCGGCGTGCATGTCTTCGCCTCATCCCGTTTCCAGGCACCGGCGATGTCTTATTGGCTCTCACAATGATAAGCCACCCATTGGCATATGTCGCACCTACCACCCGACATTTGGCGCCCACCGTGGGGCCAGGTGCACCCTCGTCCGGAGACTTGCTCTGGACGGGAACCTTCCTCCCAGCGGCGTAGCCAGCCCGGCCGCGCCGATGGCGCTTGCCCGGCGTCTTTGCAAGCGTCGCGGATGCCAGCGGCGAGCTGCCTCGCCGATCTTCTTGGCGAGCCCGCATCTCAGACGAGCCCGCATCCGGCGGGGCACAGGCTGCCCGAAACCACCTCGTCGGCCTCCTCGACCAACTCCATGACTCGGTGAGCCTGCTGTGGACTTGGAGTCGGCTGGCTCCACCGACCCGATGCTTGTCGGCGCCCGACCGCGGCGTCGCTTGCGCTTTCCCCACCAATGTAGTGATCTTCAGCGACCCTCTTCCTCGAGCCGACAGCTATGGCGGCGCCATCACCGAGTCTGGTCATCAACCACGGCGTCGCCTCTGGCGAAACGCCCGACACCACCTGCGGCGCTGCGACTTGTCGTCCCCTTCCGGCGGCAGCGGACGGCCGAGACACCTGAGCCGCGCGCCTCGCCCTCATTGCGAGAGGGCGAAGATAGCCTCCATGAGACGCCTCGCTGAGGCTCACGAGTGCCAAGTCGACCACGCCGCCTTTGGCACGCTGCCCCCTGACGGGCCGAGCCGAGTCGGCATCGTCAAGCGGCGCGCGCGACCGCCGCCAACATCTTTGGGAGTAGACCGCCCGATCTATACTCGCCCTCGAGAACCTACATACCGCCCGATCGGCCGTGGGCGAACTGAATGGACTGGGGGCTGCGAGCTCCCCTACATGACGAACGCATCCAGCGGTGATAGGCGGCGGCGCGAGGCGGCATGAAGCCGGCGTCCACGCTGAAAGTCCTCCCCATGCCGAGAGCACAGTGCGACGTCACGGACACCGACTGCGGGCAACACCCGCGCAAGGCAAGAAAAGGAGCCGGCTGCCAGCCGCAGCCGGACTCGAATCTCGATTGACAGCGACGCAGAAGGCCGCCCTCGAGCTGTGGAACGATGAGGCAATCCGCCTCCTCCTCCGCCTTGAGGGGAGAGATATCCCACCCCGCTACCTATCACGCATCCGACTCTCAGCGGCCGACTAGGCCGTCGTGAAGGAGTCGGCGAGAACGACGCCCGCCATCGGATTGACCGCCTAGCGTGATCCCTGGCGCTAGAAGAAGAAGATGATGTCGGCCCGCCTTGCTTTGGCCCTCGCATCCGCGACGAGCCCTTCCCCAAAGGGTTCTCGCTCCCAAGAGACACGCCCAAGTACAACGGCTCCATGAAGCCGGAAGATTGGTTGATCGACTACTCCACCGCAGTCCGCATAGCAAATGGCAACAAGCGCGTTGCCGTGAAATACGTCCCCCTCATGCTCCAAGGCACGGCGCGCACCTGGCTCAACAGCCTCAAGCCTTACAGCGTCAACAGCTGGCTAGACTTCACGAAGTCTTCATCCATAACTTCACCAGCACCTACAAGCGGGCTCCCAAGCCCGACAGCTCTCCTTGTGTGTTCAAGGGCCCAATGAATCAACTTCGCGACTACCTCACGTGTTGGGCGAGCTTTGCAACTCCTGCGAAGGGGTGCACGAGGTTCAAGCCATAGAGTACTTCACCGCCGGATGCTGAGAAGGCACCCTCCTCAAGCACCGACTCCTCTGCGACGAGCCGACTACCCTCGACGAGCTGCTGGTCATAGCAGACAAGTACGCCACGGCCGACTCTTCGATGAAGACCGAGCTTCGAGTAGACGCCTCTGGGAAGGTGATCGCTCTGACTCCCAAGACGCCGGTTGGAGACTCCAGCCGACGCCCGTACCAGAACGACAACAAGCGCAAGGCCTCTATGCCGCCTTCCACCAGTCAGCAGGTGGCCACAGTCGAAGATGAACAACCCGATGGGCGGCCCGCGCCCAAGAAGCAGAAGGGCGGCAGGCCGGCTTTCTCCTACGAGCAAGCCATTGATGCCCCTTGCAAGTTCCACAGTGGCGCGAAGCCGTCCAACCACACGACTCGGAAATGCTACTGGCTCACACGAATCTCCAAAGGCGAAGGGCTGGTGCCGCCTCCGCCTGCTGGTCAGCCGCCTCCGGCCCCTCAGTTGCCGGCCGCTCGACCAGCAGTCGGGGCTGTTCAAGACGAGTTCCCCGACGAGCATGCCGCCTACGTCGTCTTTACGAGCCAGCCCAAAGACCGGCGCAGCCGGCGCCGACAGCACCAAGAAGTCAACGCGGTCGCCTCCAACAACCCCGAGTTCATGCACTGGTCGGAAAGGCCTATCAGCTGGAGCCGGGCCGACCACCCAGAGGTGATGCCGTCTCCCGGCTCTTATGCATTGGTTTTGGACGCCACCCTCGCGACAGAAAGGCGAGCTGCCCGTTTCTCCTGCGTGCTGATAGATGGTGGGAGCAGCATCAACATATTGTACCATGATACCATGGAAAGCTGAACATCAAGGCGAAGCAGCTCATGCCTAGTCGGACTGTGTTCCATGGCATCGTGCCGGCCTGTCCTGCTCACCAATCGGCAAGATCAAGATAGATGTTACTGTTTGGGGACAAGGATCATTTCCTCAGAAGCAATATGGTTTGAAGTAGTGGACTGGAGAGCCCTTACCATGCCTTTGCTTGGCTGACTTGCTCAGGCCAAGTTCATGGCTATGCCCCCTCGCCTACCTCAAGATGAAGATGCGAGTTCAAGGGCATCATCACGATAGGAGACTACAAGAAATCCTTGAGTGTGCAGCGGCTAGCAGCCGGCTGGCCGAGTCCCTCGTGATCGCTGAAGAGAAGAAGATGCTGGATCGAGTCGTGGCCATGGCCGGCAAGCAGCCGGCCCTGTCCCCTGACCCCAAGGTACATGATGCCCAAGGTTCTTTCCAGCCGGCCAAAGAAACAAAGAAGATACCTCTGGACCCGGAGAACCCAGAAAGGTTTGCCGTCATTGGGGCAAACCTGGACAGCAAATAGGAAGGCGATCTCGTCGATTTCCTCCGTGAGAATCGGGACATCTTCGCATGGTCCCCCAAGGACATGCCGGGTGTTCCGAAGGAATTCACCGAGCACAAGTTACACGTCCGAGCAGATGCAAAACCAGTCAAGCAGCCCCTCCGCCGGCTGTCGGAGGAGAAGAGAAGGATTGTAGGAGAAGAGATAGCCCGGCTTCTGGCAGCCGGCATCATTATGGAGGTGTTGTTTCCAGAGTGGCTTGCCAACCCAGTCCTCGTATTGAAGAAGAATAACAAGTGGCGTATGTGCATTGATTACACCAGCCTCAACAAAGCCTGCCCCAAGGATCCATTTGCCTTACCTCGAATCGACCAAGTGATAGACTCCACAGCCGGATGCGAGCTGTTAAGCTTCTTGGATGCTTATTCAGGCTACCACCGGATAAAGTTGGATCGGTGACCGCTTTGAAGACCGCCTTCATCACACCATTCAGACTTTACGCTACGACTATGACATTCGGCTTGAAAATGCGGTGCCACTTTTCAGCGTTGCATGCGAAATGCCTCCTCAAGCAACTTAGCGAAATGCCCATGTCTATGTAGGCGATATTGTGGTGAAGATGGAGAAGCGCGACACCTTCTTTGGAAGACCTCGGAGAGACATTGAGAGCTTACACGGTTTGAGATCAATCTCAACCCGAGAAATCGTCTTGAATACCAACCGACCAGCTTCTAGGCTTCCTGGTCTCGAGCAGCGGCATCGAATACAACCAGTGAAGATCAAGGCCATAGAGAGAATGGAGATTCCTACCAAGCTACGAGGCGTCAAAAGTTTACGGATGCGGCCTCCACTGAACCGCTTCATCGGTAGGCTGGGAGAAAGCTCTCCCCTCTACCGACTCATGAAGAAGTCCGCTCACTTGAGTGGAGCGACCAAGCAGACCAAGCCTTCCACGAGCTAAAGAAGATGCTAGCCACGCCGCCTATCTTGGCGGCACCAACTGAGGAAGAGCCCATGCTCCTTTACATTGCCGCCACTAGCGGGTGGTCAACACCGTTATCGTGGTTCAGCGCCCGAAGAAAAAGCCGAGCTCAGCTAGTCCGAGGCGGTGTATTATTTGAGTAAAGTCTTGTCACCTTGAAGCAGAATTACCCTTTTACCGAAAGATGTGCTATGGTGTGTGAGGAGTCTGGATTAGGGGTGTCCGGATAGCGGACTACCATCATCAACCGAACTATCATTTGCGGACTATCATCATCGACCGGACTCCAAGACTATGAAGATACAAGATTGAAGACTTCACCCGTGTCGGATGGGACTTTCCTTGGCGTGGAAGGCAAGCTTGGCGTCTGGATATGTAGATCTCCTACCATTGTAACCGACTCTATGTAACCCTAGCCCTCTCCGGTGTCTATATAAACGGATGGCTTTAGTCCGTGGGACTACAATCACAACAACCCTTACAATCATACCATAGGCTAGCTTCTAGGGTTTAGCCTCCTTGATCTCGTGGTAGATCCACTCTTGTAAACATCCACAATATCAATATCAATCAAGCGGGGCGTGGGGTTTTACCTCCATCAAGAGGGCCCGAACACAGGTAAACATCGTGTCCCTTGTCTCCTGTTACCATCCGCCTAGGCATAGATTCGGGACCCCCTACCGAGATCCGCCGGTTTGACACCGACATTGGTGCTTTCATTGAGAGTTGAACTCAAGACCTCCCGCTTACCAAACGGGTGCTCTAACCAATCGAGTTCATTGAGAGTTCCTCTGTGTTGTCACCGATAGGCTTGATGGCCTCTTCAATCAACAACGACGCAGTCCTGGGTGAGACCTTTCTCCCGGACAGATCTTCGTGTTCGGCGGCCGCCTGCGGGCCAACTCCTTGGCCATCTGGAGCAGATTAAAGCTTCGCCCTGGCCGTCGGTCAGGTTTGGAAGCCTAAACTTCACGGCCGATATCCGCGGGGACTTGATCCTCGATGGATCTGAGCCACAACCGGCGTGCAGCGCTGTCACGATGGGCATGACCTAACTCTGCGCGGACAGCACCTTGGAGGCCGCCCATGAATCCGCTCCGACCCATAGTCCGGAGCCGATCGCTCGAATCGAGGGCGGATGGCTGGACACCGCCTCGGGAGCCGCAATTTCTCGGCGATGGGCCGAACACTTACCTTGTCCCACATAAAGCCCATGACTCCGAGTGCGGACTCCTGCGGACTCCGAACCTCCTGCGCCCTGCCGGTCGAATCCGATTGGCGCCGATCATGGAATTCACCGCTGCGGACATCTTTCAGCTTTTCGCCCTTGGCGATATCATAAATTCATTGAAGCATCTCTCGCTATCCGGAGAGCCCTGGCGAACTACGGCCAGGGGCGGTTGAAGACGCGGATGGCGAAGAAATTCAGATCCCACCCACCACCCGCCCGTAGCCACCGTCGGCGATTTAACCGACGTACTCGACTACGACTCCGAAGACATCGGCGGTATGGGCGGCGATGCGGAGACTACCAGAACCGGTGCCTACGGGACCTTTGGAAGACCACCTCGTCATCGACATATACATGGTGGACACCCCAAAAGATGGGGGCGGCGAAGAAGCAGCGGAGGCGATTCCTTAAAGAAACAGCCCAAGCGCCCGGCGTCGTGGCGCCGCTCTAAATCCGCCACGGCAAGAATGGAGATTCCGCACGGGAGATAATAACACCCAGAAAGTGCGAAGACAACTCCCTCGGCCACGATCCAGCGCGGGAGGAGGCGAAGCAAGCCCTCGGGAGAGGCGGCGGAGCGAAGAGGTCGAGGATGACAATTACTTACCTCCCTCCGGAGGCGAGGCAAGCCTCGGCGGCAGCGAA